>CM056723.1:75935085-77135085 GCA_029844215.1 Przewalskia tangutica | reverse complement strand
AAAGTTTCATAGTTCATAGTCTTAATCATTTAAGAATACAATTATCTTTTAAACAATCTGAGAAACATATGTCTTATACGTGAGCCGTTTATTCTTGTTTACAACAATCTTGTTACAACAACCATGATCTAGGAAATGTAATACAATTTTGTCTTATCTTAGCTTCTATGCAGATGGAAGTTTCTACTGGTTTTAATAACAATTAGTTATTTGCCAACACACTTTCCTTTATTAGCGCTGCTGTGGTTTGCTCGACACTTATTCTCATTTCCGAAATCAGTAAAACATTATTCTTTTTAAAACCAAGTACTCATTACTCGCGAATGAGGTTTCACGACACCTTTAACAAAATGTTAATAACCAAGTAAAACAAGTTAAGTCTCTTATCTTTCAAGATCAAGTCTCTTAACTTCTACAATCAATAAACCAATCTTTTACCTACATAGAGTCGTTATAACTAACTTCCCATAAAGCTATTATAACACCATATGTTTTAAACCAACCAACTCATTTAGCACACGTACGTCTACCGTACTACATAGTTTACAAAGCATCATGCTAGAAAGGATAGGAAGAGGTTCACATACCTCGCGACGAGTATCGACAATAAGCAAAACGCCCACGATCAGAATCGCTAGCCTTTTCCACTCTTCAAGTAGAATACGCTACTCGTAGTACTTCCACCTATAAGGCCACAAACGTCTATTAACTTCTAACCGCATGGTTCCATATTCTACAGAAAATTCGGCAGCACCTCCCCCCCGCAACCGCGTAAATCTCCTCCTTTATCGAGGCCGGCTACCAAGCCAACCAGGGGGGGGGGGTTATACGTCTAACCGGACGTATACAATTCTACTACACAGAATACCACACAAGTCTACTGTAATACAGTCCTATGTAATTCTGATTCGATTCTCTTCTTTATATTCAGCTTAAGTCAAAAGACATTGCCTCAAAGCTATGTTCAGTTCTATATATAGTATACTTCAACTATATAATCCTACAACATGTAATTTCCCATTACAATAAGCGGACAAGAGTATTTACCTCTATAAGCCCAAACTTATCCAAGTTATAATGTCGATCTGAGCAAGGTTTAGCTCCTACTCGCGGCCCAATCCGCTCCAAACAACCCTTAGAAGTTCTAACCAACTTCTACTTAAATACTTCAACTCGTATGAAGATTTCCTTAGGTTTCGGTTTGAGACTAAAAGGACAAAATGTAGTATTTACGGCTCTACGTATAGAGGTAACTTTTGGAATACTACAAGGTATAAGGCTAAGGTATTTATGGCATTATAACAATACTTGAGAGTATTTCTACCAAGAGGGGGTGTATTATACGAAACAACTAGGCTAGGGGTACCCCTGGCCAGACACTACAGGGGAGGAGGCTCTCGCCAAGGGCTCACAGGGGGGAGGAGGACTCTTGGACGAGAATACAACTCAAGAGGGGAGGGAGAGGGACTCAAGACTTGGAAGATTTTGGATGAAGAAGTCTTCAAGCTTAGGGGGGTATTTATAGGAAAACCAAAAGCCAACCAATGGCCAAGATCAAGCCATGTGCAAGGCAAGTGTAAGGCCAAGATCAAGCCAAGTGCACCCTAACCCTACTCCACAAAACACTCCACAAAACAAGGCACAAAACAAGGCACAAAACAAGGCCAAAAAGTCATGCCCAATCGTCCAAGGGTTGCCGCCCCTTGCTTCCAATGTGAGGGTGACACATGTCACCCTCCCGTTGGTCCAAAATGTTTCGTCTCTCGGAAAAATCCGCAAAAATAATAAATGACATAGCCGGAATTTTCCCTACGCAAGCTGTGGAAACGTTTCGTCGAAAAACGACTCTAACCGGGTGTTGTGCACAAAATTCGGTCCAATGCCTAACTTTAAGGCTCAAATTTCTACGTACGTCCTTACGTACATACTCTGGAAATACGGGGTATAACAATCTCATCTCCATTAGAAGGAGGATCTTCAGTTAATATCTAGCCATACCTAACACAGTTAGGTAGAACAACATCATCTGCTGCCACCTTTTGAAATTAGCACCCGAAAACTTCTCGGGACATTCAGCTTGAAAGTTGAGAGGAACACTAATGTTTCTAATGGTTCCAAAAGTGAAAGCAGCGACCGGAGCAGCAGTAGCAGTGCCAGAGGAAGTGGCATGCATAGAAGCAGAGACTTGATCTTTTCCATTCACCATCTTTAGTTCTTCACAATATATAATTTTGCTTTAAACTGTTGGAAATTTTGTAATTTGAACAAGGATGGAAGACTGAAAGGGTAGATAAAAGTGGTTAGCAATGTTTGCTGAGTCAAGTGATGACACTCTCTCTTTAAGGTAAAATTACCCCCATATATAATGGCTTACGGAAGTAGGTAATAGCATCTCAAGATAAAACAACAATACTTTCACAAGTACAAGCCAAATACTTATGAATCTCTAGAAGAATTAAGAACTCAAGATTGCTAGTAGAAGAAGGAGAGACTCTCAAGTATTTTTAGATTTTGGATCTTAAGTTGATTGATCTAAATCTTAAATTTGACTCTATATATTGGTGCAAAGATAGTCATTCACATGCCATGTGAATGCACTAAATGATGTTGCATAGAACTCTTAAAAAATCACCTTGATCATGCCAAGAGTTGGCTGATTCATGGCCTTGAAAAGAGTTCATGAATCAGAAGATTCCAGAGATTTTTTGGTTCATCAGACGCAGCGTGGCGCGCGCCAAATAGGCGAACAAAAACTTGAGCTCTTTGGGCGACAAGCCGCGCACGAGGCGCTGCAGAGCTGGAGTGTCGCGGCCCTTGGCCAGGTAGCGCCGCGACGCTGGCCCGTCGTGGCTCGGTGTCGCGGCTCTTCCCCAATTTTCGTATTTTGCACATTTCTTCTTTTCTCATACAGTCGTGGGAGACTCATCAATTTGGCCAATTAATTGTTCATCCTTACATAACTTAAGAACACTTAATATGTGTACCAACATCTCTTTCACTACATGAAATTTAGCGATGTTGTACGGCGTATGCATGGGGCCCTATGTGTTCAAGTCTTTAAGGACGGGATAAACTCAACCCCACTAGATAAATTTCCCACAACACCACCCAAAGTACTAACATTATCTTCACTTGACATTAGAAAGAGGTGGGGATTTCTAGGTTTCTTTTATTTATTTTTATTTTTCATTATCTCTTTATAAACAAATATTCTGAGAGACGTTTGGTTGCCAAAAAATTTGGTTGAAATTTGAGAAATGGAATTCATAATTGCTCCATACGAGGCAGATGCACAAATAATACATTTGTCCTCAAACAGTATGCTCGATGGAGTTATATGCGATGATTCCGATTTAATCCCCCTGGATAGTCTTCAATGTTGATTATAAAAAGAAAAGCAGCAGTTGTAAAGAGTTCATGTCATCTAGGTCGCGGACAAATTTCTCAAGACAACAAATACTAGAGACTTGTGTTTTGGCAGGATGCAACTACGTGCGATCTTTGCGTGACATTACGATCGATAAAGCTTATAGACTTATTCAAACTCATGGGACTTACCAAAAGTGAGTTTTTATTTGTATTCAAATTCAACTATGGCTTGCTCTTATGACTACTTATTTACAGGCCGCTGACCACTTGAAGGACAATGGATATCAGTTCCATTGAGTTATCTACAAAAGTTCAAGCAAGCACTGTTTATCCACCGTCACCATTGGGTGTACGATCCCACGAGTTAAGAAATCATTCATTTGAATCCCCTCGAGGTCGATGGCCAAGATGTAGGAGATGTAACTTTCCTAGGAATGCCAATACCGAAAGAAAAAGCTAGACAAATTGTTGAAGGTCTCATAGATCCAACAATAATGGAGTCATTTCAAGTATACAATTAGAGTTGAAGTAACATAGAAAGTGGCGGCGGCTATTAACCTGAATAGACTAGTATTTGTGCTCTGAAAAAATCTGATTCTGTTCTTCTAGCTTAAATCTATTTACTACAACAACGTACCCTGTGAAAATAAAGAATTAGTTAACAAATTTTGGATTTTAAACTACATTTGCACTATGGAGGTTGGAAATCAGTTTCATACCTCTCTACTTGTGCTCTGCTTCATAAGCTACTTAACTTAGCTCCCTTTGTAAGATATGTCCGAAATTTATTAACGTGGAATAAAGTTTATCCCATTATTTATGACTCAAACAATTGAGGCCCCGCACGTCGGAAACGTCGTTTCCACACGTGCACACTTTTTACCAAGAATTGTAAATTTTCTTAGTGAAAGAGATATTGGTACGTAAATAAAATGTTTGAGATGTAGAATGATGGATGATTGTTGGCCAAATGATGAGTGTTTCACATTGGTAAATGAAGGATGAAGTGTACAAAGTGTAACGGTCGGAAAAGGGTTGCAGCTCGCCCGCGGAAGCCACAAAGTCGCGACTCTAGTGCCTTAAGGGTTGCGGCGCCGAGGCACCCAAGGGTTGAGCCGCGACTCTAATTCTCCTCGAGCTTACTGGAGCTGTGACGCCTCTGAGGCCGAGCCACGACACTACCCAGGCAGTGAATGTGCGATAGAAGTCCAAAAGTTTGGCTGATTATGGGGACGTTGTGGAGCATTCAAATGTCAGTTTTTCCTTCATAACTCAGTCATTATTTGGTTGCATTATTGGTTGGTTGTAACCTCTCAATTAAGTGTCATTACATGGATTGAAAGTCATTAGTTGGCTAGTTGAGAGATCATTTTCCCAGAATTATAAATTGAGGATTTGGCTCAATGGAGAAACACACTTCACACTTGAAAAATTCAAATTTCTGAACTTCTTCTTATCTAAGATTTCTTTCACACACTCAATGATCTTCTTATAGTAAACACTTGAGTTTCCTTTGATCATTTGTTAGTTGTTGTTTTATCTTGGGAGACAAGTTGCCCTTAATGTAAAAGGATATATACTGGGAAATATTGTCTTAAGGACAGAGTGCTAACACTCGACTCAACAAATTTACTGTAGTAGTTTACATTTGTTCTTGTTTGCAGTTTGGAAAATTTTGTAATATTTACTTACTTCACGTTTCCTTGCAATCATTGTACTCACAATCTTAAGACAATATTTATTGTAAGTGCCAAGTAAGATGACTGGAGCAGATCCATTCGTTTCTGGGTCTACTATTGCCACCCAAGGCAACCCATTCGCCGCTCCCACTGCTACTCAAGGCACACCCAACACCTTTACGACTACTCAAGGGAGCACTACATTTCCTCCACCCGCTGGATTCCACCATGAACGCCCAGAAAAGTTCATGGGATCCAACTTCAAGAGATGGGGGAAAGACTGCAGAAAAAGTACAACGCACAAGATGCTAGTACTGAGAAATTCATCGTTGGTAAATTCCTAAAATTTCAAATGGTGGATAGCAAAACTATGATGTCTCACGTCTAGGAATTCCAAATGATTCTAAATCACCTGGATTTGGAAGGAATGAAACCAAATGAGCAATTTTTGGTGGCATCACTAATTGAGAAGTTACCTCTCTCGTGGAATGAGTTACTTAAAACTCAAGACAAAGGAAATGACAATTGAGGAACTTATTATCAAACTCCAGATTTAGGAGGATAATAAGAAGGTTATGACTAAGGGAAAGAAACCCGTTGAGGCAAAGATAAATCTGGCTTAGGCCAAAGGGAACACAAGCAAAAAACGCAAGTTCTAGAAGGATGGCAAGGACCCAACAATGGAGAAGTTTAAGGCGAACTGCCACCACTGTGGGAAACCTGGTCAAATGATCAAGAATTATCACAAACTCAAGAATGAAAATAAATAGAAAGCCAAGGGCAAGACGAAGGCTAACATCGTTGAAGACACACTTCTTGATGATATGATTGAGGAGCTCTCAGCGGTGGTGCTTGAAGCAAACCTCGTTGAGAATCCCATGCAGTGGTGGATGGACACGGGTGCTACCCATCACATATGTTCCAATAGAGAAGTCTTCTCCCCATAGACGCTAGTCACAGACAAGAAGCTGTTCATGGAAACAATATTTCCTCTATGTGTTGGGGGTAGGAAATGTGGTCCTGAAGATGACTTCCGGGAATGAGCTTACTCTGAAGGAGGTGATGCATGTCCCTGATTTAGAATAAATTTAATTTCAGGTCCTTTATTGGTGAATGTTGGTTTTAGACTAGTGTTTGAGTCCAATAAATTTGTAATCACCAAGAATGGAACTTTTGTAGGGAGGGGTTTCGTATGTGAAGGCTTCTTCAAAGTTAACGCCATGTCTGTAATGTCTTCTATCAATAAAATTGAAGTTTCCTCTTATTTGCTTGAGTATTCTAATTTATCGCATCATAGATTAAGACATGTAAATTATCAATCTATCCAAAGATTGGTAAATTTGGAGTTGTTGTATATCGACATAAACCCTCAACATAAGTGTGAGGTATGCATAGAGGCAAAACTCACAAAGACTCCCTTTAGATCCGTCGAAAGGGAAATCGCTCCTCTAGAACTTATTCACACAGATATATGTGATTTAAAGTTCGCACAAACTAGTGTTCCAGATTTTCAGAACTTCGAGACTCCAGAGATGGAACCAAGACGAAGTAAAAGGGCCAGGAAGGATAAGTCCTTCGGTCCTGACTTTGTGGCTTATATGGTTCATGACGAACCACGGATAATTGCTGAAGCGTTGTCAACTCCAGAAGCCCCGCTCTGGAAAGAAGCTATTGAGAGTGAAATAAACTTCATCGTGCACAATCATACTTGGGAGTTAGTTGATCTTCTTCCGAGAAATAAATCATTGGGTTGTAAATGGATACTCAAATGGAAGTATAAAACAGATGAATCTATAGATAAGTACAAGGCCAGGTTGGTAGTCATGGGCTATCGACAAAAGGAGGGCCTTGACTATTTTGACACATACTCCCCGGTGTCTAGAATGACATCCATACGAGTATTCATTGTGATCGCCGCATTGTGGGACCTTGAGATACATCAAATGGATGTCAAGACAGCCTTCCTAAATGGTGATTTGGAAGAATAAATCTATATGGACCAACTTGAGGGGTATGTGGTTCCAGAACAAGAGAAGAATATTTTTCGACTTGTCAAGTCTCTATACGGGCTGAAATATGCCCAGAAGAAATGGCATGAAAAGTTTTATAGTACTCTACTATCAAAGGGTTTCGCCATTAATGAGTCTCATAAATGTGTTTACATGAAAGGTGATGCTTACTCGTTCGTTATGATATGTCTCTACGTAGATGACATATTGATCACAGAGAGCAACCCAAGTTTGATCCTAGAGACTAAGAACATGTTGAAACAATGTTTTAATATGAAGGATATAGATATTGCAGATGTCATCATAGGGATCAAGATCTCTAAGACATCTGACGAATTGGTCTTATCTCAGTCTCACTACATCGAGGATATGTTGAGAAAGTTTGAGATGTTCGACAGTTCGCTAATGACATCACAACTGATTGTAAATCAAAAGATTGATAAAAATCGTGATGCGCCCGTATTCCAGGAGAGATATGCACAGGTGATATGTAGTTTGATGTACATAACAAACTGCACCCGACCTGATATCGCTTATGCAGTCAACAAGTTGGCTAGGTGTACCCGTAATCTAAGTGATGACCATTGGAAAATGTTGAATCGGGTACTACAGTACCTAAAATACATGCTAGCTTACGGGTTACATTATTCGAGATATCCAGCTGTACTAGAGGGGTACAGTGATGCAAATTAGATATCTGATATAGAGAACACCAAGTCCACCAGTGGGTATATATTTACAATTGGTGGTGGGGATGTGTCTTGGAAATCCTCTAAGCAAACTTGCATTGCCCAATCTACGATGGAATCAGAGTTTATTGCTTTATACAAAGCAAAAGAAGAAGCTGAGTGGCTTCATGACTTCTTAGAGGATGTCCCGTGTTGGAAAAAACACGTACCTTCTGTAATTATCTACTACGATAGCCAGTCATCTCTAGGAGGGCACATAGTTCTATGTATAACGACAAATCTTATCATATTTGATTAAGACATAAGACTGGTAGGCAGCTAATTACCACAGGTATTATTTCCATTGATTATGTAAAATCAAAGGAGAACACAACAAACCCTTTAACTAAAGGCATACCCAGAGATCAGACAATCTTCCTGTCTAGGGGAATGGGCTAAAAACCCAAACAATAAGGACTGATACGGTGGAAATCCAACTTTACTCACTGGAGAACCCAAAAATTAGGTTCAGTGGGAAAACTAAGTCGTAAAATTTCAGTTCGCTTTGGTGAAAGCAAAAACACTTCGGGTTATGATTTCTGTAAGGAGCATAAACCCAAATTTGTTCCTGCAATATACATTAAGGGCTATCTGCATTATGAGTAGAGGTTAAGTTTCCAAGTATAACAAGATACCTTGTAGGAGACTACCTATTTAAGTGTAAGGACAGGCCGCCTCAAATGAACGCACTTAAGAATCTAAGAGTGTCCACGGCCACAACGAACAAAATATTAAGAAGAACAGAGTAAGAGAAGTTATTATATTGGTGTCGTTGACTTGTATTACACTAAACACTGACGGTTCAAGAAATCACATTTACCACGCAGTAAGTAAGTCCACTGGTATTCAACTAAGGAAGGTTCAAAGCGGAAGCTACCTCTCCTTATGCAACATCGGTCCGCTGAAAGATTAATAGAAATAGGCACCTTGTGAGTGTGCCAAAATCTCTTTCAAGAGGGGATTGTTGAAATTTATTAATGTGGAATAAAGTTTATCCCATTATTTATGACTCAAACAATTGGGGTCCCACACATCGGAAACGTCATTTCCATACACGTGCACACGTTATACCAAATATCGTAAATTTCATTAGTGAAATAGATATTGGTACTGTCACGACCCGACCCCGGCGATCGGTGCCCTACACGGGCACCTGCCTGTATACATCAGAGAATAGCAGCGGAACATATACAACATACAACATTTAGACAATAATAACACAGGCTAACCGATAAGGCCGCCTTCCATAAAATATGCATAATCCAAGAAAAACTGTACAACTCAGTTCTTATAGCCCCAAACCACAACATGTGACTACAGACCTCTAGGAATAACAACGGTGGGGGCGGGCCCGCCATACCACGAATGTACATAAATCTACAACATCGTGGAAAGAGCGTACTAAAAAGACAAGCCTCCGGAGAAATGGAGCTTCTGACGTCTGATAAGTGATCCTAAGAATGAGGATTCACCACCTGCTTACCCCTACCTGCGGCATGAACGCAGCCCCCGAGGAAGGGGGTCAGTACACAATATGTACCAAGTATGTAAAACTGAAAAATACTGTAAATTACATCATAAGTTTAAAATAAAGCCGGAGACATGTATGATAATAAAATTACAGTACACAGTGCCTTACTAACAATGAGAGTAACTGATAGTATACGTACAACATAAAAATAGGAAGCTCACGATCAAAGCAGGGCCATCCGCCCGCAGTATCATTAAGTAATCCTACTCCTGGGACTATTTCACCGCGTAGTCGTGTGGACCCGCGTGAGGTATTCTCGATAGTCAGATCCGCCGCGTGGGACTATTTCACCCGCATAAGACCATAAGGACTCGCATGAGGTATTCCTCGCATCGTGGGTAGCAAATCCACGGAAACAGGTGGTATAACTATCTTGGGGATTTACCCCTCAATTATACTCTTACCCTGAAGCAGGTGATATAACTATCTTGGGGATTTACCCCTCAGATATACTCTTACCCTGGAGAAGGTGGTATAACTATCTTGGGAATTTACCCCTCAGATATACTCTTACCCTATCTCAACCGGCCATCATACATAAAGTAAGCAAGTTAAGAAATCCCCCTAACTTCTTATTCATATACACTCTCATTTTAGTTTACTTAAGGCACTAGCATATCTTTTATAAAAATCCGGGAATTTAACCCAAGTACTACATACTTCTACTCTTTTAAAACAAATGACTCTCTTTAGTATAAAACTTCCAAGATACTTTTAACCATAGTATCAAGTCGAAATTACGTTTCAAGACAAGTCACAATACCTTTAGAAATAAAGTTAGGTTTCTAAATCAAGTGACTCATTTTCTTATAAAACCTTAGGCAATTGATGCCTTAAAATCAAATTGCCTTTCATTAAATCAAGTCATTTATCTTTCCATAAAGCTAATATAACCAACTTCCCATAAAGTCGTTATATTCACTTTATACCTTAGTCAAGTAAAATTTCCTATCCAAGGGACTTATACGTTTAAAACGAAACAAGTATCACATACTTTAAAACTCTTCAAGTCCCTTAACTTTAATAAAACTTAAGATATCCTTAATACTTTCAAAGAAGTGAGTTAATCTCCTAACTCACCCAAATTGGCTATTCATAAAACTAGTAAAGGATATCAAGGTCTTGTACGTCTACCGTACTATATACGTGCAACTAGTCATGCTCAAAAGATAGGAAAAGTTCTACATACCTCTTCGGGTCAAACCACTTGCCAAGTACAATGTCCCGCCCGTAGTATGTCAACCTATAATATCCACAATATGTCTATTAACGCCTTACTTCAAGCGTAGGATATTATAAGTGTAAAGTCTCTAAATTCTACGGAAAATCGGACAGCACCTCCTTTGTTTCTACTTACTTGCCACCTTTTTCAAGGCCGAATATGTTATACCCCGTATTCCCAGAGTATGTACGTATGGACGTACGTACGAATTTTGAGCCTTAAGTTAGGCATGTTTCGAAATTTTTGTGCACAACCCCCGTAGAGAGTCGTTTTTCGACAAAACGTTTTCACAGCTTTCGTAGGGAAAATTCCGGCTATGTCATTTAGTATTTTTGCGAATTTTTCCGTGAGACGAAATGTTTTGGACCAATGGGAGGGTGACACTTGTCACCCTCAAGTGGGCGTTTGGGTTGGCCGAATTGGTCACGGGTTTGAGGCCTATTGGCCCCTTATTTTGTGCCTTGTTTTGGCCTTGTTTTGTGCCTTGTCTTGTGCCATGTTTTGTGGAGTAGGGTTTAGGGTGCACTTGGCTTAATCTTGCCCTTACACTTGCTATACACTTGGGAGGATCTTGGCCCTTGGTTGGCCTTTGGTTTTGCTATAAATACCCCCCTAGATGTGGAGACTTCATCCATTCCAAAACTTCCAAGTCTTGAAACCCTCTCCCCTTTGTGAGCTCTAAACCGAGAGCCTTCACCCTCCCCCGTTTCGTGTGGCCTTTGGCCGAGAAAACCCCCGCCCCCTTGCCAGGTTGTGCTTGCCGAGCCTACCCCCCCCCCCCCCTTGGTAGAAAGTTGTCTTCCAAGTATTGTTATAATGCCCAAAATACCGTAGCCTTGTACCTTTTATTAAGCCAAAGATACCTCTATACGTAGAGTCCGGAAATACTACCTTTTGTCCCTTTAGTCTCAAACCGAAACCCTAAGAAAATCTTCATTGTTTGATTGAAGTATTTAAGTAGAAGTTGGTTAGAACTTCTAAGGGTTGTTTGGAGCGGGATGGAGCACCCGGAGTTGGAGCTAAACGTTGCTAAGGATCGACATTTAACTTGGATAATTATGGGCTTATCGAGGTAATTATCTTGTCCCTCTAGTTGTAATTGGAAAGTACATGGTGTTAGACTATATAGTTGAAGTATACTATATATAGAACTAAGCTTAATCTTTGCAATGTCTTTTGACTTAAGCCTGAAGTATATAGAAAGAACTGAACTGTATTTACATAGGACTGTATTGCAGTAGACTTGTGTAGAATTGTACACGTCCGGTTAGGCGTGTAAAACCCCCCCCCTGGTTGGCTTGGTAGCCGGCCTCGTTAGAGGAGGAGATTTACGCTGTTGCGGGGGGGGGGAGGTGCTGCCGAATTTTCTGTAGAAAGATGAAAACATGTGTTTAAAAGTTAATAGACGTTTGTGGCCTTTATAGGTGAAAGTACTAAGAGTAGCGTATTCTACTCGAGGAGTGGAAAGGGCTAGCAAGGTTGTAGTACTTGGAGCTTTTTGCTTATTGTCGATAATCGTCGCGAGGTATGTGAACCTCTTCCTATCTCTTCTAGCATGATATGTGTGTAACTATGTAGTACGGTAGACGTACATGTGTTTAATGTATTTGATTGGTTTGAAACATAAAGTGTTATAACGGCTTTATGGGAAGTTGGTTATAACAGCTTTATGTAGGTAAGAAAATGGGTTGTGGTTTTTAAAAGATAATTGATTTGATTTATAACTGGCTTGGGGCGTTATAATAAAACTTGAAGTATTTCAAAAGATTTATGAATCGTTTTGAAAGAAGTGTAGTATTGTGCTTTGAAAACTTAAGAGTTATACTAGCTTTATGGGAAGTTAGGTATAACGGCTTAAGAATGGTTTACTGACGTTAGAAGTTAAGAGACTTGATCTTATAAGATAAGAGACTTAACTTATTTGTTTTAATGTGAATGTTTGTGTGAAACCTCATTCGTGAGTAATGAGTACTTGATTTTATTTAAAGGGATAATGTTTCCGATTTGGAAATCGTAATGTGTATCGACAGACCACTGCAGCGTTAATAAAGGAAAATGTATTGAATAATGATGAATTGTATTAAAACCAGTAGAAACCTCCATCTGCATAGAAACTAAGATGAGACAAAATGATATTACATTTTCTAGATCATGGCTGCTGTAATAAGAATGTTGTAAACAAGAATAACCTACTCTCACGTGCGACATATATTACTCAATTGTTCTAAAAAGGAATCAAGTGATTAAGTTTATGAACTATGAAACCATTTGAAAATGAGAAGCTTGAGTAATTGAAACTAGGCAAACTGGAACTTAGGAAAAGAATGTTGTTACTTGATTTTGAAAAGGAATATGGGTTGGTCATTCTAATACTACGGGTATCGGGTGACTTTTATAAAAGTAATGGATCTCTTTTAAAAGAACTTAACGTATGTAGTACTTTGGGGTTAAAAACCCGGACTTTGGCATACAATGAAGGTACTTTGAGTGATGTGAAACTTGCCTATGCTTGTTGTGGTGAAACATTCCTATGCTTGTTGTTGTGAAACTTGCCTATGCTTGTGATGATAGCCTTTGTTGTGCAAGTGTGGTGTTTCTGTGTTACCGCGTCTCTCGATAGAGGGCCGGTTGACTGGTTGAGGTTTCTTACTGTTCGGCCTGGGTATCTGGTGGTCGGCTCTCGTACTTGCCCCGTCTCGTGACTGATTCGGCCTTGGTATCTGGTAGTCAGCCTACTTGCCCCGCTCAGTATAGTGACGAAGTTTCGTGATCTGACCTTGGTCCCCGGTGGTCACCAGTACTTGCCCGGTCACTGCGTGGCCGGCCTTGGTATCCGATAGTCGGCTCGCACTTGCCCCGTGACGGCCGTGTTTTGGTTGCATTGTATTATTGGTACGGTCGGATCTGGTAGTTATACTTGTCTCAGACGGTTTTTATAACACAGTGGGACACAGTGTTCATGTATAATCCTTGGTATTGTTATATCATAAAGCTGGCGGTGAGGAAGAAATTCCACGCACGAGTGATAATTTGGAGGCGTGAGTCCACTCTTGATGTAATCGGTTATATGTTATATATCGTAGTTTGGTCATCATACAAGTCTCCCGCTTTATATAGACTATTATGATTTCATTTACTGATTTTCTGATTTCACATACTTGGTACTGTTGTCGACCTCCTTCGGGGCTGCGTTCATGCCGCAGTAGAGGTACATTTGTCGATCCGCGTTTAGGATCTCATTTGCGTTTTGGGAAGCTGCGTTCCGTCGGAGGCTGATCTGTGGGATGTTACCACGAGTCTATAAGTTCTTGTACGTTCGTGGGTATGGCGGCCCCTGTCCGTCATAGTTGTTGTATATAAATCTTAAGTGCATGCCTTTGTAAGCGTGGTTGTAAAAGGATTAAACTGTTCAGGTTTTATGTATATACTGAAGGCAACTGTTTTGGTTGGCCTGTTTATTTATTATATCTCTTGTTTCATGATTCATGTTTTATTTTCCGCTGGTTTTCTCTGATGTTGTATCACTAGGGTGCCCGGGGTAAGGCACCAGTGACGGGCCCGGGTTCGGGGCGTTACAAAGTGGTATCAGAGCAGTTAATCCTCGGAAAGTGTCTACAGACCGTGTCTAGTAGAGTCTTGATTATCGATGTGTTGTGCACCACATCTATAATCAGGAGGCTATAGGACATTTAGGATTGGTTTCCATTCTTCTCATTCTGAGATCGTGCCTTAGAGCTGTGTGATAAGATTGGACCCCTCTGACGTGTTTCGTTTTTACCAGTTATGCCTCTGCGAAAGGCAACCCGGGCCCAGAAGGGCAAGGCGTGAGGAGCGAAGTAAAGCGGCGAGACCACAAGATACACGAGCCTCCACCCGCGATGGAGCGAGAGGAGATGAGTTACAAAGTGGGCCCGATTAATGGCGAGGTTGTGGCAGACTTGAGGATAGGCCGACGCAGCGGTTCGAGCACAGTGGTTCACCCTAGATCAGATAGTTCGAGGCTACGGGATTTTCTGAGTTGTAGGCCGCCAGAGTTTTATGGGTCGAGGCCTGAGGATGATCCGCAGGAGTTCATCCGACAGTTACAGCGGATCATGAGAGTGATCAAGGCATCGGAGATCGAGTCGGTGGCCAGAGTTCACATCAAGCTGCGTGATACCGCGATCGTGGTTTGATTCTTGAGCTGTCGGGAGAGCATGCACTTCCGGTATGGAACGAGTTCTCGAGGCCTTTCTTGCACATTTCTTGCCTCCCGGATGAGGAGGGCTCGGTAAATGATTTTTGGTGTTCTGGCAGCGAGCGACGGTTCGGGAGTACAATGTGAGTTCGACTCATTGGCGGACGTCCCGCGTTAGTGCTTGATATGGAGGATCGAGTGCACCGATATGTTCTGAGGCTCGATGATTGCCTTGCAGAGAGTTGTTGGTGTAGCTCTTCACCGGGCATGGACATTGCCGCGTGCAGCGTATACACTTGGATGTGAGGAGCGGATAAATAGAGCGGAATGACCAAAGTCAACGAAGAGGCGAACAGCAGGTCCTTTGGTGACTTTCGAGGCGGACCGCTCAAAGAACTAGTTATGTACCTCGTCGATGCAGTGGTCCTCGCGGCTTCGGGACCTTCAGGATATTCGGAGCGGTCGGGGCTCCTGTGTTTCAGATTTTCAGAGAGCAGAGTGCTCGCGGATGAGGTTGCCCTTGTCTCAGTGTGGCGTTGTGAAAGCTTCATAAGGGAGAGTGTCGTACTAACTCGGGAGATTGTTATTTTGCGGCCAACAGGGGCCATCGTGCAAGAGACTGTCCCGACTGTGGTAGCACTGGTAGGATAGCATGGACTACTAGAGCAGTTGCGGGTTCTTCACCTTCCGTAGCCAGGCAGGATGTTTGTACACCGGGAGGCCCCGGTAGGGGTCGCGGTGGGAGTTCCCAGTTTTAGCGGTCCTTGAACCGCCTAGTTTCAGGTATATCCTTAACCCTCTAGAGTTTTGTTTATGTTGTTGATGTGTTTAATGTTATGTTTGGATAGCTTTGTGCTAAAATGTGATTTAGAAACCTGGTTAGTGAAAAGGGTAAGTCCCTGGGTAGTGTGAGATGGAAGTGGTAGCTTTCATGATGTGAAATAGTAAGATTGTTCCGGATCGGGGGAACAAGAGTTGGCGCGGTTGGGGGTCGGGTTGAGGACCATTTGCGGGTCAACCCGTAACCCGGTTTGGGGTGGGGCCAGTTCTGGGTGGTCCCGCCAGGTGGTAGGGTCACGAAGATGCTAGGCCCAAGTTTGTATGACCATCGTATGAGTTGGTGGATGTGTTCGACCAGAAGCGGATCGTGGAGGCCGGGAACGGCCTTAGAGAAGATCGAAGTTAGTAAGATGACCAAGTTTGGAGGTAGTGACTCCAAGGGTTGGAAACAGAAGCGTTGACAGAAGTGTGGTACGGATACTAGAACGAGTTCGAGTGTTCGTGACGAGTTCTACGAGAAAGGGGAGAAGTGAACGTGTGTTTTTGTGGCCAGGTGTGGCATGATTGTTTTCGTACGTATAGCAGTGAAGACTATACTGACGCCTGTTTGTTTTGAGACCTTGAAGGAACATTCGGGACGAATGTTTCTAAGGGGGGAAGAATGTTATACCCCGTATTCCCAGAGTATGTACGTATGGACGTACGTACGAATTTTGAGCCTTAAGTTAGGCATGTTTCGAAATTTTTGTGCACAACCCCCGTAGAGAGTCGTTTTTCGACGAAACGTTTTCACAGCTTTCGTAGGGAAAATTCCGGCTATGTCATTTAGTATTTTTTGCGAATTTTTCCGTGAGACGAAATGTTTTGGACCAATGGGAGGGTGACACTTGTCACCCTCAAGTGGGCGTTTGGGTTGGCCGAATTGGTCACGGGTTTGAGGCCTATTGGCCCCTTATTTTGTGCCTTGTTTTGGCCTTGTTTTGTGCCTTGTCTTGTGCCATGTTTTGTGGAGTAGGGTTTAGGGTGCACTTGGCTTAATCTTGCCCTTACACTTGCTATACACTTGGGAGGATCTTGGCCCTTGGTTGGCCTTTGGTTTTGCTATAAATACCCCCCTAGATGTGGAGACTTCATCCATTCCAAAACTTCCAAGTCTTGAAACCCTCTCCTCCCCCTTTGTGAGCTCTAAACCGAGAGCCTTCACCCTCCCCTTTTCGTGGCCTTTGGGCCGAGAACACCCTCCCCTAGCCTAGTTGTGCTAGCCGAGCCTACCCCCTTGGTAGAAAGTTGTCTTCCAAGTATTGTTATAATGCCCAAAATACCTTAGCCTTGTACCTTGTAGTATCCCAAAGATACCTCTATACGTAGAGTCCGGAAATACTACCTTTTGTCCCTTTAGTCTCAAACCGAAACCCTAAGAAAATCTTCATTGTTTGATTGAAGTATTTAAGTAGAAGTTGGTTAGAACTTCTAAGGGTTGTTTGGAGCGGGATGGAGCACCCGGAGTTGGAGCTAAACGTTGCTAAGGATCGACATTTAACTTGGATAATTATGGGCTTATCGAGGTAATTATCTTGTCCCTCTAGTTGTAATTGGAAATTACATGTTGTTAGAATATATAGTTGAAGTATACTATATATAGAACTAAGCTTAGTACTGCGGCAATGTCTTTTGACTTAAGCCTGAAGTATATAGAAAGAACTGAACTGTATTTACATAGGACTGTATTGCAGTAGACTTGTGTAGAATTGTACACGTCCGGTTAGGCGTGTAAAACCCCCCCCTGGTTGGCTTGGTAGCCGGCCTCGTTAGAGGAGGAGATTTACGCTGTTGTTGCGGGGAGGTACGAATTTTACGTAGAAAGATGAAAACATGTGTTTAAAAGTTAATAGACGTTTGTGGCCTTTATAGGTGAAAGTACTAAGAGTAGCGTATTCTACTCGAGGAGTGGAAAGGGCTAGCAAGGTTGTAGTACTTGGAGCTTTTTGCTTATTGTCGATAATCGTCGCGAGGTATGTGAACCTCTTCCTATCTCTTCTAGCATGATATGTGTGTAACTATGTAGTACGGTAGACGTACATGTGTTTAATGTATTTGATTGGTTTGAAACATAAAGTGTTATAACGGCTTTATGGGAAGTTGGTTATAACAACTTTATGTAGGTAAGAAAATGGGTTGTGGTTTTAAAAGATAATTGATTTGATTTATAAGCGGCTTGGGCGTTATAATAAAACTTGAAGTATTTCAAAGATTTATGAATCGTTTTGAAAGAAGTGTAGTATTGTGCTTTGAAAACTTAAGAGTTATACTAGCTTTATGGGAAGTTAGGTATAACGGCTTAAGAATAGTTTCTCGACGTTAGAAGTTAAGAGACTTGATCTTATAAGATAAGAGACTTAACTTATTTGTTTTAATGTGAATGTTTGTGTGAAACCTCATTCGTGAGTAATGAGTACTTGATTTTATTTAAAGGGATAATGTTTTACTGATTTCGGAAATCAGAATGTGTATCGACAGACCACTGCAGCGTTAATAAAGGAAAATGTATTGAATAATGATGAATTGTATTAAAACCAGTAGAAACCTCCATCTGCATAGAAACTAAGATGAGACAAAATGATATTACATTTTCTAGATCATGGTTGCTGTAATAAGAATGTTGTAAACAAGAATAACCTACTCTCACGTGCGACATATATTACTCAATTGTTCTAAAAAGGAATCAAGTGATTAAGTTTATGAACTATGAAACCATTTGAAAATGAGAAGCTTGAGTAATTGAAACTAGGCAAACTGGAACTTAGGAAAAGAATGTTGTTACTTGATTTTGAAAAGGAATATGGGTTGGTCATTCTAATACTACGGGTATCGGGTGACTTTTATAAAAGTAATGGATCTCTTTTAAAAGAACTTAACGTATGTAGTACTTTGGGGTTAAAAACCCGGACTTTGGCATACAATGAAGGTACTTTGAGTGATGTGAAACTTGCCTATGCTTGTTGTGGTGAAACATTCCTATGCTTGTTGTTGTGAAACTTGCCTATGCTTGTGATGATAGCCTTTGTTGTGCAAGTGTGGTGTTTCTGTGTTACCGCGTCTCGATAGAGTAGGTTGGTAGTTGAGGTTTCTTGTTCGGCTGGGTATCCGTGGTCGGCTCGCATTGCCCCGCCTCGTGGTCGATTCGGCCTTGGTATTCGGTAGTCACCGCACTTGCCCCGCTCGAGATAGTGACGAAGTGTCGTGATACGGCCTTGGTCCCTGGTGGTCAGCCCTCGTACTTGCCCCGGTCAGCTGCGTGACCGGCCTTGGTATCCTGAGTCGGCTCGCACTTGCCGTGACGGCTGTTTTGGTTGCATTGTATTATTAGTACGGTCGGATCTGGTAGTTATACTTGTCTGTCACGGTTTTTATAACAGGTGGGACACGTGTTCATGTATAATCCTTGGTATTGTTATATCATAAACCGCTAAGATGAGGAAGAAATTCCACTGCACGAGTGATAATTTGGAGGCGTGAGTCCACATGTCTTGAATCGGTTATATGTTATATATCGTAGTTTGGTCATCATACAAGTCTCACGCTTTATATAGACTATTATGATTTCATTTACTGATTTTCTGATTTCACATACTTAGTACTGTTGTGACCGACTCCTTCGGGGCTGCGTCATGCCGCAGTAGAGGTACATTTGTCGATCCCCGCGTTTAGGATCTCATTTCAGCGTTTTGGGAAGCTCCGTTCCGTCGGAGGCTTATCTTTGGTATGTTACCCTGAGTCTATAAGTTCTTGTACGTTCAGGGGTATGGCGGGGCCCTGTCCCGTCATAGTTGTTGTATAAATCTTAGAGGTGCAGCCTTTGTTGTGGCGGGGTTGTAAAAGGATTAAACTGTCGGGTTTTATGTATATACGAAGGCAAGCTTTTGGTTGGCCTGTTTATTTATTATATCTCTTGTTTCATGATTCATGTTTTATTTTCCGCTGGTTTTCTCTGATGTTGTATCACTAGGGTGCCCGGGGTAAGGCACCAGTAACGGGCCCGGGTTCGGGGCGTTACAGAATACAATAACCAACACGCCATATTTAAGGCCCAATCAATGCAATCAACAATAGGGGATTACACGCCTACTAGACGTGTAAAATTCCGCCCCACAATAGATATCAAACTAATACAACTACTAGTCCAATTTCGGCCATATTGAGTACAGCAATACCAATTCTTATCCAATTTCCATTTCAATCCAAATTGTTAGCATAACATGATATCAAGTCGCAATCGATTATACTACTATAATCTTCAAGTAAGTAACATGCGACGATTCTAGTAAACGACCAAATTGTAATCCAACTTCACATGGCTTACATTACATTTCGGATTTTAAGGCTACAAGCAATCCATAATACTTATAAACTTCAACATATCAACTTCATGCTAGCAACATGTAAAGCTAACAACAACAATATATATATAATCTTGTAATACTTTTAAGAGACAAGATTATACCTCAACGAATCTTAATCCAACTCCAAATCCGAAGTCGCTCCTTAGCAACTTAGAGTCTCTTCAAGACACTTCAATCCGCTACTTGAGACCCTTAGAACAACACCAACAAATTTCCTTCAAACTTCCAAACCAAAACCTAGAAAGCAACTAGGTTTTCACCTTGCGACTAATACGAAAACTATCTTTTTCCGAGATTTTTATATTGAGATACACTTACAATACCCTCAAGAACCTTGGTTTAAAGTGTGGATCTTAATGGACAAGAAACAAATTTTTTTGTAATGAGAGCTAGCCAAACCCGAGAGCTCCTAGTGAGTGTTCTTGAAATTCTTGAAAATTTGGCTAAGTGTTAAGCTTGTCTTGCTACTACTAGTATTATATAGCACAATGGAGGGTCAAGATGTAAACAAATGGGTGGCTTGGATGAGGTCTTATTAAATATCAAGACTTTGTGGACCCATTGACCAAGTCAATTATCTCAAGATCACTACTTGCAAGACTTAGTCATCCTAAGACTATGGTCAATGACCATTTTGGCCATGACATTTTCGTCCAAGGCAACAATAAGGGGGGTGACACATGTCGCCCTCCCATTCGTCACAATATTACGTTTTCCGACAATTTCATAATTTCGATAAATTTTTACAAGCCTCAATTCTCAACACTTGTGAGTTCTTAGGTACGTTCTTAAAATATGTCCTGCAAATACGGGGTGTAACATTCTTCCCCCCTTAGAAACATTCGTCCTTTCGGAGTCAATCTTAAAATTAGCGACATAGTTTCCTTTCACAACCCCTACATACCAATAATGCCACACATGGCCACAAAATAGCATTTAAGCAAAAGAAATACTTCAATTAAAACTTGACAAGTAAGGGGAAACGAATTACCTGAAGGTGTAGGGAATAAGTGAGGATACTTCCTCAACATGTCCTCCTCCGCTTCCCAAGTCATCTCCTCCCGGTTATCATTCCTCCACAAGACTTTGACGAAAGCCACATCCTTGGTCCGCAGTCGCCTGACCTGGAGATCGAGTATCGCTATGGGATTCTCCTCATACGATAACCCCTCTATCACCTGGACCTCACTAGCAGGGAAAACTCTCGTTGGATCTCCGATACACTTCCGCAACATAGAAACATGGAAAACCGGATGTACCGCCTCTAACTCTGATGGCAGATCCAACTCATAGGCAACCTTGCCTACTCGACGGACGATCTGGTAGGGCCCAATGTACCTTGGACTGAGTTTCCCCTTCTTACCGAATCTCATCACACCCTTCATGGGTGACACCTTCAAGAAGACCCAATCGTCTACCTGAAACTCCAAATGCCGACGCCGATTATCCGCATATGACTTATGCCGACTCGAGTCGCTATGATCTCTCCCGATAAGCTTCACCTTATCCACACCGCTGAACCAAGTGCAGGCCAACTAACTGCACCTCGCCCACGTCGAACCAACCAATCGGCGACCTATATTTCCGCCCATATAAAGCCTCGTATGGCGCCATCTGTATACTGGAATGGTAGCTGTTGTTATAAGCAAACTCCACAAGAGGCAAATGATCCTCCCAGCTACCCCTGAAATCAATCACGCAGGCTCGCAGCATATCCTCAAGTGTCTGGATAGTACGCTCGCTGCCCGTCGACCGAGGATGAAATCTTTGCATCGAGACTCACCTGTGTCCCTAAACCCTTCTGGAAAGACCTCCAGAAGTTAGCCGTAAACTGGGCTCCCCTATCAGATATAATCGACACCGGGACACCGTGCAGCCTCACAATCTCTCTGATGTACAATCTGGCATAGTCCTCAGCCGAAAACGTCGTCCTGACTGGAAGGAAATGGGCTGATTTCGTCAGCCTATCAACAATAACCCAAATGGAGTCGTACTTCCTCTGAGTACGAGGTAACCCTGTAACAAAGTCCATGTTGATCACCTCCCACTTCCAAGTCGGAATCTCAATAGCCTACAATAATCCACTTGCCTCTGGTGCTCGACCTTGATCTGCTGGCAATTAGGACACTGTGCAACAAAACCTGCCACGTCTCTCTTCAGGCCATCCCACCAATACAAACATCTGAGGTCATGGTACATCTTGGTCGACCCCGGATGAATCGAATAACGAGCACTGTGTGCCTCCCCCAAAATCTGCTGACGAAGTCCTGTCACATCGGGAACACACAACCGGCCCTCAAATCTTAGCACCCCATCAGGCGCTACCTCGAAAAGACTCTTCTCCTCCCGAAGAGCTGCATCTCGATACCGTACCAACACTGGGTCCTCAAACTGTCGCCTCTTCACCTCATCAACGATGGAAGACTCGGCAACCTCACGAACCCGTACCCCACTATCGTCGGTATCGATCAATCGAACCCCAAGGCTCGCTAGCTGGTGGATCTGACGGACCATGTCCTGTCTCTCTGGCTGTACCTCGATAGGCTCCCGTGATCTACGACTCAAGGCATCAGCAACTACGTTGGCTTTTGCCGGATGGTATAGAATATCAACATCATAATCTTTCAACAACTCTAACCACCGTCTCTGTCGCAAGTTCAGCTCTCTGCTGAAGATATCTGGAGGCTCTTGTAGTGCTGTATAAATATCCACATGAACCCATACAAATAATGTCTCCAAATCTTGAGGCATGAATAAGCTGCGCCAACTCTAAGTCATGGGTAGGGTAATTCCTCTCATGCTTCCGTGAATCGGGAAGCATAGGCTATAACCTTTCTGTCGCATCAATACACCTAGCACGATGCAGAGGCATCACAATAGATCACGTGCGTCTAACCTCGGGAAGAGTAAGGCGGAGTTGTAGTCAACCTTTCCTTCAGCAACTGGAAACCCTTATCGCAAACCTCTGTCCACTGGAACTTGGCTGCCTTCTGAGTCAGCCTAGTCAACGGTGCTAAAATCGAAGCAAACTGCTCCACAAACCTACGATAATAACACCGCCATACTAAGAAATCGCACACCGGTCGGAGTAGTAGGTCTCGCCAAGACTTAGCCTCAATCTTTGTCGTATCCACGAACACTATCGGCCCGATAATATGCCCGGGAATGCCACGAGGCTAACCAAAACTCACACTTGGAGAACTTGGCGAATAGCGCGACTCGGAGGACCCAATGCACGTCCGAAGTGATTTGCATGCTCTGCTCTGTCGCGAATAAACCAGGATGTCATTAATGAATACTATCACAAATGTATCCAAAATGGCTTGAACACCCGGTTCATCAAATCCATAAATACATTGGAGCGTTGGTCAAACCGAAAGACATAACCACGAACTCATAGTGCCCATAGGGTCCCGAATGCGATCTTTGGGATATCGCCTCTCGAACTCGAACGATGATAACTGACCGCAGGTCTATCTTGGAGAAACACATCGCACCCTGCAACTGGTCAAACAAATCATCAATCCTGGGGAGGGGGTACCTATTCTTGATGGTTACCTTATTCAGCTGCCTGTAATCAACACACATACACAGCGTCCCATCCTTCTTCTTCACAAACAAAACCGGCGCTCCCCAGGGAGATACACTAGGCCTGATAAAGCCTTTCTCCAGCAAATCTTTCAACTGGTCCTACAGCTCCCTCAACTCAGCAGGTGCCATCCTGTATGGCGGAATGGAAATAGGTCGAGTGTCTAGCAACGTGTCAATACAAAACTCAATCTCCCTCTCAGGAGGGATACCCGGAAGATCGTCTGGGAACACATCTGGAAACTCCCTAACCATCGGTTGAAGAAGCGGCACCTCGGCCTGCGTATCAAATACGAACCGGATGATAGATGTACCGCTCGCACCATCTTCCTAGCTTTGAGGTAAGAAATAAACCTACCCCTCGGCGACGCTGTGTTGCCCTTCCACTCGATAACTGGCTCGCCAGGAAACTGGAACCGAACCAACCTGTCCCTACAGTCAATGTTGGCATAACAAGAAGTCAACCAGTCCATACCCATAATGACATCAAAATCTGTCATCTCTAACTCTATCAAGTCTGCAAGGGTCTGACGATTGTAAATAAATACCGGACAACCTCTGTACACCCGCTCAGCTAACACCGAATCACCCACTGGCGTAGCTACCTCAAAAGGCTCTATCGACACCGGCTCTATCCCGATTCTACCCGCAATAAGAGGGGACACATAGGACAAGGTAGAACCTGGATCTATCAAAGCATAAACGTCACAGCATGAAATCAATAATGTACCTGTGACGACGTCAGGGGAAGCCTCCTGATCCTGGCGGCTGGCTAATGAATATATGCGGTTCTGTGGACCGCTAGAACTGGAACCACCACCACGACCTCTACCGCGGCCTGCCGGTCGAGTACCACGCCTCGGGGCACATAACCACGTAAGAGAGGAAGACCCAAAGAATCGATCTCGTCGGTGCCTGCACCACCCACCGCTCTGAGCGGACAATCTCTCCTTAAATGGCCATGCTAGCCACAAGAGTAATAAGCTCCTGGAGTTATGCGACACTTGCCCTGGTGATACCTACCGCATCGAGCACACTGAGATATGGGTGGTCCCGATCGGTGACGGTTTCTGCCTTCCTGAAATCCCAAAGTCCTGGAGCCCTGACCTGCTCCTGAATGACCTGGCTGATCAGACCTCCTGCCAGAAAACCGTGAAGGAGCACTCTGTGCTGGCTGGAAAGTGGACCTAGTCTGCTGCTGAGGTTGTCTGCCTCAGCGCCTGAGACCCGTCACGGCCTCTTGGGCTGGCCTGAGTCAATCTGGTCCTCCCTCTCTCTATCCTATATCCCCTGCGCATAGGCCTGCATCTTGGCAATGTACATACCGGGCTGAAGAGCCACCCCCAAGCATGCAGTAATCATATGACGGTCTAGCTCCATCACATAACGATGAACTCTATCCGCCATGTCAGCTACAATAGTGTGCGCATGTCTGGCTAAGGAGTCAAACTCCAGGATGTACTCCCTGATAGTCCTCTCATTCTGCCTCAAGGTCAAGAATCTATCTACACGGGCTCTCCTCATCTCAAGAGGCAAGAAGTGATCCATGAAGGCCTCTGTGAACTCCTCCCAAACAGCTGGAAGAGCATCCTAACCTCTTGACAGCTCCCAGGACTCAAACCAGTTCAACGTAATATCGCGTAACCGGTAAGAGGCTAGTATAACAGACTCTGTCTCTGAAGCTCTAAGAACCTGCATAGTCCGCTGTAGCTGCCGAATGAACTCCTGCGGATCCTCCTCAGACCTCGAACCATAAAACTCGGGCGGATGACAACCCAGAAAATCTCGAATCCGCAAACTGTCGGCTCTAGGGTTAGTTGCCTGCTCCTGTCGGCGCTGCCCTACTACTATACTGGTCAATAACCGGATCTGCTCCCCGTAGTCTCTATACTCAGCTCCGCCGTGGGGTGGAGGCTCGTACCGGAACCTCTGGAGCTACCGGCTCTCGGCTCCTCTAATCTTGTCGGCGTGGTGAACTTCGCCGACCCGCCTACTACCTCAGGCATAGTCTGTGCCTGAGTCCGTGTAACCCTCTGAGTACCGCTAGCAGCTCCTGCTGCTGCCTTGCCCTTCTGGGCCCTGGTCACCTTCCGTGGAGGCATAACTGTTTCATAAGAATAGGTCAGAGAGGATTCAACCTAATAAGACAGCTCTACTGCACGATCTCAGAGAGAGAAGAATGGAAACCAATCCTAAATGTCCTGCAACCTCCTGATTATAGATGTGGTGCACAACACAACGATAATCAAGACTCTACTAGACACGGTCTGTAGACACTTTCTGAGGACTAACTGCTCTGATACCACTTTTGTCACGACCGACCCGGGCGCGATCGTGCCTTACAGGCACCGTTCAGGTATACATCAGAGAATAGCAGCAGAACATATACAACATACAACATTTAGACAATAATAACACAGGCTAGACGATAAGGCCGCCTTCCATAAAATATGCATAATCCAAGAAAAACTGTACAATTCAGTTCTTACAGCCCCAAACCACAACATGTGACTACATACCTCTAGGAATAAAAACAGTGGCAGGACAGGGCCCCGCCATACCCCTGAATGTACATAAATCTACAACATCGTGGAAGATCGTACTAAAAGACAAGCCTCCGGAGAAATGGAGCTTCTGACGTCTGATAAGTGATCCTAAGAATGAGGATCCACCACCTGCTTACCCCTACCTGCGGCATGAACGCAGCCACCGAGGAAGGGGGTCAGTACACAATATGTACCAAGTATATAAAACTGGAAAATACTGTAAATTACATCATAAGTTTAAAACAAAGCCGGAGACATGTATGATAATAAAATTACAGTACACAGTGCCTTACTAACAATGAGAGTAACTGATAGTATACGTACAACATAAAAATAGGAAGCTCACGATCAAAGCAGGACCATCCGCCCGCAGTATCATTAAGCAATCCTACTCCTGGGACTATTTCACCCGCATAGGTCGTGTGGAGCCGCATGAGGTATTCCTCGCATAGGCTGTATCCGCCCGCATGGGACTATTTCACCCCCATAATCCCATAAGGACCCGCATGAGGTATTCCTCGCATCGTGGGTAGCAAATCCACGGAAACAGGTGGTATAACTATCTTGGGGATTTACCCCTCAATTATACTCTTACCCTGAAGCAAGTGGTATAACTATCTTGGGGATTTACCCCTCAGATATACTCTTACCCTGGAGAAGGTTGTTATACCCCGTAGTTCCATGGTATGTATGTGAGGACGTACGTACGAGAATACGACAGAAAAATTTGAAAGGAAGAAAAATGCGATTTTTCGATGGAAAAGTTTCCGGGTTTTGTGAAGGAAAAAGGTTCGTTGATGGGAATTGGATTCCCAGATTTGGTATTTGAGCTTCTTGTATTATATTAGAATTATGAGATTTTATTTTCGGAAATGGTCACGTGGGGCCCACGGGAGAAATTCTGATTTTGTAGGGGCCCACTTTGTTTTTAAGGTTTAGGTATTTTGGATATTTTCGGAAGACGAAATATTTTGGGCCAGTCGGGGCGACACGTGTCACCCCATGTGGCACCTTGGCGAAATGGTGGGACAGTGGCTAGACAACGTCCTCGTCGAAATGACCTAACAAGTGGCAAGCCACTTGTCTTGTGTTTTCGTTGGCCATGTGGTGTGGTGGGACCCACACACACATGGCCCAATATTGACCACCCACTTGCTTAGATCTTGACCCTTGAATTCTCTATAAATACCCCCCTTAGTGCAAGAGTAATTTCATCCACACTTAAGCTTTCCAAAGCAAAATATTTTCCCTCCCTTTGTAGTTGATTTTCGTCCCCCTCCCCCTCTTGAGTGGAAATACTTTGATTATTGTAGTATAATCCCAAATACCTTAGCCTAGTATCCCTAGTAGTATTCCAAAGTTATTTCAATACTAGGAGCCCGGAAATACTACTTTATTCCAATAGTCGCAAAGTGAAACCCTAGAAAAATCTTCCTAGCTTGGTTGAAGTGTTTAGAGAAGTTGTTTAGAAACTTCTAAGGGTTGCTTGGAGCGGGTTGGAGCGTAAGTATTTGGAGCTAAACATTGCTCAGGATCGACTTATATCTTGGATAATTTTGGGCTTATCGAGGTAATGATCTATGCCCCCCTATTGTAATTGGATATTACATGTTGTAGTAGTTATACTTGAGTATATTATATTGGAAGGATGTTTATAAAGGATTGAACTGTATTTACATTGGACTGTACTTACAGTAGACTTATGTAGTATTATTGTGAAGCAGAATTGAACACGTCCGGTTAGACGTGTAATCCCCTGGGAGTTTTTGGCCTGGTAGCGGGCCTTGGTAGGGGAAGAGATTTATGTGATAGCGGGGAGGTCTTTGAATTTTCCGTAGAATAGGGAACTGTTTGCTTAGATTATGCTACGAAGAGAACTAGAGATTGATAGATATATTGTGGTTGTTATAGGTGGATCTACTACGCGTGGCATACTTGACTTGGCTTGTGGTTTAAGCTAAAAAGGTATGTGATTCTTCCTATACTCTTGAGCATGATTGTTGTGAACTATATAGTACGGTAGACGTACGTGTGTGAAATGAATTTTGTTTGCTTAAAACATAAAGTGTTATAATGGCTTTATGGGAAGTTAGTTATAACAACTTTATGAAGATAAAAGAAAGATTTGGTTTTGACAGTAAAACGACTTGATTTTGAAAGTTAAGAGACTTGATCTTGAAAGATAAGAGACTTGACTTATAACGACTTGTTTTCGGGAAAAGAGAAGTAACTTGATTTAAGTATAGGTTACTTGTTTTGAAAAGAGTAAGTATTTGAGTTTTAAAGAGTATACTTGATGTTGTTTTAAAAGAAAGGCACTTGGTTTAAAAAGTATACAGTACTTGATTTTAAAAGTGTTGTAAATGTTTTTACGAAAGTAAAGTAATTTGGTTTGAAAAGGAAATGTGTTTTTGATGCTACGAGTATTAGTATCTTTTACGTAAAAAGGGGTCTTTTTGAAAGAATGAAAGTATGTAGTATTTTGGGGTTGAAACCCGGATTGTTGATATAAAATGAAAGTACATTGAACTTGCCTATGCTTGTTGTGATAGCCTTTGTTGTGCAAGTGTTTTGATTCTGTGCTACCGTGTCTCTCGGGGAGGACCGGCTATCTGATTGATTGCTTGGAAATACTGACACGTTGGATGGTCCACGAGTATGCGTCCACTATTGAGTAATATCTGGTTATTTCTTTTGGACATCGACACGCGTTGGATGGTCCACGGTATCGCCCACTTTGAGTATTATCTTGTTATTTCCTTTGGACATGCTGACGCGATGGATGATCCACGGGCATGCGTCCAGTAGGATGGTTTCATGACCATGCTTTCCGAGGTAAGATGCCGGGGCATGCGGTCATTGTGAGGGTTTTGTTATTTGTCCATGGACCGCTAATCCATGAAGCTTGCGCGATGTGGCGATCACGGGCTTGATTTGTACATGTGGTTCAGGCACACTTTAGATACTTGTCCTGGTCATTTCTCGTGTATCGGCAGGCTCTGGTAGATAGCTTGAGATACTTGCCTCGGTCATATCTCGTGAGACGGTAGGCTATGGTACGTTCGCTTATGGTACTTGCCTCGGCCAGTTGCGTGGATAGCTTTTGGATCTGGTAGTTGGCTTCCGTACTTTGCCCGTGAAGGGATATGACTAGCTTTTGGAACTGGTAGTGGGCGATTCTACTTGGCCCGATCGGTTTGATGACGCAGGCAGGATCTAGTGTTCAGGTTCACATATGGGTGTTGTTTTACATCATGTACTTTCGGCAGTGAGGAATGAGTTCCACGGGCATGAGTGATATTATGGGCGTGAGACCCATAGTTATGTGTGAGTGATTATTCTGTGGATATGTGTCCCCTTACTTGGCATAACTGTTTACTTATCGCAAAATGGTTTTATAAAATGATGAAATGTGATTTCATTACAGTATTTTCAGTTTCACATACTTGGTACCTGTTGTACTGACCTCCTTCGGGGGCTGCGTTCATGCCGCAGGTAGAGGTACACCAGTTGTTGATCCTCGCTCATAGGATCGCAGTTCAGCGTTGGGAAGCTCCGTTTCTCCGGAGGCTTATCTTTTGCTATAGTCCCCTGTCATTGTAGGTACTTGTACATTCAGGGGTATGGCGGGGCCCTGTCCCATCATAGTTGTTGTTACATTCTTAGAGGTCTGTAGTACTGTTGTGGGCAGGGTTGTAAAGGATTTTAACTGTTCAGTTATATGTATATACATGAAGGTGACCGTTTGGTTGTCCTGTTTTCTTATGTTGTCTCTTGTTTCCTGTTTAAACTTTATTTCCGCTGATTTTCTCTGATGTTGTTATCACTAGGGTGCCCGGGGTAAGGCACCAGTCGCGGGCCCGAGATCGGGTCGTGACAAAGGTGGTATAACTATCTTGGGAATTTACCCCTCAGATATACTCTTACCCTATCTCAACCGGCCATCATACATAAAGTAAGCAAGTTAAGAAATCCCCATAACTTCTTATTCATATACACTCTCATTTTAGTTTACTTAAGGCACTAGCATATCTTTTATAAAAATCCGGGAATTTAACCCAAGTACTACATACTTCTACTCTTTTAAAACAAATGACTCTCTTTAGTATAAAACTTCCAAGATACTTTTAACCATAGTATCAAGTCGAAATTACGTTTCAAGACAAGTCACAATACCTTTAGAAATAAAGTTAGGTTTCTAAATCAAGTGACTCATTTTCTTATAAAACCTTAGGCAATTGATGCCTTAAAATCAAATTGCCTTTCATTAAATCAAGTCATTTATCTTTCCGTAAAGCTAATATAACCAACTTCCCATAAAGTCGTTATATTCACTTTATACCTTAGTCAAGTACAATTTCCTATCCAAGGGACTTATACGTTTAAAACGAAACAAGTATCACATACTTTAAAACTCTTCAAGTCCCTTAACTTTAATAAAACTTAAGATATCCTTAATACTTTCAAAGAAGTGAGTTAATCTCCTAACTCACCCAAATTGGCTATTCATAAAACTAGTAAAGGATATCAAGGTCTTGTACGTCTACCGTACTATATACGTGCAACTAGTCATGCTCAAAAGATAGGAAAAGTTCTACATACCTCTTCGGGTCAAACCACTTGCCAAGTACAATGTCCCGCCCGTAGTATGTCAACCTATAATATCCACAATACGTCTATTAACGCCTTACTTCAAACGTAGGATATTATAAGTGTAAAGTCTCTAAATTCTACGGAAAATCGGACAACACCTCCTTTGTTTCTACTTACTTGCCACCTTTTTCAAGGCCGAATACAATAACCAAACACGCCACATTTAAGGCCCAATCAATGCAATCAACAATAGGGGATTACACGCCTACTAGACGTGTAAAATTCCGCCCCACAATAGATATCAAACTAATACAACTACTAGTCCAATTTCGTCCATATTGAGTACAACAATACCAATTCTTATCCAATTTCCATTTCAATCCAAATTGTTAGCATAACATGATATCAAGTCGCAATCGATTATACTACTATAATCTTCAAGTAGGTAACATGCGACGATTCTAGTAAACGACCAAATTGTAATCCAATTTCACATGGCTTACATTACATTTCAGATTTTAAGGCTACAAGCAATCCATAATACTTATAAACTTCAACATATCAACTTCATGCTAGCAACATGTAAAGCTAACAACAACAATATATATATAATCTTGTAATACTTTTAAGAGACAAGATTATACCTCAACGAATCTTAATCCAACTCCAAATCCGAAGTCGCTCCTTAGCAACTTAGAGTCTCTTCAAGACACTTCAATCCGCTACTTGAGACCCTTAGAACAACACCAACAAATTTCCTTCAAACTTCCAAACCAAAACCTAGAAAGCAACTAGGTTTTCACCTTGCGACTAATACGAAAACTATCTTTTTCCGAGATTTTTCTATTGAGATACACTTACAATACACTCAAGATCCTTGGTTTTAAGTGTGGAGCTTAATGGACAAGAAACAATTTTTTTTGTAATGAGAGCTAGCCAAACCCGAGAGCTCCTAGTGAGTGTTCTTGAAATTCTTGAAAATTTGGCTAAGTGTTAAGCTTGTCTTGCTACTACTAGTATTATATAGCACAATGGAGGGTCAAGATGTAAACAAATGGGTGGCTTGGATGAGGTCTTATTAAATATAAAGACTTTGTGGACCCATTGACCAAGTCAATTATCTCAAGCTCACTACTTGCAAGACTTAGTCATCCTAAGACTATGGTCAATGACCATTTTGGCCATGACATTTTCGTCTAAGGAAACAATAAGGGGGTGACACATGTCGCCCTCCCATTCATCACAATATTACGTTTTCCGACAATTTCATAATTTTCCGATAAATTTTTACAAGCCTCAATTCTCAACACTTGTGAGTTCTTAGGTACGTTCTTAAAACATGTCCTGCAAATACGGGGTGTAACAGGTACGTAAATAAAATGTTTGAGATGTAGAATGATGGACGGTTATTGGCCAAATGACGAGTGTTTCATGTTGGTAAATTAAGGAATACGTGTACAAAGTGTAACGGGTCGGAAAGGGCCGCGGAGCTGAGAAGGGTCGCGGCTCGCCCGCAGAAGCCGAAGAGCCGCGACGCTAGTGCCTTAAGGGCCGTTGCATTGAGGCTCCCCAAGGTTTGAGCCGGTGCTCTAATTCATCCCGAGCTTATTGGAGCTGCGACATCTCTGAGGCCGAGTCGCAACGCTACCCATTCAATGACTATGCGATGGAAGTCCAAAAGTTTGGCTGACTATGGGGACGTTTTTAGCATTCAAATGTCAGTTTTTCCTCCATAACTCAGTCATTATTTGGCTGCATTATTGGCTGATTGTAACTTCTCAATTTAGTGTCATTACATGGCTATTGAAAGTCATTAGTTGACTAGTTGAGAGGTTATCTTTCTAGCACTATAGATTATGGATTTGGCTCAATGGAGAAACACACTTCACACTTGAAAAAATCAGATTTCTGAACTTCTTCTCTAAGCTTTCTTTCATACAGTCAAGGTTCTTCTTCTAGTAAACACTTGAGTTTTCTTTGCTTATTTGTTAGTTGTTGTTTTATATTGGGAGACAAGTTGCCCTTAACGTAAAAGGATATATATAGGGCAATATTGTCTTAAGGACAGAGTGCTAACACTCGACTCAACAGATTTATTATAGTAATTTACATTTGTTCTTGTTTTCAGTTTACAAGTATTTGTAATATTTACTTACTTTTCGTTTCTTTGCAATTATTGTACTCACAAGAAATATGTCCCACGTGATTGAGTTGGATTTACTAAATAAAAGGGATAATTAACAAAAGCGGTGAATTAAATGGCTATTTACGATCGGAGGTGTCCACGTATGAGAAAGTGATGAAAAACTTAACACGTGTCACGTCACATAACGCGCGCCACCACATGATAGACATGTGTCGCACATGCAATGAGGTGTTTGCATGTCTGACACTTGTCACACATGCATAAAAGGTCCATGCATTTTGGACATATGTCACACATGCGTAAAATGCTCATTTATGTCAGACACGTGGCACCCCTATGTTATTCTTGCATAATGTTTGTGCAATTATCCTCCATCTATAAATAGCTCATTAAGGCTTCATTATTACATATCAAGAAAATAATATCTCAGTTATATATATATACTCTATGTGTAACTGGAGCATAAAGTAGTCTTAAGAAACTGGTCCTCTCTCAACTGCAATTCATGATTATTAACATCAAATAGCACATAAAGACGCAGTGCAAAGGAAAGAAATCAGTTTCTTTGAAAGTTTAACCACTTCCGCGAAATATAGTTCAAGAAAACGTTATGAATTCATGTATGGTTTCTTGATTAAAGTAATGTTATAATATGTCTCGTGAAATCATTAAGTTTCACGATCTTAATCTCATGTCGAATTTCAATTAGATTGTTTATGTTTAACAATCTATAACCGTAAAAATTCTAACATGTGGTATCAGAGTCATGGTTTAGAAACTAATGATTTTCCTTTATGTTTTAACCATATGAATTTTAATTATTTGATTGAGTTGGTTACGACATCAGATTAAGATTCTGGTGTAGAAAAAAATCAATTCATAATTAATCATTTTGCTTGTATGAATTCAACATGTTTGAGTATTTCTTTGGAATTATTATGTATGATTTGTTAATCATCAAAGTGGTCGAATCTTTATGAATAAGTAATTCCAAAATAATGTATTTATATTCAATTATCTATAATTCTGATGCGTATAAATGAAATTATGGATAAATTGAAGTACGAGGTTATAAGACATTTCTGGATCGCCCAAAGATTGATTACTTGTTCTTATAATCGTTGAACATTATGTCGATAATTTAAATGTGTTATTGGTTTTATTAATATACCCAAAGATAGTAAGTATTACAAATTGGCACCTTGAAGATTATCAAATTATATTTTTATTTAAGCATCATTATGTTGTATGTTGATGTTTCGCCCAAAGGAGGACATCAATGTACATTTATAAGTACATAAACCATTTATAAATCTGAAGTATGTTTAAGTTTATAAAGCATTGACAAATGCGTATATTCTATTTTGCAGCACTTGCTCTTCATTCACACTCAGCTTCTGTTATGACATTTAATGGACTCAACTTCTTAGATTGGTGCGAATAGATCAAATTCCACCTCGGAGTTTTAGATCTTGATGCTACACTATTTACTGAGAAGAAAAATGCTTTTATTAAAACTAGCATTGTTGAAGAAATATCTCATTATAAGCACTGGGATCGATCTAATAGGTTAAGCCTAATGTTTATGCGAATGAGTATTGCGGGCAACATTAAGTCCATTCTTCCCATAACTGAAAGTGCTAAAGAATTCTTAAAGCTTGTGGAAGAGTGATCTCAAAATGTTGTAAGTCTCTTGCTGGGATATTAATGGGTACCTTGATCACCATGAAGTTTGATTGTTTAAGGATCATGCATGAGCATGCCATTAAAATGACAAACATAGCAGCAAGACTTAAGATCTTGAGAATGGAGGTAGATGAGAATTTTCTTGTGCAGTTTATCATTAACTCATTACCATATGAGTATGGGCCTTTCCAAATAAACTATAACACCATAAAAGATAAATTGAATGTGCATGAATAGCACAGTATGTTAGTTCAGGAGGAACAAGGCTAAAACATTAAGGAAATCGCTCTATCAACCTCATAAGTCATAAATGAGCTGGAAAGAAAATGAAGAAACATGGTAAGGCTAAACAAAATCATCCTAATATTAATGAATCCTCTTCCCAAGTACGTAAGAAAGAACACAAGAACAAGAAGTGTTGTCATTTTTGTGGGAAACCTAGACACTTTTAGATAGATTGACAAAAATGTAAGGCATGATTCGAGAAGAAAGGTACGTATAGTGCTTTACGTGTCTCAAATCAAATCTAACTGAAGTTCCTAATAATACTTGGTGGATTGACTCTGATTGCACTGTTTATGTTTCTACTTTGATGCATATATTCCTTACAATTTGAGTCATAAATCAGAATGAAAGATTTGTGTATAAGGGAAATAGAGTGAAGGCTCAAGTTAAAGCTATCGGGACTTACTGTTTAATCCTAGATACTGGAAATCATTTAAACTTGTTTGAAATGTTTTATGTACATACTGTTTCAAGAAATTTAATTTTCTTGTCTAAGTTAGATAAAGCTGCATACTCTATTAATTTTGGCAATGGATATTTTAGTTTGTTTAAGCATAATTATCTCATTGGTACTGGCTTTCTTTGTGATGATTTATACAAACTAAATCTTGATAATCTATTTGCTGAAAGTTTTTTAACCTGCATCATAATGTTGGAATCAAACATAGTTTGGTGAATGAACAATCTTCTTACTTGTGGCATCAACGTTTAGGTCACATATCCAAATAAAGGCTGGAAAAATTAATAAATAATGAAATTCTTCCAGATTTGGATTTTATGGACCTTAATATTTGTGTGAATTGTATTAAAGGAAAACAAACAAAACGCACAAAGAAAGATGCCACAAGAAGCCTGTAGCTTCTTTACAAGTCGAGCCTTATGTCTTGAAAAAGAACCGTCAGAATTATCCTTATGAGAAAAAATCCACATAGACCGAATAATATTAATACCAGATGGACGGGGTACCAACTCCCACGTCTTATTATCAATAAGATCATATATTCATTGGTCATGGCAATCTTCCAATTTGAGTCATTTAAGGCAGACACAGGATTATGGGGTAAGAGTGATTTAAGAACATTAGAATTTAGATTAAATTGTCTTTTCGATTTAAAAATATCATGTCGACTGCGAATGACTGGTCGATCACTCGAGGCTGAAGTTGGTGAATTTTGGAATACTGCGGGACTTGGAATGGGCTAGCCAGCAGTGGGCCTCATCGCCTGAGCGATGTCAGAATCGGTAGAAAGCGATCATGGAGCAGTTGCAATATTGGGTTGGATGGCCCGATGGCGGATCGCCCGATGGCGAGAAGGGGCGTGAATTTTGAGACAATGGCGTGGGAGCAGCGGGCAGTGGGACCGCTGGTGGATTCGGGGCACGAGATAAGTCGAAAAAATGGTGACTTAAATACGGTGATATATCATCATCCAAAATATTATATGAACTAGACATAGTACTATTGACCTTAATAAATGGAAATTGTGACTCATTAAAAATAACATGACAACTGATAATAATTCGTTTAGAAGATAAATCAAAGCATTTATAACCACGGTGATTTGATGGATAATCCAAAAATACACAAGAGGTAACGTGCCTGAAGTTTGTTAATTGTGGTGGATGGAAAGAGTGGATAACATAAGCATCTAAAGACCCTAAGATGTGAATACGAAGGAGTCTTATTATATAAAATTTGAAGAGGGGACGAATATGTCAAACCTTTAGCCGTCTTTTTGGCTCACGTTGGCGGAATCGGAAAGGGGAATATTTGACGCAGTCATCATGACGATGGGACTAGCCCATATAGCCGTCTTTTTAGCCAAACCCGCTTCTTCCGATGTGAGCATGTAGCAGGCTTGATAGAATTCCGGAAGGGGTTATTTTGATGAAGGATCGAAGCAACACCGTTATAGGCCTCGGATAAGCCTGCAACCATCTATAGAATGAGACGACTATTAGTAACCGGAGCAGCCACATTGCAAAGTTGATCCTCCAAGTCCTTGAGTCGTTTACAATAAGATGAAACGTTAGGAAAATTCTCCATAACAATTTGAGAAAATTCTTGTTCAAGTGAAACAATGTGAGAATGAGAGTTATCTTGAGAAGATATCACGCAATCGATTCCAAGCCTCTATAGATGTGGAGTTAGGTTCCATAATCGTCTTTAAAAGATCCATGGATATTGTGGTATAAATCCATTGGAGAACTTTTGTGTCAAGCGTGACCCATAATTTTGGATCGTCTGCTTTGGTGGGCACAACCTATGTAGTCTATGTATCACCCTTCTTAAGAGTAGGCGGAGGGATGATGTGGTGAAGAACTTGATGTGTCATAGCATGAATCTTGAATAATCCTGCCCACGTAACATATTGGACATTTTCTAGGTCAAGAAAATAGGGAGAACGCTCTTGATGTTAGAAACTGTAAGGGCAGGATGAAACGTGTTCTTTTCAGTCATGGTGAATAGAACACGAAGATTCGGAGAAGGGAATTTGTGAGGGAGGTTTTGGAAGATAAAATTTGTCTCGGGTTTGGTGCAAAACCGAGAGGGGGGGGGGGGGGTTCACGGTTTTTCAGAGAAAAAGAGAGAAGCAAAAGCAAGGTAAAAATAACCTAGATTTTGATACCATGAAATAATTAATCCCTTGATTATTCTTATTGATGAAAGACATATATATACAAGTTACAATAGAAAAATCTTTTTCCTATTCTACATCTAAATCCCTATTCTATATGGAGACTAACTATACAATTATGATAATATTACACTACTAATTAAGGTACAAGACTAAGTCTAATATATACCAAATATACACTAGGCATTTATGCCAAATTTGCCTTGTTACCGTGACTCTTCTTGGGCTGGGCTGGACGAGTCCTTCTCGGATTTGGCTGGCCCAATATATTCAATATACATGTATATTTAACATTTACCATATTTTGTATTGTATAATTATGGTAGGATTGAGATCCTTATTATAGCAAGATTCAACATTGTACACCTATATAAATTTATATTAATGAGAAAGGCTCCCCAATGGATATTAATACAATCTAACATGGTATCAGAAGCCAAAACATAAACCCTTATTTTTTCGGTCGCAACAACCCCTCGGTTTCTGCGATTTTTTCCGAGAAACAACAAATTTTTCCGTGTTTTCTCTCTTTCGTGTTTTGTGTTCTCATCACCCGAGAAACAAGAAGAACCAAAAAAAAACTCGGCTTTCTTGTCTGCCCTCTGCCTCTGTCCCAAAAAAAAGAAAACTCTGCTTTCTTGTCTGCTCTCTGCCTTCTGCCTGTGTCAGCCCACACTGCCCTGACACTTTTCTCTGTCTCCCTTTATGTCCTTTCGACTTCAACTGTCGAGAAACAACAAAGTATCAATCTTAACTATTTTTTCTTCTTTACTCCTTTTTTGGTTCCCCATAATTTATTTTTTCCTTTTCGCCGACAACTCTTCTAAAATTTAATGGCAGTCACAAATTTACAAGGCCTTCCCCACTCCAATGTGGGTCAGACTTTCGTCACATTGACTCATCGGTAGCCCGATAATGTGTGGCATATAGATACGGGCACCACGTCTTATCTCACCAATAATTCTGGTAATCATACTCAACTGCAAAATTTAAATACTTTGCACTCTATTATGGTCAGTAACGGTCATCACATCTCAATTCAAGGATTTGGCCACACCCTTACTCCACCACCGCATCCCCCCTTCTCTCATAAAAACATCTTTTATGCTGCACACATCATCAAAAATCTAATTTATGTTAGAAAATTTATCACCGATAATTCTGTCTCCATTATTTTTTATCTGTTTGGATTTTCTGTAACGGACCTCTATACCGGAAAACTCCTTACGAGATGAAATAGTGAGGGAGACCTATATCCTTTCCTACCCACATCCGCTGCTAGTGTCACTCCTTCCATCGTTCTCACAACCATATCTCCCTACATATGGTATAGTAGACTTGGTCATCTGGGTTCTCACGTTTTATTCTCTTAGAAATGGAAATTTAATTCAATGTATCAAAGGGAACCTTTCTCATAGTTGCTCCTCTTGTCAGTTAGGGAAACACGTTATACTACCCTTTATGACTTCTATGAGTACTACTTTCTCTTCCTTTGATATTATTCACGCTGATTTATGGACATCTCGCATAACTAGAAATTTATGCTACAAATATTATCTGGTATTTTTGGATGATTTATCTCACTTTCTTTGGGTATACCCACTCAAATCTCAAGTGTTCTCCAAATTTGTTGAGTTTCGTACGCTGGTTAAAACACAATTTGAAAAGGACATTAAAATCATTTCTATGTCATAATGTCCGTGAGTTTAATAATTCCTTATTTCATAAATTATGTGAGGCTAATGACATATTTTTTCATTTCTCGTGCCCATATACCTCCTCTCAAAATGCGAAAGCCGAAAAAATTCTCCGAACCATTAATAATATGATTCATACCCTTCTTTTTCATACGTCTTTCCCCTTAATTTTTGGGTATATGCGTTAAAATGACAAAAAATATTCTCAATACTTAATCTACCATGTGATTCAAAATTCCACCGAAATTTTCTACCGTCGGATCCCCACCTATGACCACCTTAGAATTTTTGGTTGTCTGTTACCCAAATATGACATCCACGATACCTCACAAATTAGCACCTCGGTCTACTCCGTGCGTCTTCCTATGTTTCTGTCAAACCATATGGGGTACTTGTGCTAGGAGCTCTCTACCGTTAAAATTATAATTTCTCGCCATGTCACCTTTGTCGAATATGTCTTCCCATTTGATAACAACAAAAAATCTCGAGTCACTGATTATCAATTGCTCGAAGATTCGGACCCATCACCGCTGGTCCAACAGGCACTCCGTCATGCGACTTCTATCCCGGCGGTAGCAGGCTCCCCATTTGCCACCACCGGTAGTCCAGTTATCGGAGGGGACACCACCACCCCTACAGTCCCATCACCGTTTGCCACCACAGGAAATCGCCTCACCGTAGGGTCATCTCCGGCGTCTCTACGGTCATTCCGGTCTCTGACTCCGTCACCGCCGATCGCCACCACCACCGACAATCATCCTCCCATCTCTGTACCTTTACTGGTATCCCTCCCCATCATTGTTTCGTCTCCACAACAACAACACCATGTTTCATCCACCCCACCCACTGTTATAGTCACCCCATCACTGTCGCCATTTATCGGTCGTCCCATTATCCTCATCGCCAATTCAACAGAACCACCGTCTCATGTGCCTTGTCCACCATACGTCATCGTTCTCTGCCTAACCTCAGACCCGGTACCATAGACCCCCTCCCCCCATCCAGAGTCAGAACCCAGAAGCCCCATCATCACCAACCCTTCATCCGGTCGTTACTGTCACGACCCGACCTCGGGCCCGCGACTGGTGCCTTACCCCGGGCACCCTAGTGATACAACATCAGAGAAAATCAGCGAAAACAAAAACTTAAACAGGAAACAAGATACAAGATAAGAAAACAGGTTAACCAAAACGGTCACCTTCATGTATATACAATATAACCGAACAGTTACAATCCTTTACAAACCCTGCCCACAACAGTACTACAGACCTCTAAGAATGTAACAACAACTATGACGGGACAGGGCCCCGCCATACCCCTGAATGTACAAGTACCTATAGTGACAGGGGACTATACCAAAAGATAAGCCTCCGGAGAAACGGAGCTTCCCAAACGCTGAACTGCGATCCTATGAGCGAGGATCAACAACTGGTGTACCTCTACCTGCGGCATGAACGCAGCCCCGGGCGAGGTCGATAACAGTACCAAGTATGTGAAACTGAAAATACGTAGAATAAAATCACATTTCGTCATTTTATAAAACCATTTCGCAATAATAAGTAAGCAGTTAGGTCAAGTAAGGGCGCGTATCCCAAAATGATCACTCACACATAACTATGGGTCTCACGCCCATAATATCACTCATGCCGTGGAACTCATTCCTCACTACCTCTGGCGATGATGTAAAACCACACCCATATGTGAACCTGAACACTAGATCCTGCCTGCGTCATCAAACCGATCGGGCCAAGTAGAATAGCCAACTACCAGTCCGAAGGCTAGTCATATCCCTTCACGGGCAAGGTACGGAAGCCAACTACCAGTCAAAAAGCTAGCCACGCAACTGGCCGAAGCAAGTATCTTAAGCTAACGTACAATAGCCTACCGTCTCACGAGATATGACCGTGGCAAGTATCTTAAGCTATCTACGAGCACGCGATACGAGAAATGACCAGGACAAGTATCTAAAGTGTGCCTGAACCATATGTACAAATCAAGCCCGTGATCGCTCGTCACCGCGGCAAGCTTCATGGATTAGCGGTCCATGGACAAATAACATAATCCTCACAATGACCGCATGCCCCGGCATTTTACCTCGGTATAAGCATGGCCATGAAACCATCCTACTGGACGCATACCCGTGGACCATCCATCGTGTCAGTATGTCCAAAGGAAATAACAAGATAATACTCAAAGTGGACGCATACTCGTGGACCATCCAACGTGTCAGTATGTCCAAAAGAAATAACCAGATAATACTCAAAGTGGACGCATACTCGTGGACCATCCAATGTGTCAGTATGTCCAAGCAATCAATCAGATAGCCAGCCCTCCCCGAGAGACACGGTATCACAGAAACAAAACACTTGCACATCAAAGGCTATCACAACAAGCATAGGCAAGTTCAACGTACTTTCATTTTATGTCAACAATCCGGGTTTCAACCCCAAAATACTACATACTTTCATTCTTTCAAAAAGACCTCTTTTTACGTAAAAGCCACACGATACTAATACTCGTAGTATCAAAAAGATGTTTTCTTTTCAAACCAAATTACTTCACCTTCGTAAAAATCTTTACAAGACTTTTAAAATCAAGTACTCTATACTTTTTTTAAACCAAGTGCTTTTCATTAAAAACAACATCAAGTATACTCTTTAAAACCCAAATAACTTACTCTTTTCAAAACAAGTAACCTATACTTAAATCAAGTTACTTCTCCTTTTCCGAAATCAAGTTATTTAGCTTTCAAAATCAAATATTTCTTTTATCTTCATAAAGTCGTTATAACTAACTTCCCATAAAGCTATTATAACACTTTATGTTTTAAACAAACAAAATTCATTTCACACACGTACGTCTACCGTACTATATAGTTCACAACAATCATTCTCAAGAGTATAGGAAGAATCACATACCTTTTTAGCTTAAACCACAAGCCAAGTCAAGTATGTCGCGCGTAGAAGATCCACCTATAATAATCACAATATATCTATCAATCTCTAGTTCCGCCGTAGCATATTCAAGTAGGTTCCTTATTCTACGAAAAATTGGCAAGACTTCCCAAACACATAAATAACCTCCACAACAAGGCTGCGAGCCAACAACTCGATGGGATTATACGCCTAACCGGACGTGTTCAATCTGCCTCACAATAATACTACACAAGTCTCTGTAAATACGGTCAATGTAAATCTGATTCAATCCTTTATAATAATCCTTCCAATATATCTTATACTCAATTCTAAACTACTACAATATGTAATATCCAATTCTGATAGGGGACATAGATCATTACCTCGATAAGCCCAAAATTATCCAAGATATAAGTCGATCACGAGCAACGTTTAGCTCCAATCCTTATGCTCCAACCCGCTCCAAGCAACCCTTAGAAGTTTCTAAACAACTTCTAAACACTTCAACCAAGCTAGGAAATTTTTCTAGGGTTTCGTTTCGACTATTGGAATAAAGTAGTATTAGGGCTCTAGTATTGAAATAACTTTGGAATACAACTAGGGATACTAGGCTAAGGTATTTGGGATTTATACTACAATACTCAAAGTATTTTCTACTCAAGAGGGGAGGACGAAATCAACTACAAAGGGAGGAAAATATTTTGCTTTGGAAAGCTTAAGTGTGGATGAAATGAAGTCTTGCACTTAAGGGGGTATTTATAGAGAATTCAAGGGCCAAGATTAATGCAAGTGTGTGGTGAGATTGGGGTACAAGTGTGGTGCCACAAGCCACTTGTCTAAGCAAGACAAGTGGCTAGCCACATGGCAACAAAAATCGGCCACAAGCCAAGTGTTAAGCCATTTCAGCCAAGGCCACCTAAGGGGGTGACACGTGTCGCCCCCTACTCGTCCAAAATATTTCGTCTTCCGAAAATATCCAAAATACCGAAAATCTCAAAAACAAAGTGGGCCCCACGTGACCATTTCCGAAAATAAAATCTCATAATTCTAATATAATCCAAGAAGCCCAAATACCAAATCTGGGAATCCAATTCCCATCAACGAACCTTTTTCCTTCACAAAACCCGGAAACTTTTCCGTCGAAAAATCACATCTTTCTTTCTTTCCAAAATTTCTATCGTATTCTCGTACGTACGTCCTCACATACATACCCTGGAACTACGGGGTATAACATTCTTCCCCCCTTAGAAACATTCGTCCCGAATGTTCCTTCTAAGTCTCCAAACGTACTTGCGCCGGTATAGTCTCCACTACTACACTTACAAAACCGATCATGCCACCACTGGCCAGAATATAACATGTGCGCAGAACTCAAATCCAAGCCAACGAGGAATCATTTCTCATCTCACAAAAGCTCCCACTAGCTTCAATTTACACTAAGGCCATTCCCGGCCTTCACGATCCAATTCTGGTCGAACATATCCACGAACCCGTACGATGTCTTCCTAGACTTTGGCCTATCACCCTCGTGACCCTATCACAAAGCGGGACCACCACAAATTGACCCCACCCCAATCCGGGCTGCGGGTTGACCCTCGACCTTGCCTCAACCCGACCCATTTCGCGCCAAACTCTCTCGTTCCCCAATCCGGAACAATCTCACTAATCAAGTCACGAAAACCTAGTGGTCTTCTTAGCTCAACTACCCTCTTATAATTCACACCACTCAGGGACTTATCACACAAATATACCCCACGTATACTATGCACTCCGACAAAGGTCAATCGTAAACAAAATCTTTTACTCATGATGGCCTCGCATCTAAGGTCTCCACGTATAATATTCTAAGGCTCACAATTTCCCTGTCCCCAATCTTACCTTTTCAACTAACCATGTTTTCTAAATCACATTTTAACACAAAGCTATCCGAACATAACACTTAACACATCGCCATAACATCAATGCATACTAGTCTCTAGAGGGTTAAGAATATACCTGTAACTATTGCTTCACTTTCCCTTTTGTCGTTCTAAACATGTTCCTTCCCTGCACTGCGCACAAAAGAAGGAGATGAACCAGCCGCTGATCCCGAAGGCCGAGTCTCTACATCCGAGCTACCTCTGGTTGGATAATTTCTCGCAAAATGGCCCTGCTGGCCGCATGTAAAACAACCCTTCTGAATATCGTGACACTCCCCCACATGGGGTTTACCACACTGGCTACACTTTGGTCGGGGTGGCTTCATCCGCCAAGACCCCAACTCTCCCAAAACTGAACCTTGGAGCCACGACCGCTCACGAAGGCAGAGGACCACTGAATCGGGCGGAGGCGCATAACTCGTCTGCTGCTGCGGCGGTCCGCCTTGACAGTTACCAAAGGACCCTGCCGTCCTGGCCTTCTTCTGCTGGTATTGGTCAATCCGTCGGCCTCTCCGTTCCTCACACCCACGTGCATAAGCTGCGTCGCGGCAATGTCCATGCGGTGAAGAGCTACACGAGCAACTCTCGCTAGATAATCGTCGATCTGTGACATAACGGTGCACTCGTCCTCCATATTCGCCACTAACGCAGGGACATATCGAGCCAACGAGTCGAACTCCACATTGTACTCGAACCGTCGCCTCTCTCGGCATCGTAAATCGCCGGCCCGTGCTCTCATCTGCGGAGGCAAGAAATGGCGAGAAATGCCTCGAGAACTCGTCCCACACACCGAGGCGCATGCTCCCAGGATAGCTCCACGAATCAAACGATCATCGCAGATCACGCAGCCGCGAACCTAAGACCACCGACTCGGTCTCGGAAGCCTTGATCACTCTCATGATCCGTGAATCGCTTCGGATGAACTCATGCGGATCATTCTCGTGCCTCACCCATAGAACTCGGGTGGTGCAGCTCAAAAGTCCGTAGTCTCAAACTATCGATGCGGGGTGAACTACGGGTGCTCGGAACCTCGACTCGTCTATCCTCGTGTCTAGCCACAATCCTAGCTAGTAATCGGGCCATCTCCTTATAACCCATATCCTGTTCTGGCGTGGATGGAGGCTCAGTGCTTGTGGCCTCGGTAGAGACGGCTTTGCTCTACTCGCAGCCTCCGCCGCGCTTGCCGCTTCGGGCTCTGGTTGCCTTGCGTGGAGGCATAACTGGCATAAAAGAATACGTCAGAAGGAGTCCAACTTACAACACAACTCTAAGGCACGATCTCAGAGTGAGAAGAAATAGAAACCAATCCTAGATATCCCATAGCCTCCTGATTATAGGTGTGGTGCACAACAAGCCGATAATCAAGACTCTACTAGATACGGTCTGTAGACACTTTCCGAGGATTAACTGCTCTGATACCACTTTTGTTACGACCCGACCTCGGGCCCGCGACTGGTGCCTTACCCCGGGCACCCTAGTGATACAACATCAGAGAAAATCAGCGGAAACAAAAATTTAAACAGGAAACAAGATACAAGATAAGAAAATAGGTTAACTAAAACGGTCACCTTCATGTATATACAATATAACCGAACAATTACAATCATTTACAAACCCTGCCCACAACAGTGCTACAGACCTCTAAGAATGTAACAACAACTATGACGGGACAGGGTCCCGCCATACCCCTGAATGTACAAGTACCTATAGTGACAGGGGACTATACCAAAAGATAAGCCTCCGGAGAAACGGAGCTTCCCAAACGCTGAACTGCGATCCTATGAGCGAGGATCAACAACTGGTGTACATCTACATGTGGCATGAACGCAGCCCCCCGAAGGAGGTCGATCTAACAGTACCAAGTATGTGGCCCGAAAATCTGTAATGAAATTACATTTCGTCATTTTATAAAACCATTTCGCAATAAGTAAATGATTAGGTCAAGTAAGGGCGCGATATCCCCAAAATGATCACTCACACATAACTATGGGTCTCACGCCCATAATATCAATCATGCGTGGAACTCATTCCTCATCGCGGCGATACATGATGTAAACCACACCCATATGTGAACTCAACACTAGATCACGCTGCGTCATCAAACCGACGGGCGAGTAGAATAGCCAACTACGGTCAGAAGGCTAGTCATATCCCTTCACGGCAAGGTACGGAAGCCAACTACGGTCAAAAAGCTAGCCACGAATGGCGAAGCAAGTATCTTAAGCTAACGTACAATAGCCTACCGTCTCACGAGATATGACCGTGGCAAGTATCTTAAGCTATCTACCAGAGCCTGCCGATACACGAGAAATTACCAGGACAAGTATCTAAAGTGTGCCTGAACCACATGTACAAATCAAGCCCGTGATCGCTCGTCACCGCGGCAAGCTTCATAGATTAGCGGTCCATGGACAAATAACATAATCCTCACAATGACCGCATGCCCCGACATCTTACCTCGGTATAAGCATGGCCATGAAACCATCCTACTGGACGCATACCCGTGGACCATCCATCGTTTCAGTATGTCCAAAGGAAATAACAAGATAATACTCAAAGTGGACGCATACTCGTGGACCATCCAACGTGTCAGTATGTCCAAAATAAATAACCAGATAATACTCAAAGTGGACGCATACTCGTGGACCATCCAACGTGTCAGTATGTCCAAGTAATCAATCAGATAGCCGGCCCTCCCCGAGAGACACGGTAGCACAGACACAAAACACTTGCACATCAACGGCTATCACAACAAGCATAGGCAAGTTCAACGTACTTTCATTTTATGTCAACAATCCGGGTTTCAACCCCAAAATACTACATACTTTCATTCTTTCAAAAAGACCTCTTTTACGTAAAAGCCGCCACACGATACTAATACTCGTAGTATCAAAAACACGTTTTCTTTTCAAATCAAATTACTTCACCTTCGTAAAAATCTTTACAAGACTTTTAAAATCAAGTACTCTATACTTTTTTTAAACCAAGTGCTTTTCTTTAAAAACAACATCAAGTATACTCTTTAAAACCCAAATAACTTACTCTTTTCAAAACAAGTAACCTATACTTAAATCAAGTTACTTCTCCTTTTCCGAAATCAAGTTGTTTAGCTTTCAAAATCAAATCTTTCTTTTATCTTCATAAAGTCGTTATAACTAACTTTCCATAAAGCTATTATAACACTTTATGTTTTAAACAAACAAAATTCATTTCACACACGTACGTCTACCGTACTATATAGTTCACAACAATCATGCTCAAGAGTATAGGAAGAATCACATACCTTTTTAGCTTAAACCACAAGCCAAGTCAAGTATGCCGCGCGTAGAAGATCCACCTATAATAATCACAATATATCTATCAATCTCTAGTTCCCTTCGTAGCATATTCGAAGTAAACAGTTCCTTATTCTACGAAAAATTCGCATGCCTCCCCGCAAACACATAAATAACCTCCCCCTAACAAGGCCTGCTACCAAGCCAACAACTCCAAGGGGATTACACGTCTAACCGGACGTGTTCAATTCTGCCTCACAATAATACTACACAAGTCTACTGTAAATACAGTTCAATCCTTTATAATAATCCTTCCAATATATCTTATACTCAATTCTAAACTACTACAATATGTAATATCCAATTACAATAGGGGGGACATAGATCATTACCTCGATAAGCCCAAAATTATCCAAGATATAAGTCGATCCTGAGCAACGTTTAGCTCCAAATACTTACGCTCCAACCCGCTCCAAGCAACCCTTAGAAGTTTCTAAACAACTTTTCTAAACACTTCAACCAAGCTAGGAAGATTTTTCTAGGGTTTCGTTTTGCGACTATTGGAATAAAATAGTATTCCGGGCTCTTAGTATTGAAATAACTTTGGAATACAACTAGGGATACTAGGCTAAGGTATTTGGGATTTATACTTGTTATACCCCGTATTTTCAGAGTATGTACGTAAGGACGTACGTAGAAAATTTGAAACTTGTACTAAGGCTTGGCCGAATTAATTTTGTTCACAACACCCGTTTAGAGTCGTTTTTCGACGAAACGTTTTCACAGCTTTCGTAGGGGAATTTCCGGCTATGACATTTCTAATTTTTGCGGATTTTTCCGAGAGACGAAACATTTTGGACCAACAAGAGGGCGACACTTGTCACCCTCTAATTGGTGGGAGTGGGCGGTAATGTGTTGGACGAATTGGCCTTGTTGGTCAAGGGGAGTTGGTAGGATATTTTGTGTGTTAGTTGGTCAAGGACACTTGGGTGAATCTTGGCCTTACACTTGTGTAGCACTTGGCTCAATCTTGGCCATTGGTTGGCCTTCACTGGCCTATAAATACCCATACCTTTGAAGGCTTATTCATCCATTCCTAAATTATCCTAAGTGTTAAAATCACTCCCTCTCCCCTCTTGTTTACTCTCTTCCAAGATCCCCACTCGCCCTTTGAAAGGCACCCTTGGCCGACAGCCCTTTCCCCTCCAGGGTGCTAGCCGTGGGGTACCCCCCCTAGCCTAGTTGCTTTCGTATAATACCCCCCTCTCTTGGTAGAAATACTCTCAAAAGTATTGTTATAATGCCCAAATTACCTTAGCCGTATACCTTGTTGTATTCTAAGGTTATACCTACAAATGCCCAGAAATACTATTATACTTCCGTCAGTCACAAAATCGAAACCCTAAGGAAAATCTCCATGGTTTGTTGGAGTAGTATGTAGAAGTTGGTTAGAACTTCTAAGGGTAGTTTGGAGCGGGTTGGAGCGCGCGGAGTTGGAGCTAAACGATTGCCCAGGATCGACTTTAACTAGGATAATTATGGGCTTATCGAGGTAATTATCTTGTCCCTCTATTGTAATTGGAAATTACATATTGTTAGAATATATAGTTGAAGTATACTATATATAGTACTGAACGTAGTTATCGGCAATGTCTTTTGACTTAAGCCTGAATAATACTTACGGCAATGTCTTGCGACTTAAGCCTGAATTTAAAGAAGAATCAGTTGTAATTACATAGTGTATTCAGATGAACTTGTGTAGTAGTACCGTGGAGTAGAATTGTACCCGTTAGGGTTAGACGTATAACCCCCCCTGGTTGGCTTGGTAGCCGGCCTCGGTAGGGGAGGAGATTTACGCTGTTGCGGGGGGGGGGAGGTGCTGCCGAATTTTCGGTAGAATGTTCTACGATGAGATCTAAATGTTAATAAGCGCCTTTTGGCCTTATAGGTTGAAGTACTACGTGTGGCGCGATCTACTTGGCTTAAGGAGTAGCCGACGGTTGGAAGAACTTGGAGCGTTTTGCTATTAGTCGATACTCGTCGCGAGGTATGTGAACCTCTTCCTATCTCTTCTAGCATGATATGTGTGAACTATGTAGTACGGTAGACGTACATGTGCTAAACGTATTTGATTGGTTTAAAACATAAAGTGTTATAACGGCTTTATGGGAAGTTGGTTATAACAGCTTTATGTTGGTAAGAAAATACTTGTGGTCTTTAAAAGGTAACTGATTTGAACTATAACTTGCTTGTTATGTGTTAATAAAGAACTTGAAGTATTTCAAAAGATTTTTGAATCATTTTGAAAGAAGAAGTAATACTTGGTTTTTGAAAACTTAAGAGTTATACTAGCTTTATGGGAAGTTAGGTATAACGGCTTAAGAATGTTTTACTGATTTCGGAAATCAGAATGTGTATCGACAAACCACTGCAGCGTTAATAAAAGGAAATGTGGAGACAAAATAAGTATAATTAAAACCAGAAGAAACTTCCAACGGCATAGAAGCTAAGATGAGACAAAATGATATTTCTAGATCATGGTCACGTAATAAGATTGTTATAAACAAGAATATCCTACTCACACATAAGACTTATGTTTCTCAGATAGTTAAAAGAGAATTATATTCTTAAATGAATAAGACTATGAACTACGAAACCTTTCTAAAATAAGAAACGTGAACATTTGAAATTAGGCAAACTTGGACGTTTGGAAAATAATGTTGTTACTTGATTTTACAAAGGTAAGTGTTTTGGTTTATTTAAAAAGACAGTCACTCTATTTTATACTACGGGTATTGTGTGACTTATGTGAAAGCAACGGATCTTTTAAAAAGATTTAATGTATGAAGTACTTTAGGGGTAAATACCCGAACTTGTTAGCTTAAAGTACCTTGTGTGTATAACTTGATTGTGTTGGTTTGTGATAGCCTTGTAATACTTTCTTGTTGATTGATAAGTAAACATGCTAGGATGCTACGTGTGTTAGTATCTTGTGATGTTGTGTAAAGGGGTTTTCCTTTGTTGTGCTTATGTTGCTTAACGATAAGCTGTTGTGTTAGTATTTTACATCACTCATCTCTTGAGATGATTCTGGGGGTTAAGCTGCCCTCCGATGCGGGGTAGACTCAGGCGGGTCGATGGACCTATGATTCGAGAATACCTCATGCAGTCCTGAGGGCCTATGCGGAGCTACGAGTTCGAGGTTAGTGTCGTCCTTTATGGGCATGCGGTCCATGGCCATGCGGACTGCGAAGTCGGGGCGACGCCGGGAGTAGCTACCCTCGATGCGGGAATACCTCATGCGGGCGATGAGATTGGCCTACGCGAGCTGCGGGAGTTCCAGGTTAGACGCGTACATTGATCTGCGGGCAAGTGGCGGCTTTGATCATGTGACGGTCAGACAGATCTTATGATCTGATTCATGACCTTGTTGGTGCGTGGGTTTTTAGTAGTCGGCTATGCCTTCGTACTTACCGTCTGATTTTATTATGACACAGTGGGACCCGGTGTTCATGTGTGTTCCTTGGTGCTTTTATATCATAGGCTAATGGCGGTGAGGAAGGTATTCCAGGCGCATGATTGATGTTGTGGGCCCGAGACCCATTGTTATACTTGAGTGATGACTTGAGGCGTGAGTCACGACTTGACATGGCTTTGTTGTAATCGTAGTTTGGTTATCATACATGTCTCTGCTTTATATGGCGCTATGATTTCATTTCTGATATGTATTTTCGATTTCACATACTTTTACTGTTATCGACCTCGCCCTTGAAGTGCGTTCATGCCGCAGTTGAGGTACACCGATCGTTGATCCTAGCTCTCGTGTCACGATTTCAGCGTTGGAAGCTCCGTTTCTCGGAGGCTTATCAGTGGTTTAGTCCCCTGTCGTAGTATGTGTTTACATTCAGGGGTTTGGCGGGGCCTGTCCGCCATGGTTGTCATATCATTCGTAAGTGCAGTCTTTGTTGTGGGCGGGGTTTGTAAAAGGATTAAACTGCTCATGTTGAAAAAGTTGTCATTTTTATATATCGAAAGGCAAGTTTTCTCGACTTATTGTTTCATATTTCATAATATGTCTTGTATCGTTTATGTTCGCTAATTACTCGATGTTGTATCACTAGGGTGCGGGGTAAGGCACGATCGGGCGGAATCGGGTCGTGACAAAAGTGGTATCGAGCGATTAATCCTCGGAAAGTGTCTACTGCACCGTATCGATAGAGTCTTGATTATCGGTGTGTTGTGCACCACCAATAATCGTGAGGCTATAGGATATTTTAGGATTGGTTTCTATTCTTCTCACTCTGAGATCGTGCCTTAGAGGCGTGTTGTAAGTTGGACCTCTAACGTATTTCTTTTCCTTACCGCTATGCCTCGCGTAGGCAACCGGGCCCGGGAGGGCAAGGCGGAGAGGCTGCAAGTAAGTCTGAGAGGTTACGTGGGCACAGGCCCAATCATCACCGGGTGGTGCTTCATTCGGGGAGTTTTGCGACGCCACTAGCCCAGAGTTTAGCAGCGGCGGCGATTCCTGCTGCGGCCATGACATTTGAACGCCGGTTCCACGGCCAGGAGCAGAGAATTTAGATTGCAAAGCGACCTGTTACTAGCTATAGATTTGGCTACCAGAGAGTATACCGATGTATCGCAAGTCTTGATGACTACCTAAGAGAAGGTTGTGCAAGAGTAATTCTTCAAGTTAGGCTTGAGAATGGCCTGTGTACGGGCTTATGCGCAGCAGGCCGAGAAACGTAGAGATCGACGGGTTAACGAAGGACAGCAGAAGAGGGCCAGAGCAGCAAGGTCCTTTGGTAACTTTCGAGGCGAGTCACCTCACCAGCAGATTAGATTATGCACATCCACCAGTGCAGAGAGGTCCTCCGCAGGGTTCAGTACGTTCGGGGTATGCAGGAGTTGGTCAGAACTCCAGGGTTTTCGATTCACTATGGGACAGACGTCATCCCGGGGAATGTCGTCTTTTAGTTGGTACTTGTTGTATCTATGACCGTCAAGGTCTGGTGTCGAAGGGTGTCCTTGTAAGAGAACTTAGCCTTCAGGATTGGTGGGTAGTTTGTCATCTCCCTCAGCTATGCGCCCTACGGGGCAGGTCTGATTAGAACGGCTAAAGGGTGTGAAACAATAGTTATAGATATCTTTAACCCTCTGGAGTTTTGTATAAGGTGAGTATACCTTAAGTGCTATGTTCTGATAGCAGTGTGTCAGTTGTGATTAGAAATCTTGGTTAGTTAACCGAGTAAGATTTGGGGGATAGAGAAAGTGTGAGCCTTAGAGCTTTATACGTAGAGACCTTAGAGGTGAGGCCATCTCGAGAAAAGGTGTGGTGTTATGTTTGATCCTTATCAGAAGTGCATAGTGCACGTGAGCTATGTTTGGGATAGGTCCCTAGTAGTGTGGAATGAAAGGGGGTAGTTGAGCTAAGAAGACCGCTAGGTTTTCGTAACTTGATTAGTGGGATTGTTCCGGATCGGGGAGCAAGTATTATGCGCGTTGCCGGGTCGGGTTGAGGCCACGTTGCGGGTCAACCCGCGGCATGTTTGGTGATGGGGTCAGTTTGTGGTGGTCCCGCCTTGTGTTAGGGTTACGAGGGTGTTAGGCCCAAGTTTTGTTAGCCAGCGTACGAGTTCGTGGATGCATTCGACCAGTAGTCGGGCCGAGGAGGTCAGCCGTCTTGTTTTCTAGCAAAGACCGTTTACTCGGCAGTGTTGTTTTATCAGAAAGGTTGTAAGGCTGCACGGGGTGCCTACCTTCACCTTATGTCAGACAGTGGAGCCCAGGGTAGGGCTGTTGTTGTTTCTGGAAGTTTTGCCAAGCATGTGTTAAGAACTCAGGTGAGTCTCAGAATCGCATTCGCCCTCGGGCCAGTGTTTGGATTTCAGGAATAGTTGTGGGGATTGTTGTCTCCTGTGGAGGTATTGTTTAAGCTACCATTTCAGTGTTCGGACGTCACCTTTTGAAGCCTTGTAGGGGCGGATGTGTAAGTCGCCGGTCGATTGGTTCGATGTTGGCAAGATTCAGATAGTTGGTTCAGGCTTGTTCCGGACCGTGGATAGTGAAGCTTGTCTAGAAGAGGTTGGCGGCTCGGAGAAATCGTGCGGATAATCGGCCCGACGCTTTGAGTTCGAGTTGATCGGTCTTCTTAAAGGTACCACCCCGGTTTGGGTGTGACGAGTTTTGGAAAACAGAGGGAACTTAGCCCGAGTTACTTTGGGCCTTTTTAAGTTCATGTGAAGAATAGGCCAGGTTGCCTATACGTTAGCTTTTGCCGTCCGACTTAGGAGGCAGTACGTCCGGTCTTTCGTATTGCTATGTTCGAGAAGGAAATCGGAGATCCATCCAGAGTATTCCCAGCTAATGATGACCACGTTAGAGATAGTAACCCCGAGTTTTGCATACTGAAGCCGTATCAGAATGTGGTAAGAGTTCGAGTGTACGACATCCTCAGGGATCGCATGCAGCCCGGTACCATTTGTTGGGTCGTCGGAGCAAGGCTCGCGACAAAGTGACAAAAGTGGTACCATTTGTTGGGTCGCCTGAGAAGGTTAATGCCTCAGGCAAAGTGACAAAGTGGTATCTACGACGAGTAAAGAGAGAAGCGAGCATGTATGGCGAGCATAGGTGTGATCATTTCTTTTGTAAAGAGAAGGTGCGAAGGAAGTATATTTTAGACCCCGGTGAGAAGTGTTTTGTGGTGATGATTAGAGGTGTTTCCTCGTGTACTTTGATGTAAGTATTTACGCAGGTGCTTCTGTGGCCAGCTGTGGCAGGATTGTTTCGTAAGTGTAGTAGTGAAGACTATACTGGCGCGCGTTCGTTTTGAGACTTAGAAGGAACATTCGGGACGAATGTTTCTAAGGAGGGGAGAATGTTATACCCCGTATTTTCAGTAATATGCGTGGGGCGTACGTAGAAAATTTGAAACTTGTACTAAGGCTTGGCCGAATTAATTTTGTTCACAACACCCGTTTAGAGTCGTTTTTCGAAGAAACGTTTTCACAGCTTTCGTAGGGGCATTTCCGGCTATGACATTTCTAATTTTTTCGGATTTTTACGAGAGACCAAACATTTTTGACCAACAAAATGGCGACACTTGTCACCCTCTAATTGGTGGGAGTGGGCGGTAATGTGTTGGACGAATTGGCCTTGTTGGTCAAGGGGAGTTGGTAGGATATTTTGTGTGTTAGTTGGTCAAGGACACTTGGGTGAATCTTGGCCTTACACTTGTGTAGCACTTGGCTCAATCTTGGCCATTGGTTGGCCTTCACTTGGCCTATAAATACCCATCCCTTTGAAGACTTATTCATCCATTCCTAAATGATCCTAAGTGTTAAAATCCCTCCCTCTCCCCTCTTGTTGACTCTCGTCCAAGAGCCCCTCTCCCCCTTTGAAAGGCCCCCTTGGCCGAGAGCCCTTTCCCCCCCTCCTTGGGGTGCTAGCCGTGGGGTACCCCCCCTAGCCTAGTTGCTTTCGTATAATACCCCCCTCTCTTGGTAGAAATACTCTCAAAAGTATTGTTATAATGCCCAAATTACCTTAGCCGTATACCTTGTTGTATTCTAAGGTTATACCTACAAATGCCCAGAAATACTATTATACTTCCGTCAGTCACAAAATCGAAACCCTAAGGAAAATCTCCATGGTTTGTTGGAGTAGTATGTAGAAGTTGGTTAGAACTTCTAAGGGTAGTTTGGAGCGGGTTGGAGCGCGCGGAGTTGGAGCTAAACGATTGCCCAGGATCGACTTTAACTAGGATAATTATGGGCTTATCGAGGTAATTATCTTGTCCCTCTATTGTAATTGGAAATTACATATTGTTAGAATATATAGTTGAAGTATACTATATATAGAACTGAACGTAGTTATCGGCAATGTCTTTTGACTTAAGCCTGAATAATACTTACGGCAATGTCTTGCGACTTAAGCTGAATTTAAAGAAGAATCGACTGTAATTACATAGGCGTATTACGGTGAACTTGTGTAGTAGTACCGTGGAGTAGAATTGTACAGTTAGGGTTAGGCGTATAACCCCCGGTTGGCTTGGTGGCCGGCCTCGGTAGGAGGAGATTTCTGTTGTTGGGGAGGTCTTTGCGAATTTTTGGTAGAATGTTCTACGATGAGATCTAAATGTTAATAGCGCCTTGTGGCCTTATAGGTTGAAGTACTACGTGTGGCGCGATCTACTTGGCTTAGGAGTAGCCGACGATTGGAAGAACTTGGAGCGTTTTGCTATTAGTCGATACTGTCGCGAGGTATGTGAACCTCTTCCTATCTCTTCTAGCATGATATGTGTGAACTATGTAGTGCGGTGAGCGTCGTGTGCTAAGCGTATTTGATTGGTTTAAAACATAAAGTGTTATAACGGCTTTATGGGAAGTTGGTTATAACGACTTTATGTTGGTAAGAAAATACTTGTGGTCTTTAAAAGGTAATGATTTGAACTATAAGCGGCTTGTTATGTGTTAATAAAGAACTTGAAGTATTTCAAAAGATTTTGAATCATTTTGAAAGAAGAAGTAATACTTGGTTTTGAAAACTTAAGAGTTATACTAGCTTTATGGGAAGTTAGGTATAACGGCTTAAGAATGTTTCTTGATTTGAAATCGAATGTGTATCGACAAACCAACTGCGGCGTTAATAAAAGGAAATGTTTTGTGATTAAGTATTATTAAAACGGTAGAAACTTCCATCTGCATAGAAGCTAAGATGAGACAAAATGATATTTCCTAGATCATGGTCTTTGTAATAAGATTGTTATAAACAAGAATATCCTACTCACACATAAGACTTATGTTTCTCGGATAGTTAAAAGAATTATATTCTTAAATGAATAAGACTATGAACTACGAAACCTTTCTAAAATAAGAAAGCGTGAACATTTGAAATTAGGCAAACTTGGGCGTTTGGAAAATAATGTTGTTACTTGATTTTACAAAGGTAAGTGTTTTAGTTTATTTAAAAAGACGATCACTCTATTTTATACTACGGGTATTGTGTGACTTATGTGAAAACGGATCTTTTAAAAGATTTAATGTATGAAGTACTTTAGGGGTAGATACGAACTTGTTAACTTAAAGTACCTTGTGTGTATAACTTGATTGTGTTGGTTTGTGATAGCCTTGTAATACTTTCTTGTTGATTGATAAGTAAACATGCTAGGATGCTACGTGTGTTAGTATCTTGTGATGTTGTGTAAAGGGGTTTTCCTTTGTTGTGCTTATGTTGCTTAACGATAAGTCGTTGTGTTAGTATTTTACATCACTCATCTCTTGAGATGATTAGAGTTAAGCCCTCCGATGCGGGGTAGACTTCGGGCGGTCGATGGACCTATGATTGAGAATACTTCAATGCAGTCCTGTGGGCCTATGCGAGCTACGAGTTCGAGTTAGTGTCGTCCTTTATGGGCATGCGGTCCATGTGGCCATGCGATGCGAAGTCGGGGCGATCTTGGGAGTAGCTACCCTCGATGCGGGAATACCTCATGCGGGCGATGAGATTGGCCTACGCGGAGCTGCGGGAGTTCGGGGTTAGACGCGTACATTGATCTGCGGGCAAGTGGCGGCTTTGATCATGTGACGGTCTAGACAGATCTTATAATCTGATTCATGACCTTGTTGGTGCGTGGGTTTTTAGTAGTCGGCTATGCCTTGTACTTACCGTCTGATTTTATTATGACACGGTGGGACCCGGTGTTCATGTGTGTTCCTTGGTGCTTTTATATCATAAGCTGCCGGTGAGGAAGGTATTCCACGGGCATGATTGATGTTGTGGGCACGAGACCCGTTGTTATACTTGAGTGATGACTTGAGGCGTGAGTCACGACTTGACATGATGCTTTGTTGTAAGCGTAGTTTGGTTATCATACATGTCTCTCGCTTTATATGGCGCTATGATTTCATTTACGATATGTATTTTGATTTCACATACTCGGCACTGTTATCGACCTCCTTGGGCTGCGTTCATGCCGCAGTTGAGGTACACCGATCGTTGATCCTAGCTCTCGGTCACGATTTGGCGTTAGGAAGCTCCGTTTCTCGGAGGCTTATCGGTGGTATAGTCCCCGTCGTAGTATGTGTTTACATTCGGGGTTTGGCGGGGCCTGTCCGCCATGGTTTATCATATCATTCGTAAGTCTGTAGTAATCTTGTTGTGGCGGGGGTTTGTAAAAAGGATTAAACTGTTCATGTTGAAAAAGTTGTCATTTTTATATATGCCGAAAGGCAAGTTTTTCTCAGCTTATTGTTTCATATTTCATAATATGTCTTGTATCGTTTTATGTTCCGCTAATTACTCTGATGTTGTATCACTAGGGTGCCCGGGGTAAGGCACCAGTCACGGGCCCGGAATCGGGTCGTGACAATACTACAATACTCAAAGTATTTTCTACTCAAGAGGGGGAGGGGGACGAAATCAACTACAAAGGGAGGGAAAAATATTTTGCTTTGGAAAGCTTAAGTGTGGATGAAATGAAGTCTTGCACTTAAGGGGGTATTTATAGAGAATTCAAGGGCCAAGATTAATGCAAGTGTGTGGTGAGATTGGGGTACAAGTGTGGTGCCACAAGCCACTTGTCTAAGCAAGACAAGTGGCTAGCCACATGGCAACAAAAATCGGCCACAAGCCAAGTGTCAAGCCATTTCGGCCAAGGCCACCTAAGGGGGTGACACGTGTCTCCCCCCTACTCGTCCAAAATATTTCGTCTTCCGAAAATATCCAAAATACCGAAAATCTCAAAAACAAAGTGGGCCCCACAAAACCGTAAATTTCTCCCGTGGGCCCCACGTGACCATTTCCGAAAATAAAATCTCATAATTCTAATATAATCCAAGAAGCCCAAATACCAAATCTGGGAATCCAATTCCCATCAACGAACCTTTTTCCTTCACAAAACCCGGAAACTTTTCTGTCGAAAAAATCACATCTTTCTTTCTTTCCAAAATTTATGTCGTATTCTCGTACGTACGTCCTCACATACATACCCTGGAACTACGGGGTATAACAGTTACAGTCCTCTACCGTCATTTCCGACACTCACCCTACTACCGACGTCGTACCCCAGATCTTCTTACCCAACCCTAGTTGACCTACCCATCATGCCACCGACAACCCGACTATTATTAGTCCCTGATTCAGTCCTCCAAACCCTCCACCCCATCGTCTACCTTGTACCGTTATCCCTCAGATCCCGTCGACCAACACCTAGCCCACACTCTGCCACCGACTACCACAAATGCCCCTGCCCCAACCCACCTTTTGGAAACTCGTGCCAAACACGGTATTTTCAAACGCAAAATTCACTTCAATTTGTCTACCCAGACTGTGTCACCCATTCCCAAAAACCCAAAATTAGCCAAACTAGACCACAATTGGAATGCGACCATGTGTAAGGAATTTAATGTTTTAAATAAATAACACACTTAGGATTTAGTTTCTAGACTGGAGGGGGTGAATGTGATCCAGTATGTGACTTTTTTGTCACAAATATCTAGACAATGGTGATCTAGAGAGATACAAGGCATGACTTGTGGCTAATGACACTAATCAGCAGAAGGGTATAAATTGTGGTCAGACATTCAGTCCAGTTATTAAACCGGACACCATTCGCACAGTCCTGAGTATTGCTATGGGTAAGCACTGACCTATTCATTAACTTGATGGAAAAATGCATTTCTGCATGAGAATTGAAAAAATTTATTTATATGCATGAACCGTCTGGGTTTGTCCATCCAGCCGCCCCTCATATGTATGTTGTCTCCGTAAGTCACTGTATGACTTGAAATAGGCCCCTCGAGCGTGGTATGATCACTTTGCACAATATTTTGCAGATTGAGTTTGTATGCAACAAGTGTGATAATTCTATTTATTTTTCATAGCGGTAGTAGCATTGCATATTTGTTATTATATGTGGATGATATTGTGCTCACTGTCTCCTCTGATTTGTTGAAGAATGAGATCATTACACTGCTCAAATCAAAATTTGCTATGACTGACTTGTGGAAATTGAGGAGATTGTATGGTGATCCAATGTCCGATCTCACTCTCTACTGGAATTTTGCAGCTGCCTTACAATACCTGACCTTTACTAGACCTGATATTGCTTTTGTTGTTCAACAGGTATGCTTATTCATGCAAGCCTCCAGGGAGCCTCATTTTACTGTCCTTAAACATATCATTCGATATATTAAGGGCACACTTGGTTATGGGTTACATCTCTACCCCTCGACACCGACTCGATTGTTGTCATATACGGATGTTAATTGAGCAGATTGTCCGGACACGCGACGATCCACCTCAGGAAATTGTGTATTCTTGGAGGATAATCTCATATCTTGGTCTGCCAAGCGCCAAGTCATATTATCCCGTTTGAGTGCTGAAGCGGAGTACAGAGGTGTTGTTGAGAAATGTTCCCCAAAAAATATTAATACAATCTAACAATTCTTATTATTATTATTATTTTTATTATTATTATTATTATTTTATAACACGTAATCAATACGAAGCTCTAACCAATTGAGATGTAATAGCGCCCTTCGATCGTGAAGATATTGGTGGCTTTGCACGAAATGATTATCTCCCTGGTGTGATTGGATTTTTCAGGAGCATCATTGTATGTCATGTCTAAAATTAAAGACCACTTTTGAAGCCGTTCTTGTTCAAGTAATATCTTTACCTTATTTCTGTTTAAATTCTTCAAATACTTAAACTTCGTTCTAAATACTAGCAAAGGCAATTAATTTTCTTGTAACTCCGGCAGCGTAAAAAAATAATATGACACTAGAAGTGATTATAATTCATGTGCTTCATTCTGATTAAATTATTTAATCACCAAAAGTGATAATATTTAATAGGATTATGATTACAATTGAACATATGTTAGAGGAAAGTTTATCCACATTATATGTATATGCCTCGATTTGCCCTTGAAGTAACAAAATGTTAAAAGAAGGCATAAATAACAATCAATTTTTTTTTTTTAGGTAAATGCAAATATTATTACTAATAACGAAAAGAAAAGTGGCTACAATCAGTCGTTGAGGTATCTCAAGCCTCAACGTAAAGTAAACAAGAAGTGAGGGAGGGGAGGGGTGGTCACTCAAATGGTGCCATTACAAGAGGGGATAAAATCATAGAGAACTCTATAAGATGTTGTTTTGATTCTTGCAATGACCTCTTCTGTTATACCCCGTTTTTCCAGAGTATGTACGTATGGACGTACGTACGAAATTTGAGCCTTAAGATAGGCATTGGATTCGAAATTTGGGCACAAGTGCCGATTAGAGTCGTTTTCTGACGAAACGTTTCCACAGCTTACGTTGGGAAAATTCCGGCTATGTCATTTAGTATTTTTGCGGATTTCCGAGCGACGGAACATTTTTGGACCAACGGGAGGGTGACACTTGTCACCCTCATTGGACGGCAAAGAGGAGGCTTGGCCTTGGCCGATTGGTTCATGGTTTTGTGCCTTGTTTTGTGGCTTGTTTTGTGCCATGTTTTGTGGAGTAGGGGTTAGGGTGCACTTGGCTTGATCTTGGCCTTACACTTGCTATACACTTGGAAGGATCTTGGCCATTGGTTGGCTTTTGATTTTGCTATAAATACCCCTCTAATGCAAGAGTTATTCTTCATCCACACTTGTGAAATTCCAAGAAAAATACTCCCTCCCTCTTGTGAGCAATTCGTCCGCCACACTACCCCACAGCAGGTGAGCCTTGGCGAGGCCACCCCTCCACTTTGTGGTGCCTTGGCGTGGGGTACCCCACTAGCCTTGTTGTTTTCGTATAATACCCCTTGTTGTGGTATAGAAATACTCGCCTAATATTGTTATAATGTCCAAATAGATTGGCCCAAATACCTTGTAGTATTGCCAATGTTACAGTTATACAAAGCCAGAAAATACGATTATACTTCCTTTAGCCACAAAAACGAAACCAAGGAAATCTTCACCGTTGTTGAAGTTGTAAGTAGAAGTTGGTTAGAACTTCTAAGGGTTGTTTGGGCGCCGGAGTAGGAGCTAAGCGTTGCTCGGGATCGACTTTATACTTGGATAATTTTGGGCTTATCGAGGTAAACACTACTGTCCTTCTATTGTAATTGGAAATTACATGTTTGAATATATAGTTGAAGTATACCATATATAGAACTATACTTAGTACTGTGGCAATGTCTTTTGACTTAAGCCTGAAGAATTAAGAACTGAACTGAACTGTAATTACATAGGACTGTATTACAGTTGACTTGTGTAGTATTACTGTGTAATAGAATTGTACACGTCCGGTTAGGCGTGTAAAACCCCCTGGTTGGCTTGGTAGCGGCCTCGATAGAGAAGGAGATTTGCTTGTGTGGCGGGGAAGTCTTTGCCGAATTTTACGTAGATTATGGAGCGTTGAGATCTAGATGTTAATAAGCGCGTGGCCTTATAGGTTGAAGTACTACGTGTGGAGTGATCCACGGCTTAAGGAGTAGCGGCGGTTTGAGGTACTTGGGCGTTTTGCTATTAGTCGACAATCGTCGCGGTATGTGAACCTCTTCCTATCTCTTCTAGCATGATATGTGTGAACTATGTAAATGCGGTGAGGCGTACATGTGTTAGCGTGTTTGATTGTTCTTAAAACATAAAGTGTTATAACGGCTTTATGGGAAGTTGGTTATAACGACTTTATGTAGGTAATAAAATACTTTGTGGTTTTAAAAAGGTAAGCGATGAGAATTATAACGGCTTGTTATAATAAAGGACTTGATGTATTTCAAAAGATTTATAAATCGTTTTGAAGAGAGTAACACTTGGTTTTAAAAGTTTTTAAAAAGAGTTATACTAAGCTTTATGGGAGTTAGGTATAATGTCTTAAGAGGTAAAGAAAATGGTTTACTGATGTTAGAAGTTAAGAGACTTGATCTTATGAGATAAGAGACTTAACTTATTTGTTCTAATGTGAATGTTTGTGAGAAACCTCATTCGTGAGTAATGAGTACTTGGTGTTATTTTAAGGGATAATGTTTCTTGATTTGAATCAGAATGTGTATCGACAGGACCACTGCAGCGTTAATAAAGGAAAATGTATTGAATAATGATGAATTGTATTAAAACCAGTAGAAACCTCCATCTGCATAGAAACTAAGATGAGACAAAATGATATACATTTTCTAGATCATGGCTGCGGTAATAAGAATGTTGTAAACAAGAATAACCTACTCTCACGTGAGACATATATTACTCAATTGTTCTAAAAAGGAATCAAGTGATTAAGTTTGGGAACTATGAAACCATTTGAAAATGAGAAGCTTGAGTAATTGAAACTAGGCAACCTGGAACTTAGGAAAAGAATGTTGTTACTTGATTTTTGAAAAGGAATGTGGGTTGGTCATTCTAATACTACGGGTATCGGGTGACTTTTATAAAAGTAATGGATCTCTTTTAAAAGAACTTAACGTATGTAGTACTTTGGGGTTAAAAACCCGGACTTTGGTATAAATGGAAGTACTTTGAGTTGTTGTGAAACTTGCCTATGCTTGTTGTTGTGAAACTTGCCTATGCTTGTGATGATAGCCTTTGTTGTACAAGTGTGGTATTTACGTATACCGTCTCTCGATAGAGGCGGTTGACTTGATTGAGAACTTCTTGGGGCGTCTTTGGCGGTGATGGAGAATTCCACGGGTATGTTTCCATTTTGATTCTTGTCTTGTTGTTGATATCACATGGACATGTCTGCCGTCTGATATTCGGGGCATGCGGCCGTGCGGCGGGTTGATTACCGATATATGGTTATTGCGCAACATGGGCGTGTCTACCGTCTGATGTCCAGGGGCATGTGGCCATGCGGCGGGGTTGACCACCTAGTATATTGTTATTGAGGTTACATGGGCGTATACACCGTCACGATTCCGGGGCATGTGGCCGTGCGGCCTTGTGTGTTGCATCATGGACATGTCTACACCGAAGCGATTGGGGCATGCGGCCATGATGCGAACATGATGGATGTATGGGCGTGAGACCCATAGTTATATTTAGTGGTGACTTTGAGGCGTGAGTCACGACTTGTATTTTTATGTTGCGTCTTGTATTTTGGTTATCATACATGTCTCACCTTTTTAAGCTATTATGATTTCATTTACTGATGTTGTGATTTCACATACTTAGTACTGTTATGCGACCTCCTTCGGGCTGCGTTCATCTGCGCGAGTAGAGGTACATCGATCGTGGATCCTCGCTCTTAGGATCTCGGTTGCGTTTTGGGAAGCTCCGTTTCTCGGAGGCTTATCTTTTGGTATGTGTTCCCCGAGTTGTAGGTTCTTGTACATTGTGGTATGGCGGGAGCCTGTCCCGTCACGATCATTGTAAATCTTAAGTGCGTAGAAGCTGTTGTGGCGAGGTTGTAAAAGGATTAAACTGTTCGGGTTTTATGTATATCTTGAAGGCAAGCTATTTTGGTTGCTTTGTTTATTTATTATATCTCTTGTTTCATGATTCATGTTTTATTTTCCGCCGTTTTCTCGATGTTGTATCACTAGGGTGCAGGTAAGGCACGATGCGGGCCGGGTTGGGCGTTACAAAGTGGTATCGAGCGATTAGTCCTCGGAAAGTGTCTACGCACCGTGTCTAGTAGAGTCTTGATTATCGGTGTGTTGTGCACCACATCTATAATCCAGGAGGCTATAGGACATTTAGGATTGGTTTCCATTCTTCTCATTCCGAGATCGTGCCTTAGAGCCATGTTGTAAGTTGGACCCTCCGGCGTGTTTCGTTTTACGATTATGCCTGCGAAAAGCGGCAGGCCTAGAAGGCAAAGCGTGAGGCTGCTAGTGGGATTCAGAGAATGCGAGCGCGAGCGTCGATTACACAGTAGTGCTTGACGGCGAGTTTTGCGGCGCGCCCGGCCTGGCGAGTTTAGAGCGCGGCGGTGGCTGCTGAGACTCTGATACGAGCCTCAGTCCCAGCGATGCAGGCGGGAGATGGGTCATGAGAGATGGCGATTATTGGCGAGTTGTGGCGGATATGAGATAAGTGGGCCGGCGATTCGATTCAGCGGCATGTAGTGCACCGAGGCGGTGATTTGAGGCTACGGATTTCTTAGTTGTAGCCCTTTGAGTTTCTGGTCGGCGGGAGGATGATCCGCGAGGAGTTCATCCGTCGATTCTGAAGGATCATGCGGGTGATCAAGGCTTCGTAGACGATGCGTGACATTTGTTCGCATCGGTGCGTGATACGCGATCGATTGGTTTGATTCGTGGGAGCTTTCGGAGAGCATGCACTTCCGGCCGTTTGGGGCGAGTTTTGGGGCCTTCGGCACATTTCTTGCCTCCACAAATGAGAGGGCTCGGGTAAACAATTTTTGATGTTGGCGAAGCGAGCGCTGATTCGGGAGTACAATGTGAGTTCGACTCATTGGCGGTATGTTCCGCATTAGTAGCTAGTATGGAGGATCGAGTGCACCGATATGTTCTGAGGCTCGATGATTACCTAGCGAAGAGTTGTTGGTGTTTCTCTTCACCGGGCATGGACATTGCCGCGTTGAGCTCATGCGCAGGTGCGAGGCGCGGATCGGCAGGTGGACGCTTTCAGCGAGAAGAAGGCCAAGACGGCGGATATTTTAGCGACTTTCGAGGCGGACCGCCTCGGCCGCGAACTAGTTATGTACCTCCGCCATTGCAGTGGTCCTCCGCGACGCCGGGACCCTTGGATATTGAGAGCGGTCGGGGCTCGTGTTTGAGATGTTGAGGAGTAGGGGTGTTGGCGAATCACGATCACCCTACCTACCGGTGTGGTCGATGTAGTAGACCGCATTTGGAGAGTGTCGTAGTACCAAGGAGCTTGTTATTCTTGCGCCAACAGGCCATATGACGAGGCTATCCGACTGTGGGTAGCTTGGTAGGATAGCCTGACTCTTAGAGCGATTGCGGGCCACGGTAGAGGTCGCGGTGGAAGTTCCCAGTTTTAGCGGTCCTTGAACCGCCTAGTTTCAGGTATATCCTTAACCCTCTAAAGTTTTGTGTGTATTGATGTTGTTGATGTGTTTAATGATATGTTTGGATAGCTTTGTGCTAAAATGTGATTTAGAAACACGGTTAGTGAAAAGGGTAAGTCACGGGTAGTGTGAAATGGAAGTGGTAGCTTTCGCGACTGTGAAATAAGATTGTTCGGATCAAGAAACTAGAGAGTTGGCGCTACGATGGGTCGGGTTGGGAGCCATGTTGCGCGGGCCAACCCGCGTCCGTTTTGAGGAAGGGTCAGCTGCGGGTGGTCCCGGTGGCGGGTCACGAGGGTGCTAGGCCCAGTTTAGATGACCATCGTATGAGTTCGTGGATACGTTTGACCAGAATCGATTCGTGAAGGCGGGAATGGCCTTAGAAATCGAGATTAGTGAGATGACCAAGTTTGGAGGTAGTGACTCGAGGGTTGGAAACGAAGCGTTGTGGAAGTGTGGTACGGATACTAGAAAGAGTTTGAGTGTTCGAGAAAGTACAAAGAAGATAGGGGAAAAGTGAACGTGTATGATCGTTTCTTTTGTGAAATGAAGGTGTGAAGGGTGTATATTTTAGACCTCGGGTAAGGGGTTTTTGTGATGATTAGAGGTATTTCCTCGTTGACTTAGGTTTAAGTATTGGTGCGTTTGTTATTTTTATGGCGGTGTGGCATGATCGTTTTATGCGTATAGCGATGAAGGCTATACTAGCGCATGTTTGTGTTGAGACTTGAGAAGGAACATTCGGACGAATGTTTCTAAGGAGGAGAATGTTATACCCGTTTTCCAGTATATGCGTATGGACGTCGTCTGAAATTTGAGCCTTAAGATAGGCATTGATTCGAAATTTGGGCACAGTGCGATTAGAGTCGTTCGACGAAACGTTTCCCTGACTTACGTTGGGAAAATTCCGGCTATGTCATTTAGTATTTTGCGGATTTTTCGGCGGCGGAACATTTTGGACCAACGGGAGGGTGACAGTTGTCACCCTCAGGGGACGGCACAGAGGAGGCTTGGCCTGGGCCGATTGGTTCATGGTTTTGTGCCTTGTTTTGTGGCTTGTTTTGTGCCATGTTTTGTGGAGTAGGGGTTAGGGTGCACTTGGCTTGATCTTGGCCTTACACTTGCTATACACTTGGAAGGATCTTGGCCATTGGTTGGCTTTTGGTTTTGCTATAAATACCCCTCTAATGCAAGAGTTATTCTTCATCCACACTTGTGAAATTCCAAGAAAAATACTCCCTCCCTCTTGTGAGCAATTCGTCCGCCACACTACCCCCCCCTTGAGTGAGCCTTGGCCGAGAGGCCACCCCTCCCCCCTTTGTGGTGCCTTGGCCGTGGGGTACCCCCCCCCCTAGCCTAGTTGTTTTCGTATAATACCCCTTGTTGTGGTATAGAAATACTCTCCTAATATTGTTATAATGTCCAAATACCTTGGCCCAAATACCTTGTAGTATTCCCAAGGTTACACTTATACAAAGCCCAGAAAATACGATTATACTTCCTTTAGCCACAAAAACGAAACCCTAAGGAAATCTTCACCCGTTGTTGAAGTTGTAAGTAGAAGTTGGTTAGAACTTCTAAGGGTTGTTTGGAGCGCTCGGAGTAGGAGCTAAGCGTTGCTCAGGATCGACTTTATACTTGGATAATTTTGGGCTTATCGAGGTAAACACTACTGTCCTTCTATTGTAATTGGAAATTACATGTTTGAATATATAGTTGAAGTATACCATATATAGAACTATACTTAGTACTGTGGCAATGTCTTTTGACTTAAGCCTGAAGAATTAAGAACTGAACTGAACTGTAATTACATAGGACTGTATTACAGTTGACTTGTGTAGTATTACTGTGTAGTAGAATTGTACACGTCCGGTTAGGCGTGTAAAACCCCCCCCTGGTTGGCTTGGTAGCCGGCCTCGATAGAGAAGGAGATTTGCGATGTGGCGGGGGGGGAGGTGCTGCCGAATTTTCTGTAGATTATGGAACGTTGAGATCTAGATGTTAATAAGCGCCTTGTGGCCTTATAGGTTGAAGTACTACGTGTGGAGTGATCCACTTGGCTTAAGGAGTAGCCGGCGGTTTGAGGTACTTGGAGCGTTTTGCTATTAGTCGACAATCGTCGCGAGGTATGTGAACCTCTTCCTATCTCTTCTAGCATGATATGTGTGAACTATGTAAGTACGGTGACGCATGTGTTAATCGTGTTTGATTGTTCTTAAAACATAAAGTGTTATAACGGCTTTATGGGAAGTTGGTTATAACAGCTTTATGTAGGTAAGAAAATACTGTGTGGTTTTAAAAAGGTAACTGATGAGAATTATAACTGGCTTGTTATAATAAAGGACTTGATGTATTTCAAAAGATTTATAAATCGTTTTGAAGGGAGAGTAACACTTGGTTTTAAAAAGTTTTTAAAAAGAGTTATACTAAGCTTTATGGGGAGTTAGGTATAATGTCTTAAGAGAGGTAAAGAAAATGGTTTACTGATGTTAGAAGTTAAGAGACTTGATCTTATAAGATAAGAGACTTAACTTATTTGTTCTAATGTGAATGTTTGTGTGAAACCTCATTCGTGAGTAATGAGTACTTGGTGTTATTTAAAGGGATAATGTTTCTTGATTCGGAAATCAGAATGTGTATCGACAGACCACTGCAGCGTTAATAAAGGAAAATGTATTGAATAATGATGAATTGTATTAAAACCAGTAGAAACCTCCATCTGCATAGAAACTAAGATGAGACAAAATGATATACATTTTCTAGATCATGGCTGCGGTAATAAGAATGTTGTAAACAAGAATAACCTACTCTCACGTGAGACATATATTACTCAATTGTTCTAAAAATGAATCAAGTGATTAAGTTTGGGAACTATGAAACCATTTGAAAATGAGAAGCTTGAGTAATTGAAACTAGGCAAACTGGAACTTAGGAAAAGAATGTTGTTACTTGATTTTTGAAAAGGAATGTGGGTTGGTCATTCTAATACTACGTATCGGGTGACTTTTATAAAAGTAATGGATCTCTTTTAAAAGAACTTAACGTATGTAGTACTCTGGGGTTAAACACCCGGACTTTGGTATACATGGCAGTACTTTGAGTTGTTGTGACACTTGCCTATGTTTGTTGTTGTGAAACTTGCCTAAGCTAGTGATGATAGCCTTTGTTGTACAAGTGTGGTATTTACGTATTCTGGCGTCTCTCGATAGAGGCGGTTGACTTGATTGAGAACTGCATGGACGTCTTTGGCGATGATGGAGAATTCCACGGGTATGTTTCCATTTTGATTACTGTCTTGTTGTTGATATCACATGGACATGTCTACACCGTCAAAGATTCGGGGCATGCGACCACGCGGCGGGTTGATTACCGATATATGGTTATTACGCAACATGGGCGTGTCTACACCGTCAAAGATTCCGGGGGCATGTGGCCATGCGGCAGGGTTGACCACCTAGTATATTGTTATTGAGGTTACATGGGCATGTCTACACCGATGCAGTATTCCGGGGGCATGTGGCCATGCGGCCTTGTTATTATTGTTGCATCATGGACATGTCTACACCGAGGCAGTATTCCGGGGGCATGCGGCCATGATGCGAACATGATGGATGTATGGGCGTGAGACCCATAGTTATATTTGAGTGGTGACTTTGAGGGCGTGAGTCCCTGACTTGACTGTTTTTATGTTGCGTACTGTATTTTGGTTATCATACATGTCTCCTGCTTTTTAAGCTATTATGATTTCATTCTGATTTGTGATTTCACATACTTGGTACTGTTATCGACCTCGCCGGGGCTGCGTTCATGCCGCAGGTAGAGGTACATCGGTCGTGGATCCTCGCTCTTAGGATCTCAGTTCAGCGTTTTGGGAAGCTCCGTTTCTCCGGAGGCTTATCTTTTGGTATGTGTTCCCTGAGTTGTAGGTTCTTGTACATTCAGGGGTATGGCGGGGCCCTGTCCGTCCGATCATTGTAAATCTTAAGTGCTGTAGAAGCATTGTGGCAGGGTTGTAAAAGGATTAAACTGTTCGGGTTTTATGTATATACTGAAGGCAACTGTTTTGGTTGACCTGTTTATTTATTATATCTCTTGTTTCATGATTCATGTTTTATTTTCCGCTGGTTTTCTCTGATGTTGTATCACTAGGGTGCCCGGGGTAAGGCACGATGTGGGCCGGGTTCGGGCGTTACATCTTTCGAAAAGCTTGTGCCTTCAAAGAGCAATGTGTTTCTTGCCTCCAAATCTCAAAGACCACTATGCAAAAAGTAAGCAAAATAGCTTTGGCTCGAATGTTTGTCCATGGTAATCTTTCTTAATCCACTTAAGGAGCTTTGTGATTGTCATCGCTCTTCTAATGCCCAACCAATCTTTTATGTGCTTCCAAATCATGTGTGTGTAGGGGCAAGTAAAGAAGAGGTGTTCCCTTGTTTCATTAGCTTGCTTGCAGAACCCGCAAGACTTATCCTCCAAGTTGAGATATGAAAGAGTATCCTTTGTAGCTAGCCGCTTTCTGCAATTTAGCCACACAGTGAAAGAGAATTTGGGAGGAATGAAGCCTTTCCAAATTTGTGACATCCAAGGCTTTTTAACTTGCGGAGTGCGCAAGATATCATACACTAGGCTTGAATCAAATTTACCGTTGGTACAACACTTTGTAAAGCCCTCAATAGCATTACCATGGCTACCAAAGATAGAAACAAATTTGTCGCGAATTCCACAAATCTTTTTGAGTAAGGGGGAGTCCCTAGGACGTACCTCATAGTCCCAAATTGTATTACCTCTCAAATAGTGGCTATTGATCCATTGGACCCATAGAGAATCAGCATCCATGTGAGTTTGCCAAATAGTCCTGGATAGCAAGGCATGATTCCATTCCTTGATGTTCATTAGACCCAAGCCACCTTCAGTTTGAGGCAAGCAAATGATATCCCACGCGACTCTTGGTGGTTTCCCTCCCCATAAGAACTGAATACAAGCAGACCGTACCTTGTTGATAATAGTGGCCGGGATAGGAAGTGCCCGGAACCAAAAGCTCTCAACCCCTTGGACAACCGACTTGATAAGTTCCAGCTTGCCCGCATAAGAAAGAGTGTGATGTCCCCATTTCTGAATGTAATTCGAAATTGCACTAGTGAATGGAGCAAATTGGTCCACCGAGACTGAAATTGGGGACAAAGGGATCCCCAGTATCGTGAGGAAAGTTACCAATGGCGAATCCCACTGACAATATCAATTCACGAACGATAATATGCATTCCCGCTAAGTAGACAGAGGATTTGGACGGGTTAAGAGTTAGCCCAGAGGCAGCCTCCAACTCTTCCAGACAATTCATAAGAATCCCAACTGAAGATATATCTCCTTTGGCAAAGAGCATGAGGTCATCCGCAAAAGCAAGATGAGTAATGCCCAAATTCTTGCACTTTGGAAAATATGAGAAAGCTCTTGCCTCAGCCTTCATTTTAAGCAGCCTTGAGAGGTATTCCATGCATAAGATAAAGAGAGTAGGGGACATAGGATCACCTTGTCTAAGGCCGCGCTTACCTTTGAAGTATCCATGTAGCTCACCGTTGATAGAGAGGGAGAAGGAGGTTGAGCTAACACATTCCATGATCCAACTTATAAATTTGTCTGGAAATTTTAGACTTCTTAGTACCAATTCGAGGAAACTCCAAGAGACTTTATCAAATGCTTTCTGAAGGTCCACCATAAGCATACATCTTGGTGAGACTCTGGCTCTATTAAATCCTCTCACAAGCTCTTGTGCCACATATACGTTGTCCATCATGTTTCTTCCTTTCACAAAAGCCCCTTGGGATTTGTCAATGAGAGAAGGAAGGATCAATGCCATTCTGTTAGCTAGAATCTTTGTGATGATCTTATAGACCACATTAGTCAATCCGATGGGCCTGAAATCATTTACCTTAGGATCATGATCAGTCTTTGGTAGTAGGGTAATGATGGTATGATTCACCTGCTTCAAAAAAACTCCATTAGAGAAGAACTCTTGGACACTTATTACAATATCATGGCCCACATATCTCCATCTATTCTTGAAGAAGACAGCCGAATAACCATCCGGTCCAGGTGCCTTGTCATTGCCTATATCAGAAAGAGCTTCCCAAATCTCCTTTGGGGTGATGAAATGCAAAAGCTGTAATCTCTCCTCTTCACTTAGCTTCGGGCCATAGTTGAACACTTCAGGATCAAAGTTGGTAGTGGATCTGGAAGTACCTAATAGATCTTTGTAAAATTCAACAAGCAACTTCCTAACTTCTTCTGGTGATGTAGTGATAGTACCATTAGCTTTAACAAGAAAGTTAATTGAGTTCCTGACATTACTCCTCTTGATCAAGCTATGAAAGTATTTGGAGCATCTATCACTTCCAATCAAGTGTTTCTGTCTTGACTTCTGCCTTATGAAGTGTCTTTCTGCTTCCAGTAAGGTGTTTGCTCTAGCTCTTGAGGACTTAACCTTGGCTTTTAGCTCCTCATCAAAGGGATTTTCCATGTGTGCATTGATGGCCTCCTTAAACTCCATGTTTGCCCCTTTTGCTCTTTGTTCAATACCCCCAAAGTCACTTATGTTCAATGCCCTTAATGGTTGCTTTAAGGCTTTCAATTTTGAGGCAAGGACGACGAAAGGCTTCCCAATATGTCTTGTCTCCAACATGAAGTCAATATGTGCTCAAAGGCTGGGTGAGAAAGCCACATATTCATGAACTTGAAAGGGCGTTTCCCAACATTATAGGATGCAATAACCGTGGCTATTACAGGACAGTGGTCCGAGACAGGTTCCATAGGCATGAAATTGGTCGTGCATTCCAGGGTCAAATCACTCCAATTTTGATTCATCAACACTCTATCAAGCTTGGACCAAATCGAACCATTTGTCCAAGTGTAGAAGGAACCGGAAGGAGCGCTTTCTAGTCCATGAGAAATCCTGAAATTACCAAGATCCCTAAGTGCATAAGGCGTGAGAGGAGGACCCCCCACCTTATCATTAGGGTTGCAATAAGTGTTGAAATCTCCCATAATCATCCAAGGCTTAGTGATGCCAATGCCCAAGTGAGTAAGGTGATGCCAAAGCTTCCTTCTATCCGAGATGCTATAAACTGGGTACACAAATGTGGCAAGGAAGGACACTTGTGTTATATTGCAACTTGCCTGGACATGGATATGCTGAGAGTACATACCAAGAACTTCGCAACAAACCCTAGAGGGATCCCAAAGTAATAGCATTCTTCCGCCTCCAATGAATTCCAAATTTGAGCAAAACTTCCAAGCTTTGAATCTTTGAGTAGAGAAAGATTATGTCCTTGGTCGAGAAAGTTTAGTTTCCAATAGACAAATCATAGCCGTGTCATGCTGTTTTGTGATACTAGACACTATAGCTTGCGTGGCTGCCTTATCCCTTTGTCCGCAAAGACCACAGACATTCCAACAAAGTATTCTCATTAGGAAACAAAAGAGGTTTTGTTAGCACCTCCGCGCTTGGTTGCATTCGCTTTCCCACTGCTTTTCGGCCCATTCTTTTTTGACAAAACTTCTTTCCATCCATCATCTTTGTTGCTGGAAGCCATAGCATGAGATTCAGCCAAGCTATGTTCCCCGCGTTCAAAGGTAACGTTGTGTGACACAATTTGAGCCTTTTCCGTAGCACCCTTGTATGTATCTCCATCCAATGAAGGTTGCGGCTTCAAAGGCATCTCAGAATCAGAATGTTTTGACTCACAACTTATCCTAACATGTTGTGCACTGCCATGGTGAGAATTAGGCAGTGAGGACCTTGCTTGAGAATCCCGCAAACATGGTGGGCCAGAATGACCCAAAACCGGAGGACCCGCGTCATGTGATGCTTCTCCCAAACTTCCGGTACCAGGAGGTGTTGTGTGCTCACTTTCTTCAATGTCCATCAAGTTATTAGCATCTACGGGATGTTGAGAAGTTGGTGGATGAGGGGGAGGAGGGTTAGTTCCACCCGTACCTCTGTTGACCTCCAAACAAGTAGAATCTTCCTTATTGTTAGGGGGTACCTCAGTATTGCATTTTTTGGGAGCTTCCTCATTGTTGTCATCATCCCTCAGCTTCCTACACTTCAAATGGTTGTGCCCAAAAGCCGCACAATGATAGCAAAAGTCCGGGTAATTCTCATAGTTTACCCTTTGAGTATACCTTCTGTTATCGGGGAGTTTGACGACAAAATCCATTATTGGCTCCTTGCTAACATCCACTTCCACTAGAACTCTTGCATAGTTCATTTTAGACCTTTCCTTAGTATATTGGTCCGTGTAAAGAGGTTTTCCTACACGTGAAGCAATCTTACTAAGGCCCGTTGCACTCCAAATAGAAAGGGGAATGTCCGGAAAAGTGACCCAAATAGGAATGTCCATGAATAAGTCATCCGTTATTAGAACTCCTTTATTGATAGCCTTGAGCATCATAGTTTTCCCGTAGACCATATAAGGGCCTCCGTGAAGTACATTAGTGCGATCCTCCTCCGTCATGAATTTGAACACTGTCCAGCCTTTGCCATATGGTATAATACGGCATTTAACTCCCCATCCTTTCACAATGGTATTCAATGCTTCTCTTCCCGGGAAAGGACCCGTGAAGCAACCTATTAGGCAATAGCCCCATGTTTCTATGAAAGGAACTTCATCTTCAACTTCTATATCTACTTCTGCCCCTTGTTGTTCAATAAATTGTAACTTCATACCCTTTGCCTCAATCCTAGTTCCCGCAAAGACTCCAGCATAAGTCTTTTTGGGAGGGAAGGTACCTTTGCCATGGTTTGGGGGAAGATTGTTATGAGTAGTAGCCGCGGCAGGAATATGATGTGGTTTAGAAGATGCATTAGTGTGTAAATCATTGGGAGGTATATCTGGAGGTATAGGCAGAGGGGGTTGAGTAGGAGGAACTGAGCTTGGGCCCGCGATAGGAGAGAGGATTCGCGTACCATTTGGGAGGGTAGGGAATTTGTGTTGGGTTTCAGGAGTAAAAGAAGGAAGAGAAGATAGAAGGGGTGAGGTGTTGTGTAATTCAGAGGGTAGTGAAGGGGTATTAGATGAGAGAGGAGGTATGTTCAAGACTTTACTCGAATCCAAGGAAGTATTAAAGACGAAAGGTTTGTTGTGATTCTTGACATTGACTCCACTTAGCAAACTATCTAAAGTAGGGAAGGCTTCATTAGTGACACTTAAAGAAATCTGGGGTTGTTGTCTTAAAACACGAGAGGACTCTTTGGATCCCGCAACATTCAAGGCTGACCCCTCGTCTCCCGCGTTATTAATGGTCATGGAGTTCCTAGGCTCCTTGGAAATAGAATTAGCTTTGTTTCTCACAACTGACTTAGCTCCTTGCTTTACGGGAATAGTTAATGACCCATGGTTATCCACCTGCCCCGTCTTGGAAATCAGACCATCATAAAGATCCGCTGCATTTAAGTCTAACATATTGGTTCCCGAGATATTAATGTTCATGGTTTGCCGAGGCACCTTGGAATTAGAAGTAACTTCGTGCCCCACAACTGACCTTTGTCCTTGCAATGCGGGAATATCCCTCGACCCTTGGACTCCCTTATGAACCGGTTTAGAATTCTGTCCCACGAAATGGCCCGTAATTGATGGAGACTCCTTGATACCCGCAAAGATTAAATGGCGATGCCTCGCCCCGCGGCATTAATGTTAGGTACCTTGGGGAAATAGAACTCTTCTTTTCCACCAACTGAACTCGATCCAAGCATAATGGAAATGCTCAAAGGCTCAATAACTCCCGTCTGCCCCGCCTTAGCTTTTTGTCCCACGCAATGGCCCGTAAATGAAGGGGGCTCTTCGATACCCACAACATTAAATTGTGACGCCTCGGATCCCGCAGCATTAACGTTAGGCACTTTGTTTCCACCAACAGAACTCGATCCAAGCATAATGGGAATGCTCAGAGTCTCATGGACTCCCGCCTGCACCGCCTTAGCCTTCTGCCTCACGCCTCGTCCCGTTCTTCGAAGAGGTTCTTTGGTATCCACGACATTAAATTGAGACATTTTGGCACCCGTGAAAGGTTCTTTGGGATTAGAAGTCTCTTCAATACTCCCAACTGATCTAGATCTAAGCATAACGGGATAATTCCTGAACCCATGGGCACCCACTGACATCTGAATCACGACCGCGACTTGACCGGTTTGGACCCGAGTATGCCAAAGACTCTATCATCAACAATTGCAATTCTGACCCATTTTTTTCCTTTCCTTCTTGCTCGAGCAGATTTCCAGCATTGTGGGGTACTCATTTCCGGCAGAGTAAATGTATGGATTAATGCAGGTTGGTTATTGGTGAACCACGAAAATTTCCCCTTCAAACTCACTATTATCCAAGCCCTCGACTTCTATACTTTTGCCCCATTCATGTATCTTTTGCAAAAGATAGAATCGTCGCTACATTCTCAAGTGGGATACGGAATCGGGTATGACATGAACTAGCACTGGGTCCAAATCGACGGATCGATTTTCTTCAACTATGATTGGACTTCCGCCATTTTTTTTCTTTTTCTTAGTTCTGGCCTTCGTCGAACTTCCTGAGCCTCCTGAATCATTGTTGGAGCGTGTGTAACGTTTAGACCTTTTCATGTTGTGTACATTAAACTTCAAATCGTGGTGAAACAATGGTAGAATATAGGGGGGGAAGATGGGAAAAACCGAAGGAGAAACTAAGGGAAAACGTTGAGAGCGTTTTCCTTAGTGAGAGAAACTTCTCTCTAACTCCTAGTTCAGAATTAAAAAAAAAATTCAATAACAATCAAAATTTGATTTGGCTGAGGCACGTCCGTATGATTTTCTTTCTTGCTAGAGTTGAATGCAAAAACTTATAAATATAGATTTATTTATTTAATTAAATGTGATAATATTTAGTAAAACTTATAAATATGAACATGTACTTAATCGTGAAGATATCAAAAATCATCACCAGAAGAGGTGCAATTAAGACGAAATGTTCTGAGTATTTCGTGTTATACGTCTGAAGTAGTAAGACTTCTAAATTTACTCCTAAAGTAGTAAGACTTCGAATTTTATTCCTGAAGTAGTTAATTTTGAATTTTACTTCTGAAGTATAGTAAGATTTTGCAATTTACTCATTTTAACGACCATCCGGTCGTTTTGAGCTTTTGCGCGTATTTTTCTCAAAATATCTTTTTCATAGCTTTATCTTGATATTTATGACTTGTGTGGATGAGTAGAACGGTTTCTGAGGCAATCGGGTGGGTTTCGGATCTAAATTAGTATAATTAAAAGTTCCTAAGTTAAGAAAATAAAGATGTTTGACCAAAGTCAACATCCAGGGGTAAATGCATCATTTTCAAAATTTCATCGATTTCATTAGGTCCGAAATGTGATTTTTGACTTAGTCGAGTCATTCGTTTGAGTTAGGAATTTGGGTGTGTTTTGGGTTATTGATTGAGAAACTAGTAATTTGAAGAATTGGAGTTGACTTCAGTAAACATCGGGGCAAGAGACTTTTTCGGGTGTTTCGAGTACACAAGCAGGTCTGAAGCGTGTTTTATGACTAAAATGCATATTTACTTTGTGTCTGAGATGTTTCGAATGAGTTTGAAGTGTCGAATCAAAAAATGCGATAAATCAGAAAAATCTAGTTCGTTATCTAGTTTTCTTCTTCACAATCGTGGAGAGGGGCTTGCAACTATGAAGAAGGAATAGAGAGCGAGTAGGGATCGCGGTGGGCTAGGCGATCGCGCAGAAGGGGTTCTGGGTCGGGTCTGGGCTGCTCTTCGTGATCGCGGTAAGTGGGCCTCGCGATCGCGAAACTTATTTTTTACCTGGGCATACTTAAATTCTAGTTCGTACCCCATTCTTTCTAAATCAATTTTTGGAGATAGGGAGCTCGAAAATTAGGTGATTTCCAGTACATTCTTAAAGATTCGACCTTGTTGTAAGATTCTAACATTAATCTAAGTATATCTCCGTGTTTCCATTCATTAGTTAGCAGATTTTTTCATGATTACTTATAAATGAGGGGTTTTCCATTAGAATAGGTTAGTGTATATTATCAAATTTTAGGCTCAATTATGATTAGATTCCCATGATTTTTTTAGATTATGGGTAAGATGGATTTATGTTAAAATTATAGTTTTAACCTACAGGCTCAGGCTTGAGTTTTGAATTGACTTTTTGAAGTTGAAACTTTAGTATAGCAGTGTGGGTTTCTAGGGTTCCTATTCTTATGTAGACATCATATATCAACAGATTAGGCTTGTTCTGAAGCTCGAAGAAAGGTCAAGGTCGTGAGTTGGCTCTTCGGGCTTCAGATTTAAGCAAGCTAAGATTTACTAGACTCATTATGCAGTTTTTGTGTTGGGTACAGATTGGTGATCCTCGCTCTTAGGATCTCTGTTCAGTTTTGGGTAAAAGCTCCATTTCACTCCGGAGGCTTATCTCTTAGTATGAATCCCTGTCGTTGTAGATTATGTACATTCAGGGGTATGATGGGGCCCTGTCCCATCACAGTTGTTATGTCAAAACTCTTAGAGGTCTGTAGTCATGTATGTGGGTTGTATTTTGAAAAGATGTAAGTTCTTTTGTTATGTATGTATATATGGTGGCAGCCTATTCGGCTTTGCCTTTGTTTTAAAAAAATGAGTGATATTTATCTTCCGCGTTTTAATTATGATGTATGATTAGAAGGGTGCCCAGGTAGGGCACCAGTCACGGGCCCGGGATTCGGGGCGTGACAACGACATTCCGAATATTTTCAGGAAAATGTGCAAGGCAAGAATAAGATAAGTATGAGTGCTGCCTGTGGAAAACAGAAGACATCGCTGGTAGGTTTTGAGAATCTATACGACTATTAGGTGGTGCTTGATGATCAAGATTATGAAAGGGAGATAAACTCTCTCCCCCACGTAAAATGATAGTTTTACGTACTATGGGGTTATGTGTACCCATGTTATTAGGCGATGGATGTGAGACATGTAAGATCTTCAGTGTCGTCATACCATAGGTTACAGTTTTAGATAACCGTGGGAAAAGTATTATATAGAGGCTATTGAGGATTATGCGAGATTGTGTATCAGGAAGATTATGAGACTGCACGGGGTTCCTACATTTATTTATGACAGACAGATGAGCCCAGTTTACGGCTAGCTTCTAGAGGTTTTTTTCCCATAAGGGATTGGGGACACAGGTGAGTCTCGGTGTTACATTTCACCCTCAGACCGACGGACAGGAAGGGCAGGTTATCCAGACCCTTGAGGATAGGTTGCGAGCCTGTGTTTTTTATTACAGAGGTAGCTGGGAGGATCTTTTGCCTCTCGTTTAGTTGCGTATAATACTCGTTACCATTCCAGTATTCAGATGGCCCTGTATGAGGCTTTGTATGAAAGAAAGTGTAGAATCGCCGATTGGTTGGTTCCACGTAGGCGAGGTTCAGATAATTAGCCCAGACTTTATTTAGCGGGATGTGGATAAGGCGAAGCTTATCAAGGAAAGATTATTAGTAAGCTCAGAGTCAGCAGAAACTTTATGCAGATGAACGACGTCGACACTTGGAGTTCAGGTTGACATTTTGGTATAATTATTGTTATGTGGCCATGGGTGGCATATTTTTGTATGAAGGGTGTAGCAAAAGAAGACCATGTCGCTATCTAATTAGATTGGACTCCGAAAGAACATTCGGGGACGAATGATTTTAAGGGGGGAAGAATGTTACACATCGTAGTTCCAGGACACGTGTTTAAGAGAATGTACGTGAGAAGATACGACTTTAAGTTTGATACGAAAGAAAGAATTGTTTTCCAAAGGGAAAAGTCTTCTGAACCTCGGGAAAGAATAATGTTTGTAAATTGAGACTCGTAAAATTTATCGGAATTATGGAAATGTCGGGAAACGAAGTGTATGGATGAATGGGAGGGCGACACGTGTCACCCCTACTTAGGCTTGGACGAAATTGTCATGAAATTGGTCAAGTCTTGATCAAGTCAAGGCTTGACATTATTGACTTAGTCAACTAGCCAACTTGACATTAGATCTTTTAATCCCTTCATCTAAGATCACACAAGTGTTATGATCTAGACCCTCCATTTAATTATATATTCATCCATGTTGCAAGACAAGTTCCATACTTAGAAAAATTTCAAGAAACATTGTGCTAGTCTTTAGGTGCTCTCGGCTTGGAGCATGAGTGAAGAAGAAAAAATTTCGTTTGTGGTTCAATAATCCCAATACTTTAAACCAAGGTTCCTAGAGGTATTGTAAGGATATCTCAATAGAAAGATCCCGGAAAAATGACGTTTTTACGTTAGTCGCAAGGCGAAAACCTAAGGTGTTTTTCAACTTTGAAGTTGGAACTTGAAGAAGAGTTCTTCATGAGCTTATAAGGAGTGCTTGGAGCGGATTGAAACATAAGAAGAGGAGCTAAAAGTTGCTAAGGATCGACTTTTACGCTTGGACATTATTAGGTCTTATTGAGGTAAAAATCTTCATCTTCTTAATGTAATTGAAGATTACATGTTATAATAGCTAAGAAATGAGCATGTGGTATATATAATGAAGTTTGAAAAGATTTGGATCATGTCGACATGTTAAAACCGAAAATGGACAAGTTAGCCATTTATATTGTAATCAATTTGGTCGATAGTTACAATCGTCGCATGTTAAGGAAGAAAGGATTTATAGTTGTTGTAATTGTTATTATGTATATAACATGTTGGAATAACAACTTGGATTGAAAAAGGAAATTGAAAGAGAATTGATATTGTTGTGACAATGGTAGCCGAATATGGCTTGGAGATATTGGACAGTTTTATATTGATTGTGGAGAAGAATTTTACACGTCCTATTAGGCGTGTAATCCCCTTTGTATTGCTGAATTGTTGGGCCTTAAATGTGGCATTTGGTTATTGATTTTCGGGCCTTGAAAAAGGTGGAAAAGTATGTAGAAACAAAGGAAGTGCTGCCCGATTTTCCGTAGAATAAGAGTCCTTATACTTAGAAATATTCTACGTTGAAAGCTAGAAGTTGATAGGCGTATTATGGTTATTATAGGTTGGCATTCTACGTGCGGCAAATTCAAGTTAGCAAGTGGATTAAGCCGACGAGGTATGTGAACTCTTCCTATCCTCTTGAGCATGAATCTTATGAAATGTATAGTACGGTAGACGTACGTGTTTTAAATTAACTCGGTTTCATTTTGGTATACTTGTATGGATTTTCGAAAGTGTAGTAACTCGTTTTCAAAGAAGTATATGTTACTTGACTTGAAAAGTATAGAATACTTGATTTGGGAAAAATATTGATAACTTGATATTCTAAGTTAAGATATTTGATATTCTAAGTTAAAGAGACTTGATATTCTAAGTTAAGAAACTTGATTTCTTAAAGTTAAGAGACTTGAAGTATTTTGAAAGTTATGTAACTTGATTTGAAAGTATAAGTCTCTTGGTTATAAAAAGAATGAATTTGTCTAAGACATAAAGAGTTATAACGGCTGTATGAGAAGTTAGTTATTGTTATACCCCGTATTTCCAGAGTATGTACGTGGGGGACGTACGTAGAAATTTTCGAACTTCTTTAGGCTTGGCCGAATTCTTTTTGTGCACAACACCCGGTTAGAGTCGTTTTTCGACGAAACGTTTTCACAGCTTTCGTAGGGGAATTTCCGGCTATGTCATTTATAATTTTTGCGGATTTTTCCGAGAGACGAAACATTTTGGACCAACGAGAGGGCGACACTTGTCACCCTCTAATTGGTGAAGGTGGACGGCAATGGTGGACGATTGGGTGTCAATTTTTGTCAAGGAGTTGGTAGGATATTTTGTGTAGTTGTTAGAATGGACACTTGCCTAAATCCTAGCCCTACACTTGCCGAACACTTGGATGAATCTTGGCCATTGGTTGGCCATTTCTTGACCTATAAATACCCCTCTAACTTGATGAATTTCTTCATCCAAAAATTGCCTAAGTCTTGAAATCCTCCTCCTCTCTCAAGAGTTCTCGCCCCAGAGCCTCTACCCCCTTGAGAAGCTTTGGCCAGAGGTACCCCAGCCTAGTTGGTTTCGTATAATACCCCCCCTTTGTGGTATAGAAATACTCTCCAAGTATTGTTGTAATGTCCAAATACCTTGGCCCAAATACCTTGTAATATTCCAAGGTTATACTTATACGAAAAGCCCGGAAAATACCATTATACTTTCCTTTAGCCACTAAACGAAACCCTAAGGAAAATCTTCACCCGTTGTTGAAGTTTGGAGTAGAAGTTGAGAACTTCTAAGGGTTGTTTGGAGCGGATTGAGCACTCGGAGTCGAGCTAAACCTTGCTCGTGAGCGACATTAAACTCGGATAATTTTGGGCTTATCGAGGTAAACACTATTGTCCTTCTATTGTAATTGGAAATTACATGTTGTATGAATATATGGTTGAAGTATACTATATATAGAACTAATCATAGTATTGTGGCAATGTCTTTTGACTTAAGCCTGAAGAATAAAGAATCGAATCAATCAGTAATTACATAGATCAGACATTAAGAGACTTCAGATAGCATTCTTGTGTTGTAGAATTGTACACGCCCGTTAGACGTGTAAACCCCCGGTTGGCTTGGTAGCCTACGATAGAGAGGAGATTTACGCTGCGGGGAGGTGCCGGATTTTCAGAATATGGAACGTTGAGATCTAGATGTTAATGTCACTGTGGCCTTATAGGTTGAGTACTACGTGGAGTGATCCACTTGGCTTAAGGAGTAGCCGATCGTTGGAGCATTTTGCTATTAGTCGATACTGCCGCGAGGTATGTGAACCTCTTCCTATCTCTTCTAGCATGATATGTGTGAACTATGTAGTACGGTAGACGTACATGTGTTAACTGTGTTTGATTGTTTTTAAAACATAAAGTGTTATAACGGCTTTATGGAAAGTTGGTTATAACAGCTTTATGTAGGTAAGAAAATACTTTGTGGTTTTAAAAGGTAACTGATGTGAATTATAACTGGCTTGTTATAATAAAGAACTTGCTGTATTTCAAAAGATTTATAAATCGTTTTGAAGGGAGAGTAACACTTGGTTTTAAAGGTTTTAAAAAGAGTTATACTGGCTTTATGGGGAGTTAGGTATAATGTCTTAAGAGAGGTAAAGAAAATGGTTTACTGATGTTAGAAGTTAAGAGACTTGATCTTATAAGATAAGAGACTTAACTTATTTGTTTTAATGTGAATGTTTGTGTGAAACCTCATTCGTGAGTAATGAGTACTTGGTTTTATTTAAAGGGATAATGTTTTACTGATTTCGGAAATCAGAATGTGTATCGACTGCACCACCGCAATGCTAATAAAGGAAAATGTATTGAATAATGATGAATTGTATTAAGACCAAGAGAAACCTCCATCCGCATAGAAACTAAGATAAGACAAAATGATATTACATTTTCTAGATCATGGTCATTGTAATAAGAATGTTGTAAACAAGAATAACCTACTCACGTGAGACATATATTACTCAATTGTTCTAAAAAGGAATCAAGTGATTAAGTTTGGGAACTATGAAACCATTTGAAAATGAGAAGCTTGAGTAATCAAACTAGGCAAACCGAACTTAGGAAAAGAATGTTGTTACTTGATTTTGAAAAGGAATGTGGGTTGGTCATTCTAATACTACTGCATCGGGTGACTTTGATAAAAGTAATGATCTCTTTTAAAGAATTTAACGACGTAGTACTTTAGTGGTTAAAACCGGACTTTGGCATAAAATAAAAGTACTTTGAGTTGTGTGAAACTTGCCTATGCTTGTTGTTGTGAAACTTGCCTATGCTTGTTGTTGTGAAACTTGCCTATGCTTGTGATGATAGCCTTTGTCAGGCAAACGTGGTATTTACGTATTACCGCGTCTCGACAGAGGCCGGTTGACTTGTTGAGAACTTACTTGACGGCCGTGGCGGTGATGGAGAATTCCACGTATGTTTCCATTTTGATTACCGTCTTGTTGTTGATGTCACATGGACATGTCTACACCGACGCAAGATTCGGCACGCGGCCACGCGGCGGTTGATTACCCGATATATGGCTATTACCGCAACATGGACGGTCTACACCGACGCAAGATTCCGGCATGTGGCCACGCGTGGTTGACCACCCGATATTGTTATTGAGGTTACACGGGCATGTCTACACCGACGCAGATTCCGGTACGTGGCCACGCGCCTTGTTATTATTGTTGCATCATGGACATGTCTACACCGATGCAAGATTCCGGCACGCGCCATGATGCGAACATGATGGATGTTGGGGCGTGAGACCCATAGTTATATTTGAGTGGTGACTTTGAGGCGTGAGTCCTCGACTTGATCGCTTATGTTGCATCGTATTTTGGTTATCATACATGTCTCCTCGCTTTTAGGCTATTATGATTTCATTTACTGATTTGACGCTTTCACATACTTGGTACTGTTATCGACCTCCTTCGGGCTGCGTTCACGCCGCAGTAGAGGTACACGGCCGTGGATCCCCGCCTAGGATCTCATTTGCCGTGTTGAAAGCTCCGTTCTTCGAGGCTTATCTTTGCATGTTTCCACGAGTTGTAGGTTCTTGTACATCTGTGGTATGGCGGCCCCGTCCCGTCATAGTTGTTGTAAATCTTAAGTCAGAGTAATCGCCAGGCGTGGTTTGTAAAAAGGATAACTGTTCGGGTTTTGTGTATATACCGGGCGCAACTGCTTTGGTTGCGCTTATTTATTATATCTCTTGTTTCATGACTCGTGTTTTATTTTTCCGTTTTCTCCGATGTTGTATCACTAGGGTGCCGGGTAAGGCACGAACGCCCGTTCGGGCGTTACAAAGTGGTATCGTGAGCGCTTAGTCCTCTGGAAAGTGTCTACTGCATCGTGTCTAGTAGTCTTGATTATCGGTGTGTTGTGCACCACATCTATAATCGTGAGGCTATAGGACATGAGGATTGTTTCTATTCTTCTCATTCCGAGATCGTGCCTTAGAGTTGTAAGTTGGACCCTCCGATGTGTTTCATTTTACCGTTATGCCTCCGTTAGCGACCAAAGGCCTGTGGCGGCAAGGCAAGAGGAGTCGCTAGTGGGATACTGAGGAGTACGAGGCGCAGTTCCGGCCAAGACTGAGATAAGCCGACGGCGAAGTTCGCGACGCCAAAGACCAAAGAGGTTTAGAGTCGAGCCGTGGGTCGAGACTACAAGACGAGCCACCACCCCACACCGAGCAGGGAGATGGGTCACGAGAGATGGCCCGATTATTGCCGTGGTCAGGCCGATATGAGGACAGCCGGACGCGCGCCTGCCCAAAGAAGACCGTGTGCACCCGAGAGCGAATAGTTTGAGGCTACGACTTTCTCGAGTCAGAGCCCGCCAGAGTTTTATGGGTCGAGGCACGAGGATGATCCGCAGGAGTTCATCCGTCGATTCTGAGATCACGCGTGATCAAGGCTTCAGAGACCGAGTCTGTGACCTTCGGTTCGCATCGGCCGCGTGATACCGCATCGATCGGTTTGATTCGCGAGCTTTCCCGGAGAGCATGCACTCCAGCAGTATGGGATGAGTTTTCGGGCTTTTTCACGCACTTCGCCTCCGCAGATGGAGGGCACGCCGACAAATTTTTGTTACCGAGACAGAGAGGCGACCGTCCGTGAGTACAATGTCGAGTTCGATTCTTTGCTCGATATGTCCTCGCGCTTATTGCAGATATGAGGATAGGGTGCATCGCTACGCCACCGCTAGATGATTATATGGCCGAGTCTTGTGCGGTGTTTCTTCACCGCATGGACATTGCCCGCATTCGTGCTCACGACTTGCGGCGAGCGCAGATCGACGCAGCTGGACCGCCACAGGTTAAGGCCAAGACGGCCGGATATTTTGGCGACTTTCGAGGCGGACCGCCAAAGAGCAGACTAGTTATGTACTCCGCCATTGCAGAGTGGTCCTCCGCAGCCTTTCGACCTCGGGATATTCAGAGCGTCGTGGCTCCTGTGTTTGATGTTCGTGAGTAGGGTGTTGGCGGACGCACACCCCTACCTCGGTGGTCGATGTGGTAGACCGCATTTCGGAAAGGTCGTAGTACCAAGAGAGCTTGTTATTTTTGCGCCAACAGGCCATCCGTGAGAGATCGTCCACCGTGAGTGACGATGGTAGATAGCACACTACGGATCGGGCCATGGGTTCTTCACCTTCCATAGCTAGGCAGATGTTCATGTACCGGCCACTACAGAGGTCGCGGTGGAAGTTCCCGATTTAGCGTCCTTGAACCGCCTATTTTCGTGTACATCCTTAACCTTCTAAAGACTTGCATGTGTTGATGCTATGTTGATGTGTTTAGTGTTATGTTCGGATAACTTTTGTGCGATGTGATTTAGAAACACGTTAGAGTAAAAATATGAACCTTAGAATATTACAATTGAGACCTTAGATGTAAGGCCATTTCGAGTACGAGATTTTGCGGTGATCTTTGTCTGAAGGTATATGTATTCGTGAGTTTTGTGGGAAAATTTCCTTGCCGGGTAAAATGGAAGTGGTAGCTTTCATGACCAGTATAGGTAGGATTGTTCCGTGACGGGGAACAAGGTTTGGCGCGATAGTGGTCGGGTCAGCCATGTCATGGCCAACCCGTAGCCCATTTGGGGTTGGGTCACCGAGGTGGTCCCGCCAGTGGTAGGATCACGAGGTGCGGGCCCAAGTTCGCTTAACCATCGCACGAGTTGGTGGATACGTTCGACGGATCGTTCGCGGGCGCCGGGAATGGCCTTAGGGGGAAATCGAGGTTAGTAAGATGACCAAGTTTGGAGGTAGTGACTCCAAGGTTTTGGAAGCAGAAGCGTTGACTGAAGTGTGGTACGGATACTAGAAAGAGCTCGAGTGTTCGAGAAGGGTACGACGAGTTAGGGGAGAAGTAAACGTGTGTGATCGTTTCTTTTGTGAAATGTAGGCTGGCGAGTATATTTTAGACCTTGGTGGGGACTTTTGTGCTAACTGAGGTGGTTCCTCGTTGGCGTGGATTTGGGTTTTGCGCGCATGTTATTTTTGTGGCCAGGTGTGGCATGTTTGATTCTCGTAAGTATAGTAGTGAAGACTATACTGACGCACGTTTGTTTTGAGACTTAGAAGGAACATTCGGGACGAATGTTTCGCGAGGAGGAGAATGTTATACCGTATTTCCGCAGTATGTACGGGGACGACGTAGAAATTTTCGAACTTCTTAGGCTTGGCCGAATTCTTTTGTGCACAACACCCGCTAGAGTCGTTTTTCGACTAAACGCTTTCACAGCTTTCGTAGGGGAATTTCCGGCTATGTCATTTATAATTTTTGCAGATTTTTCTGAGAGACGAAACATTTTGGACCAACGAGAGGGCGACACTTGTCACCCTCTAATTGGTGAAGGTGGACGGCAATGGTGGACGATTGGGTGTCAATTTTTGTCAAGGAGTTGGTAGGATATTTTGTGTAGTTGTTAGAATGGACACTTGCCTAAATCCTAGCCCTACACTTGCCTAACACTGATGAATCTTGCCATTGGTTGCCATTTCTTGACCTATAAATACCCTCTAACTTGATGAATTTCTTCATCCAAAATTGCCTAAGTCTTGAAATCCTCCTCCTCTCTCAAGAGTTCTCGCCCCAGAGCCTCTACCCCCTTTGAGAAGCTTTGGCCGAGGGTACCCCTAGCCTAGTTGGTTTCAGATAATACCCCCTTTGTGGTATAGAAATACTCTCCAAGTATTGTTGTAATGCCCAAATACCTTGTAGTATTCCAAGGTTATACTTATACGAAAAGCCCGGAAAATACCATTATACTTTCCTTTAGCCACTAAACGAAACCCTAAGGAAAATCTTCACCCGTTGTTGAAGTTTGGAGTAGAAGTTGCGTAGAACTTCTAAGGGTTGTTTGGAGCGGATCGAGCACTCTGAGTCGAGCTAAACCTTGCTCAGGAGCGACATTAAACTCGGATAATTTTGGGCTTATCGAGGTAAACACTATTGTCCTTCTATTGTAATTGGAAATTACATGTTGTATGAATATATGGTTGAAGTATACTATATATAGAACTAATCATAGTATTGTGGCAATGTCTTTTGACTTAAGCCTGAAGAATAAAGAATCGAATCGAATCGTAATTACATAGATCGTATTACATGAGACTTGTATAGCATTCTTGTGTTAGAATTGTACACGCCCTGTTAGGCGTGTAAACCCCGGTTGGCTTGCAGTAGCCTCGATAGAGGAGAGATTTACGCTGTGTGGAGGTGCCACGGGATTTTCAGTAATATGGAACGTTGAGATCTAGATGTTAATAAGCGCTGTGGCCTTATAGTCGAGTACTACGTGTGAGTGATCCACTTGGCTTAAGGAGTAGCCGATCGTTGGAGCATTTTGCTATTAGTCGATACTGCCGCGAGGTATGTGAACCTCTTCCTATCTCTTCTAGCATGATATGTGTGAACTATGTAGTACGGTAGACGCATACGTGTTAATCGTGTTTGATTGTTTTTAAAACATAAAGTGTTATAACGCTTTATGGGAAGTTGGTTATAACAACTTTATGTAGGTAAAAATACTTTGTGGTTTTAAAAGGTAATCGATGTGAATTATAATCGCTTGTTATAATAAAGAACTTCTGTATTTCAAAAGATTTATAAATCGTTTTGAAGAGAGTAACACTTGGTTTTAAAGGTTTTAAAAAGAGTTATACCGCTTTATGGGAGTTAGGTATAATGTCTTAAGAGAGGTAAAGAAAATGGTTTATCGATGTTAGAAGTTAAGAGACTTGATCTTATAAGATAAGAGACTTAACTTATTTGTTTTAATGTGAATGTTTGTGTGAAACCTCATTCGTGAGTAATGAGTACTTGGTTTTATTTAAAGGATAATGTTTTACCGATTTGAAATCGAATGTATCGACAGCACCAATCGCGGCGTTAATAAAGGAAAATGTATTGAATAATGATGAATTGTATTAAAACCAAGAAACCTCCATCCGCATAGAAACTAAGATAAGACAAAATGATATTACATTTTCTAGATCATGGTCTTGTAATAAGAATGTTGTAAACAAGAATAACCTACTCTCACGTGAGACATATATTACTCAATTGTTCTAAAAAGGAATCAAGTGATTAAGTTTGGGAACTATGAAACCATTTGAAAATGAGAAGCTTGAGTAATTGAAACTAGGCAAACCGAACTTAGGAAAAGAATGTTGTTACTTGATTTTGAAAAGAATGTGGGTTGGTCATTCTAATACTACGTATCGGGTGACTTTGATAAAAGTAATGGATCTCTTTAAAGAATTTAACGACGTAGTACTTTAGGGTTAAAATCCGGACTTTGACATAAAATGAAAGTACTTTGAGTTGTGAAACTTGCCTATGCTTGTTGTTGTGAAACTTGCCTATGCTTGTTGTTGTGAAACTTGCCTATGCTTGTGATGATAGCCTTGTCAGGCAAATGTGGTATTTCGCGTTACCGCTCTCGATAGAGGCCGACTTGTCGAGAACTTACTTGACGCGTCTTTGGCGGTGATGGAGAATTCCACGTATGTTTCCATTTTGATTCTTGTCTTGTTGTTGATGTCACATGGACATGTCTACACCGACGCAGATTCGGCACGCGGCCACGCGTCGTTGATTACCCGATATATGGCTATTATCGCAACATGGACGTGTCTACACCGACGCAGATTCCGGCATGTGGCCACGCGCGGGGTTGACCACCCAAGATATTGTTATTGAGGTTACACGGGCATGTCTACACCGGCGCAAGATTCCGGGTACGTGGCCACGCGCCTTGTTATTATTGTTGCATCATGGACATGTCTACACCGATGCAGATTCCGGGGCACGCGCCATGATGCGAACATGATGGATGTTGGGCGAGACCCATAGTTATATTTGAGTGGTGACTTTGAGGCGTGAGTCCCCGACTTGATCGCTTATGTTGCATCAGATTTTGGTTATCATACATGTCTCCGCTTTTAGGCTATTATGATTTCATTTACTGATTTGACGCTTCACATACTTGGTACTGTTATCGACCTCTTGAAGGCTGCGTTCACGCCGCAGTAGGTACATCGGCCGTGGATCCCCGCTTAGGATCTCATTTCGTGTTGAAAGCTGCTCCTTGGAGGCTTATCTTTGTATGTTTCCGAGTTGTAGGTTCTTGTACATTCGTGGTATGGCGAGCCTGTCCCGTCATAGTTGTTGTAAATCTTAGAGTGCAGAGTAATTGTAGGCGTGGTTTGTAAAAAGGATAACTGCTCGGCTTTTTGTGTATATACCAAGGCAACTGCTTTGGTTGGCCTATTTATTTATTATATCTCTTGTTTCATGACTCGTGTTTTATTTTCCGCTGGTTTTCTCTGATGTTGTATCACTAGGGTGCCCGGTAAGGCACGAACTGCCCGGTTCGGGCGTTACAAAGTGGTATCGAGCGATTAGTCCTCGGAAAGTGTCTACGCACCGTGTCAGTAGTAGTCTTGATTATCGGTGTTGTGGCACCACATCTATAATCGTGAGGCTATAGGACATGAGATTGTTTCTATTCTTCTCATTACGAGATCGTGCCTTAGAGCCGAGTTGTAAGTTGGACCCTCCGATGTTTCATTTTACCGCTATGCCTCCGCGCAGGCGACCGGGTGCCTGGCAAGGCAGCCGAGGAGCCGCTAGTGGATACAGAGGAGTACGAGGCGCAGCCCGGCCAAGACTGAGACAAAGCTTCCGACGGGCGAGTTTCGCGACGCCGCCAAAGACCAAATAGGTTTAGAGTCGTGAGCCGTGGCCGATGAGACTACAAGACTCGAGCCACCACCCCACACCGAGCAGGAGATGGGTCACGCGAGATGGCTCCGATTATCGCCGTGGTCAGGCCGATACATGGCGACAGCCGACGCGCAGCCTGCTCCAAAGAAGACCGTGGTGCACCCGAGAGCAGATAGTTTGAGGCTACCGGACTTTACGAGTTGTAGCCCGCCAGTTTTATGGGTCGAGGCACGAGGATGATCCGCAGGAGTTCATCCGCCGATTCTGAGATCACGCGGGTGATCAAGGCTTCAGAGACCGAGTCTGTGACCTTCGGTTCGCATCGGCCGCGTGATACCGCAATGATTGGTTTGATTCGCGAGCTTTCCGGGAGAGCATGCACCTCCAGCAGATGGGATGAGTTTTCGGGCTTTTTCACGCACTTCTTGCCTCCGCAGATGAGAGGGCACGCCGACAAATTTTTGTTATCGAGATGCAGGCGCACCGTCGTGAGTACAATGTCGAAGTTCGATTCTTTGGCTCGATATGTCCTCGCGCTTGTTGCAGAGCATGAGGATAGGTGCATCGCCACGCCACCGCTAGATGATTATATGGCCGAAGTCTTGTGCGGGTGTTTTCTTCACCGCATGGACATTGCCCGCATTCGTGCTCACGACTGGTGCGGCGAGCGCAGATCGACGCGCGGACCTCTTTCAGAAGAAGGCCAAGACGGCCGGATATTTTAGCGACTTTCGAGGCGGACCGCCAAGAAGCAGACTAGTTATGTACTCCGCCATTGCAGAGTGGTCCTCCGCAGCTTTCGACCTCGGGATATTCGGAGCAGTCGTGGCTCCTGTGTTTCAGATGTTCGGGAGTAGGTGTTGGCTGACGCGATACCCCTACCTCGGTGGTCGATGCGTAGACCGCATTTCGGGAGTGTCGTACCAAGAGAGCTTGTTATTTTGCGCCAACAGGCCATATCGGAGAGATCGTCCACCGTGAGGACGATGGTAGGATAGCACAGATACGGATCGGGCCATGGGTTCTTCACCTTCCATAGCTAGGCAGATGTTCATGTACGCAAGTTACCACAGAGGTCGCGTGGAAGTTCCCGATTTAGCGGTCCTTTGAACCGCCTATTTTCAGGTACATCCTTAACCTTCTAAAGACTTGCATGTGTTGATGCTATGTTGATGTGTTTAGTGTTATGTTCGGATAACTTTTGTGCAGATGTGATTTAGAAACCTGGTTAGAGTAAAAATATGAACCTTAGAATATTACAATTGAGACCTTAGATGTAAGGCCATTTCGAGTAAGATATATTGCGGTGATCTTTGTCTTAAGTTATATGTATTAGAGGAGTTTTGGGAAAATTTCTGGCCGGGTAAAATGGAAGTGGTAGCTTTCATGACCAGATAGGTAGGATTGTTCGTATCGGAACAAGGGTTTGGCGCGATAGTGGTCGGGTTGGGGCTATGTTGCGCCAACCCGTAGCCCGGGGTTGGGGTCAGTCCAGGTGGTCCCGCCAGTGGTAGGATCACGGTGGTGCCGGGCCCAAGTTCGCTTAACCATCGACGAGTTGGTGGATACGTTCGACCAGATCGGTTCGTGAAGGCCGGGAATGGCCTTAGGGGGAAATCGAGGTTAGTAAGATGACCAAGTTTGGAGGTAGTGACTCCAAGGTTTTGGAAGCAGAAGCGTTGACTGAAGTGTGGTACGGATACTAGAAAGAGCTCGAGTGTTCGAGAAGGGTACGACGAGTTAGGGGAGAAGTAAACGTGTGATCGCTTTCTTTGTGAAATGTAGCGTGCGGAGTATATTTTAGACCTTGGTGGGGACTTTTGTGCTAACCGAGGTGGTTCCTCGGGCGTGGATTTGGGTTTTGCGCGCATGTTATTTTTGTGCGGTGTGGCATGTTTGATTCTCGTAAGTATAGTGAAGACTATACCGACGACGCTTGTTTTGAGACTTAAGGAACATTCGACGAATGTTTCTAGGGGAGAATGTTATACCGTATTTCCGCAGTATGACGTGGGGACGACGTAGAAATTTTCGAACTTCTTTAGTCTCGCCGAATTCTTTGTGCACAACACCCGTTAGAGTCGTTTTTCGACGAAACGCTTTCACGACTTCGTAGGGAATTTCCGCTATGTCATTTATAATTTTTGGCGGATTTTTCCGAGAGACGAAACATTTTGGACCAACGAGAGGCGACACTTGTCACCCTCTAATTGTGAAGTGGACGGCAATGGTGGACGATTGGGTGTCAATTTTTGTCAAGGAGTTGGTAGGATATTTTGTGTAGTTGTTAGAATGGACACTTGCCTAAATCCTAGCCCTACACTTGCCTAACACTTGGATGAATCTCGCCATTGGTTGGCCATTTCTTGACCTATAAATACCCTCTAACTTGATGAATTTCTTCATCCAAAATTGCCTAAGTCTTGAAATCCTCCTCCCCTCTTGAAGAGTTCTCGCCCCAGAGCCTCTACCCCTCGAGAAGCTTTGGTAGCAGGTACCCCTAGCCTAGTTGGTTTCAGATAATACCCCCTCAGGTATAGAAATACTCTCCAAGTATTGTTGTAATGTCCAAATACCTTGGCCCAAATACCTTGTAGTATTCCAAGGTTATACTTATACGAAAAGCCCGGAAAATACCATTATACTTTCCTTTAGCCACTAAACGAAACCCTAAGTAAAATCTTCACCCGTTGTTGAAGTTTGGAGTAGAAGTTGCGTAGAACTTCTAAGGGTTGTTTGGAGCGGATCGAGCACTTGAGTCGAGCTAAACCTTGCTCAGGAGCGACATTAAACTCGGATAATTTTGGGCTTATCGAGGTAAACACTATTGTCCTTCTATTGTAATTGGAAATTACATGTTGTATGAATATATGGTTGAAGTATACTATATATAGAACTAATCATAGTATTGTGGCAATGTCTTTTGACTTAAGCCTGAAGAATAAAGAATCGAATCAATCAGTAATTACATAGGATCAGACATGAGACTTGTATAGCATTACCGTGTCAGAGAATTGTACACGCCCGTTAGACGAAACCCCCTGGTTGGCTTCGTAGCCTCGATAGAGGAGATTTACGCTGTCATGTGGAGGTTCGCCGATTTTCTCAGAGAATATGGAACGTTGAGATCTAGATGTTAATGTCGCGCGTGGCCTTATAGGTCGAGTACTACGTGTGGAGTGATCCACTTGGCTTAAGGAGTAGCCGATCGTTTGGAGCATTTTGCTATTAGTCGATACTGCCGCGAGGTATGTGAACCTCTTCCTATCTCTTCTAGCATGATATGTGTGAACTATGTAGTACGGCAGACGCATACGTGTTAATCGTGTTTGATTGTTTTTAAAACATAAAGTGTTATAACGGCTTTATGGGAAGTTGTTATAACAACTTTATGTAGGTAAGAAAATACTTTGTGGTTTTAAAAAGGTAATCACGTGGAATTATAACCGGCTTGTTATAATAAAGAACTTCTTGTATTTCAAAAGATTTATAAATCGCTTTGAAGGAGAGTAACACTTGGTTTTAAAGGTTTTAAAAAGAGTTATACCGCTTTATGGGAGTTAGGTATAATGTCTTAAGAGAGGTAAAGAAAATGGTTTATCGATGTTAGAAGTTAAGAGACTTGATCTTATAAGATAAGAGACTTAACTTATTTGTTTTAATGTGAATGTTTGTGTGAAACCTCATTCGTGAGTAATGAGTACTTGGTTTTATTTAAAGGGATAATGTTTTACCGATTTGAAATCGAACGTGTATCGGCTGCACCACCGCAGCGTTAATAAAGGAAAATGTATTGAATAATGATGAATTGTATTAAAACCAGTAGAAACCTCCATCCGCATAGAAACTAAGATAAGACAAAATGATATTACATTTTCTAGATCATGGTCATGTAATAAGAATGTTGTAAACAAGAATAACCTACTCACGTGAGACATATATTACTCAATTGTTCTAAAAAGGAATCAAGTGATTAAGTTTGGGAACTATGAAACCATTTGAAAATGAGAAGCTTGAGTAATCAAACTAGGCAAACCGAACTTAGAAAAGAATGTTACTTGATTTTGAAAAGGAATGTGGGTTGGTCATTCTAATACTACGTATCGGTGACTTTGATAAAAGTAATGGATCTCTTTAAAGAATTTAACGACGTAGTACTTTAGGTTAAAACCCGACTTTGGCATAAAATGAAAGTACTTTGAGTTGTGTGAAACTTGCCTATGCTTGTTGTTGTGAAACTTGCCTATGCTTGTTGTTGTGAAACTTGCCTATGCTTGTGATGATAGCCTTTGTTGTGCAAATGTGGTATTTACGTTACCGCCTCTCGATAGAGGCCGGTTGACTTGTCGAGAACTTACTTGACGCGGCCGGGCATGGAGAATTCCACGTATGTTTCCATTTTGATTATCGCTTGTTGTTGATGTCACACGGACATGTCTACACCGACGCAGATTCCGGCACGCGGCCACGCACGTTGATTACCCGATATATGGCTATCGCAACATGGACGTGTCTACACCGACGCAAGATTCCGGCACGTGGCTACGCGCGTGGTTGACCACCCAAAGATATCATATTGAGGTTACACGGGCATGTCTACACCGGCGCAGATTCCGGTACGTGCCACGCGCCTTGTTATTATTGTTGCATCATGGACATGTCTACACCGATGCAAGATTCCGGGCACGCGCCATGATGCGAACATGATGGATGTTGTGGGCGTGAGACCCATAGTTATATTTGAGTGGTGACTTTGAGGCGTGAGTCCTCGACTGATCGCTTATGTCTGATCGTATTTTGGTTATCATACATGTCTCCCGCTTAGGCTATTATGATTTCATTTACGATTTGACGCCACATACTTGGTACTGTCAGATCGACCTCCTTCGGCCGCGTTCATGCCGCAGTAGGTACATCGGCCGTGATCCCCGCCTAGGATCTCATTTCGCGTGTTGAAAGCTCCGTTCCTTCGAGGCTTATCTTTGCATGTTTCTCGAGTTGTAGGTTCTTGTACATTGTGGTATGGCGGGCCCCGTCCGTCATAGTTGTTGTAAATCTTAGAGGTGCAGTAGCACCGTTGTGGCGTGGTTTGTAAAAAGGATAACTGTCGGTTTGTGTATATACCAAGGCAACTGCTTTGGTTGGCCTGCTTATTTATTATATCTCTTGTTTCATGACTCGTGTTTTATTTTCCGGTTTTCTCTCGATGTTGTATCACTAGGGTGCCCGGTAAGGCACCAAGAATGCCCGGTTCGCGCATGCTTATGACGCTTTATGAAAGGTTAAAGTTAGTATAAAGGCTTTATGGGAAGTTGGTTATAACAACTTTATGGAAGGTTAAAAGAATGGGTTTCTCTAGTAATGTAAACAAAGAAATGACTTGAAATAAGGAAGGGCAATTTGATTTAAAGGCATCAATTGCTTAAAATTTTAAAGTAAGGGTCACTTGATTTAGAAGCCTAGAAATGTATTTCTAAAAATGTAGTGACTTGTTTGAAATGTAGACATGCCTTGATACTACGGGTGTTAGTATCTTGGGGTTTTATATGAAAATGAGTCTTTTGAAAAGAATGAAAGTACGTAGTACTTTGGGTTAAATTCCCGGATTTTTATGTGAAACGAAAGTGCCTTGAGTTTATAAAATGAAATTCATAATATGAACTTCCCTATGCTTGCTTGTGATAGCCTTTGAGTGCAAGTATTATATTTTTTACGCTGTTGTGACTCTCAGTTGGAGGGCCGGCTGTCTTGTTGTGAGTTTACTTGGACGTACCGATGTACCGACAGTGATGGGGGATTCCACGGGTATGCTTCCATTGTGATTGATCCTTGTACATGCTTATACGATGTGGGATTCCGGGGCATGAGACCAGGATGCGAGTTAGATTCCCGGATTTGTTTTTATTACTCCTTCGACATGCTTATACGATGTAGGATTCCGGGGCATGCGACCAGGATGCGGGTTAGATTCCCGGATTGTTTTTATTACTCCATGGACATGCTTATACGATGTGAGATTCCGGGGCATGCGACCATGTTGGATATTGTTATTCCATGGACTAGCTCTCCATGAGGTTTAGTGACGCAGGATGGTCTGGTAGTTAGCCGATTTGCCTTGGCCGATGGTCGACGCAGTCGATCCGTAGTTGGCTTCGTACTTGCCCCGCCGCCTATGGCACATTTTGGTACGGTAGACTCGGTAGATAGCTTTCGCACTTGGGCCATATCTCGCGACGGGCAGCCGGATCTCGTAGTTGGCTTTCGTACTTGTCCCGCCGATTGTTGACGCAGTCGATCCGTGGTTCGCTTTCCTACTTGGCCCGTACAATTTTTATGACACAGGTGGGACCTGGTGTTCATGTATACTTATTGGTATTATATTATATCATGGACTGCCGGCAGTGAGGAAGGAATTCCACGGGCATGATTGATATTATGGGCGTGAGACCCATGGTTATATGTGATTAATGACTTGAGGGCATACGTCCCTGACCTGACATGACTTCTTATATATTGTGTACTGTAGTTTGGTTATCATACATGTCTCCTGTTTTATATAGACTGTTATGATTTCATTACAGTATTTTCAGTTTCACATACTTGGTGCATATTTCGTACTGACCTCCTTCTGGGGGTTGCGTTCATGCCGCGGGTTGAGGTACATAGCTTGCTTGTCACGACCCGACCCCGGGCCCGCGAATGGTGCCCTACCTGGGCACCCCTTTCAGGTATACATCAGAGAATAGCAGCGGAATATACAAAACACAAACACTTAGACAATAAACAACAACAGGCTAGCCGATGAGGTCACCTTTCGTACATTTTACATAATCTAAAAACAGAACAATACATTTTTTTTCTTTACAACCCAATCCACAAGATATGACTACGCACTTAAGAATAAAAGCGGATTTGACAGTGGCCCCGCCATACCTCAATGTACAACAACCGACAATACTGTGGATAAGCCTCCTAATAATGGAGCTTCAACACCTGAATCTGACCCTAAAAGTGAGGATCAAGAATCAGTATACTCTACTGCAGATTTAACGCACTCAAGGAGGTCAGTACAACATGTACCAAATATGTGAAACTGAAAGTACTGTAATGAAATCATAAGTCCAAAATAAAGTTGGAGACATGTATGATAACTCAAATAACCGTACACTGTGCCTTACTAACAATGAGAGTAAACAAGAGTATACTTTACTGCATAAAAATAGGAGGCTCATGATCAACGTAGGGCCACCCGCCCGTAGTATCATTAAGCAATCCTACTCCTGGGATTATTTCACCCGCAGAGGTCTTGTGGACCCGCAATGAGATAACTTCCTCGCATAGGCTGTATCCGCCCGCATAGGTCGTGTGGACCCGCATGAGGTATTCCTCGCATAGGACTATTTCACCCGCACAGGACTATTTCACCCGCTTGGGCCTGGTGGGCCCGCAATGAGTACAAACGCCGCACTCGCATCATGGGTAGCAAATCCATGGAATTAGTAGTAACCCGGGGCTTTACCCCGTAAGAATAACATAAACTAGCACAACCGGCTATCATACATAACATAAGCACTACCGACTTATCATACATAACATAAGCGCTACCGGCTTATCCTAACATAACATAAGCACTACCGGCTTATCATACATAACATAAGCACTACCGGCTTATCATACATAACATAAGCACTACCGGCTTATCATACATATCATAAGCAAGTTAAGAAATCCCCTAACTTCTTATTAACCTTATTTATATACACTCTCATTTTAGTTTACTTAAGACACTAACATGTCATTATAAAATCCAGAAATATAACCCAAAGTACTACGTACCTTTATTCTGTTAAAATGACTTTTTTCCATATAAAACTTCCAAAATACTAATAACCGTAGTATCAAGTCATAACTACTTTTCAAGACAAGTCACAATACCTTTTAGAAATACATTTATAGGCTTCTAAATCGAGTGACTTCTTTCTTCAAAATCTTAAGCAATTGATGCCTTCAAATCAATTTGCCTTTCTTCATTTCAAGTCATTTCTTTGTTTACATTACTAGAGAAAACCATTCTTTTAAACTTCCATAAAATTGTTATAACCAACTTCCCATAGAGCCGTTATAACTCTTTATGTCTTAGACAAATTCATTCTTTTTATAACCAAGAGACTTATACTTTCAAATCAAGTTACATAGCTTTCAAAATATTTCAAGTCTCTTATCTTTAGAAATCAAGTTTCTTAACTTTAGAAATCAAGTCTCTTATCTTTAGAATATCAAGAAATCAATACTTTCCAAATTAGGTATTCTATACTTTTAAATCAAGTCATTCCTTCCTTTAAGAATCAAGTCCCATAACTTGAAAAATAAAGTCTCTTAACCTTTTAAGAATTTAAGGTTCATAGTCTTAAAACTTCATAACGTAAACTCTTTAAATTAAATAACATATACTTTTGTGCGTTGTGAATAGGTTATACTTGTTTATAACGATCTTATTAAAGCAGCAATGATCTAGAAAAGGTAATACAATTTTGTCTTATCTTAGCTTCTATGCAGATGGAGAATTCTACTCATTTTAATTTAATTGATTGTCGATACATTTTCTTTTATTAACGCTGCAATGTCTTATTCGATACTTATTCTCATTCGTGCAGTAACTTAGCAAAGTCATCTTGACTCCAAATACTTCCTAACGACTCTTACCAACATCCCCCATAAGACTTGGTAAGAACTTAGGATAATTTAGACGTAACCTTTACATAGAGTAAATCAACATGCATACCTCTTAACTTCTAAGAGTAGAAGGAACCATGAATAGCACCACATGTATATTCCATACATAGAATCATGTCAAAAGAAGGAAGAGGTTCACATACCTCGCGACGATTATCGACAAGTAGCAAAATGCTCCAAAGTACCTTAACTTGATAGCTATTCCATACTTTGAGTAGAATACGCTATACGTAGTACTTCAACCTATAATGGCCTTAATACGTCCATTAACTTCTAGCTTCAAATGTAGAATATTCTAAGTGTAAAGTCACCAAATTCTACGGAAAATCGGACAACACTTCCTTTGTTTCTACGTACTTTTCCACCTTTTCAAGGCCCGAAAATCAATAACCAAACGCAACATTTAAGGCCCAACAATTCAGCAAATACAAAGGGGATTACACGCCTAATATGACGTGTAAAATTCTGCCCCACAATCAATATAAAATTGTCCAATAATTTCAAGCCATATTTGGCTACAATGTCACAACAATTATCAATTTCCTTTCAATTCATTTTTCAATCCAAGTTGTTATTTCAACATGTTATATACATAATAACAATTACATCAACTATAAATCCTTTCTTCCTTAACATGCGACGATTATAACTACCATCCAAATTAATTACAACATTAATGGCTAACTTTTCCATTTTCGGATTTTAACATGTCGACATGATCCAAATCTTTCCAAACTTCATTCTATATACCACATGTTCATTTCTTAACTACTATAACATGTAATCTTCAATTACATTAAGAAGATGGAGATTTTACCTCAATAAGCCCTAATAATGTCCAAGCGTAAAAGTCGATCCTTAGCAACTTTTAGCTTCTCTTCTTATGTTCCAATCCGCTCCAAGAATTCCTGTGTTTCACAAGAACTCTTCTTCAAGTTCCATCTTCAAAGTTGAAGAACACCTTAGGGTTTCGCCTTGCGACTAACGTAAAAACATCGTTTTTCCGGGATCTTTCTATTGAGATATCCTTAAAATACCCCTAGGAACCTTGGGTTAAAGTCTTGTGAATTATGGACAAGATTGAAAAAAATTCCTCATTTTTTCCTTTGGCCGAGAGCACCTATCTCCCTCTCTCAAGTTTCTCAAATTTTTTCTAAGTGTTGAATGATCTAGTCTTGCACTAGTAGTAGTATTATATAAGGAAAGCAATGGCTAGGATTAAAACATATGGATGGCTAAGATGTGGTCAAGAATATCAAGCTCACTTTTTCCTTTGACTCGGTCCATTTTATCAAGCCAATTTGGCTAGTCTTTAAGGGTTATTTTCGTCCAAGATGACTAAGTGGAGGGTGACACGTGTCGCCCTCCAATTGGTCCATAACATTTCATTTTCCGAAATTTCCATAATTGGTCAAAATATCGAAAATCTCGTGGGCCCCACAAAAACGTAAAATTTCTCGGGTGGGCCCCACGTATCCAACTCTGTAAATAAACTTCCATAATCCCGATAAATCCTACAAGTCTCAAATATCACATTCGGGAACTCAATTCTCACTAACGAACAATCTTTCTTCCCGAGGCTCGGAAAAATTTTCCCTTTGGAAAATAATTCTTTATTTCGTTCAAATTTAAGTCTTATTTCCTTACGTACATTCTTATATACTCGTCCTGGAATTACGGGGTGTAACATTTACAATTAAAATAAAATTCAATACAGAATAATAAAACTAAAATTAAATGCGACATAAGATAAAACTCCGGGACATCTTTTAGCCCTTTTTAGACCTTCTGCACAAGATGATCTTCGTGTACATGCATAAACACTTAGTAAAAGTGTTAGTAATAGAATAAACAATTTTAAAAGCAATAACAAGAATTAATAAGTAAAGCCAAAAATAAATCCGTCTTTGTACAGGGAAGGCCTTGGAAATCAGACGGAGATTCCTTCATCGACCAATATTGCTAGAAACAATAAAATAAATAAAACCTTCGGATCCGCGCCAAAACAGTAATAGTTTTAAACATAGAGGGCTCAGATATATAAAAATAAAGTGGGACAGCCTAAACAAGTGCGGCTACGAGAATTCATCCTGCCAACGCATGTTGGTTATCCGGTGTAAGTGGAAGAAATCATCATTGCCCTGAAAGCTTCATTTTATTTTATTTTCCGTCTTTGCAACTGTGGAGGCCTCAAAAATCGACGGATAACTTTTTCATTGGCCAGTCAAAGTGTAGTATCATGTTCAAACCAGTAAAATAACAAAATTATATTATTTGTTCCACCAGTTTAATAAAATAAAGGGCAGAGTTGTCCAAAATCAGTCCGGAACAACAAAACAGTAACAATGCAACAGCAATACAACAAACAAATGGACTGTGAATCTGTGAAACGGTAGAAACAATAATCAGTCGACCACCGGAGTCCAGAATATCATCAGAACACCCAACAATCGATTCAGAACATAAATAAGCCGATAAGAGGTCGCCAGAATTTTAAACTCCGGCCAGTTACCAAAATAAATAAAAATCAGTCCAACAAACAAAAGCACAGACACATACCAACAATAAAGCCAACGAGAGGTCGCCGGAGTTGTTAAAACTCCGGTGAGATACCTGTTATACCCCGTATTTCCAGAGTATGTACGTGAGGACGTACGTAGAAAAGTTTGAACTTTAAGTAGGCATGGACGAAAATATTTTTGTGCACAACACCCGATTAGAATCGTTTTTCGACGAAACGTTTTGCAAGACTTGCGTAGGGAAAATTCCGGCTATGTCATTTAAAATTTTTGCGGATTTTTCCGAGTGATGAAATATTTTGGACCAACGGGAGGGTGACATGTGTCACCCTCAAAAGTGGACGGCCAAAGGGCATTCCTTGCACGTTTTTTGTGCCTTTTTTGTGGTCAAGGGGTTGGTAGGATATTTTGGTGGTAGATGGATAAGGTACACTTGCCCAAATCTTGGCCTTACACTTGCCTAGCACTTGGCTTCATCTTGGCCATTGGTTGGCCATTGTCGCCTATAAATACTCCCTAACTTGAAGGTTTCTTCATCCTCAATTGATTTCTAAGTCTTGAAATCCCTTTCCCCTCTTGAGAGCTCTGGCCGAGAGCCCACTTCTCCCCTTAGTGTAGTTTCGTCCAAGTCCTCCCCTTTGAGAGGCCTTGCCGAGAAGTATCCCCTTGCCTAGTTGTTCTCGTGAAAATACCACCCCTTGGTTGAGAAATACTTCTCCAAGTATTGTTTTAATGCCAAAATACTCTAGCCCAAAACCTTTGTAGAATTTCCAAGTACCTCTTTCTTAAAAGCCCTAAAATACTACTATACTTTCCTTTAGCCACTAAATAAAACCCTATGGAAAAATCTCCATAATTGGTTGGAGTACTTAGTAGAAGTGTGTAGAACTTCTAAGGGTTGTTTAGAGCAGGTTGGAGCACCCGGAGTAGGAGCTAAACCTTGCTCAGGATCGACATTAAACTTGGATAATTTTGGGCTTACCGAGGTAATTAATCCTATCCTTCTATTGTAATTGGAAATTACATACTGTAGTTATATAGAAATGAATATAAGATTCATAGAAGAGATTGAACTGTAATAGAAGGATATTACAGAATAGACTTGAACTGGAATAACATCAGAAGAATATTCTACAAGAGTAGTCTAGGCATTGATAGACTTGTATAACCCTTATAGGTTGATTGATCTGCGAGTAGCATGTACTACTTGAAAGGTGGACGAGGCTAGCCGGGTTATAGCCGTGGAGCGTTTTGCTAATAGTCGATAATCGTCGCGAGGTATGTGATCCTTCCTATCCTCTTGAGCATGATATTTTAAAAGAATATATATATATAGTACGGTAGACGTACGTGTGTTAACTGAACGTAGTTGTACGGCAATGTCTTTTGACTTAAGCCTGAATAATAAGAATCTGGAAGTATTTTAAAGGAATATATATATAGTACGGTAGACGTACGTGTGTTAACTGAATATAGTTTTACGGCAATGTCTTTTGACTTAAGCCCAATAATAAGAATCTTGAAGTATTTCAAAAGAATTAAGAATCCTTTTGAAAGAAGAATAATAATTGTTTTGAAAGCTTAAGAGTTATACTAGCTTTATGGGAAGTTAGGTATAACGGCTTAAGATAGATATAAAGAATGTTTTTTTGATTTTAATAAGTTAAGAGACTTGATCTTAAAAGATAAAGAAACTTGATTTAATTGAATTAATATGAATTTTGTTAAAAAGTGTGAAACCTCATTCGTGAGTAATGAGTACTTGGTTTTTAAAAGGAATAATGTTTTACTGATTTCGGAAATCAGAATAAGTATAGAACAAACCACTGCAGCGCTAATAAAGGGAAATGTATTGAATAATTAAGTTTTATTAAAACCAGTAGAAACCTCCATCTGCATAGAAGCTAAGATGAGACAAAATGATATTACATTTCCTAGATCATGGCTGCTTAAATAAGATTGATTATGAACAAGAATAACCTACTCACATATAAGGCATATGTATCTTAAATTGTTTTAAAGGAGAATTATATCATTAAGTGATTAAAACTATGAACTACGAAACCTTTCGAAAATGACAAACTTAAGCATTTGGAATTAGGCAAACTTGAACGTTTGGAAAATAATGTTGTTACTTGATTTACAAAGGGAGGTGTTTTGGTTTACTTAAAAGGATAGTCACTCTATTTCTATACTACGGGTATTGTGTGACTTTTTGAAAGAATCAGATCTTTTAAAAAGAGTTAATATATGAAGTACTTTGGGGATAAAAACCCGAAATTGTTAACATAAAGTAGAAAGTACCTTGTGTGAATAACTTGATTGTGTTGGTTTGTGATAGCCTTGAAATACTTTCTTGTTGATTTGATAAGTAAACATGTTAGGATGCTACGTGTGTTAGTATCTGGTGATGTTTGTGTAAAGGGGTTCCCCTTGTTGTGCTTATGTTGTTTAACGATAAGTTGTTATGTTATTATATCACATACCCCCTTGACTTGTTATACCGAGGGCTTGCCACCCTTGATGCGGGTCTATACGGCCTATGCGGTCTGCGTGACTATGCGGAGTCGCGGAGTTCCAGGTTGATCATTCCGGTGTTTTATCCCGACGCGGGATGCCCTACGCGTCTGTGACTACGCGTCTATCGAGACTATGCGATCGCGGAGTCCAGGAGGTACCGGGGTTAGCTACCCCACGCGAGGAATACCTCATGCGGTCTATGTGACCTATGCGCGGATCGCGGAGTCGTGGTTAGGCATGCATAATGATACTATGGGAAATTGGCCTTGCTTCGATCATTCGCGGCCTAGGAAAGACCTGTTGCAGTTTACCTATTATTGCTCTTGTTTGTGATATGGCACTATGTGCAAATTGAACTAATTGTATTTGTAAATGGTTTTAAATACTTTGATTTCATTTAAAGTACTTTACAGTTTCACATACTTGGTACCTGTTGTACTGACCTCCTTCGGGGGGCTGCGTTCATGCCGCAGGTAGAGGTACACTAGTGTTGATCCTCGCTCATGTGGTCACACAACAGATGGGAAGCTCCGCTTTCCGAGGCTTATCAGTGGTATAGTCCCCTGTCTTTGTAGGTGCTTACATTCAGGGGTATGGCGGGGCCCTGTCCCGTCATTGTTGTCATATCATTCTTAGAGGTCTGTAGTACTGTTGTGGGCAGAGTTGTAAAAAGGGATGTAACTGTTCTAGTTGTTATATATATATGTCGCAAGGTAAGTTTTCTCAGATGAACTGTTTTTATTTCATATCTTGTTTTATATTCCGCTGATTACTCTGATGTATGTCTACTTGGGTGCCCGGGGTAAGGCACCATTCACGGGCCCGGGTTCGGGTCGTGACAAAAGTAGTATCAGAGCAGTTAATCCTCGGAAAGTGTCTACAGAGCGTATCTAGTAGAGACTTGATTATCGGTGTGTTGTACACCACACCAATAATCAGGAGTCTATAGGATATTTAGGATTGGTTTCCATTCTTCTCACTCTGAGATCGTGCCTTAGAGCTGTGTTATAAGTTGGACCCCTCAAACGTATTTCTTTCCCTTACCGTTATGCCTCCGCGTAAGGCAACCCGGGCCCTGAAGGGCAAGGCAGCCGAGGGAGCTGCGAGTAGAGTACAGAGGGTTACGAGGGCACAGGCCCAATCATCACCTAGGGTGGTGCTTCATTCAGGGAGTTTGGCAATGCCGCCACCCCAAAGCAGAGTTCAGCACGCAATAAAGGTCATCGCGCCATGATGATATTTGAACCTTCGCCCACGCATCGGGACAGAATATAGATTGCAAAGAGGCGACCCTGTTACTAGCTATGGATTTGGCTACCAGAGAGTATACCGATATATCACGAGTCTTGATGACTATCTAAGAGAGGGTTGTACTAGAGTAGCTCTTCAGTCAGGCTTGAGCATGGCCTGTGTGCGGGCTTATGCGCAGCAGACTGAGGAACGTAGGGATCGACAGATTAACCAAGATCGCAGTAAGAGGCCGTAGCAGACGGGTCCTTTGGTAACTTTCGAGGCGGACCTTCTCAGCAGCAGACTGGTTATGCGCCTCCGCCAGTACAGAGTGGACCTCCACTGCACTTCGTATGCTCGGGTATTTAGGAGTTGGTCAGAACTCCAGGGTTTCTGGTTCACAGATTTATATAGGTTCTAGCCAGCCAGATTCAGATTTTCCCGGTGTTCACAAGATGACAGCGCCATCCCGGGGAATGTCGTCTTTTTGTTGGTGTTTGTTTTACCTGCGGTCGTCAAGGCCATGTGTCGAAAGGATGTCCTAGTAGGAAGGATGCAAGTAGGAGGACTCAGTGTCACGACCCGAACCCGGGCCCGTGACTGGTGCCTTACCCGGGTACCCAAGTAGTCATACATCAGAGTAATCAGCGGAACATAAAAACAATACATGAAACAAAATGTGAAATGAGACACATTTTACTCGAGAGAAAATCGCTTTCGCATATATATAAGTAATTACAAAGTTGAGCAGTTTAATCCTTACAACCCCGCCCACAACAAAGCATGCACTCTAAGATTTATATAACAACTATGACGGACAGGCCCCGCCATACCCCGAATGTACAAGAACCTGCACTCGTGGTAACATACCAAAAGATAAGCCTCCAAGGAACGGAGCTTCCCAATACGCTGAAATGTGATCCTAAACGCGGATCGACAAATGACGACTTCTACCGCAGATTGAACGCACTTCGGGCGAGGTCGATAACAGTACTAAGTATGTGAAATCAGAATATCAGAATGAAATCATAATAGTCTATATAAAGCAGGAGACATGTATGATAACCAAACTACAGTACACACATATAACAGTTATATCAAGTCAGGGACTCACGCCCTCCAAGTCATTACTCAAATATAACGATGGGTCTCACGCCCATAGCATCAATCATGCCCGTGGAATACCTTCCTCACTGCCGGCAGTCTATGATATGATAACACCAAGAAGTACACCTGAACACCAAGTCCTACCTGATGCCAAAGCCGTACTAACAATACAATACAACCAAACCACGGTCGGCAAGTACGAAAGCCGACTACCAGATACCAAGGCCGCCACGTAGCTAACCGGCAAGTACGAGGCTAACTACTGTGTACCAAGGTCAGATAACGAGACTTCACACTACATCGAGCGGGCAAGTGCGAGGGCTAACTACCAGGTACCAAGGCCGAATCAGCCACGAGACGGGGCAAGTACGAAAGCCGACCACCAGGTACCAAGGCCGAACAGTAAGAAACCTCATGGAGAGCTAGTCCATGGAATAACACTATCAACAGGAGCGTACCCGTGGAATTCTCCGTCACTGCCGGCACGTCCAAGTAAGTCCTCAACAAGTCAACCGGCCCTCCATCGAGAGACGCGGTAGTATAGAACACAATGCTTGCACACAAAGGCTATCACAACAAGCATAGGCAGGTTACACAACAAGCATAGGCAAGTTACACAACAACAAGCATAGGCAAGTTACACAACTCAAGGTACTTTCATTTTATGTCAAAGTCTGGGTTTTAACCCTAAAGTACTACATACGTTAAACTTCTTTTAAAGATCCATTCCTTTTATAAAAGTCACCCGATACCCGTAGTACAAAAATAGAGTGACTCACGTCTTTTAGGTAAACCAAAACAACTTCCATACTTTCCTTTTTAAAACCAAAATTAAGGCAATACCATGCCTTCTTTTTAGACCAAAACGCTTCTCTTTTTAAAGTCAAGTTACCACATTAAAACCAATGATAAAACCCTTCTTTTGTTTTTATAAAGTCGTTATAACTAACTTCCCATAATGTTGTTATAGCACTTTATGTTTTAAACCAATTTAAGACAACACAATGCCTTTCTTTTCCCTAAAGTTCCAGTTTGCCTAGTTTCAATTACTCAAGTCTCTTTATTTAGAAAAGTTTCATAGCTTTCAATGTCTTAATCTCTTTTAAAACAATTGAGTAACATATGCCATAGGTGTGAGCAGTTTATTCTTGTTTATAACCATCTTATTAAAGCAGCCATGATCTAGAAAATGAAATATCATTTTGTCTCATCTTAGTTTCTATGCAGATGGAGGTTTCTACTGGTTTTAATAATACTTCATTATTCAATACATTTTCCTTTATTATTAGCGATGTGGTTTGTTCGATACTCACTGATTCAAATCAAGAAACATTATTCCATTTAAAACCAAGTACTCATTACTCACGAATGAGGTTTCACACTTTTAACAAAATTCATATCAATACAATTAAGTCAAGTCTCTTATCTTTTAAGGTTAAGTCTCTTAACTTCTAAATCAGTAAACCATTCTTTTTATCTCTCTTTATACCCATAAAGCTAGTATAACTCTTATGTTTTCAAAACCAAGTATTACTCTTCTTTCAAAAAGGTTTCTTATTTCTTTTGAAATACTTCAAGATTCTTCTTATTCAGGCTTAAGTCAAAAGACATTGCCGTATCACTACATTCAGTTAACACACGTACGTCTACCGTACTATGTATATATTCCTTTTTAAAATATTTCAAGGTTCTTATTATTCAGGCTTAAGTCAGAAGACATTGTCGTACCACTATATTCAGTTAGCACACGTACGTCTACCATATTATATATATTATTCAGGCTTAAGTCAAAACACATTGCCACACGTACGTCTACCGTACTATATATATTCTTTTTAAGATACTTCATGCTCAAGAGTATAGGAAGAATCACATACCTCGCGACGATTATCGACTATAAGCAAAACGCTCCACGGCTATAACCCGGCTAGCCTTGTCCACCTTCCAAGTAGTTCATGCTACTCGCAGAACATTCAACCAATAAAGGTTATCGATCATCAGAATACAAATCCCATGTAAGTACGCTTTAATCTTCTACTTATATATTCTTCTGATGCGATTTCAGTTCAAGTCTTTTCTGTAATATCCTTCTATTACAGTTCAATTTTCTTCTATGAATCTTATATTCATTTATATACTACTACAGTATGTAATTCCTAATTACACTAGAAGGATAGGATTATTTACCTCGATGAGCCCAAAAATTATCCAAGTTTAAAGTCGATCCTGAGCAAGGTTAAGCTCCTACTCCGAGTGCTCCAAACAACCCTTAGAAGTTCTACGCAACTTCTATTTAACACTTCAACCGACTATGAAGGTTTTCCTTAGGGTTTCATTTTGTGGCTAAAGGAAAGTATAATAGTATTTTCCTGCTTCAGATAGAGGTAACCTTGGGAATACTACAAGGTATTTGGGCCAAGGTATTTGGGCATTATAACAATACTAGGAGAGTATTTCTATACCACAAAAAGGGGGGTATTATACGAAAACAACTAGGCTAGGGGGGGTGGTGTTCTCGGCCAACCACTAGGAGTGGGAGCACCTCTCGCCAAGGCTTCTCAAGTGGGGAGGGGAAGGCTTTGACGAAATATCAAGAGGGAGGGAGTATGTTGAGACTTAGAAAGAATGCTCAAGTTTGGATGAAATAACTCTTCAACAAGGGGGGTATTTATAGGTCAAGAAATGGCCAACCAATGGCCAAGATCCATCCAAGTGTAAGGCAAGTGTAGGGCTAGATTTCAACCATGTGGACCTTATCCATCTACCACAACTTGCACAAAATATCCTACCAACTCCCTTGACCCCAATCGTCCACTTTGCCGTCCCTAAGCTTCCAATGTGAGGGTGACACATGTCACCCTCCCGTTGGTCCAAAATGTTTCGTCTCTCAGAAAAATCCGCAAAAATTAGAAATGATATAGCCGGAATTTTCCCTTCGCAAGTCTTGCAAAACGTTTCGTCGAAAAACGACTCTTTTCGGCACTTGTGTACAATTTTCGAAACTTGCCAAATCTTTAAGGCTCAAATTTATATACGTACGCCCTCACGTACATACCCTGGAAATACGGGGTATAACATTCTCCCCTCCTTAGAAACATTCGTCCTGAATGTTCCTTCTCAAGACGGATAACGATGAAGTTCCTTCTAACAAGTTGTCAACGCCACACCTGGCCACGTAATAACACACGTTCTCTTCCTTCCTTACTCGTCGTGCCCTTCTCGAACACTCGAACTCTTCTTAGTACACGTACCACACTTCACCAACGCTCGTTTCCCAAGACTTTGAGTCACCACCTCCAAACATGGTCATCTTACTAGCCTCAATCTCCTTAAGGCCATTCCCGCCTTCACGATCCGCTCGTCGAACATATCCACGAACTCATACGATGGTCATCTAAACTGGGCCTAGCACCCTCGTGACTCTACCACCGGGCGACCACCTGAGTCGACCCCACCTCGAACAGCCGCGGGTTGGTCCGCAACATGGCCCCAACCCGACCCACATAACGCATCAAGATCTTGTTCCCGATCCGAACAATCTTACCTATACAGCGCTGAAAGCTACCACTCGCTTCACACTACCTGTGACTTATCACACAATACATTCTAGGCATAAAATGCACTCTGACAAGGATCACTTGCAAAATCTTGTACTCAAGACGGCTTTACATCTAAGGTCTCAACGTAATATTCTAAGGTTCATCATTTTCACCCCTGTGCTTACCCTTTTACTAACTGTGCTTCTAAATCACATTTTAGCACAAAGCTATCCGAACATAACACTAACCACATCAACATACATTAAAACATACAAGTCTCTAGAGGTTAAGGATATACTCAAAATAAAGGCTCAAAGGACCGCTAAAATCGGGAACTTCCACCGCGACCTCTACCGGGCTCACGGTGTATGAACATCCCGCCTAGCTATGGAAGGTGAAGAACCCGCAATCGCTTCTAGTAGTTCGTGTTATCCTACCGCTACTCGGCTCGACAGCCTCGCCGATGGCCCTGCTGCCGCAAGAATAACAATCTCCTGTTAGTATGACACTCTCCCTTATGAAGTTTTCCACAACGCCACACCGAGACAAGTGGCGACCTCATCCGCGAGCACTCCTACCCCCAAAATCAAACACAGGAGCCCCGACCGCTCCCGAATATCCCGGCGTCCCGGCGTCGTGGAGGACCACTCAGATCGGGCGGAGGTACATAACTAGTTCTGCCACGAGGCGGTCCGCCTAGAAAGTCACCAGCGACCATTGCTCGCCCTCTTCGCGATCTTGGTCATTCCGCCGATTTCTCCGCCTCACTTCCTGCATAAGCTCGCACGCCGGCAATGTCCATGCCCGTCAAGAGCTACACCAACAACTTTCGCTAGGCAATCATCGAGCCTCAGAACATATCGGTGCACTCGATCCTCCATACTAGCTACTAACGCGGGACGCATCGCCAATGAGTCGAACTCCACATTGTACTCCCGAACCAGACGCCTGCTCGCCGCAACACCAAAAATCTGTTTACCCGAGCCCTCCTCATCCGCGAGGCAAGAAGTGTGCAAGAAATGCCTCGAGAACTCGTCCCATATAGCCGGAAGTGCATTCTCTCCCGACAGCTCCCACGAATCAAACCCGATCATGGTATCACGCAATTGACGCGAACTAGACCACCGACTCGGTCTCCGATGCCTCGATCACTCTATGATCCGTCAGAATTACCGGATGAACTCCCGCGGATCATCCTCGTGCATCGACCCATAAAACTCGCGCCTACAACTCGTAAAATCCCGTAGCCTCGAACTATCCGATCTAGGTGAACCATCGCGCATCGAACTGGCCGCTGGGCCTATCTCTCAAGTCCGCCACAACCCCGCCATTAATCGGGCCCATTCTTGTAACCCATCTCTCGCTTCCGCCTGCATCGCGGATCGAGGCTCGTGTATCGTGGTCTTCGTAGATCGCCGCCGCTTACTCGCAGCCTCCTCGCCGCTTTGCCCTTCTCGGGCCTTGGCTTTCGCGCGAGGCATAATCGTGAAAACGGCACGCTGAGGAGGGTCCAACTTATCACACATTTCTAAGGCACGATCTCGTAATGAGAAGAATAGAAATCAATCCTAAACGCCCCGCACTCTCGATTATAGATGTGGTGCACAACACATCGATAATCAAAACTCTATTACACGGTGCAGACACTTTCCGAGGACTAATCGCTTCGATACCACTTTTGTCACGACTAACCTGCTCGCGGATCGTGCCTTACCCGGCACCCAAGTAGTCATACATCGAGTAATCGAACATAAAAACAATACATGAAACAAAATGTGAAATGAGACACATTTTACTCGAGAAAATCGCTTTCGATATATATAAGTAATTACAAAGTTGAGCAGCTTTAATCCTTACAACCCCGCCTACAACAAAGCATGCACTTCTAAGATTTATACAACAACTATGACGGACAGGCCCGCCATACCCCGAATGTACAAGAACCTGCTGACTGTGGTAACATACCAAAAGATAAGCCTCCAAGGAACTGAGCTTCCCAATACGCTGAAATGTGATCCTAAACGCGGATCGATGGCCGATGTACTCTACCGCAGATGAACGCAGCTTCAAGGAGGTCGATAACAGTACCAAGTATGTGAAATCAGAATATCAGAAATGAAATCATAATAGTCTATATAAAGCGTGAGACATGTATGATAACCAAACTACAAGATACACATATAACGCTTATATCAAGTCGTGACTCACGCCTCCAAGTCATTACTCAAATATAACGATGGGTCTCACGCCATAGCATCAATCATGCCCGTAGAATACCTTCCTCACCGGCAGCCTATGATATGATAACACGAAGTACACCAACACCAAGTCCTACGATGCCAAAGTCGTACTAACAATACAATACAACCAAACCACGGTCGACACGGCAAGTACGAAAGCCGACTACCGGATACCAAGGCCGCCACGAGCTAACCGGCAAGTACGAGGGCTAACTACTGTGTACCAAGGCGTCAGATAACGAGACTTCGCCACTACACCGAACGGGCAAGTGTGAGGGCTAACTACTGTGTACTAAGGCCGAATCACCACGAGACGGCAAGTACGAAGCCGACCACCGTGTACCAAGGCCGAACAAGAAGAAACCTCATGGAGAGCTAGTCCATGGAATAACACTATCACCGCGAGCGCATCTGCGGAATTCTCCGTCACCGCCGCAAGACGCCCAAGTAAGTCCTCAACAAGTCAACCGGCCCTCCATCGAGAGACGCGGTAGTATAGAACACAATGCTTGCACACAAAGGCTATCACAACAAGCATAGGCAGGTTACACAACAAGCATAGGCAAGTTACACAACAACAAGCATAGACAAGTTACACAACTCAATGTACTTTCATTTTATGTCAAAGTCTGGGTTTTAACCCTAAAGTACTACATACGTTAAACTTCTTTTAAAGATCCATTCCTTTTATAAAAGTCACCCGATACCCGTAGTACAAAAATAGAGTGACTCACGTCTTTTAGGTAAACCAAAACAACTTCCATACTTTCCTTTTTAAAACCAAAATTAAGGCAATACCATGCCTTCTTTTTAGACCAAAACGCTTCTCGTTTTAAATTCAAGTTACCACATTAAAACCAATGATAAAACCCTTCTTTTGTTTTTATAAAGTCGTTATAACTAACTTCCCATAAAGCTGTTATAGCACTTTATGTTTTAAACCAATTTAAGACAACACAATGCCTTTCTTTTCCCCAAAGTTCCAGTTTGCCTTGTTTCAATTACTCAAGTCTCTTTATTTAGAAAAGTTTCATAGCTTTCAATGTCTTAATCTCTTTTAAAACAATTGAGTAACATATGCCATAGGTGTGAGCAGTTTATTCTTGTTTATAACCATCTTATTAAAGCAGCCATGATCTAGAAAATGAAATATCATTTTGTCTCATCTTAGTTTCTATGTAGATGGAGATTTCTACTGGTTTTAATAATACTTCATTATTCAATACATTTTCCTTTATTAGCGCTGCAGTGGTTTGTTCGATACTCACTCTGATTTCCGAAATCAGTAAAACATTATTCCATTTAAAACCAAGTACTCATTAATCACGAATGAGGTTTCACACTTTTAACAAAATTCATATCAATACAATTAAGTCAAGTCTCTTATCTTTTAAGGTTAAGTCTCTTAACTTCTAAATCAGTAAACCATTCTTTTTATCTCTCTTTATACCCATAAAGCTAGTATAACTCTTATGTTTTCAAAACCAAGTATTACTCTTCTTTCAAAAAGGTTTCTTATTTCTTTTGAAATACTTCAAGATTCTTCCTATTCAGGTTTAAGTCAAAAGACATTGTCGTATCACTACATTCAATTAACACACGTACATCTACCATACTATGTATATATTCCTTTTAAAAATATTTCAAGGTTATTATTATTCAGGCTTAAGTCAGAAGACATTGCCGTACCACTATATTCAGTTAGCACACGTACGTCTACCATATTATATATATTATTCAGGCTTAAGTCAAAAGACATTGCCACACGTACGTCTACCGTACTATATATATTCTTTTTAAGATACTTCATGCTCAAGAGTATAGGAAGAATCACATACCTCGCGACGATTATCGACTATAAGCAAAACGCTCTACGGCTATAACCCGACTAGCCTTGTCCACCTTCCAAGTAGTTCATGCTACTCGCAGAACATTCAACCAATAAAGGTTATCAGACTACTGTAAATACAGTCCTATGTAAGTACAGTTTAATCTTCTACTTATATATTCTTCTGATGCGATTTCAGTTCAAGTCTTTTCTGTAATATCCTTCTATTACAGTTCAATTTTCTTCTATGAATCTTATATTCATTTATATACTACTACAGTATGTAATTCCCAATTACACTAGAAGGATAGGATTATTTACCTCGATGAGCCCAAAAATTATCCAAGTTTAAAGTCGATCCTGAGCAAGGTTAAGCTCCTACTCCGAGTGCTCCAAACAACCCTTAGAAGTTCTACGCAACTTCTATTTAACACTTCAACCGACTATGAAGGTTTTCCTTAGGGTTTCGTTTTGTGGCTAAAGGAAAGTATAATAGTATTTTCCAAGCCAGATAGAGGTAACCTTGGGAATACTACAAGGTATTTGGGCCAAGGTATTTGGGCATTATAACAATACTAGGAGAGTATTTCTATACCACAAAAAGGGGTATTATACGAAAACAACTAGGCTAGGGGGGGTGTTCTCGCCAACCACTAGGAGTGGGGAGCACCTCTGCCAAGGCTTATCAAGGGGGAGGGAAGGCTTTGGAAGAAATATCAAGAGGGAGGGAGTATGTTGAGACTTAGAAAGAATGCTCAAGTTTGGATGAAATAACTCTTCAACAAGGGGGGTATTTATAGGTCAAGAAATGGCCAACCAATGGCCAAGATCCATCCAAGTGTAAGGCAAGTGTAGGGCTAGATTTCAACCATGTGGACCTTATCCATCTACCACAACAACTTGCACAAATTATCCTACCAACTCCCTTGACCCCAATCGTCCACTTTGCCGTCCCTAAGCTTCCAATGTGAGGGTGACACATTTCACCCTCCCGTTGGTCCAAAATGTTTCGTCTCTCAGAAAAATCCGCAAAAATTAGAAATGATATAGCCGGAATTTTCCCTTCGCAAGTCTTGCAAATCGCTTTAAAAAAACGACTCTTTTCGGCACTTGTGTACAATTTTCGAAACTTGCCAAATCTTTAAGGCTCAAATTTATATACGTACGCCCTCACGTACATACCCTAGAAATACGGGGTATAACACTCAGCCTACCGATCGCCATGATTCTGGTTCGAGACGGCGGGTGCTAGTGAGAGGCCACCCCCACCTCGATGTGGCCGTTGTGGTAAGTGTCATTGTGGGGAGTGTCGTACTTCTTCGACAGCTTGTTACGCTTGCGCCCAGCAGGACAGGATTGATTGGAACGACAGAGGGTAGTGAAGCAGTAGATACAGATATATCTTTAACCCTCTAGAGATTAGTATGTGATAAAATGAGTATATCTTAAGTGTTATGTTCAGGTAACATAAGTGTTAATTGTGATTAGAAATCATGGTTAGTAATAAGGGTAAGATTGGGGTTAAGGAAAGTGTGAGCCTTAGAGTTTTATACGTAAAGACCTTAGAGGTAAGGCCATCGCGAGTATAAGATGTATTTTTATGTTTGACCCTTATCAGAGTGCATAGTGCACGTGAGATATACTTGTGTGATAGGTCCCTGAGTGGTATGAAATGAAAGAGGGTAGTTGAGCTAAGAAGACCACTAGGTTTTTCGTGACTTGCTTAGTGAGATTGTTCCGGATCGGGGAACAAGAGTTTTTGAGCGCGATAATGGGTCGTTGAGGACCAATCGCGGGTCAACCTCGACTGCTTTGTGGTGGGGCATCAGTGGTCCCTCCAGGTGGTAGGGTCATGAGAGTGTTAGGCCCAAGTTTAGTTAACCATCATACGAGTTCGTAGATGCGTTCGACCAGTAGTCGGGCCGATGAGGTCAGCCCATCTTGTCCTTCAGTCAGGACTGTTTACTCGGCAGAGAGTTATGCGAGATGTTTTTATCAGGAAGGTTGTAAGGCTGCACGGGGTGCCTACTTTCACCTTATGACAGACAGTGAAGCCCGGGTGGTGGCTATTTCATTTTCTGGGAGTTTTATCAGGCAGGGTTAGGAACTCAGGTGAGTCTTAGTATCGCCGCCTCGGGCCGTGTTTGGATTTCGTGGGTAATCAGAGGATTGTTGCCTCCTATTGAGGGAGTGTTTTTATAACTACCATTTAAGTATTCGGATATCGCCTTACGAAGCCTTGTAGGGGCGGTAGTGTAAGTTATCGGTCGATTGGTTCGATGATGGCAAAGTTCAGATAGTTGGTTCATACTTGTTTCGGCAGGATGTGGATGGGGTGAAGCCTATCCAGGAGAGGTTATCGGCAGCTCAGAGTCAACGGAAGTCGTGCGGATAATCGGCGACGACGCTTGGCGTTTAGGTAGACGGTGGGTCTTCTTGAAGGTACCACCCCGGAAAGGGTGTGACGAGTTTGGGAAATAGATAAAACTTAGCCCGAGTTACTTTGGGCCTTTCAGATCATGTGAAGAGTAGGCCAGGTTGCCTATATGTTAGTTTTTGTCGTCCGACTTAGGAGGCAGTATGTCCGGTCTTTCATGTTGTTATGTTCTGAAAAGTATCGGAGATCCATCCAGATTATTCCCAGTAATGATGATCAAGTTGGAGGTAGTAACCCAGAGATTTTTGAAATTGATGCAGTAACAGAAATGTGGTAAGTTATGAGAAAGAGTTCGAGTGTACGAAGGGCAATGACGAGTAAGGAAGAAGCGAGTACGTGTTGAGAGCATAGATGTGATCTTTTCTTTTGTAGCCGAAGGTGCGGCGAGTATCTTTTAGCCCTGGGATGGGAGTTGTTGTAGTGATGGAAGTGATTCCTCGTGGACTTGGATGTAAGTATTTGCGCGTGTGGTATTGTGGCCAGGTGTGGCATGATTGTTTTCGTAAGTATAGCGGGAAGATCATCGCGCATGGTTGTTTTGAGACTTAGAAGAAACATTCGGGATGAATGTTTCTAAGGTGGGGAGAATGTTATACCCCGTATTTCCAGAGTATGTACGTGAGGACGTACGTAGAAAAGTTTGAACTTTAAGTAGGCATGGACGAAAATATTTTTGTGCACAACACCCGATTAGAATCGTTTTTCGACGAAACGTTTTGCAAGACTTGCGTAGGGAAAATTCCGGCTATGTCATTTAAAATTTTTGCGGATTTTTCCGAGTGATGAAATATTTTGGACCAACGGGAGGGTGACATGTGTCACCCTCAAAAGTGGACGGCCAAAGGGCATTCCTTGCACGTTTTTTGTGCCTTGTTTGTGGTCAAGGGGTTGGTAGGATATTTTGGTGGTAGATGGATAAGGTACACTTGCCCAAATCTTGGCCTTACACTTGCCTAGCACTTGGCTTCATCTTGGCCATTGGTTGGCCTATAAATACTCCCGTAACTTGAAGGTTTCTTCATCCCTCAATTGATTTCTAAGTCTTGAAATCCCTTCCCCTCTTGAGAGATTTCCAGCCGAGAGCCCCTTCTCCCCTTAGTGTAGTTTCGCCCAAGTCCTCCCCTTTGAGAGGCCTTGGCCGAGAAGTATCCCCCCCCTGGCCTAGGTGGTCTCGTAAAATACCACCCCCCGGGGGTGAGACATACTTCGCCCAGTATTGTTGTAATGCCAAAATACTCTAGCCCAACACGTGTGGAGAATTTCCAAGTACCTTATTTAAAAGCCCTGAAAATACTACTATACTTTCCTTTAGCCACTAAATAAAACCCTATGGAAAAATCTCCATAATTGGTTGGAGTACTTAGTAGAAGTGTGTAGAACTTCTAAGGGTTGTTTGGAGCGGGTTGGAGCACCCGGAGTAGGAGCTAAACCTTGCTCAGGATCGACATTAAACTTGGATAATTTTGGGCTTACCGAGGTAATTTGTAACGCCCCGAACCCGGGCCCGTCACTGGTGCCTTACCCCGGGCACCCTAGTGATACAACATCAGAGAAAACCAGCGGAAAATAAAACATGAATCATGAAACAAGAGATATCATAAATAAACAGGCCAACCAAACGGTTACCTTCCAATGATATACATATAACAACTTTTTCAAAACGCAAGCGCTTTAATCCTTTACAAAACCCCGCCACACAAAGGCTGCACTTAAGATTTACAACCACTATGACGGACAGGCCCCGCCATACCCCGAATGTACAAGAACCTACAACTCGTGGAACACATACCAAAAGATAAGCCTCCAAGGAACAGAGCTTCCCAATACGCCGAAGTGATCCTAGAGCGGGATCGACACCAACGATTTCTACCGCAGATGAACGCAGCCCCAAGGCGAGGTCGATAACAGTACCAAGTATGTGAAATCAGAAAATATCAGAATCAAATCATAATAGTCTATATAAAGCGGAGACATGTATGATAACCAAACTACGATTCACAACATAAAAGCAACATGCCAAGTCGAGTGGAATACATTCGGATGAGCCGTAGTTCGAGTGAAATACATTCCTGAATGAACCTAGTCAAGTGAAATACATTCTCGTGAACCGGTAATCAAGTGAAATACATTCGGGTGAACCTAATCAAGTGAGATACATTCGGATGAACCGGCCGTCAAGTGAAATACATTCTCGTGAACCGTAATCAAGTGAGATACATTCGGATGAACCGGCCGTCAAGTGAAATACATTCCCGTGAACCGGTAATCAAGTGAAATACATTCCCGGATGAACCTGGCCAAGTGAACACGGTACTTGCACAAAAAAGCTATCACACGTAACATGGTCAAGTTTCACAACAAAGAATCATAGGCAAGTTTCACACAACTCAAAGTACTTTCATTTTATGCCAAAGTCCGGGTTTTTAACCCCAAAGTACTACATACGTTAAGTCCTTTTAAAAGAGATACATTCCTTTTATAAAAGTCACCCGATACCCGTAGTATAAAACTAGAGTGATTCACATTATTAAGTAAACCAGAACACTTTCTTTTTAAACTCAAGTACCAACTTTCTTTTCCTAAAGTTCCGGTTTGCCTAATTACAAATGCTCAAGTTTCTCATTTTAGAAAAGGTTTCGTAGTTCATAGTTTTAATCCTTTAAAACATAATTCTCCTTTAAACGTTTTGAGAAACATATGTCTTATATGTGAGTAGGTTATTCTTGTTTATAATCAATCTTATTAAGCAGCCATGATCTAGGAAATGTAATATCATTTTGTCTCATCTTAGTTTCTATGCAGATGGAGGTTTCTACTGGTTTTAATACGATACATCATTATTCAATACATTTTCCTTTATTTACGCTGCAGTGGTCTGTCGATACACATTCTGATTTCCGAAATCAGTAAAACATTATCCCTTTAAATAAAACCAAGTACTCATTACTCACGAATGAGGTTTCACACAAACATCCACATTAAAACAAATAAGTTAAGTCTCTTATCTTATAAGATCAAGTCTCTTAACTTCTAATATTAGTAAAACATTCTTAAGCCGTTATACCTAACTTCCCAAAAAGCTAGTATAACTCTTAAGCTTTCAAAACCCAAGTAATACTCATTCTTTCAAAACGATTCATAAATCTTTTGAAATACTTCAAGTTCTTTATTAACACATATCAAGCCAGTTATTATTCAAATCAGTTACCCTTTTAAAAACCACAAGGTATTTGCTTATCCACATAAAGCTATTATAACCGACTTCCCATAAAGCCGTTATAACACTTTATGTTTTAAACCAATCATATACATTTAGCACATGACGCTCACCGTACTACATAGTTCACACATATCATGCTAGAAGAGATAGGAAGAGGTTCACATACCTCGCGACGATTATCGACAATAAGCAAAAAGCTCCAAGTACTACAACCTTGCTAGCCCTTTCCACTCCTCGAGTAGAATACGCTACTCTTAGTACTTTCACCTATAAAGGCCACAAACGTCTATTTAAATCTTAAACACAAGTTCCCATCTTTCTACGTAAAATTCAAAGACCTCCCCGCAACAAACAGAAATCTCCTCCTCTATCGAGGCCGCTACCAAGCCAACCAGTGGGGGTTTTATACGCCTAACCGGCGTACAATTTCTACTACACAACCACTACACAAGTCCATCAGAATACGTCCCATGTAGTTACGATTCTTTTCTTTAAATTCAGCTTAAGTCAAAAGACATTGCACAAAGATTAAACTTAATTCTATATATAGTATACTTCAACTATATAATACAACAACATGTAATTTCCAATTACAAAAGGGGGACAAGATATTTACCTCGATAAGCCCAAAATTATCCTAGTTTAAAGTCGCCCGAGCAAGGTTTAGCTCCAACTCCGCACTCCAAACAACCCTTAGAAGTTCTAACCAACTTCTACTTAAATACTTCAACCAACTATGAAGATTTCCTTAGGGTTTTGGTTTGAGACTTAAAGGACAAAAGGTAGTATTTCCTGCTCTACGATAGAGGTAACTTTGGAATACTACAAGATATGAGGCCAAGGTATTTTGGGCATTATAACAATACTGAGAGTATTTCAATACCACAAGGGGGTACCTCACGAAAACACTCCAAGATGGGGGTTCTCGCCAAAGGGCCTTGACAAGGAGTGGGAACTCTCGCCACTAGGCCACCCAAAGGGGAGGGGAGGCTTAGGACGAGAGCAACAAGAGGAGAGGAGGGATTGCAAGACTTAGAACACATTTGGTTGATGAAGTCTTCAACAAAGGGAGGGTATTTATAGGAAGCTGGCCAACCAATGGACAAGATCAAGCCATGTGCAAGGCAAGTGTAAGGCCTTGATCAAGCCAAGTGCACCCTAACCCCTACTCCACAAAACATGGCACAAAACAATGACAAAACAAGGCCAAAACAAGGCACAAAACAAGGCACCAATAAGGCACAAAAACGTGAGCCAATCGGCCACCAAACTGCTCCACCACGAGGTGACAAGTGTCACCCTCCCGTTGGTCCAAAATGTTTCGCCTCTGGAAAAATCCGCAAAAATAGTAAATGACATAGCCGGAATTTTCCCAACGTAGTCAGGGAAACGTTTCGTCGAAAAACGACTCAAATCGCACCGTGCCCAAAATTCGATCCTAGCCAATTCTTAAGGCAAAATTTAATACGACGCCTCACGCATATACTCCGAAATACGGTATAACATTCTCCTCTCCTTAGAAACATTCGTCCGAATGTTCCTTCTCAGCGGATAAAGATGAAGTTCTTCTAACAAGTTTCCACCGCCACACACGGCCACAAACATAACACACGCTCTTCTTCTTCCTTACTCCGCGTGCCCTCCTCGATCACTTGAACTCTTCTAGTATACTCACCATACTCCGCCATCGCTTAGTTTCCAAAACTTTGGAGTCACCACCTCCAAACTTGGTCATCTACTAGCCTCAATCTTCCTTAAGGCCATTCCCGCCTTCACGACCGCTACGTCGAACATATCCACGAACTCATACGATGGTTACCAAAACTGGGCCTAGCTCCTCGTGACCCTACCACCTGGCGACCACCTAATCGACCCCACCCCAAACCGGGTTACTGGTTGACCCGCAAATGGTCCTCAACCCGACCCCAACCGCCAAACTCTTGTTCCCGATCCGAACAATCTTACTATCACATCATGAAAGCTACCACTTTCATTTACCCAACCTGGGACTTATCACACAATACTTTCTAGGCATAAAATGCACTGTCAAGGATCACTGCAAAAATCTTGTACCCAAGACGGCCTTACATCTAAGGTCTCAACTGTAATATTCTAAGGTTCATCATTCCTCACCCTGTGCTTACCCTTTTTCCCCAAACTGTGTTCCTAAATCACATTTTAGCACAAAGCTATCCGAACATAACACCTAACACATTAACATAACATCAAAACATACAAGCCTCTGTAGAGGGTTAAGGATATACCGGTTACCGCTCCACTCTAATCGTAAGTCCGCCTGCAGGCGATAATCGCAGGGCGCGATGAACTCGCCATCGATCCGCAGGTCGCGCTAAGCCGCCGGTATTCTCCTATAAGCACGCTTCTTGTCACATGGCCCTCGACGACCGCAGCGTGAAGCAAGCACCGTAAAAGACGACATTCTCGGATGATGTTTGCCACATCGTGCACACCGGCGGGACGTGAATCGCTGGCTAGAACCCATGTATATCTCGAACGAAGCCCCGGAGCTCGACCAGCCTCGAATACCACGAACGCCCCGACGATCGTGGGGACCACTGCATCGGTGGAGGTACATAACTAGCTCACTGGCGGTCCGCCTTGAAAGTTACCAAAGGACCGCCGCCTCGCCCTCTTCTCGCCGACCTCGGCCATTCCGTCGATCTCTCGTGCCTCACATCCTAGTGCATGAGCTCGCATGCGGCAATGTCCATGCCCTACCGGGCGGCTACACCAACAAGCTCGCTAAGTACTCATCCAGCCGGTGACGTGGCGGTGTACTGGCCCTCCATATCGGCTACTACAATGGGACATACCGAGCTAATGAGTCGAACTCCACATTGTACTTCTAACCGCCCGCCCGCCCCGCTCAACGTCAAAAATCTGCCGCCCGAGCCCTCCTCATCGTGGGGCAAGAAATGTGCAAGAAAAGCCCTTGAGAACTCGTCCCATACGGTGGAAGTGCATGCTCTTCCCGACAACTCCCACGAATCAAACTACCAATCGCAGATCACGCAATGACGCGAACTCAATACCACCGACTCGCCTGCGAGACTCGATCACTCACGATCCGTCAGAGTCGCTTGATAAACTCCCGAGGGTCGTCCTCGCCTCTCGATCCATAGAACATCGCGCTACAACTCGTAAAGTCACGTAGCCTCAAACCGCTCGCCGGGGTGAACTACGGTGCTATTGGGCCGGAATCCAGATTCACTTATCCTCATATCTCGCCACGACCGCCAAGAATCGCCATCTCCTTGTACCCATCTCATCGGCTCAGTGCCGGGACTGGGGCTCAGTATCAGAGTCTCGGCAGCCCATCGCCGCGCTTAAACTCGGCTGGGCGGGCGCGCGAAACCCGCCGTCGGAAGCACTGTCTCAGTATCGACCGGCTCGCGCTCGCATTTCTCTCAGATTCGCTACAGCCTCGATCGCTTGCCCATCTGGGCTCAGGTTTTACGCGAGGCATAATCGTAAAGGAAAGGAATACGTCGAGGGGTCCAATTTATCACACACTTCTAAGGCACGATCTCGTAATGAGAAGAATGGAAACTAATCCTAAATGTCCTATAGCCTCCGATTATAGATGTGCACAACACACCGATAATCAAGACTTACTAGACACGATGCGTAGACACTTTCCGAGGATTAAATGCTCTGATACCACTTTGTAACGCCCGAACTCGGCACATCGTGCCTTACCCCGGCACCCTAGTGATACAACATCGAGAAAACCATGGAAAATAAAACATGAATCATGAAACAAGAGATATCATAAATAAACAAAGCCAACCAAACGGTTACCTTCCAATGATATACATATAACAACTTTTTCAAAACGAACAGCTTTAATCCCTTTTACAAAACCCCGCCACACAAAGGCTGCTGCACTTAAGATTTACAACCACTATGACGGACAGGGCCCCGCCATACCCCGAATGTACAAGAACCTACAACTCGTGGAACACATACCAAAAGATAAGCCTCCAAGGAACTGAGCTTCCCAATATCCGAAGGTGATCCTAGAGCGGGATCGACACCAATGTACTTCTACTGCAGATGAACGCACCCCGGGCGAGGTCAAGATAACAGTACCAAGTATGTGAAATCAGAAATATCAGAATCAAATCATAATAGTCTATATAAAGCAGGAGACATGTATGATAACCAAACTACAGTTCACAACATAAAAGCAGTCATGCCAAGTCGAGTGGAATACATTCCCGGATGAGCCGGTAGTTCGAGTGAAATACATTCCCGGAATGAACCGGTAGTCAAGTGAAATACATTCGGGTGAACCGTAATCAAGTGAAATACATTCCGTGAACCGGTAATCAAGTGAGATACATTCCCGGATGAACCGGTCGTCAAGTGAAATACATTCCCGGGTGAACCGGTAATCAAGTGAGATACATTCCCGGATGAACCGGTCGTCAAGTGAAATACATTCCCGGGTGAACCGGTAATCAAGTGAGATACATTCCCGGATGAACCGGTCGTCAAGTGAACACGGTACTTGCACAAAAAAAAGCTATCACACGTAACATGGTCAAGTTTCACAACAGCAATCATAGGCAAGTTTCACACAACTCAAAGTACTTTCATTTTATGCCAAAGTCCGGGTTTTTAACCCCAAAGTACTACATACGTTAAGTCCTTTTAAAAGAGATACATTCCTTTTATAAAAGTCACCCGATACCCGTAGTATAAAACTAGAGTGATTCACATTATTAAGTAAACCAGAACACTTTCTTTTTAAACTCAAGTACCAACTTTCTTTTCCTAAAGTTCCGGTTTGCCTAATTACAAATGCTCAAGTTTCTCATTTTAGAAAAGGTTTCGTAGTTCATAGTTTTAATCCTTTAAAACATAATTCTCCTTTAAACGTTTTGAGAAACATATGTCTTATATGTGAGTAGGTTATTCTTGTTTATAATCAATCTTATTAAGCAGCCATGATCTAGGAAATGTAATATCATTTTGTCTCATCTTAGTTTCTATGCAGATGGAGGTTTCTACTGGTTTTAATACGATACATCATTATTCAATACATTTTCCTTTATTTACGCTGCAGTGGTCTGTCGATACACATTCTGATTTCCGAAATCAGTAAAACATTATCCCTTTAAATAAAACCAAGTACTCATTACTCACGAATGAGGTTTCACACAAACATCCACATTAAAACAAATAAGTTAAGTCTCTTATCTTATAAGATCAAGTCTCTTAACTTCTAATATTAGTAAAACATTCTTAAGCCGTTATACCTAACTTCCCAAAAAGCTAGTATAACTCTTAAACTTTCAAAACCCAAGTAATACTCATTCTTTCAAAACGATTCATAAATCTTTTGAAATACTTCAAGTTCTTTATTAACACATATCAAGCCAGTTATTATTCAAATCAGTTACCCTTTTAAAAACCACAAGGTATTTGCTTATCCACATAAAGCTATTATAACCGACTTCCCATAAAGCCGTTATAACACTTTATGTTTTAAACCAATCAAATACATTTAGCACATGTACGTTCACACATATCATGCTAGAAGAGATAGGAAGAGGTTCACATACCTCGCGACGATTATCGACAATAAGCAAAAAGCTCCAAGTACTACAACCTTGCTAGCCCTTTCCACTCCTCGAGTAGAATACGCTACTCTTAGTACTTTCACCTATAAAGGCCACAAACGTCTATTTAAATCTTAAACACAAGTTCCCATCTTTCTACAGAAAATTCGGCAGCACCTCCCCCCCCTGCAACAGCGTAAATCTCCTCCTCTATTGAGGCCGGCTACCAAGCCAACCAGGGGGGGTTTTATACGTCTAACCGGGCGTGTACAATTTCTACTACACAACCAGCTACACAAGTCTACTGTAATACCCTATGTAATTCTGATTCGATTCTTTCTTTAAATTCAGGCTTAAGTCAAAAGACATTGCCGCAGTACTAAACTTAATTCTATATATAGTATACTTCAACTATATAATACAACAACATGTAATTTCCAATTACAAAAGGGGGACAAGATATTTACCTCGATAAGCCCAAAATTATCCTAGTTTAAAGTCGCTCCTGAGCAAGGTTTAGCTCCAACTCCGTGCACTCCAAACAACCCTTAGAAGTTCTAACCAACTTCTACTTAAATACTTCAACCAACTATGAAGATTTCCTTAGGGTTTTGGTTTGAGACTTAAAGGACAAAAGGTAGTATTTCCGGGCTCTACGTATAGAGGTAACTTTGGAATACTACAAGATATGAGGCCAAGGTATTTTGGGCATTATAACAATACTTGGAGAGTATTTCAATACCACAAGGGGGGGGGTACCTCACGAAAACACTCCAAGATGGGGGGGGGTTCTCGGCCAAAGGGCCTTGACAAGGGAGGGGGAACTCTCGGCCACTAGGCCACTCAAAGGGGGAGGGGGGAGGCTTAGGACGAGAGCAACAAGAGGAGAGGGGAGGGATTGCAAGACTTAGAACACATTTGGTTGATGAAGTCTTCAACAAAGGGAGGGGTATTTATAGGGAAGCCAAGGGCCAACCAATGGACAAGATCAAGCCATGTGCAAGGCAAGTGTAAGGCCTTGATCAAGCCAAGTGCACCCTAACCCCTACTCCACAAAACATGGCACAAAACAATGCACAAAACAAGGCCAAAACAAGGCACAAAACAAGGCACCAATAAGGCACAAAAACGTGAGCCAATCGGCCACCAATCCGTCCACCATGAGGGTGACAAGTGTCACCCTCCCGTTGGTCCAAAATGTTTCGTCTCTCGGAAAAATCCGCAAAAATAGTAAATGACATAGCCGGAATTTTCCCAACGTAAGCTGTGGAAACGTTTCGTCGAAAAACGACTCAAATCGGCACTGGTGCCCAAAATTCGGTCCTAGCCAATTCTTAAGGCAAAAATTTAATACGTACGCCCTCACGTACATACTCTGGAAATACGGGGTATAACATAATTAATCCTATCCTTCTATTGTAATTGGAAATTACATACTGTAGTTATATAGAAATGAATATAAGATTCATAGAAGAGATTGAACTGTAATACAAGGATATTACAGAATAGACTTGAACTGGAATCACATCAGAAGAATATTCTACAAAAGTAGTCTAGGCATTGATAGACTTGTATAACCCTTATAGGTTGATTGATCTGCGAGTAGCATGTACTACTTGAAAGGTGGACGAGGCTAGCCGGGTTATAGCCGTGGAGCGTTTTGCTAATAGTCGATAATCGTCGCGAGGTATGTGATCCTTCCTATCCTCTTGAGCATGATATTTTAAAAGAATATATATATAGTACGGTAGACGTACGTGTGTTAATCGAACGTAGTTGCGGCAATGTCTTTTGACTTAAGCCTGAATAATAAGAATGGAAGTATTTTAAAGGAATATATATATAGTACGGTGAGCGTCGTGTGTTAATCGAATATAGTTTTACGCAATGTCTTTTGACTTAAGCTGAATAATAAGAATCTTGAAGTATTTCAAAAGAATTAAGAATCCTTTTTGAAAGAAGAATAATACTTGGTTTGAAAGCTTAAGAGTTATACTAGCTTTATGGGAAGTTAGGTATAACGGCTTAAGAGAGATAAAAAGAATGGTTTATTGATTTTAAGAAGTTAAGAGACTTGATCTTAAAAGATAAAGAAACTTGACTTAATTGAATTAATATGAATTTTGTTAAAAAGTGTGAAACCTCATTCGTGAGTAATGAGTACTCGGTTTTTAAAAGGAATAATGTTTTACTGATTTCGGAAATCAGAATAAGTATCGAACAAACCACTTCAGCGCTAATAAAGGGAAATGTATTGAATAATTAAGTATTATTAAAACCAGTAGAAACCTCCATCTGCATAGAAGCTAAGATGAGACAAAATGATATTACATTTCCTAGATCATGGCTGCTTAAATAAGATTGATTATGAACAAGAATAACCTACTCACATATAAGGCATATGTATCTTAAATTGTTTTAAAGGAGAATTATATCATTAAGTGATTAAAACTATGAACTACGAAACCTTTCGAAAATGAGAAACTTAAGCATTTGGAATTAGGCAAACTTGAACGTTTGGAAAATAATGTTGTTACTTGATTTACAAAGGGAGGTGTTTTGGTTTACTTAAAAGGATAGTCACTCTATTTCTATACTACGGGTATTGTGTGACTTTTTGAAAGAATCGGATCTTTTAAAAAGAGTTAATATATGAAGTACTTTGGGGATAAAAACCCGAAATTGTTAACATAAAGTAGAAAGTACCTTGTGTGAATAACTTGATTGTGTTGGTTTGTGATAGCCTTGAAATACTTTCTTGTTGATTTGATAAGTAAACATGTTAGGATGCTACGTGTGTTAGTATCTGGTGATGTTTGTGTAAAGAGGTTCCCCTTGTTGTGCTTATGTTGTTTAACGATAAGCTGTTATGTTATTATATCACATACCCCCTTGACTTGTTATACCGAGGGCTTGCCACCCTTGATGCGGGTCTATACGGCCTATGCGGTCTGCGTGACTATGCAGAGCTGCGGGAGTTCCAGGGTTGATCATTCCGGGTGTTTTATCCCGATGCGGGGATGCCCTATGCGATGCAATGTGACTACGCGGTCTATCGAGACTATGCGGATGCGGGAGTCGGAGAATGCAGGGTTAGCTACCCTCGATGCGAGGAATACCTCATGCGGGTCTATGTGTGACCTATGCGGACTGCGGGAGTCCAGGGTTAGGCATGCATAATGATACTATGGGCGATTGGCCTTGCTTCGATCATTCGCGGCCTAGGAAAGACCTGTTGCAGTTTACCTATTATTGCTCTTGTTTGTGATATGGCACTATGTGCAAATTGAACTAATTGTATTTGTAAATGGTTTTAAATACTTTGATTTCATTTAAAGTACTTTCTGATTTCACATACTTGGTACGTTGTATCGACCTCCTGGCCGTTGCGTTCATGCAGTAGAGGTACACCAGTGTTGATCCTCGCTCATAGGGTCACAGTTCAGCGTTTGGGAAGCTCCGTTTCTCCGGAGGCTTATCAGTGGTATAGTCCCCTGTCGTTGTAGGTGCTTACATTCAGGGGTATGGCGGGGCCCTGTCCCGTCATTGTTGTCATAACATTCTTAGAAGAGTGCATGTCTTTGTTGTGTGAGTTGTAAAAAGGGATGTAACTGTTCTAGTTGTTATATATATATATGCCGCAAGGCAAGTTTTCTCAGATGAACTGTTTTTATTTCATATCTTGTTTTATATTCCGCTGATTACTCTGATGTATGTCTACTTAGGTGCCCTGGGTAAGGCACCAGTCACGGGCCCGGGTTCGGGTCGTGACAATACCCAAATAGAAAAGAAATCTGATCAGTCCATAACCAATAAGTATATCACTGTCGAAAAGTAAAACCGAACAAAAGAGTAGCCAAAATTTTAACCATGTTTTCCGACAGTAAGAACAATGCAAAAAGGAGGAGCGATGGCAGTGACAAGAGAGTGGTGAAGCAGTGGGTCGCAGGTTTCACTGGTGGTTCAGCGACGAGGGTTGGTCGACGGGTCAGTGGTGGTCGAGTGATGTTCGAGCAGTAATTTGCCGGTCATCACCTCCGGCGAGACAAAGCGTGGGGTGATGATGGTGAGGTTAATGGGTTCACTGGGAACATTGGCGGTTCATGGTGTTCGCTGGAGATAGAACTTCGGCGAAGGAGGGGAGCGGCGACGGGAGTGGGCGAGAGGAGAGAGAGGGAGGGTTTGAGCGATAAAAGTAAGAGAGGGAAAGGGGTGATGGGGGTGTGCGGCGCTGGAGGTGTGGATATGATAAAGAGAGGGGTCGGCGGCTGGGCTAAGTTTATAGTTTAGGGCTGTGTTGCGGCTGGGCTCAGCTTTAGGGGTAGGGGTAAGGTTTTTATTTATAGGGTAGATATTTAGGTTTAGGGTTTTGGTATTTTGGGGGGAAAATGAAAAGTGGTATTTAATTTTTAGATGAGATAATAAAAGAGTGTTAGAAAAAATAAAAAATAAAAAGGGTGTTGGATTGGACTGATCCGAATTAAGCCTCGAATTGGACTGATTTGACAAAATGCAAAACAGATTAATTATTTAAAAGAAAAATTATTTAAAGGTACAAAATTATCAAAATAAAAATGTCGACACTGTAATAAAATGCAATATTTAAGAAATATTCAATGCCTAATTAAAAGTAAAAATGCGGTGCCAATTGATTATTTAAAGAGATGCAAACATTATTAAAATAAAACGACGGTGTAATAATAATAGAAACATAATATTAACAAAGACATCATGCTTAATTTAAAATAAAAAGATGCAATATCATTTTGCGAAGAAATAAACATAGACTATTATGTAAAATATGTAAAAAAATGATGATTAAAATGCGGTGTCCTAAAATGCTTAAAATTGCAAGAAATGACTAAAAGATGGGTCAAGATTGGGTGTCAACAACTTGTTCCTCTTTGATCGAAGACGATGAAAGAGTTTTCGGACAAAGACGTTGACTTGTAGCCAATTTTGTCCCCATCGTCAGAATTAAAACAAAGATCAAGAAAAAGAATGGGCAAAAGCTGATGCAAATTCAAAATTTTGTCTCAGTGTCGAATTATGATGACACTGGGTCGCTGTGATGCCAAAATAAAAGACAAAACTGATGCGGATTTAAAATTTGTCCCAGTGTCGAATTATGAGGACACTGGGTTGCTGCGATGCTAGAAAATTAAAGCAGGTAGACGCCGATTCAAAATTGTCCCAGTGTCGAATCATGATGACACTGGGCTGCTGTGAGGCTGCAAAATTAAAGACAATGCCGACGCAAATTCAAAATTTGTCCCAGTGTCGAAGTATGATTGACACTGGGTTGCAGGTGTTGTGGTGCTGAAAAAGACATGGTGTTTGCAGATGCTGATGACGTCATTGCATGGACGCGATGCAGATGCTCGTCGTTGCATAGACGCGATGCAGATGTTCGTCGTTGCATAGACGAAACATTGATGAAGTTGTTGCATAGGCTTACATGAGATGGCGTCGTTGCAAAGACGCGATGCAGATGCTCGTCGTTGCATAGACGAAACATAGATGAAGTCGTTGCATAGGCTTACATGAGATGGCGTCATTGCATAGACGCAATGCAGATGCTCGTCGTTACATAGACAAAACATAGATGAAGTCGTGGCATGGGCTTACATGAAATTGCGTCGTTGCATAGACGCGATGCAGATGCTCGTCGTTGCATAGACGAAACACCGATGAAGCCGTTGCATATGCTTACATGAAATGGCGTCGTTGCATAAACGCGATGCAGATGCTCATCGTTGTATAGACGAAACATGATGAAGTCATTGCATGGGCTTACATGAGATGGCGTCGTTGCATAGACGCGATGGAGATGCTCGTCGTTGCATAGACGAAACATAGATGGAGCCATTGCATAGGCTTAGATGAAAGGGCGTCGTTGCATAGACGCGATGCAGATGCTCGTCGTTGCATAGACGAAACATTGATGAAGTCGTTGCATAGGCTTACATGAGATGACGTCGTTGCATAGACGCGATGCAGATGCTCGTCGTTGCATTGACGAAACATAGATGAAGCCGTTGCATAGGCTTACATGAGATGGCGTCGTTGCATAGACGCGATGCAGATGCTCGTCGTTGCATAGACGAAACATAGATGAAGCAGTTGCATAGGCTTACAATGAAATGGCGTCGTTGCATAGACATGATGCAGATGCTCGTCGTTGCATAGATGAAACATAGATGAATCTGTTGCATAGGCTTACAATGAAATGGCGTCGTTGCATAGACGCGATGCAGATGTTCGTCGTTGCATAGAAGAAACATGGATGAAGTCGTTGCATAGGCTTTTATGAAATGCGTCGTTTTATGGACGTACCTGCTTTGTGACTCGTCTGCGTTGTGCGTTTGTAACCCGCATGGGCCTATTATTGTCCTCCCGCCTTTGCCGATGAAGATCATGCTTCAAAGAAAACTTGTGAGTTTTAGGAAATGAGTGGTTGATTCGCGTCAACTTTGTAGCTTTGGCTCTTGCTGCTTGCATGCTCAGACTTAAGCAAAATGTTAGTACATAATTGTTAAGGCAAAAATGATAACGCATGAATTTATAAGCAATGTATGAGTACAAATGTTATCCTATAAAACGTGATGGCGGTTGTATTGATGTGATGCTGCAAATTGTGAGATTTCGTCCTTGCACGGACGTGTTGAATATGGTGAATGTTTGCTGAATGCTGCGAGTGCTGATGCAGTCTCTGTGCGGACTTGCTGGATGCTGCGAATGCTTGTTGAATTCTCTGCGCGGGCTTGCTGGATGCTGCAAATGATGCGATTGCCGATGTAGTCTCTGGACGGACTTGTTGGATGTTTTGAATGTTTGCTGAATGCTCTGCGCGGGCTTGCTAGATGCTGTGAATGCTTACTGAATGCTGTGATTGTTGATTGCTTTTGGAATCCTTATTATGATCTCTTCACGGTGTGTTTCCCAAAATTGTCCCAATTTTCATTATGCGGGGCGCATGGGCAAGACTTAACTCTGGCAGAAATTGCTCATATCTCTTTTCGGAATAATCAAATGCATTCTGTTGCACGCGAGCCAACGTGAAGATTTCTAATGGTGTGACCGAAGCCGACTTAGGCCGCCTACGTATCCCGCTGAGGGAATCAGGTCCAAACGTAGTTCGTGATGCAAAAAATGATTGTACAATTTTAAAAAAATGAGACCGAAGCCAATGTGACCGCCTACGTATCCCGCTGAGGGAATCAAGTCAAGACGTAGTTCGTGATGCAAAAAATGATTGTACAATTTTAAAAAAATGAGACCGAATCCAATGTGGCCGCCTACGTATCCTGCTGAGGGAATCAGGTCAAGACGTAGTTCGTGATGCAAAAAATGATTGTTATATATGCATTTGTTTTTTGAAAGGTGGAAAGACAGCATCACGTTCTGACTTCAGTTGATACCAACAATTAGTATTGTGCTTAGGAATTCCGTTATTCACTTCCAGTCTAACCAAAACTGACTTCTGGGTAATTCCTATAGTTTCAAATGGTACCTCAGACACCTAAGTATCGACACACTTGCTTGCAGCCAAGGTTTCGAACTACACGTAATCTCACGTTTCAAATGCCCTCACTGAAAGAAAGTCTCATTTCTCACATATATTCCAGTATTTTGAATTTTGGGATGTTTAGAGAAGTACGCTCATACTCAAAAGGATGTTCAATGCATGTGATTGTGATACCATAGGCTTGGCCGTCATGTAAGTATCCACTAATGTGAGAATCCTCAGTATAAGATCATGTAGGGCTTGTCACGGGCTTGTAATGTAGGTTTGGGGAAAGGGATGGATATCATTTGGGTAAAATGTGACTAATCCTTCCTCGAGCGTTGGACTACGTCCGTGCTTGATATTTGTGTGCTTTAATGTTGATCTGTTTTCTTCTTTTTTTCAGTTTTTCTGTACTGACTTCTTTTTGAATCTTTCGTTTGGAGCCCCCCTTTTTCCAAAGTTATTCTCTCATTTGTATTAATTTTTTTTTATAATGTCGGGGCTTTTGATTTCTTCTTTTTGTGAAATCGTCGTTTGTGTTTTTCTTTTCCCTTTTGGGACTTTGACAATTTTTGTCTTTGCAAATTTCGACGCAGAATTTTGTCAGCCACTTGCATATTTCTAAAGCGCTCAAGGAGGCCGGGCCAAGAGAGGGATAATGCGTACGCACTCAGAAAGGGTATAGGCTTAATATATGGTTGTCAAAAGAATATGTTTTAGGCTCAAAAGGGGTGTACTACGGATAATATTATTTGGTAGGCTGAAAAAGGCTCAAACGGGTCAAAGAAAGCCTACGATCATTTCCTACACCGAGTGTTACTCAGGATTTCGCCTCAACAAACATTCAGGCCAAGTTCTAGATCACAATGCAATGCAATTGAACTTATTCTAAAACTTACCACACAATGCACATGAAACGATAAGGTTGGTTTCGTTCTTATCTTGAAAGCATGTAAGGCAATGTCATTTACGGGTGAATAAGAGGTACCAAAAGAATCTATGGTTTACCACGAAGTCAACCCATATTGATTATTACTTGTTCTTTCCTATGCACACTTCTAACTGTGTTGGTATCAACCAAATCAAACAAATGATACTTAAAAGATCTTACTTTTTTATTTATTTATTTTTTTGTTTTTTTTTGTTTTTTTTTTGCTTTTTGAATAAAATATTTTGTATTTTTTTTAATAAATTGTACCGAACCCGAATAGGGCTGCCTACGTATCTCATTTTTGACGAGAATCAGGTGTGCGTAGTTCGTTCAGATATGTTATAAAACGTATGATTTAAAAAGAATTCATTCATGAAAGAAATGCAAAAGTAAAAACTGTGCAAAACAAATGATTGTTCACTATAGGACTAATGCAAAGTAAAAAAATGTAATGAAAAAATGCATGACTGTGATAGAATGAATGAAATGCATGAATGAATGTGCGTGATTGGATAAATGCAATGAATGGGTGAACCAAATATGTCCCCCTTTTTTTTTTTTTTTTTTTTATAGTGGTGGTGTCGAACCCAAGATGAGTTGCCTACGTATCACACCGTATGATGAGAATCGGACACGCGTAGTTCGGAAAGATTATGTTGTAAAATGCATGATAAAGAATTATGTAATCAATACTAGACATATCAATTGAATTTGAAAATATGTATAAAGATACAAAATATAGGACCCAGAGCGATGCTTCGTTGAATCTGGTATAAGCTGACCTCTTTCCGTCAACATAACTCCAGCTCACTTTTTTTTTTTTTTTTCTTTTTATTCCCTTTTTTTTCGGCGGCCCTCGACTATTTGCGAGGACGGTTTTCCTGCAAAAATATGACAAATGGGTGAGAGTAGGCAAGCCACATAAATAATAATATGTAAGGGCGTGACAATATAGTCAAAGACTCCCCTGATTGGTTCGGCCGAACTGGTGGTTGATGCTTAACAAAGTCCAAGTCGCGCTATTCAAGAGTGATTTACGCAGTAGAAGTCCTGATTGCAATGTGACAACAAAAGGTGCAAAAATGCAAATGCCCGTGGCCGTAGTTATAAGCACATAGCATGATATGTACATGGGTTAAAAGGATAATTATTGCATTAAATAATATGTACAGGATTGCTAGCGACAACAATAGTAAACAAAAACATGCAAATCAAGCGCGCGCCTAATATGCATGAGACCTCTCTTATGCCAGAGGTCGGCTCAAACGCCAGATATGCGAGATTGGGATAGATTGACCAAAGTTGCTAAACATTAGTGTTTTTGTTGGAAATGACGACCAAATGACGGTGCACTTTTCCAATTTCGGCGTGTCATGATCAGGCTTGGATCCGTCTATCATCATCATGCTACACATAGTATGCTAATGGGTCGTTGGGTTGTGAAACCCGTCGACAAGTTTGGTGGATTTCTAATTGTGGCGTTAATACCAAGGATTAACCCACCTAAGGTTTATGCATGCATGACTTAAATAAAAAAAGGTGGTATAGCTCTATCTTAAGCTTTCTAAGATTTGGATTACTAGACGCAAGGTTCCCGAGCGGACAACTCGAGTGAGAAGGCTACATGGCTGATCAGACGAACCGATCTAACTCCTCGCAGGCGCCAACTCTCCTAAATTTTGGGTATTTTGAAAGAAATTTGCGGGTGCGCGAAACACTCCAACGCGTGTAGTGTGTGACAATGTGAATTTTCCAGAGTGGAAGAAATATGAGCGGAATGCCAATTTAAGGAAAGCGGTAAAAGCAAATAGCAATTTAAACAGTTAAGCATACAAAATTAAAGCAAACAATTTTAAGGCATTTAAAACAAATAAAAGCAAATAAAGTCAAGCAATAATAAACCTAGGTCTGCTATGGTCAAGAACCTGATTATCCCAGCAGAGTCGCCATGCTGTCGTGCCCGTTTTTGACCTCGGGGTCTGAACGGTATCCGCAACATTGCTCTTTGGCGCGGTTCCCTGGATGGAGCAATAATGCTGATTTTGAGGAGTCGCCACCTAATTATTTAAGTGAATTAGGACACTTGATTTATTGCAATAAAAATACTGCAATTAATCTCCATTTAATGGTCTGCGAAATTAATGAGATTCTGGATCAGGGTTCTTTATTATCCTAAAGGGAAGGGGTTAGACATCCTTTAAGATCCGCTAATTTGCGGTTATCCGTTCAAAACTAGGTTAATTATATATTGACTTTTATTCTACCTATTCTAAGTATTTTTACATAATTTACAATTAAAATAAAATGCAATACAGAATAATAAAACTAAAATTAAATGCGACATAAGATAAAACTCCGGGACATCTTTTAGCCCTTTTTAGGCCTTCTGCACAAGATGATCTCCGGGTACCTGCCTAAACACTTAGTAAAAGTGTTAGTAATAGAATAAACAATTTTAAAAGCAATAACAAGAATTAATAAGTAAATCCAAAAGTAAATTCGTCTTTGTACAGAGAAGGCCTTGGAAATCAGACGGAGATTCCTTCATCGGCCAATATTGCTAGAAACAATAAAATAAATAAAACCTTCGGATCCGCGCCAAAACAGTAATAGTTTTAAACACAGAGGGCTCAGATATATAAAAATAAAGTGGGACAGCCTAAACAAGTGCGGCTACGAGAATTCATCCTGCCAACGCATGTTGGTTATCCGGTGTAAGTGGAAGAAATCATCATTGCCCTGAAAGCTTCATTTTATTTTATTTTCCGTCTTTGTAACTGTGGAGACCTCAAAAATCGACGGATAACTTTTTCATTGGCCAGTCAAAGTGTAGTATCATGTTCAAACCAGTAAAATAACAACAGTATATTATTTGTTCCACCTGTTTAATAAAATAAAGGGCAGAGTTGTCCAAAATCAGTCTGGAATAACAAAACAGTAGCAATGCAATAGCAATACAACAAACAAATGGATTGTGAATCTGTGAAACGGTAGAAACAATAAACAGTCGACCACCGGAGTCCAGAATATCATCAGAACAACCAACAATCGATTCAGAACATAAATAAGCCGATAAGAGGTCGCCAGAATTTTAAACTCCGGCCAGTTACCAAAATAAATGAAAATCAGTCTAACAAACAAAAGCACATACATATACCAACAATAAAGCCAATGAGAGGTCGCCGGAGTTGTTAAAACTCCAGTTAGATACCCAAATAGAAAAGAAATCTTATCAGTCCATAACCAATAAGTATATCACTGTCGAAAAGTAAAACCGAACAAAAGAGTAGCCAAAATTTTAACCATGTTTTCCGACAGTAAGAACAGTGCAAAAAGGAGGAGCGATGGCAGTGATAATAGAGTGGTGAAGCAGTGGGTCGCAGTTTTCACTGGTGGTTCAGCGACGTGGGTTGGTCGACGGGTCAGTGGTGGTCGAGTGATGTTCGAGCAGTAATTCGCCGGTCATCACCTCCGGCGAGACAAGGCGTGGGGTGATGATGGTGAGGTTAATGGGTTCACTGGGAACATTGGCGGTTCGTGGTGTTCGCTGGAGATAGAACTCCGGCGAAGGGGGGGAGCGGCGACGGGAGTGGGCGAGATGAGAGAGAGGGAGGGTTTGAGCGATAAAAGTGAGAGAGTGGAAGGGGTGATGAGGGTGTGCGGCGCTGGAGGTGTGGAGGTGATAGAGAGAGGGGTCGGCGGCTGGGCTGAGTTTATAGTTTAGGGTTGTGTTGCGGCTGGGCTCAGTTTTAGGGGTAGGGATAAGGTTTTTATTTATAGGGTAGATATTTAGGTTTAGGGTTTGGTATTTTGGGGGGAAAATGAAAAGTGGTATTTAAATTTTAGATGGAATAATAAAAGAGTGTTGGAAAAAATATAAAATAAAAAGGGTGTTGGATTGGAATGATCCGAATTAAGCCTCGAATTGGACTGGTTTGACAAAATGCAAAATGGATATATTATTTAAAAGAAAAATTATTTAAAGGTACAAAATTATCAAAATAAAAATGCCGACGCTATAATAAAATGCAATATTTAAGAAATGTTTAATGTCTAATTAAAAGTAAAAACGCGGTGTCAATTGATTATTTAAAGAGATGCAAACATTATTAAAATAAAACGACGGTGTAATAATAATAGAAACATAATATTAACAAAGACATCATGCTTAATTTAAAATAAAAATATGCAATGCCATTTTGCGAAGAAATAAACATAGACTATTATGTAAAAAATGTAAAAAAATGATGATTAAAATGTGGTGTCCTAAAATGCTTAAAATTGCAAGAAATGACTAAAAGATGGGTCAAGATTGGGTGTCAACACACAACAACCAAGGTGATTAATACACTTATTTCTTATGTTAATCCAGTCCCTTAATCCATATTAAAACAGTCACTAAAAACAGTCCATTAAAACAGTCTATACTCCCGCAACAACACGAATGCAAGGTAACACTTTTCTACACCTTTATTCTTTTAGGACATATATCCACAACTACAACAATGTACATGCATATTCATAACTAAATTTCCAGCATTCTAACTCAACAAGAACAACCCCTAAATACAATACAACAATGTCCAACAATTTCATACATGTCTCGGCTTCACCAACATAATACCATAATTCTTCTCATAATTCCTTAAAATCCAATTCATGTTTCAACACTTTCATGTTACAACTACAACATTAAGTATAAAGGTTCCTTCATTTTTAACATGCAATCAATGACAACGATAACAACAACAACAATCAAACCCAATGTAATTAAAACATCCCCAAAATCGGCAACAACAATTCCAATCGGCTCGACTACAACACCAATAAAATCACATGCATTTTCTTACTTCCAATTTCTCTTAACACGAGTTCATCTCTTAACTACAACATCATTTAACTTCTAATTACTCTAAAAGAAGAAGAATCTTACCTCAATCTTAGCCAAAGCAGTCCCTAGTTGAATTCGACATCCACTGCTCCAATGTGCACCATTTCTTCAACTTTCAATTACATGCATGCATTCTTTACAAGTTTAAACTCATCTTAGTTACATGTTTTTCTTCCAAATAGTTCATCTCCAAAGCTTAAAGTTTCTAGACAGATTTTTGGCCAGTCAATTACCTAATTCATTGTTTTGGGGAGTTTACCATGGCTTGGAACTTAGAGAAGAAGTTAATCTTGGAAGGGGAGTTAGTTTAGTATTTAACTTAGCTATCTGTTTTGGAGGAGAGATATGAGGGGTGTTGAAGGAGGTGGTTTTCGAAAACAAATGGGAGAAATGAGTGTAACATAGATATATGTGAGCTGAAAAAGTCTTGTATGTTGCAAGAATTCGCCACTTGGAGGCCACAAGGTGCCACTTTTTTTGCCCACTAGTTTCCCATTTATCATCCTCTCCACTAAATTTAGTCCCACACTTAACTAAATCCTGAAAATTTCCATGTCCTAATTCTCGATGACAACATTTATAACACGACACTAATCCATAATCCCATTGGGAAAATTCAACTACTAGTATTAATTCCCATCGTCACATTTGTTGTATCCAAAATTATTCCGGGATTACATTCTTTGCATACTAATTTTCAATACTCGAATCTTATTTTCTTAATTACGTTCTCAACTTATTTTCCTAAAATTATGAGGTTTAACTTCCTTCCCCCTTAGAAACATTCGTCCTCGAATGTTCATACTAGGTCTCATGCTATAAAAAATAATTCGCCATAGTCTCTTCTATAACTATACCTACCAACCTATATTCAACAAACCTAAAGATGCCTCTCAGGGCCATAATATATCACATGTATTATTCACCAATCAAAATAGTCAAGTAAGGAATTGAATTACCTGCAGGCATAGGGAACAAGTGAGGATACTTCTTCTTCATTTCATTTTTTGCTTCCCAAGTCACCTCTTCCCTATTATTGTTTCGCCATAATACTTTGATGGAAGACACATCCTTAGTACGTAACTGTTACACCCCGTAGTTCCAGGGTATGTATGTGAGGACGTACGTACGAGAATACGACAATAATTTTGGAAAGGAAGAAAGATGTGATTTTTCGACGGAAAAGTTTCCGGTTTTTGTGAAGTAAAAAGGTTCGTTAATGGGAATTAGATTCCCAGATTTGGTATTCGGACTTTTTGGAATATTTTAGAAGTATTGGAATTTTGATTTTCGGAATTGGTCACGTGGGGCGCACGAGAGAAATTACGGTTTTGTGAGGCCCACTTTATTTTCGAATTTTCGGCATTACGGATATTTTCGGAAAATGACTATTTTGGACCAACGAGAGGGCGACATGTGTCACCCTCAAGTGGACGGTTTGGTGGTCAATGTTTGGCACGTTTTTGGTGTTTTAAAGGGCTTAAACATTTGGTCAATGTTTTGTAGATATTTGTGGGGTAGATAGATAAGGTTGCACATGTCCAAATCTACACCCTCCACTTGCCTTGATCTTGGCCATTGATTGGCCTATAAATACCCCTTGTGTGCAAGACTTATTCTTCATCCCTTAAACATTTTTCCAAGTCTCAAAACTCCCTCCCCCTTAGTAAAGCTCTCGTCCAACACACCCCCCCCCCCTCCTTGTGTTCTCGCCGAGACACACCCCCCCTCCCCTTGGTAGAAAAATATTCTCCAAGTATTGTTGTTATTCCAAAATACCTTAGCCCAAATACCTTGTAGTATTCCAAGTTACCTCTATACAAAAAGCCCGGAAATGCTACTTTATATCCCTTAGTCACAAGACGAAGCCCTAGGAAAACCTTCATAGTTGGTTGGAGTATTAAGTAGAAGTTGTTTAGAACTTCTAAGGGTTTCTTGGAGCGAATTGGAGCGTACAAAATAGGAGCTAAACCTTGCTCAGGATCGACTTTAATCTTGGATAATTTTGGGCTTATCGAGGTAAATATCTTTGTCCTTCTATTGTAATTGGAAATTACATATAGTAGTTTATAATTGATTATAAGATATAGAAGGATGGTATAAAAGAAGAGAATTGAACTGTACTTACATTGGGCTGTATTTACAGTAGACTTGTGTAGCTTTACGGGTAGGGAAGTGCTGCCCAAATTTCCGTAGAAATAAGAACCTTCTGCTTAGAATATTCTACAGAGTAGTCTAGACGTTGATAGGCGTATTTGACTATTATAGGTTGATACTCTGTGCGTGACATATTCGACTTGGCAGGTGGATTTCGCCGAGGAGGTATGTGATTCTTCCTATCCTCTTGAGCATGATATTTTAAAAGAATATATATAGTACGGTAGACGTATGTGTGTTAACTGAACGTGGTTTTACTTCGATGTCTTTTGACTTGAGTTTTGAATAATAAGAATCATGAAGTATTTCAAAAGAATTAAGAATCGTTTTTGAAAGAAGAGTAATACTTGGTTTTAAAAGCTTAAGAGTTATACTAGCTTTATGGGAAGTTAGGTATAACGACTTAAGAGAGATAAAAGGAACGGTTTACTTAATTGTTTAAGAAAGCCTTGTATTGATTTCGGAAATGAGAATAAGTATCGAACAAACCATCATGCGCTAATAAAAGAAAATGTATTGACTAATTAAGTATTATTAAAACGGTAGAAACCCGTTATACCCGTATTTCCAGTATATGCGTGAGGCGTGCGATACAATTTGAGCCTTAAAGTAGGCATAGATTCGAAATTTGTACACAACACGGTTAGAGTCGTTTTTAGACGAAACGTTTCCCACAGCTTTCGTAGGAAAATTCGGCTTTGTCATTTATAATTTTTGCGGATTTTTCCGAGAGGCGTAACATTTTGGACCAACGGAGGGTGACATGTCACCTCACATTGGAAGAGGTTGACGGCAATTGGCCATTCTTGGCACGTTTTTGTTGCCCAATTTTGGTCAAGGGTTAGGTAGGATATTTTTGTGTAGATGGATAAGGTTGCACATGGCTTAATCTTGGCCTTACACTTGCCTTGCACTTGGCACCATCTTGGCCATTGGTTGGCCTTCACTTGACCTATAAATACCCCCTTAGTTGATGAACTTTCTTCATCCAAAAATTGAGCAATCTACCTAAGTCTCAAAATACTCCCTCCCTCTTGTAGTTCTCGTCCAAAGCCTCTCCCCCTCCCCCTCCTAGTGGCCTTTGGCCGAGAGTTTCCCCCTCCCCCGGTGTAGTGGTTAGCCGTGGGGTACCCCCCCTAGCCTAGTTGTCTCGTATAAATACCCCTTGTAGTGGTATAGAAATACTCTCCTAGTATTGTTATAATGTCCAAATACCTTGGCCCCAAATACCTTGTAGTATTCCCAAGGTTACACTTATACTAGCCCAGAAAATACCATTATACTTTCCCTCAGTCGCTAAAACGAAACCCTAAGTAAATCTTCACCCGTAGTTGAAGTTATAAGTAGAAGTTGGTTAGAACTTCTAAGGGTTGTTTGGAGCGGATTGGAGCACTCGGAGTAGGAGCTAAACCTTGCTCAGGATCGACATATAAACTCGGATAATTTTGGGCTTATCGAGGTAAACATTCTTGACCTTCTGTTGTAATTGGAAATTACATGTTGTAGGAGTATATAGTTAAAGTATACTATATATAGAATTGAACATGGTATGCGGCAATGTCTTTTGACTTAAGCCTGAATAATACTTACGGCAATGTCTTGCGACTTAAGCCTGAATTTAAATAAGAGAACTGAACTGTAATTACATAGGACTGTATTACAGTAGACTTGTGTAGTATTCTGTGAGTAAATTGTACACGTCCGGTTAGACGTGCAAACCCCCCCCCCCCTGGTTGGCTTGGTAGCCGGCCTCGGTAAAGGAGGAGATTAACGCTGTTGCGGGGAGGTCTTTGCGAATTTTACGTAGAATATGGAACGATGTTAATAAGCGCCTTGTGGCCTTATAGGTTGAAGTACTACGTGTGGTGCGATCTACGTGGCTTAAGGAGTAGCCGACGGTTTGAAGTACTTGGAGCGTTTTGCTATTAGTCGGCACTCGTCGCGAGGTATGTGAACCTCTTCCTATCTCTTATAGCATGATATGTGTGAACTATGTAATGCGGTAGCGTCGTGTGTTAGCGTGTTTGATTGTTTTAAAACATAAAGTGTTATAACGGCTTTATGGGAAGTTGGTTATAACGACTTTATGTAGGTAAGAAAATACTTTGTGGTTTTAAAAGGTAATCGATGTGAATTATAAGCGGCTAGTTATAATAAAGAACTTGATGTATTTCAAAAGATTTATAAATCGTTTTGAAGGGAGAGTAACACTTGGTTTTAAAGGTTTTAAAAAGAGTTATACTAGCTTTATGGGAGTTAGGTATAATGTCTTAAGAGAGGTAAAGAAAATGGTTTCTTGATGTTAGAAGTTAAGAGACTTGATCTTATAAGATAAGAGACTTAACTTATTTGTTTAATGTGAATGTTTGTGTGAAACCTCATTCGTGAGTAATGAGTACTTGGTTTTATTTAAAGGGATAATGTTTCTTGATTTGGAAATCGAATGTGTATCGACAGGACCAACTGCGGCGTAATAAAGGAAAATGTATTGAATAATGATGTATCGTATTAAAACCGGTAGAAACCTCCATCCGCATAGAAGCTAAGATGAGACAAAATGATATTACATATCCTAGATCATGGCTGCTTAATAAGATCGATTATAAACAAGAATAACCTACTCACATATAAGGCATATGTTTCTCAAATCATTAAAGGAGAATTATGTTTTAAAGGATTAAAACTATGAACTAAGAGACCTTTTCTAAAAATGAGAAACTTGAGCATTTGAAATTAGGCAAACTTGAACGTTTGGAAAATAAGGTTGTTACTTGATTTTTACAAAGGAAAGCATTTTTGTTTACTTAACAATGTTCGTCACTCTATTTTTATACTACGGACATCGGGTGACTTTTATAAAAGGAATGGATCTCTTTAAAAGGAATTTAACGTACGTAGTACTTTAGGGTTAAAAACCCGGACTTTGGCATAAAATGAAAGTAGCTTGTGTTGTGTAACTTGCCTATACTGGTTGTTGTGTAACTTGCCTATGCCCGTGTTGTGTAACTTGCCTATGCTTGTGTTGTGTAACTTGCCTATGCTTGTTGTTGCGTAGCTTGCTTATGCTTGTGATGATAGCCTTGGTTGTGCAAGAATTGTTATTTTTATGGACTAGCTTTCCATGAGGTTTCTTACTGTTCGGCCTTGGTCCCGGTGGTCGGCTCGTACTTGCCGCCTCATGATGATTCGGCCTTGGTACGGTAGTCACCCTCGCACTTGCCGTTCGGTGTAGTGCGAAGTCTCGTGATCTGACCTTGGTCCTGGTGGTCACCCTCGTACTTGCCCGGTCGGCTACGTGGCCGGCCTTGTATCCTGAGTCGGCTCGCACTTGCCGTGACGGCCGTGTTTTGTTGCATTATATTATTGGTACGGTCGGATCTGGTAGTTATACTTGTCCTATACGGTTTTTATGACACAGTGGGACTCGGTGTTCATGTATACTCCTTGATGCTTGTCATATCATAAAGCTGGCGGTGAGGAAGAAATTCCACGCACGAGTGATAATTTGGAGGTGAGTCACGACTTGATGTAACTAGTTATATGTTATGTATCGTAGCTTGGTCATCATACATGTCTCCGCTTTATATAGACTATTATGATTTCATTTACTGATATTCTGATTTCACATACTTGGTACTGTTATGCGGACCTCCTTGAAGCTGCGTTAAATCCGCAGTAGAAGTACATTGGTATCGATCCAGCTCTTAGGATCACCTTTCAGCGCATTGGGAAGCTCGTTCCTTGGAGGCTTATCTTTTGGTATGTGTTCCACGAGTTGTAGGTTCTTGTACATTCGGGGTATGGCGGGGCCACTGTCCGTCATAGTTATTGTAAATCTTAAGTGCAGAGCCTTTGTGTGGGCGGGGTTTTGTAAAAGGATTAAAGCATTCGTTTTGAAAGAGTTGTTTATATATATTTTATTGGAAGGTAACCGTTTGGTTGCTTTGTTTTATTATCTTGTCTCATGTTCATGTTTAAGTTTTTATTTCCATTGGTTTTCTCGATGTATTATCACTAGGGTGCGGGGTAAGGCACGATCCACGGGCCGGATCGGTCGTGACAAAAGTGGTATCGAGCGATTAGTCCTCGGAAAGTGTCTACAGACCGTGTCTAGTAGAGTCTTGATTATCGATGTGTTGTGCACCACATCTATAATCGGGAGGTCGAGACATTTAGGATTGGTTTCCATTCTTCTCATTACGAGATCGTGCCTTAAAGGCGTGTGATAAGATTGGACCCTCCGGCGTGCCGTTTTTACGATTATGCCTCGCGTAAGGCAACGGGCCCGAAGGGCAAAGCGGCGAGAGGAGTGCGAGTAAAGCGTGGCGAGACCAGATACACGAGCCTCGATCCGCGATGCAGGCGAGAGGAGATGAGTTACAAGTGGGCGATTAATGGCGGGGTTGTGGCGGACTTGAGGATAAGTGGGCGGCAGTTCAAAGATGCACCGATGGTTCACCCTAGATCGGATAGTTCGAGGCTACGGGATTTTCCGAGTTGTAGGCCGCGAGTTTTATGGGTCGAGGCACGAGGATGATCGCGAGGAGTTTATCAAGCGATTCTGACGGATCGTAGAGTGATCAAGGCATCGGAGACCGAGTCGGTGGTCCTAGGTTCGCATCACCGCGTGATACCGCGATCGGTAGTTTGATTCGTGGGAGCTGTCGGGAGAGCATGCACTTCCGGCTTTATGGGACGAGTTCTCGAGGCCTTTCTTGCACATTTCTTGCCTCGGCGATGAGGAGGGCTCGGGCACAAATTTTTGGTGTTACGACGAGCAGGCGTCTGATTCGGGAGTACAATATGGAGTTCGACTCATTGGCGGTCGTCCGCGTTGGTAGCTAGTATGGAGGATCGAGTGCACCGATTTATTCTGAGGCTCGATGATCACCTAGCGAGAGTTGTTCGGGTGTAGCTCTTGTGGGCATGGACATTGCCGCGTGCGAGCTTATGCACCGGGATGTGAGGAGAGGATAAATCGACGGAATGACGTGGTCGTGAGAGGCGAGCAGCGAGGTCCTTGGTGACTTTCGAGGCGGACCGCCTCGAAGAGCGATTATGCGCCTCGCGGTCTGAGTGGTCCTCCACGCTTCGGGACCTTCGAGATATTCGAGGCGGTCGGGGCTCCCAGTTTCAGATTTTGAGGAAGCAGGAATGCTCGCGGATGAGTTGCCCTTGTCTCGGTGTGGCGTTGTGGAAAGCTTCATAAAGGAGAGTGTCGTACTAACTCGGGATTGTTATTTTGCGGCCATGAGGCCATCGGCAAAGATCGTCCGACTGGGTAGTATGGCGAGATAGCATGGACTACTAGAAGCGATTGCGGGTTCTTCACCTTCCATAGCCAGGCAGGATGTTCGTACACCGGCAGGCCCCGGTAGAGGTCGCGGTGGAAGTTCCCAGTTTTAGCGGTCCTTTGAACCGCCTATTTTCAGGTATATCCTTAACCCTTTAAAGATTTGTATGCATGAGATGATGACCTTATTATTGTGTGCTACGTTCGGATAGCGTTATGATGGTTATGAGTTAGAAAGCTTGGCTAGTTGAAAGGATTTGTATGGGGGCATGGAAAGTGTGAACTTTAGAATATTTCATGTTGAGACCTTAGATGTAAGGTCGTCTTGAGTATCAGATTTTGCAAGTGATCCTTGTCGGAATACATTTTATGCCTAGAATGTGTTGTGTGATAATTTCCTTGAGTAGTGTTAAATGGAAGTGGTAGCTTTCATGACCTGTTGAGGTAAGATTGTTCCGGGTCGGGGAACAAGAGCGTGATGCGTTAGTGGATCGGGTTGGGGCCATGTTGAGGGCCAACCCGCGGCCGGTTTCAAAGTGGGGTCAGCTCTGGGTGGTCCCGCCAGGTGGTAGGGTCACGAGGGTGCTAGGCCCAGGTTTAGATGACCATCGTATGAGTTCGTGGGTATGTTCGACCAGAATCGGGTCGTGAAGGCCGGGAATGGCCTTAGTAAAGAAGTGAAGCTAGTAAGATGACCAAGTTTGGAGGTAGTGGCTCCAAGGGTTGGAAACAGAAGCGTTGACTAAAGTGTGGTACGTATACTAGAAGAGTTCAAGTGTTCGAGAAGAGTACGACGAGTAAGGGTAAAGGCGAGCATGTATTGCGAGCATAGATATGATCATTTCTTGTGACGGGAGAAGGTGCGAAGGATGTATATTTTAGACCTCAGGAATCGCATGCAGTCCGGTACCATTTGTTGGGTCGCCGGAGTGACACTAGAACCTCGCGGCAAGGTGACAAAAGTTTGTGATGTTAGAGGTGTTTCCTCGTGGACTTGGATGTAAGTATTTCTGGGTGTTTCGTGGCGGTTGTGGCGTTGGCAACTTTTTAGAAGAACTCTATCGTTATCTGTCTCGAGAAGGAACATTCGGGACGAATGTTTCTAAGGAGGGGAGAATGTTATACCCCGTATTTCCAGAGTATGTACGTGAGGGCGTACGTATACAATTTGAGCCTTAAAGTAGGCATAGATTCGAAATTTGTACACAACACCCGGTTAGAGTCGTTTTTAGACGAAACGTTTCCACAGCTTTCGTAGGGAAAATTCCGGCTTTGTCATTTATAATTTTTGCGGATTTTTACGAGAGAAGTAACATTTTTGACCAAAGGGAGGGTGTAATGTGTCACCTCACATTGGAAGAGGTTGAATGACAATTGGCCATTCTTGGCACGTTTTGTTGCCCAATTTTGGTCAAGGGTTAGGTAGGATATTTTTGTGTAGATGGATAAGGTTGCACATGGCTTAATCTTGGCCTTACACTTGCCTTGCACTTGGCACCATCTTGGCCATTGGTTGGCCTTCACTTGACCTATAAATACCCCCTTAGTTGATGAACTTTCTTCATCCAAAAATTGAGCAATCTACCTAAGTCTCAAAATACTCCCTCCCTCTTGTAGTTCTCGTCAAAGCCTCTCCCCTCCTAGTGGCCTTTGGCCGAGAGTTTCCTCCCCTTTGTAGTGGTTAGCGTAGGGTACCCCTAGCCTAGTTGTCTCGTATAAATACCCTTGTAGTGGTATAGAAATACTCTCTAGTATTGTTATAATGTCCAAATACCTTGGCCCCAAATACCTTGTAGTATTCCCAAGGTTACACTTATACTAGCCCAGAAAATACCATTATACTTTCACAGTCGCTAAAACGAAACCCTAAGTAAATCTTCACCCGTAGTTGAAGTTATAAGTAGAAGTTGGTTAGAACTTCTAAGGGTTGTTTGGAGCGGATTGGAGCACTCGGAGTAGGAGCTAAACCTTGCTCAGGATCGACATATAAACTCGGATAATTTTGGGCTTATCGAGGTAAACATTCTTGACCTTCTGTTGTAATTGGAAATTACATGTTGTAGGAGTATATAGTTAAAGTATACTATATATAGAATTGAACATAGCTGTGCGGCAATGTCTTTTGACTTAAGCCTGAATAATACTTACGGCAATGTCTTGCGACTTAAGCCTGAATTTAAATAAGAGAATCGACGTAATTACATAGGACTGTATTACAGTAGACTTGTGTAGTATTCTGTGAGTAAATTGTACACGTCCGGTTAGACGTGCAAACCCCCCCCCCCCCCTGGTTGGCTTGGTAGCCGGCCTCGGTAAAGGAGGAGATTAACGCTGTTGCGGGAGAGTCTTTGCGAATTTTACGTAGAATATGGAACGATGTTAATAAGCGCCTTGTGGCCTTATAGGTTGAAGTACTACGTGTGGTGCGATCTACGTGGCTTAAGGAGTAGCCGACGGTTTGAAGTACTTGGAGCGTTTTGCTATTAGTCGGCACTCGTCGCGAGGTATGTGAACCTCTTCCTATCTCTTATAGCATGATATGTGTGAACTATGTAGTACGGTAGACGTATATGTGTTAACTGTGTTTGATTGTTTTTAAAACATAAAGTGTTATAACGGCTTTATGGGAAGTTGGTTATAACAGCTTTATGTAGGTAAGAAAATACTTTGTGGTTTTAAAAGGTAACTGATGTGAATTATAACTGGCTAGTTATAATAAAGAACTTGATGTATTTCAAAAGATTTATAAATCGTTTTGAAGGGAGAGTAACACTTGGTTTTAAAGGTTTTAAAAAGAGTTATACTAGCTTTATGGGAGTTAGGTATAATGTCTTAAGAGGTAAAGAAAATGGTTTCTTGATGTTAGAAGTTAAGAGACTTGATCTTATAAGATAAGAGACTTAACTTATTTGTTTAATGTGAATGTTTGTGTGAAACCTCATTCGTGAGTAATGAGTACTTGGTTTTATTTAAAGGGATAATGTTTCTTGATTTGGAAATCAGAATGTGTATCGACAGGACCAACTGCAGCGTAATAAAGGAAAATGTATTGAATAATGATGTATCGTATTAAAACCAGTAGAAACCTCCATCTGCATAGAAGCTAAGATGAGACAAAATGATATTACATATCCTAGATCATGGCTGCTTAATAAGATCGATTATAAACAAGAATAACCTACTCACATATAAGGCATATGTTTCTCAAATCATTAAAGGAGAATTATGTTTTAAAGGATTAAAACTATGAACTAAGAGACCTTTTCTAAAAATGAGAAACTTGAGCATTTGAAATTAGGCAAACTTGAACGTTTGGAAAATAAGGTTGTTACTTGATTTTTACAAAGGAAAGCATTTTTGTTTACTTAACAATGTTCGTCACTCTATTTTTATACTACGGACATCGGGTGACTTTTATAAAAGGAATGGATCTCTTTAAAAGGAATTTAACGTACGTAGTACTTTAGGTTAAAACCGGACTTTGGCATAAAATGAAAGTAGCTTGTGTTGTGTAACTTGCCTATACTGGTTGTTGTGTAACTTGCCTATGCCCGTGTTGTGTAACTTGCCTATGCTTGTGTTGTGTAACTTGCCTATGCTTGTTGTTGCGTAGCTTGCTTATGCTTGTGATGATAGCCTTGGTTGTGCAAGAATTGTTATTTTATGGACTAGCTTTCCATGAGGTTTCTTCTTGTTCGGCCTTGGTCACGGTGGTCGGCTCTCGTACTTGCCGTCTCATGGTGATTCGGCCTTGGTACGGTAGTCACCCTCGCTTGCCGTTCGGTGTAGTAGCGAAGTCTCGTGTCTGACCTTGGTCCCCGGTGGTCGACCCTCGTACTTGCCGGTCGGCTACGTGGCCGGCCTTGGTATCCGATGATCGGCTCTCGACTTGCCCGTGTCGGCCGTGTTTTGGTTGCATTATATTATTGTACGGTCGGATCTGGTAGTTATACTTGTCTATACGGTTTTATGACACAGTGGGACACGGTGTTCATGTATACTCTTGCATCTTGTCATATCATAAGCTGGCGGTGAGGAAGAAATTCCACGCACGAGTGATAATTTGGGCGTGAGTCACGACTTGATGTAACTAGTTATATGTTATGTCTTGTAGCTTGGTCATCATACATGTCTCTCGCTTTATATAGACTATTATGATTTCATTTCTGTATTCTGATTTCACATACTTGGTACTGTTATGCCGACCTCGTTCGAAGTGCGTTAAATGCGGTAGAAGTACATTGGATGTCGATCCCGCTCTTAGGATCACCTTTGGCGCATTGGAAGCTCCGTTCCTTGGAGGCTTATCTTTTGGTATGTGTTCCACGAGTTGTAGGTTCTTGTACATTCAGGGTATGGCGGGGCCACTGTCCGTCATAGTTATTGTAAATCTTAAGTGCAGCCTTTGTGTGGGCGGGGTTTTGTAAAAAGGATTAAAGCATTGCGTTTTGAAAGAGTTGTTTATATATATTTTATTGGAAGGTAACCGTTTGGTTGGCCTGTTTTATTATCTTGTCTCATGTTCATGTTTAAGTTTTTATTTCCGCTGGTTTTCTCTGATGTATTATCACTAGGGTGCCCGGGGTAAGGCACCAGTCACGGGCCCGGGATCGGGTCGTGACAAAACCTCCATCTGCATAGAAGCTAAGATAAGACAAAATTGTATTACATTTCCTAGATCATGGCTGCTTTAATAAGATCATTAATAAACAAGTTTTGATTTTCTTAAAATTTCAAAGTAAGGACTTGATTTATAAAAGACAAAGACTTGAAAATTTGAAGTGTTTTATGTTATACCCCGTATTTCCAGAGTATGTACGTGAGCGCGTACGTATTATAATTTGAGCCTTAAAGTTGGCTAGTTTCGAAATTTGTACACAACACCCGATTAGAGTCGTTTTTCGACGAAACGTTTCCACAGCTTTCGTAGGGAAAATTCCGGCTATGTCATTTATAATTTTTGCGGATTTTTCCGAGAGACGAAACATTTTGGACCAACGAGAGGGCGACACTTGTCACCCTCTAATTGGAAGGAGTGGACGGCAAAAGCTTGCCATTTGCACGTTTTTGGTGTTGTTTTTTTGGTCAAGGGTTAGGTAGGATATTTTGTGTAGATGGATAAGGTTGCACATGGCTTAATCTTGACCTTACACTTGCCTAACACTTGGATGGATCTTGGCCATTGGTTGGCCTTCACTTGACCTATAAATACCCTCTAGTTGAAGACTTTCTTCATCAAAACTTGAGCAATCTAACTAAGTCTCAAAATACTCCTCTCCCTTGAGCTTCGTCCGCCACACTACCCCCTTGAGAAGCCTTGGCGAGAGGTCTACCCCCTAGCCTAGTTGTTTCGTATAATACCCCTTTTGTGGTATAGAAATACTCTCCAAGTATTGTTATAATGCCCAAAATACTTTAGCCAAATACCTTGTAGTACTTTCCAAAGTACCACTTTTACAAAGCCAGAAAATACTATTATACTTCCTCGATCCAAAAACGAAACCCTAAGTAAATCTTCACCCGTAGTTGAAGTCATAAGTAGAAGTTGGTTAGAACTTCTAAGGGTTGGTTGGAGCAGTTGGGCGCCGGAGTAGGAGCTAAGCGTTGTTCGGGATCGACATATAAACTCGGATAATTTTGGGCTTATCGAGGTAAACATTCTTGACCTTACATTTGTAATTGGAAATTACATGTTGTAGGAGTATATAGTTAAGTATACTATATATAGAACTGAACATAGTTGTGCGGCAATGTCTGCTGACTTAAGCTGAATAATACTTACGGCAATGTCTTGCGACTTAAGCTGAATTTAAAGAAGAAGCGAACTCAGTAATTACATAGGGTGTATTCTGATGACTTGTGTAACTTTCTTGTGTAGTAGAATTGTACGTCCGGTTAGGCGTATTAACCCCTGGTTGGCTTGGTAGCGGCCTCGATAGAGGAGGAGATTTCTGTTGCGGGGAGGTCTTTAGAATTTTACGTAGAATATTCTACGTCGGGATCTAAAGATATTAATAGGCGCTTTGTGGCCTCTATAGGTTGTAGTACTACGTGTGGAGTGATCCGCTTGGTGAGAGTGTAGCCAGCGGTTTGAGGTACTTGGAGCGTTTTGCTATTAGTCGATAATCATCGCGAGGTATGTGAACCTCTTCCTATCTCTTCTAGCATGATATGTGTGAACTATGTAGTACGGTAGACGTACATGTGTTAAATGTATTTGATTGATTTAAAACATAAAGTGTTATAACGGCTTTATGGGAAGTTGGTTATAATAGCTTTATGTGGATAAGCACATACTTTGTGGTTTTAAAAGGTAATCGATTTGAATAATAAGCGGCTTGATATGTGTTAATAAAGAACTTGAAGCATTTCAAAAGATTTATGAATCGTTTTGAAAGAATGAGTATTACTTGGGTTTTGAAAGCTTAAGAGTTATACTAGCTTTATGGGAAGTTAGGTATAACGGCTTAAGAATGTTTCTTGATTTGGAAATCGAATGTGTATCGACAAACCACCTGCAGCGTTAATAAAAGGAAAATGTATTGACTAAAGAAGTATTATTAAAACCAGTAGAAACCTCCATCTGCATAGAAGCTAAGATGAGACAAAATGATATTACATTTCCTAGATCATGGCTGCTTAATAAGATTGATTATAAACAAGAATAACCTACTCACTAATAAGACATAGGTTTCTCAAAAGCGTTTAAAGGAGAATTATGTTTTAAAGGATTTAAAACTATGAACTACTGAAACCTTTTTCTAAAATGAGAAACTTGAGCATTGAAATTAGGCAAACTTGAGCGTTTGGAAAATAAGGTTGTCACTTGATCTTACAAAGGAAAGCATTTTCGTTTACTTAACAATGTTAGTCACTCAAATTTTATACTACGGTATCGGGTGACCTTTGTAAAAGAAATGGATCTTAAAAGGAATTTAACGGACGTAGTACTTTAAGGTTAAAATCGGACTTTGATATAAAATGAAAGTACCTTGAGTCGTGTGTAACTTGCTTATACTTGTTGTTATGAAACTTGACCATGTTACGTGTGATAGCCTTGTTGTGTAAATCTTGTGTCTACTCGACTACGGTTCATCCGGAATGTATATCACTTGACTCTGGGTCATCCGGAAATGTATTTCACTCGACTCGGTTCATCCGGAATGTGTTTCACTTGATTCCGGTTCATCCGGAATGTATTTCACTTGAGGACCGGTTCATCCGGAATGTATTTCACTTGAGGACCGGTTCATCCGAATGTATTTCACTTGAGGCCAGGTTCATCCGGAATGTATTTCACTTGACTAAGTTCATCCGGAATGTATTCCACCCTTTTCTATATTGGGTCCATAAGATGGGCGAGACACATTATCGTATCACATGATTTATACCTAGGCTGGCGGTGAGGAAGGAGTTCCACGGGCATGAGGATGACTTTTAGGCGTGAGTCACGACTTGACATGGCTTGCTCTTATGTTGTGAATCGTAGTTTGGTTATCATATATGTCTCCTTTATAGACTATTATGATTTCATTCTGATATTTTCTGATTTCACATACTTGGTACTGTTATCGACCTCTCCCGAAGTGCGTTCATCTGCGAGTAAAACATCATCGGTATCGATCCCCGCTTTTAGGATCACCTTTCAAAGATATTGAAGCTCCGTTCCTTGAGGCTTATCTTTTGGTATGTTACCACAGTGCAGATTCTTATACATTCGAGGTATGGCGGGCCACTGTCCGTCATAAATGTTGTAAAATCTTAGAGTGCATGCCTTTGTTGTGGGCGGGGTTTGTAAAAGGATAAGCTGCTCGGTATTTATGTATATATGATGAAGGCAAGCTGTTTTGGTTGCTTTGTTTATTTATCTTTTCTCTTAATTCATGTTCATGTTTTTATTTCCGCTGATTTTCTCGATGTTGTATCACTAGGGTGCAGGGTAAGGCACGATCACGGGCCCGGTTGGTCGTGACAAAAGTGGTATCGAGCGATTAATCCTCGGAAAGTGTCTACGAACCGTGTCTAGTAGAGTCTTGATTATCGGTGTGTTGTGCACCACATCTATAATCGTGAGGCTATAGGACATTTAGGATTGGTTTCCATTCTTCTCATTACGAGATCGTGCCACTGAGTGTGATAAGTTGGGCCCTCGGCGTATTCCTTTCCTTTACGATTATGCCTCGCGTAAGGCAACCTGAACCAGATGGGCAAGGCGATTGAGGAGTCATTAGTGAGATCTGAGAGAGTACGAGCGACAGCCCGAGCGTCGAGACTGAGGCGATGCTTAGCGGGTTTCGCGCCGCCCGGCGCAGCGAGTTTAGAGCGCGGCGGTGGCTGCTGAGACTCTGACACTGAGCCTCGGTCCCCACACGAGCCGATGAGATGGGTACAAGGAGATGGCGATTCGGCGAGTCGTGGCGAGATATGAGGATAGGTGGATCAGCGATTCCGGCCCGATAGCACCGTAGTACACCCGGCGAGCGGTTTGAGGCTACGTGACTTTACGAGTTGTAGCCCTTGATGTTCCATGGATCGAGGCGAGGCGACCCTCGGGAGTTTATCAAGCAGCTCTGGATTATGAGGTGATCGAGCCTCGAGGCGAGTCGGTGGTATTGGGTTCGCATCGATTGCGTAATCTGCGATTGGTAGTTTGATTCGTAGGAGCTGTCGGGAAGAGCATGCACTTCCAGCGATTTGGGACGAGTTCTCGAGGCATTTCTTGCACATTTCTTGCCCCGCAGATGAGAGGCTCGGGCGATTTTTGAGCGTTGAGACGGGGCGGGCGGGCGGTTAGAGAGTACAATGTGGAGTTCGACTCATTAGCTCGGTATGTTCCTTGTGGTAGGCGATATGGAGGACGAGTACACCGCTACGTCCGGGTGGGCGATTACTTGGCGAGGCTTATGCGGGTGTAGCTCTTCACCGCATGGACATTGCCCGCATGCAAGCTCATGCACTAGGATGTGAGGCACGGAGAGGTCGGCGGAATGACCGAGATCGGCGAAGAGGCGAGCAGCGAGGTCCTTTGGTAACTTTCGAGGCGGACCGCCTCGGCCGATCTAGTTATGTACCTCCACCAAGATGAGTGGTCCCCTCGATCTTGGGGCGTTCGGGGTATTCGGGCTGGTGAGCTCGGGGCTTAGTTCCACGGTATACGTGAGTGCTAGCGGCGGATTCATGTCCCCCTCGGTGTACGCGATGTGACAAACATCATCGGGAATGTCGTCTTTTGCGGTGCTTGTTTCACTGCGGCCGTCGAGCCATGTGACGAGAGCGTGCTTATAGGAGAGGTACGGCGGCAGCGCGACTGCGGATCGATGGCGAGTTCATCGCTTCTACGATTATGCGCCTGCAGGTGGACTTATGATTAGAGTGGAGCGGTAGCTGGTATCTCCTTAACCCTCAGAGGCTTGTATGTTTTGATGTTACGTTAATGTGTTAAGTGTTATGTTCGGATAGCTTTGTGCTAAAATGTGATTTAGGAACAGTTGGGGAAAAGGGTAAGCACAGGGGTGAGAAATGATGAACCTTAGAATATTACGGTTGAGACCTTAGATGTAAGGCCGTCTTGAGTACAATATTTTGCGAGTGATCCTTGTAAGAGTGCATTTTATGACTAGAATGTTTTGTTTGATTAGTCCCTGGGTTGGGTAAATGAAAGTGGTATCTTTTATAATGTGATTTAGCAAGATTGTTCCATGTCGAGGAGCAAGTTGGCGGCGATGGGTCGGGTTGGGGCCGTGTTGCGGGCCAACCCGCGACTGTTCGAGTGGGGTCAGCTCTGGGTGGTCCCGCCAGGTGGTAGGGTCACGAGGGTGCTAGTCCCAAGTTTAGATGACCGTCGTATGAGTTCGTGGTTATGTTCGACCAGAAGCGGATCATGAAGGCCGGGAATGGCCTTAAGGGAGATTGCGGTTAGTAAGATGACCAAGTTGGAGGTAGTGACTCCAAAGTTTTGAAGACACAGGCGATGGCGAAGTGTGGTGCATTATCTTGGAAGAGTTCAAGATGTTCGAGAAAATCTGACGAGTGAGGGTAGAGGCGAGCATGTATTTCGAGCATAGATATGATCATTTCTTGTAAAGGGAGAAGGTGCGAAGGATGTATATTTTAGACCTCAGGAATCGCATGCAGTCCGGTACCATTGGTTGGGTCGCCGGAGTGACACTAGAACCTCGCGGCAAGGTGACAAAAGTTTGTGATGTTAGAGGTGTTTCCTCGTGGACTTGGATGTAAGTATTTGCGTGCATGTGTTGTTTCGTGGCCAGTTGTGGCGTTGGCAACTTATTAGAAGAACTTTATCGTTATCCGTCTTGAGAAGGAACATTCGGGACGAATGTTTCTAAGGAGGGGAGAATGTTATACCCCGTATTTCAGTATATGCGTGAGCGTCGTATTATAATTTGAGCCTTAAAGTTGGCTAGTTTCGAAATTTGTACACAACACCCGATTAGAGTCGTTTTTCGGAAAGCGTTTCCACGACTTTCGTAGGGAAAATTCGGCTATGTCATTTATAATTTTTGCGGATTTTTCAGAGAGGCGAAACATTTTGGACCAACGAGAGGCGACACTTGTCACCTCTAATTGGAAGGAGTGGACGGCAAAAGCTTGCCATTTGCGTTTTTGGTGTTGTTTTTGGTCAAGGGTTAGGTAGTATATTTTGTGTAGATGGATAAGGTTGCACATGGCTTAATCTTGACCTTACACTTGCCTAACACTTGGATGGATCTTGGCCATTGGTTGGCCTTCACTTGACCTATAAATACCCTCTAGTTGAAGACTTTCTTCGTCAAAACTTGAGCAATCTAACTAAGTCTCAAAATACTCCCTCTCCTCGAGCTTTGTCCGCCACACTACCCCCCGAGAAGCCTTGGCGAGAGGTCTACCCCCTAGCCTAGTTGTTTCGTATAATACCCCTTTTGTGGTATAGAAATACTCTCCAAGTATTGTTATAATGCCCAAAATACTTTAGCCAAATACCTTGTAGTACTTTCCAAAGTACCACTTTTACAAAGCCAGAAAATACTATTATACTTCCTCGATCCACAAAAACGAAACCCTAAGTAAATCTTCACCCGTAGTTGAAGTCATAAGTAGAAGTTGGTTAGAACTTCTAAGGGTTGGTTGGAGCAGTTGGGCGCCGGAGTAGGAGCTAAGCGTTGTTCGGGATCGACATATAAACTCGGATAATTTTGGGCTTATCGAGGTAAACATTCTTGACCTTACATTTGTAATTGGAAATTACATGTTGTAGGAGTATATAGTTAAGTATACTATATATAGAACTGAACATAGTTGTGCGGCAATGTCTGTTGACTTAAGCCTGAATAATACTTACGGCAATGTCTTGCGACTTAAGCTGAATTTAAAGAAGAGAAGCGACTGTAATTACATAGGGTGTATTCTGATGACTTGTGTAACTTTCTTGTGTAGTAGAATTGTACACGTCCGGTTAGGCGTATTAACCCCTGGTTGGCTTGGTAGCGGCCTCGATAGAGGAGGAGATTTCTGTTGTTGCGGGAGAGTCTTTGCGAATTTTACGTAGAATATTCTACGTCGGGATCTAAAGATATTAATAGGCGCTTTGTGGCCTCTATAGGTTGTAGTACTACGTGTGGGTGATACGCTTGGTGAGAGTGTAGCCGACGGTTTGAGGTACTTGGAGCGTTTTGCTATTAGTCGATAATCATCGCGAGGTATGTGAACCTCTTCCTATCTCTTCTAGCATGATATGTGTGAACTATGTAGTACGGTAGACGTACATGTGCTAAATGTATTTGATTGATTTAAAACATAAAGTGTTATAACGGCTTTATGGGAAGTTGGTTATAATAGCTTTATGTGGATAAGCACATACTTTGTGGTTTTTAAAAGGTAACTGATTTGAATAATAACTGGCTTGATATGTGTTAATAAAGAACTTGAAGCATTTCAAAAGATTTATGAATCGTTTTGAAAGAATGAGTATTACTTGGGTTTTGAAAGCTTAAGAGTTATACTAGCTTTATGGGAAGTTAGGTATAACGGCTTAAGAATGTTTCTTGATTTGGAAATCGGAATGTGTATCGACAAACCAACTGCGGCGTTAATAAAAGGAAAATGTATTGACTAAAGAAGTATTATTAAAACCAGTAGAAACCTCCATCTGCATAGAAGCTAAGATGAGACAAAATGATATTACATTTCCTAGATCATGGCTGCTTAATAAGATTGATTATAAACAAGAATAACCTACTCACTTATAAGACATAGGTTTCTCAAAACGTTTAAAGGAGAATTATGTTTTAAAGGATTTAAAACTATGAACTAAGAAACCTTTTTCTAAAATGAGAAACTTGAGCATTCGAAATTAGGCAAACTTGAACGTTTGGAAAATAAGGTTGTCACTTGATCTTACAAAGGAAAGCATTTTCGTTTACTTAACAATGTTAGTCACTCAAATTTTATACTACGGGTATCGGGTGACCTTTGTAAAAGAAATGGATCTTAAAAGGAATTTAACGGACGTAGTACTTTAAGGTTAAAATCCGGACTTTGATATAAAATGAAAGTACCTTGAGTCGTGTGTAACTTGCTTATACTTGTTGTTATGAAACTTGACCATGTTACGTGTGATAGCCTTGTTGTGTAAATCTTGTTCTACTCGACTACCGGTTCATCCGGGAATGTATATCACTTGACTACCGGGTCATCCGGGAATGTATTTCACTCGACTACCGGTTCATCCGGGAATGTGTTTCACTTGATTACCGGTTCATCCGGGAATGTATTTCACTTGAGGCCAGGTTCATCCGGAATGTATTTCACTTGAGGACCGGTTCATCCAGGAATGTATTTCACTTGAGGCCAGGTTCATCCGAATGTATTTCACTTGACTCTGGTTCATCAGAATGTATTCCACCCTTTTCTATATTGGGTCCATAAGATGGGCGAGACACATTATACGTATCACATGATTTATACCTAGGCTGGCGGTGAGGAAGGAGTTCCACGGGCATGAGGATGACTTTTAGGCGTGAGTCACGACTTGACATATTTGCTCTTATGTTGTGAGCGTAGTTTGGTTATCATATATGTCTCTGCTTTATAGACTATTATGATTTCATTTCTGATATTTTCTGATTTCACATACTTGGTACTGTTATCTTGACCTCCTTGGAAGTGCGTTCATCTGCCGAGTAAAAGGTACATCATTGTCGATCCGCTTTTAGGATCACCTTCGGCGTATTGAAGCTCCGTTCCTTGAGGCTTATCTTTTGGTATGTTACCACAGTCTGTAGATTCTTATACATTCGTGGGTATGGCGGGGCCACTGTCCGTCATAGCCATTGTAAAATCTTAAGTGCATGCTTTGTTGTGGCGGGGTTTGTAAAAGGATAAGCATTCGGTATTTATGTATATATGATGAAGGCAAGCTGTTTTGGTTGGCTGTTTATTTATCTTTTCTCTTAATTCATGTTCATGTTTTTATTTCCGCTGATTTTCTCGATGTTGTATCACTAGGGTGCGGGTAAGGCACGATCCACGGGCCCGGTTGGTCGTGACAAAAGTGGTATCGAGCGATTAATCCTCGGAAAGTGTCTGAACCCGTGTCTAGTAGAGTCTTGATTATCGGTGTGTTGTGCACCACATCTATAATCGGAGGCTATAGGACATTTAGGATTGGTTTCCATTCTTCTCATTACGAGATCGTGCCCTAGAGGCGTGTGATAAGTTGGGCCCTCCGACGTATTCCTTTCCTTTACCGATTATGCCTCGCGTAAGGCAACCTGCACCCAGATGGGCAAGGCGGTTGAGGAGCTGTTAGTGAGATCTGAGGAGTACGAGGGCACAGCCCGCCAAGACTGAGCAGATGCGGACGGCGGGTTTCGCGGCGCCAAAGACAAAGAGTTTAGAGCCGCGGCGGTGGCTGCTGAGACTCTGACACTGAGCCTCGGTCCCACACTGGAGCCGATGAGACGGGTACAAGGAGATGGCGATTCTTGGCGGTCGTGGCGAATATGAGATAGGCTGGATGCTGTGATTCCGGCCCAGTAGCACCCGTAGTACACCCCGAGCGGTTTGAGGCTACGTGACTTTCGAGTTGTAGCCCGCCGATGTTCCATGGATCGAGCGGGGCGACCCTCGGGAGTTTATCAAGCGACTCTGGATTATGAGGGTGATCGAGCCTCGAGGCGTAGTCGGTGGTATTGGGTTCGCATCGATTGCGTAATCTGCGATTGGTAGTTTTGATTCGTGAGCTGTCGGGAAGAGCATGCACTTCCAGCGATTTGGGACGAGTTCTCGAGGCATTTCTTGCACATTTCTTGCCCCACAGATGAGAGGCTCGGGCAGCAGATTTTTGGCGTTGAGGCGGGGCGGGCGGGCGGTTAGAGAGTACAATGTGAGTTCGACTCATTAGCTCGGTATGTTCCCGTGGTAGCGATATGGAGGGCCAGTACCGCTACGTCACCGGGCTGGGCGATTACTTGGCGAGGCTTATGCGGGTGTAGCTCTTGGTGGGCATGGACAGTGCCCGCATGCAGGATCATGCACTAGGATGTGAGGCACGGAGAGGTCGACGGAAGGACCGAGATCAACGGAAGAGGGCCAGGACAGCAGGGTCCTTTGGTGACTTTCGAGGCGGACCGCCTCGGCCGATCTAGTTATGTACCTCCACGATGCAGTGGTCCCGCCCGATCTTGGGGCGTTCGGGGTATTCGGAGCTGGTCGAGCTTGAGCTTCGGTTCACGGTATACGTGAGTGCTAGCGGCGGGATTCATGTCCTCGGTGTGCGCGATGTGGCAAACATCATCCCGGAATGTCGTCTTTTATGGTGCTTGTTTCACCTGCGGCCGTCAGGGCCATGTGACGAGAGACTGTGCTTATAGGAGAGGTACCGGCAGCTTGGCGCAGCCTACCGGATCAGTGGCAGGTTCATCGCCTTCTACAGTTATGCGCCCTGCAGGGCAGACTTATGATTAGAGTGGAGCGGTAGCTTCAGGTATATCCTTAACCCTCTAGAGGCTTGTATGTTTTGATGTTATGTTAATGTGTTAAGTGTTATGTTCGGATAGCTTTGTGCTAAAATGTGATTTAGGAACCTGGTTGGGGAAAAAGGGTAAGCCTGGGGGTGAGGAAATGATGAACCTTAGAATATTACAGTTGAGACCTTAGATGTAAGGCCGTCTTGAGTACAATATTTTGCGAGTGATCCTTGTCAGAGTGCATTTTATGCCTAGAATGTGTTGTGTGATTAGTCCCTGGGTTGGGTAAATGAAAGTGGTATCTTTCATGATGTGATTTAGCAAGATTGTTCCGTGTCGAGGAGCAAGAGTTGGCGCGACAGTGGGTCGGGTTGGGGCCATGTTGCGGGCCAACCCGCAGCCTGTTTCGAGGTGGGGTCAGCTCTGGGTGGTCCCGCCAGGTGGTAGGGTCACGAGGGTGCTAGTCCCAAGTTTAGATGACCGTCGTATGAGTTCGTGGTTATGTTCGACCAGAAGCGGATCATGAAGTAGGGAATGGCCTTAAGGGAGATGCGGTTAGTAAGATGACCAAGTTGGAGGTAGTGACTCCAAAGTTTTGAAGACACAGGCGATGGCGAAGTGTGGTGCATTATCTTGGAAGAGTTCAAGATGTTCGAGAAGAGTACGACGAGTGAGGGTAGAGGCGAGCATGTATTTCGAGCATAGATATGATCATTTCTTGTAAAGGGAGAAGGTGCGAAGGATGTATATTTTAGACCTCAGGAATCGCATGCAGTCCGGTACCATTGGTTGGGTCGCCGGAGTGACACTAGAACCTCGCGGCAAGGTGACAAAAGTTTGTGATGTTAGAGGTGTTTCCTCGTGGACTTGGATGTAAGTATTTGCGTGCATGTGTTGTTTCGTGGCCAGTTGTGGCGTTGGCAACTTATTAGAAGAACTTTATCGTTATCCGTCTTGAGAAGGAACATTCGGGACGAATGTTTCTAAGGATGGGAGAATGTTATACCAGTATTTCCGAGTATATGCGTGAGCGCGTACGTATTATAATTTGAGCCTTAAAGTTGGCTAGTTTCGAAATTTGTACACAACACCCGATTAGAGTCGTTTTTCGACGAAACGTTTCCACAGCTTTCGTAGGGAAAATTCCGGCTATGTCATTTATAATTTTTGCGGATTTTTCTGAGAGACGAAACATTTTGGACCAACGAGAGGGCGACACTTGTCACCCTCTAATTGGAAGGAGTGGACGGCAAAAGCTTGCCATTTGCGTTTTTGGTGTTGTTTTTGTTAAATGGTTAGGTAGGATATTTTTTTTAGATGGATAAGGTTGCACATGGCTTAATCTTGACCTTACACTTGCCTATCACTTGGATGGATCTTGGCCATTGGTTGGCATTCACTTGACCTATAAATACCACTCTAGTTGAAGACTTTCTTCATCCAAAACTTGAGCAATCTAACTAAGTCTCAAAATACTCCCTCTCCTCGAGCTTTCGTCACACTACCCCTTGAGAAGCCTTGGCAGAGGTCTACCCCTAGCCTAGTTGTTTTCGTATAATACCCCCTTTTGTGGTATAGAAATACTCTCCAAGTATTGTTATAATGCCCAAAATACTTTAGCCAAATACCTTGTAGTACTTTCCAAAGTACCATTTTTACAAAGCCAGAAAATACTATTATACTTCCCTCAGTCACAAAAACGAAACCCTAAGTAAATCTTCACCCGTAGTTGAAGTCATAAGTAGAAGTTGGTTAGAACTTCTAAGGGTTGGTTGGAGCAGTTGGGCGCCGGAGTAGGAGCTAAACGTTGTTCGGGATCGACATATAAACTCGGATAATTTTGGGCTTATCGAGGTAAACATTCTTGACCTTACATTTGTAATTGGAAATTACATGTTGTAGGAGTATATAGTTAAGTATACTATATATAGAACTGAACATAGTTGTGCGGCAATGTCATGCTGACTTAAGCTGAATAATACTTACGCGATGTCTTGCGACTTAAGCTGAATTTAAAGAAGAGAATCGAATCGTAATTACATAGGGTGTATCAGATGAGACTTGTGTAACTTTCTTGTGTAGTAGAATTGTACACGTCAGGTTAGGCGTATTAACCCCTCGGTTGGCTTGGTAGCCTGCCTCGATAGAGGACGTGATTTAAGCTGTTGCGGGGGGGGGAGGTGCTGCCGACTTTGCTGTAGAATATGCTACGTCGGGATCGACAGGTCTGCATAGGCGCTGTGTGGCCTCGAGAGGTTGTAGTACGACGTGTGGAGTGATCTGCTTGGCGAGAGTGTAGCCGACGGTTTGAGGTACTTGGGCGTTTTGCTATTAGTCGATAATCATCGCGAGGTATGTGAACCTCTTATCTCTTCTAGCATGATATGTGTGAACTATGTAGTACGGTGAGCGTCATGTGCTAAATGTATTTGATTGATTTAAAACATAAAGTGTTATAACGGCTTTATGGGAAGTTGGTTATAATAGCTTTATGTGGATAAGCACATACTTTGTGGTTTTAAAAGGTAGCGATTTGAATAATAGCGGCTTGATATGTGTTAATAAAGAACTTGAAGCATTTCAAAAGATTTATGAATCGTTTTGAAAGAATGAGTATTACTTGGGTTTTGAAAGCTTAAGAGTTATACTAGCTTTATGGGAAGTTAGGTATAACGGCTTAAGAATGTTTCTTGATTTGAAATCGAATGTGTATCGACAAACCACCTGCGGCGTTAATAAAAGGAAAATGTATTGACTAAAGAAGTATTATTAAAACCAGTAGAAACCTCCATCCGCATAGAAGCTAAGATGAGACAAAATGATATTACATTTCCTAGATCATGGCTGCTTAATAAGATTGATTATAAACAAGAATAACCTACTCACTTATAAGACATAGGTTTCTCAAAACGTTTAAAGGAGAATTATGTTTTAAAGGATTTAAAACTATGAACTACGAAACCTTTTTCTAAAATGAGAAACTTGAGCATTCGAAATTAGGCAAACTTGAACGTTTGGAAAATAAGGTTGTCACTTGATCTTACAAAGGAAAGCATTTTGGTTTACTTAACAATGTTAGTCACTCAAATTTTATACTACGGGTATCGGGTGACCTTTGTAAAAGAAATGGATCTTTAAAGGAATTTAACGGACATAGTACTTTAAGGTTAAAATCCGGACTTTGATATAAAATGAAAGTACCTTGAGTCGTGTGTAACTTGCTTATACTTGTTGTTATGAAACTTGACCATGTTACGTGTGATAGCCTTGTTGTATAAGTACTGTGTCCTACTCGACTACCGGTTCATCCAGGGAATGTATATCACTTGACTCTGGGTCATCAGGAAATGTATTTCACTCGACTAGGTTCATCCGGAATGTGTTTCACTTGATTACGGTTCATCCGGAATGTATTTCACTTGAGGACCGGTTCATCCGGAATGTATTTCACTTGAGGACCGGTTCATCCGAATGTATTTCACTTGAGGACCGGTTCATCCGGAATGTATTTCACTTGACTCTAGGTTCATCCGGAATGTATTCCACCCTTTTCTATATTGGGTCCATAAGATGGCGAGACACGTTATACGTATCACATGATTTATACCTAGGCTGGCGGTGAGGAAGGAGTTCCACGGGCATGAGGATGACTTTTAGGGCGTGAGTCACGACTTGACATGATCGCTCTTATGTTGTGAGCGTAGTTTGGTTATCATATATGTCTCTGCTTTATAGACTATTATGATTTCATTTCTGATATTTCTGATTTCACATACTTGGTACTGTTATCGACCTCCTTGAAGTGCGTTCATCTGCATGAGTAAAAGGTACATCATTGTCGATCCCCTTTTAGGATCACCTTTGGCGTATTGAAGCTCCGTTCCTTGGAGGCTTATCTTTTGGTATGTTACCCGAGTGCAGATTCTTATACATTGAGGGTATGGCGGGGCCACTGTCCCGTCATAGTCCATGTAAAATCTTAGAGTGCATGCTTTGTTGTAGGCGTGGTTTGTAAAAAGGATAACTGTTCAGGTATTTATGTATATATGATGAAGGCAACTGTTTTGGTTGGCCTGTTTATTTATCTTTTCTCTTAATTCATGTTCATGTTTTTATTTCCGCTGATTTTCTCTGATGTTGTATCACTAGGGTGCCCGGGGTAAGGCACCAGTCACGGGCCCGGGTTCGGTTCGTGACATTTTCGTTTAAAAAGGAAGGCATGCTTTTGTCTTAAGTTGGTTCAAAAAGAAGGTAGGGAAATTGTTTTGGTTTACTTAAAAAGATAGTCACTCTATTTTGATACTACGGGTATCGTGTGACTCTTGTGAAAGAAACGGATCTTTTTAAAGAGTTAATGTATGAAGTACTTTGGGGATAAAAACCCGAACTTGTTGACGTAAAATAGAAAGTACCTTGTGTGAATAACTTGACTATGTTGGTTTATGATAGCCTTGTAATACTTTCTTGTTGGTTTGATAAGTAAACATGTTAGGATGCTACGTGTGTTAGTGTCTTGTGATGTTTGTGTAAAGGGGTTTCCTTTTATTGTGCTTATGTTGTTTAACGATAAGCCGTTATGTTAGTATTGTACCACTCACCTCTTGACATGTTATACCGGGGGTTAAGCTGCCCCCCGATGCGAAGGATGCCTCATGCGGGTCCAGGGGACCTATGCGGAGCTACGAGAGTTCCAGGTTAGTGTGCGGGGAATACCTCATGCGGTCTATGTGGCCATGCGGACTACGAGAGTCCAGGACGATGCCGAGAAGTAGATACCCTCGATGCGGGGAATACCTCATGCGGGCCTAGGTGGCCTATGCGGAGCTGCGGTGAGTTCCAGGATTTGACGCGCATTGATCTCGAGGAGAGTGGCGGCCGATCATGTGGCGCGGTCTAGAAAGACCTCGTGATCTGATTTTATAGCATTGTTGGTACGTGGGTTTTAGTAGTCGGCTATGCCTTCGCACTTACCGTCTGATTTATTATGACACAGGTGGGACCTGGTGTTCATGTGTATTCCTTGGTGCTTTTATATCATGGATTGCCGACAGTGAGGAAGGAATTCCACCGGCATGATTGATATTGTGGGCATGAGACCCATGGTTATATTTGAGTGATGACTTTAAGGGCGTGAGTCCCTGACTTGACATATTCGCTTACATATTGTGTATCGTAAATTGGTTATCATATATGTCTTACATTCTATATAGACTATTATGATTTCATTCTGATATTTTCGGTTTCACATACTTGGTACTGTTGTGCGACCTCCTTCGGCTGCGTTCATGCCGCGGTAGAGTACACCGATTGTTGATCCTCGCCATAGGGTCACGATTCAGCGTTTTGGGAAGCTCCGTGTCTCGGAGGCTTATCTTTGGTATAGTCCCTGTAGTTGTAGGTACTTACATTCGTGGGTATGGCGCCCTGTCCGCCATTGTTGTTATAACATTCTTAGATGTCTGTAATCTTTGTTGTGGGCGGGGTTTGTAAAAGGATATCGCTCAAGTTTTTATATATATATATGCCGAAGGCAACTTTTCTCGAATAAACTGTTTCTTACTTCATATTGTTTCATGTCTTGTTTTATATTCCATTGGTTACTCGATGTATGTCTACTTGGGTGCGGGTAAGGCACGATCCACGCCCGGTTCGGTCGTGACAAAAGTGGTATCGAGCGATTAATCCTCGGAAAGTGTCTCAGACCGTATCTAGTAAGTCTTGATTATCGGTGTGTTGTGCACCAATAATCGTGAGGCTATAGGATATTTAGGATTGGTTTTCATTCTTCTCACTCGAGATCGTACCTTAGAGTCGTGTTATAAGTTGGACCCTCTAACGTATTTCTTTCCTTACCGATTATGCCTTCACGCAGCAACCCTGAGAAGGCAAGCGTAGAGGAGCTGCGAGTAGAGCACAGAGGGTTACGAAGGTACAGGCCCAATCATCACCTGAGGTGGTGCTTCATTCGGGGAGTTCTGCGACGTCGCCAGCCCCAGCAGAGTCTAGCACAGCGGCAACAGTTCCTACTGCGGCCATGATATTTGAACCTTCAGTTCCACGACCAGTAGCAGAAAGTATGGATTGCAAAGAGATGACCCTGTTACTAGCTAGGGATTTAGCAACCAGAGAGTATATTATGTACCGATTTATCACGGGTCTTGATGATTATCTAAGAGAGGGTTGTGCAAGAGTAGCTCTTCAGTCAGGCATGAGCATGGCCTGCGTACGGGCTTATGCGCAGCAGGCCGAGAAACGTAGGGATCGACGGGTTAACCAAGATCGTGAAGAGGGCGAAACGAGGTCCTTTGGTAACTTTCGAGGCGGACCTTCTCAGTAGCAGACTGGTTATGCGCCTCCGCCAGTACAGAGTGGTCCTCCACAGACTTCAGGACGATCGGGGTATGCAAGAGTTGGTCAGAGCTCCAGGGCTTCTGGATCACAGCTACATGTAGGTTCCAGCCAGCCGGATTCAGTTTTCCCTCAGTGTTCACAGTGTGGCAGGCGTCATCCCGGGGAATGTCGTCTTTTTATTGGTGCTTGTTTTACCTGCGGCCGTCGAGCCGTGTGGCGAGAGAATGTTCAAGTAGGAGGATGCAGCGGGAGGACTCATCCTACGGTCGATTGTGGATTCGGTGGTTCGGAGAGGAAGGGGTGTTAGCGGAGAGGCCACCCCACCTCGGTGTGGCGTTGTGGTAGGTGTCATTGTGGGAGTGTCATACTTCTTGACGACTTGTTATGCTTGCGGCGGCACAGGCCATTTTGCGAAAAATTGTCCGACCAGAGGTGGCGCGGATGTAGAGACTCAGCCTTCAGGATCAGTGGCTAGTTCATCACCTTCCCTAGCTATGCGCCCAACAGGGCAGGATTGATTAGAACGATAAAGGGGAGTGAAGCAGTAGATACAGGTATATCCTTAACCCTCTAGAGATTAGTATGTGTGATAAGATGAGTATATCTTAAGTGTTATGTTCAGATAACATTGTGTTAATTGTGATTAGAAATCATGGTTAGTTACAAGGGTAAGATTGGGGATAGGGAAAGTGTGAGCCTTAGAGTTTTATACGTGGAGACCTTAGAGACGAGGCCATCTTGAGTAAAAGATTTATTTTTATGTTTGACCCTTATCGGAGTGCATAGTATACGTGAGATAGATTTGTGTGATAAGTCCCTGAGTAGTGTGAAATGAAAGAGGGTAGTTGAGCTAAGAAGACCACTAGGTTTTCGTGACTTGATGGTGAGATTGTTCCAGATCGGGAAACAAGAGCTTGGCGCGATGAATGGGTCGGGTTGAGGCCAGATTGTGGGTCAACCCGCTGCTCGGTTTGAAGTAAGGAAAATTTGTGGTGGTCCCGCTATGTGTTAGGGTCACGAGGGTGTTAGGCCCAAGTTTAGTTGACCATCGTACGAGTTCGTGGATGCGTTCGACCAGTAGTCGGGCCGATGAGGTCAGCCCATCTTGTCTTTCGGATCGGAATTTGTTTACTCGGCGGAGGGTTATGCGAGATGTTATATATCAAGAAGGTTATAAGGCTGCACGGGGTTCCTACTTTCACTTTATGACAGGCAGTGGAGCCCAGTTTACGACTATTTCTTTTATAGAGGTTTTACCAGGCAAGGTTAGGAACTCAGGTGAGTCTCAGTATTGCATTCACCCTCGGGCCGGTGTTTTGATTTCAGAGGTAGCTGTAAGGATTATTCGCCTCTTGTTGAGTAAGTATTATAATAGCTACCATTTCAGTATTCGGATGTCACCTTATGAAGCCTTGTATGGGCGGTAGTGTAGGTTGTCGGTCGATTGGATCGATGTTGGCAAGGTTCAGATTGTTGGTTCATACTTGATTCAGCAGGATGTGGATAGGGTGAAGCTTATCCAGGAGAGGTTATTGGCAGCTCAGAGTCAACAGAAGTCGTGTGGATAATCGGCGTCGACACTTGGAGTTCAGGTTGACGGTGGGTTTCTTAAAGGTACCACCCCGGAAGGGCGTGACGAGATTTGGAAAGCAGGGAAAACTTAGCCCGCGGTACTTTGAGTGTTTTCAGATCATTTGGAGAATAGGCCAGGTTGCCTATAAGTTAGCTTTGCCGTCCGACGTAGGAGGCAGTACGTCCGGTCTTTCATGTTGCTATGTTCGGAAAAATATCGGAGATCCATCCAGAGTGTTCCCAGTTAATGATGACCAAGTTGGAGATAGTAACCCCGAGATGTTGGGAACTGAAGCTATAACAGAAAGGTGGTAAGTTTATTTAGGAAGTGTTCGAGTGTACGAGGAGGGTACGACGAGTAAGAGAATAGAAGTGATCATTTCTTTTGTAAAATGAAGGTGCGAAGGGAGTATCTTTTAGACCTTGGGTGGGAGATTTTGTGAGGATAGAGGTGATTCCTCGTGGACTTGGATTTAAGTATTTGCGCGTGTGTATATTATGGCCAGGTGTGGCATAATTGGTTTTGCAAGTATAGTAGTGAAGACTATACCGACGCGTGTATGATTTAAGACTTAGAAGGAACATTCGGGACGAATGTTTCTAAGGGGGGAAGAATGTTACACCCCGTAGTTCCAGGGTATGTATGTGAGGACGTACGTACGAGAATACGACAGTAATTTTGGAAAGGAAGAAAGATGTGATTTTTCGACGGAAAAGTTTCCGGTTTTTGTGAAGTAAAAAGGTTCGTTAATGGGAATTAGATTCCCAGATTTGGTATTCGGACTTTTTGGAATATTTTAGAAGTATTGGAATTTTAATTTCCGGAATTGGTCATGTGGGGCCCACGAGAGAAATTACGGTTTTGTGAGGCCCACTTTATTTTCGGATTTTTGGCATTACGGATATTTTCGGAAAATGAATATTTTGGACCAACGAGAGGGCGACATGTGTCACCCTCAAGTGGACGGTTTGGTGGTCAATGTTTGGCACGTTTTTGGTGTTTTAAAGGGCTTAAACATTTGGTCAATGTTTTGTAGATATTTGTGGGGTAGATAGATAAGGTTGCACATGTCCAAATCTACACCCTCCACTTGCCTTGATCTTGGCCATTGATTGGCCTATAAATACCCCTTGTGTGCAAGACTTATTCTTCATCCCTTAAACATTTTTCCAAGTCTCAAAACTCCCTCCCCCTTAGTAAAGCTCTCGTCCAACACCCCCCCCCCCTCCTTGTGTTCTCGCCGATACACACCCCCCCCTCCCCTTGGTAGAAAAATATTCTCCAAGTATTGTTGTTATTCCAAAATACCTTAGCCCAAATACCTTGTAGTATTCCAAGTTACCTCTATACAAAAAGCCCGGAAATGCTACTTTATATCCCTTAGTCACAAGACGAAGCCCTAGGAAAACCTTCATAGTTGGTTGAATTATTAAGTAGAAGTTTTTCAGAACTTCTAAGGGTTTCTTGGAGCGAATTGGAGCGTACAGAATAGGAGCTAAACCTTGCTCAGGATTGACTTTAATCTTGGATAATTTTGGGCTTATCGAGGTAAATATATGTTATACCCCGTATTTCCAGAGTATGTACGTGAGGGCGTACGTACAAAAGTTCAAGACTTAAGTAGGAATAAGGGACGAAATTGTGCACAACTAGCGAAAATAATTATTTTTCGACGAAAAGTTTTTCGGACCTTGCGAAGGGAAAATTACGGTTGCGACATTTATAATTTTTGCGGATTTTTCCGAGAGATGAAATATTTTGGACCAACGAGAGGGTGACATGTGTCACCCTCAAATGGACGATTTGGGCATGGAATTCTTGGCACGTTTTTTTGATGAAAAAGGCCTTAAACATTGGTCAAGGTTAGGTAGGATATTTTTGTGATATTTTTGGAGTAGATGGATAAGGTTACACTTTCCCAAATCTACACCCTCCATTGCCCTCCACTTGCCTTAATCTTGACCCTTGGTTGTCCTATAAATACCCCTACTAAGTTGGAAGAATTCTTCATCCACAAAACATTTTCCAAGTCTTAAAATCCCCCCCCCCCCTTTAGTTGTAGTTCTCGTCCAAGCTTCTCCCCCCCCTCTAGAGAGCTCTAGCCTAAACACCCCCCCCCCCCTTTGGTAGAAAATAGTCTCCAAAGTATTGTTACTATTCCCAAATACCTTAGCCAATCCCTTGTAGTATTTTCAAAGTTACCTCTACTAAAAGCCCGGAAAATACTACTATACTTCCTTTAGTCACTAAACGAAACCCTAGGGAAAGTCTTCATAGTTGGTTGAAGTATTAAGTAGAAGTTGTGTAGAACTTCTAAGGGTTTCTTGGAGCGAATTGGAGCGTACAAAATAGGAGCTAAACCTTGCTCAGGATCGACATATATCTTGGATAATTTTGGGCTTATCGAGGTAAATATCTGTTATACCCCGTATTTCCAGAGTATGTACGTGAGGGCGTACGTACAAAAGTTCAAGCCTTAAGTAGGAATAAGGGACGAAATTGTGCACAACTAGCGAAAAGAATTGTTTTCCGACGAAAAGTTTTCCGGACCTTGCGAAGGGAAAATTACGGTTGCGACATTTATAATTTTTGCGGATTTTTCCGAGAGATGAAATATTTTGGACCAACGAGAGGGTGACATGTGTCATCCTCAAGTGGACGGTTTGGGCATGGAATTCTTGGCACGTTTTTTTGATGAAAAAGGCCTTAAACATTGGTCAAGGTTAGGTAGGATATTTTTGTGATAATTTTGGAGTAGATGGATAAGGTTACACTTGCCCAAATCTACACCCTCCACTTGCCCTCCACTTGCCTTAATCTTGACCCTTGGTTGTCCTATAAATACCCCTAAGTTGGAAGAATTCTTCATCCACAAAACATTTTCCAAGTCTTAAAATCCTCCCCCTTTTAGTTGTCGTTCTCGTCCAAGCTTCCTCTGCAGAGCTCTAGCCAAACACCCCCTTTGTAGAAAATATTCTCCAAAGTATTGTTACTATTCCCAAATACCTTAGCCAATCCCTTGTAGTATTTTCAAAGTTACCTCTACTAAAAGCCCGGAAAATACTACTATACTTCCTTTAGTCACTAAACGAAACCCTAGGGAAAGTCTTCATAGTTGGTTGAAGTATTAAGTAGAAGTTGTGTAGAACTTCTAAGGGTTTCTTGGAGCGAATTGGAGCGTACAAAATAGGAGCTAAACCTTGCTCAGGATCGACATATATCTTGGATAATTTTGGGCTTATCGAGGTAAATAATCTTGTCCTTCTATTGTAATTGGAGATTACATATTGTAGAAGTGTAGAATTGAGTATAAGTTATATACAAGGAAGGTATATAAGAAGAGAATTGAACTGCATTTACATAGACCGTAGATTTACAATAGACTTGTGTAATTTGACGGTAGGGAAGTCACCCAATTTTCCGTAAGATAAGGAATCTTGTATCTAGAATTATTCTACAGAGTAGTCTAGACGTTGATAGACTTTTATGACCGTTATAGATTGAAGTACTGCGAGTAGCGTATTCTACTCGAAGGGTGGAAAAGGCTAGCAGGATTACAATACTTTGGAGTTATTTGCTAATTGTCGATAATCGTCGCGAGGTATGTGATTCTTCCTATCCTCTTGAGCATGATATTTTAAAAATAATATAATTAGTACGGTAGACGTACGTGTGTTAACTGAACGTGGTTTTACTTCGATGTCTTTTGACTTGAGTTTTAAATAATAAGAATCTTGAAGTATTTCAAAAGAATTAAGAATCGTTTTTGAAAACTTAAGAGTTATACTAGCTTTATGGGAAGTTAGGTATAACGACTTAAGAGAGATAAAAAGAATGGTTTATTGATTTTAGAAGTTAAGAAACTTGATCTTAAAAGATAAGAGACTTGACTTAATTGAATTGATATGAATTTTGTTAAAAAGTGTGAAACCTCATTCGTGAGTAATGAGTACTTGGTTTTTAAAGAATAATGTTTCTTGATTTGGAAGCGAATAAGTATCGAACGAACCACTGCAGCGTTAATAAAGGAAAATGTATTGACAATAATTAATTTATATTAAAACCAGTAGAAACCTCCATCTGCATAGAAGCTAAGATAAGACAAAATTGTATTACATTTCCTAGATCATGGCTGCTTTAATAAGATTGTTATAAACAAGAATAACCTACTCACACATAAGGCATACGTTACTCAATTGTTTTAAAAGAGATTACGTTATTTGATTAAGACTATGAACTATGAAATCTTTCGAAACTAAAAGACTTGAGTATTTGAAATTAGGCAACTTGAACTTTTGGAAAAGAATGTTGTTACTTGACTTTAAAAAGGAAAGTGTTTTGGTTTAAAAAGGAGGGCATAATATTGCCTTAGTTGTTTTAAAAGGAAAGCATGGTATTGTCTTAATCTGTCTTAAAAGTGCGTTTAGACGTTATGGTCGATTCTATACCGCGTTCATGGGATGAACCGGGAATGTATTTCACTCGACACCGCGTTCATGGGATAAACCGGGAATGTATTTCACTTGACACCGTGTTCATGGGATGAACCGGGAATGTATTTCACTCGACACCGCGTTCATGGGAAGAACCGGGAATGTATTTCACTCGACACCGTGTTCATGGGATGAACCGGGAATGTATTCCACTCGACACCGCGTTCATGGGATGAACCGAGAATGTATTCCACACGATTCGATACCGAGTCCATGAGATGCACCGGGAATGTATTCCATACGATCTGACACCGAGTCCATGAGATGGGCCGAGACATGTTATACGTATCACACGATTTATACCTAGATCGCGGCGATAAGGAGTTCCACGGGCATGAGGGATGACTTTGAGGGCGTGAGTCCCTGACTTGACATGACTGCTTTTATGATATGAACTGTAGTTTTGTTATCATATATGTCTTCTGTTTTTATATAGACTATTATGATTTCATTTTCAGTATTTTCAGTTTCACATACTTGGTACCTGTTGTACTGACCTCCTTCGGGGGGCTGCGTTCATGCCGCAGGTAGAGGTACACCGGTTGTTGATCCTCGCTCATAGGATCACAGTTCAGCGTATTGGGAAGCTCCGTTTCTCCGGAGGCTTATCTTTTGGTATGTTTTCCCCGAGTTTGTAAGTTCTTGTACATTCAGGGGTATGGCGGGGCCCTGTCCCGTCATAGTTGTTGTAAAAATCTTAGAGGTCTGTAGTACTGTTGTGGGCAGGATTTGTAAAAGGGATGTAACTGTTCAAGTGTATATATATGTATGCCGACAGGCAGCTTTTCTCAGATAAACTATTTTCTCACTTCATATTGTTTCATGTCTTGTTTTTATATTCCGCTGATTACTCGATGTCTACTGGTGCGGGTAAGGCACGATCACGCCCGAGGCCTGTCTTGACAAAAGTGGTATCGAGCGATTAATCCTGAAAGTGTCTGCACCGTGTCTAGTAGAGTCTTGATTATCGATGTGTTGTGCACCACATCTATAATCGTGAGGTCGCGGACATTTAGGATTGGTTTCCTTTCTTCTCATTCTGAGATCGTGCCTTAGAGCTGTGTTATAAGTTGGACCCCTCTGACGTATTTCGTTTTTACCAGTTATGCCTCCGCGCAAGGCAACTCGGGACCAGATGGGCAAGGCAGCCGAGAAGTCGCTAGTAGGATACGAGGAGTACGAGGCGCAGCTTGGTCATTACCGATAGTTCTTGACGACGATTTTTGCGACGCCGCCCCAGAAGTTTAGAGCCGCAGCGTGGGCTGCTGAGACCACAATACACGAGCCTCCACCCCACACCGAGCAGAGGAGTTGGGTACAAAGAGATAGCCGCCATCGCCGTGATCATGGCCAAACATGAGGATAAGATGGATGCAGCAGTTCCAGTTCCAATAGTACCCATGGTTCACCCGAGATCGGATAGTTTGAGGCTACGGGACTTTCTGAGTTGTAGCCCGCCAGAGTTCTACGGGTCGAGGCCTGAGGATGATCCGCAGGAGTTCATCCGACAGTTACAGCGGATCATGAGAGTGATCAAGGCTTCGGAGACCGAGTCGGTGGTCTTAGGTTCGCATCGGCCGCATTTACCGCAATGATCGTTTGATTCGTGGGAGCTGTCCCGGGGAGAGTATGCACTTCCAGCAGTATGGGACGAGTTCTCAGGGGCATTTCTTGCACATTTCTTGCCTCCACAGATGAGAAGGGCTCGGGCCGACAGATTTTTGACGTTGAGGCAGACCGGGCGTACGGTTCGGGAGTACAACGTGGAGTTCGACTCGTTGGCTCGGTATGTCCCCGCGTTAGTAGCTGATATGGAGGACAGAGTACACCGCTACGTCACCGGGCTCGATGACTACTTGGCGAGGCTTGTTGGTGTAGCTCTTCACCGGCATGGACATTGCCCGCATGCGCAGCTTATGCACTTGGGTGTGAGGAGCGAGAGGTCGACGGAATGGCCGAGATCAACAGAAGAGGCCGTGACAGCAGGTCCTTTGGTAACTTTCGAGGCGACCGCCTCGGAAGAGCTAGTTATGTACCTCCGCCAGACAGAGTGGTCCTCCGCGCCTTCGTGGACGTTCGGTATTCGAGCTGGTCGAGCTCTAGGGCTTCGTTTCTGAGATATACATGGGTTCTAGCCGCAGGATTCATGTCCCCTCTGTGCACGATGTGGCGAGCATCATCCCGGGAATGTCGCTTTTTATCGCGCTTGTTTCACTGCGCCGCCGTAGCCATGTGACGAGATCGTGCTCATAGGAGGGGTACAGGCAGAATGACGCAGCCTACCGGGTCAGTGGCAGGTTCATCGCCTTCTATAGCTATGCGCCCGGTAGGGCAGGATTATGATTAGAGCGACGAAGGGAAAATGAAGCAGTTGATACAGGTATATTCTTACCCTCTAGAGACTAGTATGCGTTGATGTTATAATGAAGTGCTAAGTATTATGTCCAGATAGCATTATGTTAAATTGTGTTTAGAAAACATGGTTAGTTAGAAGGGTAAGATTGGGGGACAGGTAAATTGTGAGCCTTAGAATATTATACGTAGAGACCTTAGATGCGAGGCCATCTGGAGTAAAAGATTTATTTTTATGTTTGACCTTTATCGGGGTGCATAGTATAAGTGGGATTTATTTGTGTGATAAGTCCCTGAGTGGTATGAAATAAAAGAGGGTAGTTGAGCTAAGAAGACCACTAGGTTTTCGTGACTTAATTAGTAAGATTGTTCCGGATCGGGGGAATAAGAGTTTGGCGCGATAGCGGGTCGGGTTGAGGACCGATCGCGGGTCAACCCGCGGCCTGTAATGTGGTAGGGTCAGTTCGAGGTGGTCCCGCCAGGTGGTAGGGTCACGAGGGCGCTAGGCCCATGTTTAGATAACCACTGTATGAGTTCATGGACGTGTTCGACCAGAATCGGATCGTGAAGGCCGGGAATGGCCTTGAAGGAATTCGAGGCTAGTAAGATGACCAAGTTTGGAGGTAGTGACTCCAAAGATTTTGGAAACTGTAGTGATGACTGAAGTATGGTACGTATACTAGAAGGAGTTCAAGTGTTCGAGAAGAGTACGACGAGTAAGGAAAGAAGTGAACATGTGCTGAGAAAATAGAAATGATCATTACTTTTGTGAAGTAAAGGTGCGAAGGGAATATCTTTTAGACCGTGGGTGGAAGCTTTTGTGATGCTAGAGGTGATTCCTTGTGGACTTGGATTTAAATATTTGCGCGTGTTGTATTGTGGCCATGTGTGGCATTTGCAAACTGTTAAGTTAAAGAGGAACTTTATCGTTATCTGTCTTGAGAAGGAACATTCGGGACGAATGTTTCTAAGGAGGGGAGAATGTTATACCCCGTATTTCTAGAGTATGTACGTGAGGGCGTACGTACAAAAGTTCAAGCCTTAAGTAGGAATAAGGGACGAAATTGTGCACAACTAGCGAAAAGAATTGTTTTCCGACGAAAAGTTTTCCGGACCTTGCGAAGGGAAAATTACGGTTGCGACATTTATAATTTTTGCGGATTTTTCCGAGAGATGAAATATTTTGGACCAACGAGAGGGTGACATGTGTCACCCTCAAGTGGACGGTTTGGGCATGGAATTCTTGGCACGTTTTTTTGATGAAAAAGGCCTTAAACATTGGTCAAGGTTAGGTAGGATATTTTTTTGTGATATTTTTTGGAGTAGATGGATAAGGTTACACTTGCCCAAATCTACACCCTCCACTTGCCCTCCACTTGCCTTAATCTTGACCCTTGGTTGTCCTATAAATACCCCCCCTAAGTTGGAAGAATTCTTCATCCACAAAACATTTTCCAAGTCTTAAAATCCTCCCCCTCTTAGTTGTAGTTCTCGCCCAAGCTTCTCCTCTAGAGCTCTAGCCAAACACCCCCTTTGGTAGAAAATATTCTCCAAAGTATTGTTACTATTCCCAAATACCTTAGCCAATCCCTTGTAGTATTTTCAAAGTTACCTCTACTAAAAGCCCGGAAAATACTACTATACTTCCTTTAGTCACTAAACGAAACCCTAGGGAAAGTCTTCATAGTTGGTTGAAGTATTAAGTAGAAGTTGTGTAGAACTTCTAAGGGTTTCTTGGAGCGAATTGGAGCGTACATAATAGGAGCTAAACCTTGCTCAGGATCGACATATATCTTGGATAATTTTGGGCATATTGAGGTAAATAATCTTGTCCTTCTATTGTAATTGGAGATTACATATTGTAGAAGTGTAGAATTGAGTATAAGTTATATACAAGGAAGTTATATAAGAAGAGAATTGAACTGTACTTACATAGGATTGTATTTACAGTAGACTTGTGTAATTTGACGGGTAGGGAAGTGCTGCCCAATTTTCCGTAAGATAAGGAATCTTGTATCTAGAATTATTCTACAGAGTAGTCTAGACGTTGATAGACTTTTATGACCGTTATAGGTTGAAGTATTGCCAGTGTCGTATTCTACTCGAATGGTGGAAAAGGCTAGCAGGATTACAGTACTTTGGAGCTATTTGCTAATTGTCGATAATTGTCGCGAGGTATGTGATTCTTCCTATCCTCTTGAGCATGATATTTTAAAAATAATATAATTAGTACGGTAGACGTACGTGTGTTAACTGAACGTGGTTTTACTTCGATGTCTTTTGACTTGAGTTTTAAATAATAAGAATCTTGAAGTATTTCAAAAGAATTAAGAATCGTTTTTGAAAGCTTAAGAGTTATACTAGCTTTATGGGAAGTTAGGTATAACGACTTAAGAGAGATAAAAAGAATGGTTTATTGATTTTAGAAGTTAAGAGACTTGATCTTAAAAGATAAGAGACTTGACTTAATTGAATTGATATGAATTTTGTTAAAAAGTGTGAAACCTCATTCGTGAGTAATGAGTACTTGGTTTTTAAAGAATAATGTTTCTTGATTTGAAGCGAGAATAAGTATCGAGCGAACCATCGGCGTTAATAAAGGAAAATGTATTGACAATAATTAATTTATATTAAAACCAAGAGAAACCTCCATCCGCATAGAAGCTAAGATGAGACAAAATTGTATTACATTTCCTAGATCATGGTCGCTTTAATAAGATTGTTATAAACAAGAATAACCTACTCACACATAAGGCATCGTGCTACTCAATTGTTTTAAAAGAGATTACGTTATTTGATTAAGACTATGAACTATGAAATCTTTCGAAACTAAAAGACTTGAGTATTTGAAATTAGGCAACTTGAACTTTTGGAAAAGAATGTTGTTACTTGACTTTAAAAAGGAAAGTGTTTTGGTTTAAAAAGGAGGGCATAATATTGCCTTAGTTGTTTTAAAAGGAAAGCATGGTATTGTCTTAATCTGTCTTAAAAGAGCGTTTAGATGTTATGGTCGATTCTATACCGCGTTCATGGGATGAACCGGGAATGTATTTCACTCGACACCGCGTTCATGGGATGAACCGGGAATGTATTTCACTCGACACCGTGTTCATGGGATGAACCGGGAATGTATTTCACTCGACACCGCGTTCATGGGATGAACCGGGAATGTATTTCACTCGACACCGTGTTCATGGGATGAACCGGGAATGTATTTCACTGGACACCGCGTTCATGGGATGAATCGGGAATGTATTCCACTCGACACCGCGTTCATGGGATGAACCGGGAATGTATTCCACACGATTCGATACCGAGTCCATGAGATGGACCTGGAATGTATTCCATACGATCCGACACCGAGTCCATGAGATGGGCTGAGACATGTTATACGTATCACACGATTTATACCTAGACTACCGGCAGTGAGGAAGGAGTTCCACGGGCATGAGGGCTGACTTTGAGGGCGTGAGTCCCTGACTTGACATGACTGCTTTTATGATATGAATTGTAGTTTTGTTATCATATATGTCTTCTGTTTTTTATATAGACTATTATGATTTCATTTTCAGTATTTTCAGTTTCACATACTTGGTACCTGTTGTACTGACCTTCTTCGGGGGAGATGCGTTCATGCCGCAGTTAGAGGTACACCGGTTGTTGATCCTCGCTCATAGGATCACAGTTCAGCGTATTGGGAAGCTCCGTTTCTCCGGAGGCTTATCTTTTGGTATATTTTCCCCGAGTTTGTAAGTTCTTGTACATTCAGGGGTATGGCGGGGCCCTGTCCCGTCATAGTTGTTGTAAAAATCTTAGAGGTCTGTAGTGCCACAAGTGTGATTTGTAAAAGGGATGTAACTGTTCAAGTGTATATATATGTATGCCGACAGGCAGCTTTTCTCAGTTAAACTGTTTTTTCTCACTTCATATTGTTTCATGTCTTGTTTTTATATTCCGCTGATTACTCTGATGTATGTCTACTTGGGTGTCCGGGTAAGGCACCAGTCACGGGCCCGAGGTCGGGTCTTGACAATATCTTTGTCCTTCTATTGTAATTGGAAATTACATATAGTAGTTTATAATTGAGTATAAGATATAGAAGGATGGTATAAAAGAAGAGAATTGAACGGTACTTACATTGGGCTGTATTTATGAGACTTGTGTTTACTGCAGTGGAAGTCGCCCAAATTTCCGTAGAAATAAGAACATACGCTTAGAATATTCTACGAGTAGTTTAGGCGTTGATAGGTGTATTTGACTATTATAGGTTGATACTGCATGCGTGACATATTCGACTTGGCGTGGATTTCGCGAGGAGGTATGTGATTCTTCCTATCCTCTTGAGCATGATATTTTAAAAGAATATATATAGTACCAGACGACGTGTGTTAACTGAACGTGGTTTTACTTCGATGTCTTTTGACTTGAGTTTTGAATAATAAGAATCTTGAAGTATTTCAAAAGAATTAAGAATCGTTTTTGAAAGAAGAGTAATACTTGGTTTTAAAAGCTTAAGAGTTATACTAGCTTTATGGGAAGTTAGGTATAACGACTTAAGAGAGATAAAAGGAACAGTTTACTTAATTGTTTAAGAAAGCCTTGTATTGATTTCGGAAATGAGAATAAGTATCGAACAAACCACTGCAGCGCTAATAAAGGAAAATGTATTGACTAATTAAGTATTATTAAAACCAATAGAAACCTCCATCTGCATATAAGATAAGATAATAAAAAATTTTATTAAATTTACTATATCATTGATTCTTTAATAAGATCATTAATAAACAAGTTTTGATTTTCTTAAAATTTCAAAGTAAGGACTTGATTTATAAAAGACAAAGACTTGAAAATTTGAAGTGTTTTCGTTTAAAAAGGAAGGCATGCTTTTGTCTTAAGTTGGTTCAAAAAGAAGGTAGGGAAATTGTTTTGGTTTACTTAAAAAGATAGTCACTCTATTTTGATACTACGGGTATCGTGTGACTCTTGTGAAATAAACGGATCTTTTTAAAGAGTTAATGTATGAAGTACTTTGGGGATTAAAACCCCGAACTTGTTGACGTAAAATAGAAAGTACCTTGTGTGAATAACTTGACTATGTTGGTTTGTGATAGCCTTGTAATACTTTCTTGTTGGTTTGATAAGTAAACATGTTAGGATGCTACGTGTGTTAGTGTCTTGTGATGTTTGTGTAAAGGGGTTTCCCTTGATTGTGCTTATGTTGTTTAACGATAAGCCGTTATGTTAGTATTGTACCACTCACCTCTTGACATGTTATACCGGGGGTTAAGCTGCCCCCCGATGCGAGGGATGCCTCATGCGGGTCCAGGGGACCTATGCGGAGCTACGAGTTCCGTGTTAGTGTCGCGGGAATACCTCATGCGGTCTATGTGGCCATGCGGACTACGAGAGTCCAGGACGATGCCGAGGAGTAGCTACCCTCGATGCGGGGAATACCTCATGTGGGCCTAGGTGGCCTATGCGGAGCTGCGGTGAGTTCCAGGATTTGACGCGCACATTGATACTGAGGGCGAGTGGCCAGCTTCGATCATGTGGCGCGGTCTAGAAAGACCTCGTGATACAGTTTTATATCTCTGTTGGTACTGTGGGTTTTAGTAGTCGGCTATGCCTTCGTACTTACCCCGTACAGTTTTATTATGACACAGGTGGGACCTGGTGTTCATGTGTATTCCTTGGTGCTTTTATATCATGGACTGCCGGCAGTGAGGAAGGAATTCCACGGGCATGATTGATATTGTGGGCATGAGACCCATGGTTATATTTGAGTGATGACTTTAAGGGCGTGAGTCCCTGACTTGACATGACTGCTTACATATTGTGTATCGTAAATTGGTTATCATATATGTCTTCTGTTCTATATAGACTATTATGATTTCATTTACAGTATTTTCGGTTTCACATACTTGGTACCTGTTGTACTGACCTCCTTCGGGGGGCTGCGTTCATGCCGCAGGTAGAGGTACACCAGTTGTTGATCCTCGCTCATAGGGTCACAGTTCAACGTTTTGGGAAGCTCCGTGTCTCCGGAGGCTTATCTTTGGTATAGTCCCCTGTTGTTGTAGGTACTTACATTCAGGGGTATGGCGGGGCCCTGTCCCGCCATTGTTGTTTTAACATTCTTAGAGGTCTGTAGTACTGTTGTGGGCAGGGTTTGTAAAAGGGATGTAACTGTTCAAGTTTTTATATATATATATGCCGAAAGGCAACTTTTCTCAGATAAACTGTTTCTCACTTCATATTATTTCATGTCTTGTTTTATATTCCGCTGGTTACTCTGATGTATGTCTACTTGGGTGCCCGGGTAAGGCACCAATCACGGTCCCGGGTTCGGGTCGTGACAGTAACCTTCTAACCTGTCGATCAAGTATAGTTATGGGGCTCTCCTCATAAGACAACTTTTCTGTTACCTGAACATCATCTACAGGGAATACTCTAGAAGGATCACCAATACATTTATGTAACATCGATACATGAAATACTGGATGTACCGCTTCTAAATCAGATGGTAGATCCAACTCATAGGTAACCTTGCCTACCCTACGAATAATCTAATAAGGCCCAATGTATCTCGGGCTAAGCTTCCCCTTCTTACCAAATCTCATCACACCCTTCATGGGTGACACCTTCAGGAATACCCAATCACCAATATGAAACTCTAACTGTCGACATCGATTATCTGCATATGATTTCTGGCGACTATGTGCTTCTAATAATCTCTCCTGAATAAGCTTTACCTTATCAACAACTTGTTGAATCATGTCTGGACCGATTAACTTAGTCTCTCCTACACCGTACCAACCGATAGGTGACCTGCACTTCCTCCCATATAAGGCCTCGTACGGTGCCATCTGGATACTAGAATGGTAGCTATTATTATAAGCAAACTCAATAAGTGGTAAATGATCATTCCAGCTACCTCTGAAGTCCATAATACATGTTCGCAACATATCTTCTAGCGTCTGAATAGTACGCTCAGCCTGCCCATCAGTCTGAGGATGAAATGTCGTGCTAAGACTCACCTGTGTCCCCAATCCCTTCTGGAACGATCTCCAAAAGTTAGTTGTAAACTAAGCTCCTCTGTCCAATATAATAGATGTGAGAACCCCATGAAGTCTCACTATCTCCCTGATTTAAAGCCTCGCATAGTCTTCAGCTGAATACGTAGTCCTGACAGGTAGAAAATGGGCTGATTTTGTCAGCCTATCCACAATAACCCATATGGAGTCATAGTTCCGCTGAGTATGAGGTAAGCCCGTAATGAAGTCCATATTAATCACTTCTAATTTCCAAGTAGGGATCTCTATCTCATGCAGTAATCCACCAGGCTTCTGGTGCTCGACCTTAACCTGTTGACAATTCGGGCACTGAGCAACAAACTCCGCTATATCCCTTTTCATGCCATCCCACTAATACAAGCATCTGAGGTCATGATACATCTTCGTTGACCCTGGATGAACAGAATAACGGGAACAATGTGCCTCTCTCATAACCTGCCATCGTAGCCCTGCAATATCAGGTACACACAATTTGTCGCTATACCGTAGCACCCCATTAGGTGCAACCTCAAATAGGGTTTCTCTTTTCGAAGAGCTGCATCTCTATACTGTGCCAGAACAGGGTCCTTGTACTGACGTCTCCTTACCTCTTCTATGATAGAGGACTCTGCAACTCCTCGAACAAAAACTCCACTATCTCCACAATTAGCCAAACAGACTCTAAGACTAGCTAGCCGGTATATCTCACGAGCCATATCCTTACTTTCTGGTTGCACATCCGTTAAGCTACCCATATATCTATGGCTAAGAACATCTGCTACAACATTTTCTTTTTCTGGATGGTATAGAATATCAACATCATAATCCTTTAGTAACTCTAGCCACCGTCTCTGCCGTAAATTCAGCTTTTTCTGCTTAAAGATATATTGGAGACTCTTGTGATCCATATAAATATCAACATGAACACCATATAAATAATTTCTCCATATCTTCAAATCGTGAATCACTGCCGCTAACTCCAGATCATGAGTAGGATAATTCTTCTCGTGCTTTATGAGTTGTCGGGAGGCATAAACTATAACCCTTCCATGCTGCATCAACACACAACCTAGTCCAACACCCGAAGTGTCACAATAAATAACATAACCATCTGGTCCCTCAGGAAGAGTTAGAATTGGAGTCGTAGTCAACTTGTCTTTCAACAACTGGAAGCTTCGCTCACAAGTATCAGTCCATTGGAACTTAGCTGCCTTCCGAGTTAGCCTTGTTAAAGGCGCTCAAATCGAGGAAAACTTTTCTACGAACCTCCTGTAATATCCTGCTAGCCCCAAAAAACTGCGTACCTCAGTAGGTGTCATAGGTCTGGGCCAAGTCTTTACTGCCTCAATCTTCTACGTATCTACCCGAATACCGTCCACTCCAATAATATGCCCCAAGAACACCACTGAAGTCAACCAGAATTCACACTTAGAAAATTTGGCATACAACTTGTGGTGCTAGAGTACCCTAAGTACCGCCCTCAAATGGTTTGCATGCTCCTCTTCTGAACGTGAATAAACCAGAATATCACCAATGAATACAATAACGAACATATCTAGGAATGACTTGAATACTCGGTTCATCAAATCCATAAATATTGCTGGAGAATTCGTCAGCCCAAAATACATCACTCTAAATTCATAATGCCCGTATCGGGTCCTGATTGTTGTCTTCGGAATATCTGTCTCCTTTACCCGCACCTGATGATAACCTTACCGCAAGTCTTTCTTCGAAAAACACTTAGCACCCTGAAACTAGTCAAATAAATCATCAATCCTGGGGAGGGGATACTTGTTCTTTATTGTTACTTTACTCAACTACCTATAATCAATACACATCCGCAGCGAACCATCTTTCTTCCTCACAAATAGTATCGGTGCTCCCCAAGGTGATGTACTGGGCCTGATGAAGACTTTTTCTTACAAGTCTCTCAGTTGCTCCTTAATTCCTTCAGCTCTGCAGGTGTCATTCTATAAGGAGGAATAGATATGGGTCGGGTATCTGGTAGTACTAGTGAACTATATCTCCTGTTCTGGAGAATACTTAAAAGGTCATCTGGGAATACATCTAGGAATTCATTAACTACCGAAACTGACCGAAGAGCCAGTACCTCTGCTTCCATATCATGGACTCGAACCAAATGATAAATATAACCTTTTCTGACCATCTTTCTCACCTTGAGGTACGAAATAAACTTACTCCTCAACGATTCCGTATTTCCTCTCCACTCTATAATTGGTTCGCCTGGAAACTGAAATCGAACTATCTTTTCTCTACAATCGACATTAGCATAACAAGAAGTCAACCAATCTATACCCATAATAACATCAAATTCAGTCATGTCTAACTCTATCAAATTTGCTATGGTAGGATAACTATATATAACCACCGAACAATTTCTATACACTCGCTTAGCTATGATAGAATCTCCTACCGGTGTAGCTACCTCAAATAGTTCTATCAACTCAGGTTTTATTCCTATTCTACTAGCAAAAAAGGGAGATATATATGATAAGGTGGAACCTGGATCTATCAATGCATATATATCTCAGAAAAATATCGATACTATACCTATAACCACATTTGGTGACGCCTCCTGATCCTGCCTACTAGTCAAAGCATATTTGCAGTTCAAAGGACCGCTAGAACTGGAAACTCCGCCATGACCTCTACCACGGCCTGCTGGCATATGAATACCCTACCCTGTGGGGCGCATAGCTGTAGAAGAAGATGAACCAGCAACTGATCCAGTAGGCTGAGCCATACCACCTGTACCACTTCCATAAGGACATTCCCTCATTATATGGCCTTGACGACCGCAAGAAAAACAAGCACCTGTAGTAAAACGACATTCCTCAAAATGGGACCTATCACACCAAGAACACTGAGGCAAAGGTGGCCTCGACTGACTAGAACCCCCGTTCATCTGTGAACCTGAAGCCCTGGAGCTCTGACCAGCTCCTGAATACCCTGTTCGGTCAAATCTTCTACCTGTGGACTGTGGGGGTGCACTATGTGCTAGCTGGGAAGAATATCTAACATGCTGCTGAGGCTACCTGCCTCGAAACTCACCACTATATCTAGCCGACCTAGACCTCTTATGCTGGCCTCTGTCGTGATCCCTATCTGGTTGACGTCCTCTGTTCGGTCCTCTACCCCCTGTGCATATGCCTGAATCCGGGCAATATCCATACCTAGCTGAAGAGCCACTGCCATACAACTATCAATCAAATGACGATCCAATATCATCAAATAATGATGGACTCTATCCGCCATATCAGCTACAATAGTAGGCGCATATCTAGCCAATGAGTCAAACTCAAGACTATACTCCCGAATGCTCCTGTCATTCTGCCTCAAATGTAAGAATCTATCGACTCTAGCTCTCCTCATCTCTGGAGGCAGGAAGTGGCCAAGGAAGGCCTCTGCAAACTCATCACATACTGCTGGAGGAGCACCCTCGCCCCTAGATAACTCTCAAGACTCATACCAATTAACAGCCACATCCCGTAATCGATACGAAGCCAACTCAACAAACTCAGTCTCAAAAGCCTTGATTATCCTCAATGTATATTGCATCTACCGAATAAACTCCTGCGGATCATCCTCGGGCTTTGACCGAAAAAACTCTGGAGGATTACAACTTAAGAAGTCACGAATCCTCAAACTATCATATCTATTGTAAAATCTTAGTCCATGTCTGCGAGTCTGTCCTGCCACTAATCTAGTCAGCAGTTAAACTGCATCTCTCATGGCACTATCCTCTCGCCACTGTTTGGTGGAGGCTCAGTCCGGGCCTCGAGAAGCGGTGATATCGCTTCGAATGGAGCTACCGCTACTCTAAGCTCCTCTAAAGGTGATGGTGTAGCAGAGCTCGCCTACTGGAGTACAATCTCAGGCTTAGACTGAGCACGAGCCCTAGTAACTCTCTGGATCTGACTAGTATCTCCTGCTACTGATTTTCCCTTTTGGGCCGTTGTCGCTTTCTTTGGCGGTATAGCTGAAACATAATAATTTGTTAGAGATGGATTATCCTAATAACATAGCTCTATCGCACGATCTTAGAGTAAGAAGAAAAGATAACATCATAAATGTCCGAAAGCCTCCTGCGTATAAGCATGGTGCACAATATACCCATACGTAAGACTCTACTAGACACGGTCTATAGACATTCTGAGGATGAACTGCTTTGATACCACTCTTTGTCACGATCCGAGTCGACGGACCGCGACTGGTGCCCTAGCTGGGCACCCTTATACTGACTTGTCATATATAATCAAAATAATACCAAGGATAATGTAGAAATCTGTAAACCATATCAAAATAGGCAAGCCGACAAAGCTGCCACTATGCGCGAAATCTCCCAAAACAAACTACAACACTATAGCTGACCAAAACACGTCTACAATCCACACATAACCAACCCACACATGTCCACAGACCTCTAAGAGTATGATAATGAACTATGACGGGATAGGGTCCCGTCGTACCCCTGAATATGCATAAGTCTATATCAAAGAATCTGTACCAAAAATGACTAGGCTCCGGAACAATGGAGCTCTCCAAATAGCTGAGCATGAATCCTAGACTGGAGGACCACCAAACTGAGTATATGTACCTGCGGGCATGAAACGCAGCCCCCCGGATAAAGGGGGTCAGTACGAAAGATGTACCGAGTATATATAACATGAAGTACTTTAAAGAAGATCATAATTAGCCAAAAGATGACATGAGACAAGTATAATAACCAAAGATACCAATGCATCTGTGCCATATGAAATGAGAGTCATGTAGGTCCATGTCATATACCGTACCCGGCCCATTATGGGACTCGGTGAATGAAGTCATATACATATACATACTGTACCCGACCCTCTGGTGAGGGACTCGGTGAATGAAGTCATATCCATGGATACCTGTCCATATATATCGTACCCGACCCATTTTGGGACTCAGTAAAATCATCATCTATGCACATACCATAATCGGCCCATCATGAGACTCGATGAAATAATCATATATATACCGTACCCGGCCCTCTAGTGAGGGACTCGGTGAATAATGAAATGAACTGCGCACGAACATACCCGGCCCGGGACTCGGTGAAATGGTATAATCACATCAAGCATGAATAGAATATCATGAGTAATCATATGCAATTTAAATCATCATTTGACTCTCAATGGAACAAATAGAATGAACTATTACTAGAAAATCAAAGGCAACTATCATATCAAGTATCACTAGGAATTAGGATTCAATGGAATTATGTACGCCCGTCGTACACTCATTTTATGTAAATCATGCCAAAAAGAAAGAAATGATAGTTTCACTTACCGCTTGTCGTCTATACCAACTCGATAATTAGAATCCGTCTCAATTAACATTTCAACCTATAATAATAATAACATGTCCATCAACTCTATGATTACTAGCATACGTTATATATATCGAATGATGACTCTCTTTTTATATAAAAATTTGGGCAGCACTTCCCCAATTTATACTCACCACAAGGTCAACAACATCGAAAACAAGACATAACTCAAGGATATAACCAAAACAGTCCATACTCCCGCAACAACACGAATGCAAGGTAACACTTTTCTACACATATTCCTTTAGGACATATATCCACAACTACAACAATGTACATGCATATTCATAACTAAATTTCCAGCATTCTAACTCAACAAGAACAACCCCTAAATACAATACAACAATGTCCAACAATTGCATACATGTCTCGGCCTCACCAATATAATACCATAATTCTTCTCATAATTCCTTAAAATTCAATTCATGTTTCAACACTTTCATATTACAACAACAACTTTAACTATAAAGGTTCCTTCATTTTTAACATGCAATCAATGACAACGATAACAACAACAACAATCAAACCCAATGTAATAAAAATAGCCCCAAAATCGGTAACAACAATTCCAATCGGCTCGACTACAACACCAATACAATCACATGCATTTTCTTACTTCAAATTTCTCTTAACACGAGTTCATCTCTTAACTACAACATTATGTAACTTTCAATTACTCTATAAGAAGAAGAAATCTTACCTCGATCTTAGCCAAAGCAGTCCCTAGTTGCATTCGACATCCACTGCGCCATTGTGCACAATTTCTTCAACTTTTAATGACATGCATGCATTCTTTACAAGTTTAAACTCATCTTACTTACATATTTTTCTTCCAGATAGTTTATCTCCAAAGCTTACAGTTTCTGGACAGATTTTCGGCCAGTCAATTATCGAATTCACTGTTTTGGGAAGTTTACCATGGCTTGGAACTTAGAGAAGAAGTTAATCTTGGAAGGGGAGTTAGTTTAGCCTTTAACTTAGCTATGGAGATATGAGGGAAAAATCTGTTTTGGAGGAGAGATATAAGGGGTGTTGAAGGAGGTGGTTTTCGAAAACAAAGGGGAGAAATGAGTGTAACATAGATATATGTGAGCTGAAAAAGTCTTGCATGTTGCAAGCATTCTCAACTTGGAGGGCACAAGGTGCCACTTGTTTTGCCCACTAGTTTCCCACTTATTATCCTCTCCACTAAATTTAATCCCACACTTAACTAAATCCTTAAAATTTCCATGTCCTAATTCTCGATGACAACATTTATAACACGACACTAATCCATAATCCCATTGGAAAAATTCAACTACTAGTATTAATTCTCACCGTCACATTTGTTGTATCCAAAATTATTCCGAGATTACATTCTTTAAAAATTAATTTCCAATACTCGAATCTTATTTTCTTAATTACGTTCTCAACTTATTGTCCTAAAATTACGATGTGTAACATCCGGCAGACTTACCTTTGTTCCGTTCATGTTGTACTTAACAATGAAGTTCTCGAACGAACGGGGAAGTGAGTTCAGGATTTGTGTGGAAGCGACATTACTCTGCAACTTTACACCAATTAAGTCCAACCTTTCTATCAGCCCTATCATCTTCATCACATGTTGAGACACTTGGCCCCCTTCAATCAACTTACATTTGAAGAGCTCTATTAACAACTCATAATCCATTGTCTGGGACTGAGAGTCATAACGACTATTCAAATGTTCTAGCATCTAGTTGGGGCCCATGTTCTCATGTTCCTTCTGTAGTTCCACTGACATGGAAGACAACATGACACATTGTGCAAAAGTGGCGTCATCTAGATGTTTCTGATAGGTTGTCTTATCAAATGAGGCATATTCAGCAGAGTCTCCGCAGGAACTATGGGGAATACTTTGTCCAACACATATTCAATTATTTATTGTCTTAGGACAATCCTTAGATTCCTAAGACAGACCTGATAGTTTGGTCCGGTGAGTTTGTTCATTTCCATCAGCATTTTAAGTGATAGACTCGACATTTGGATAATCTGAAGAGTTAGATAGATAGGAAACTAGAATAAAATTCATTTCCTATTATACACATTTGTTTAGGCTAATTAACATGGACTTTTGTTTAATTATCTCCCACTATTTTAGCATACTTCTACGACCCCATGGTAGAATACGAACCTAAATTTATTTTAAGGTCATAATGGGCCAAAATCCAAGCCTATGATATATTCGCGTTTGCTTTCGCTGATAACTTCAATAACATATCTTGGTAGGTTCTAAACCAATTTGCAAAACTTATTTGCAACTCTTTGTTGATTAAATATGTTATTTTAACCTTGTGTCATTAGATTAGTCCGACACTTTGGCGCTAAATTTGTCTAAGCAAGTCAACTCCATTACACGACTGTGTTTATGTATCTAATAAACTTGGCCTTTGTGAGTAAACACTTTGGTGTAAATACCCACAAAAGTTTATCATCTACTTTTACATTTAAACACATCTATGAAAGAGCTTGAGTCCTCATAGACTTAGAGCAAATGTTTTGGCATAAATACTCATATCGCCGAAAGGATTTTGCACTATAACAATTATAATGGACGACGCGTTATAATTTAGACTTGTATTTAAAATTTGGGGAACATTTTTCAGTTTCGGGGATTTTAACCAAGATCAACATTCATGTCATATTCAATACGACATCTAATCATGCAATTTCTAAATCACACTTAGTTGGGAACCATAAACTCAATAGACATGATATAAAATGATTTTGATCAATAAATGGGTGTCGTCTACCCAGACATATAGCGGACAATATGCTAATATTTAAACATACGCATTTAAACCATTTAGCATATAGTTTGTATATTACTTAATAATAATCATGGGTTAATTTTGTCACGACACAGCCCGATGGGCCGCGACTGAGTGCCTTAATTGGACATATGTATACGAACATGTTACATATAATCAGACTGATACCAATGACAATGTAGAAATCTGTAAACCATATCAAAATAGGCAAGCCGACAAGGCTGACACTATACACGGGAATATCCAAAACGAACTACAACAGTAAGGCTGACCAAACACGTCTACAACCCATACATGACCAACCCACACATGACTACAGACCTCTAAGAGTATAACAGTGAAATATGACGGGACAGGGCCCCGCCGTACCCCTGAATATGTATAAGTCTATGACAAAGGATCTGTACCAAAATGACTAGGCTCCGGAACAATGGAGCTCTCTAAATAGCTGAGCAGGAATCCTAGACTGGAGGATCACCAAATCGAGTTTCTGTACCTGCGGGCATGAAACGCAGCCCCCCGAAGAAAGGGGGTCAGTACGAAAAAATGTACCGAGTATATAAAACATGAAGTACTGTAATGAAGATCATAACTGGCCAAAAGATGACAGGAGACAAATATAATAATCAAATATAGCAATGCACACGTGCCTTATGAAATGAGAGTCATACATGTCCATATCATATACCATACCCGACAAATTCTGGGACTCGGTGAATGAAGTCATATACATATACATACCGTACCCTGTCCTCTAGTGAGGGTCTCAGTAAAATCATCATCTGTGCACATACCGTACCCAGCCCATCATGAGACTCGATGAAATAATTATATATATATACCGTTCTCGGCCCTCTAGTGAGGGACTCGGTGAACAATGCAAGGAACTGCGCACGAACATACCCAGCCCGGGACTCGGTGAAATGATATAATCACATTTTGCACGAATAGAGTATCATGAGCAACCATATACAATTTAAATCATCATCTGACTCTTAATAGAATAATTAGAATGAACTATCACTGGAAAATCAAAGGCATTTATCATATCAAGTATCACTAGGAATTAGGATTCATTGGAATTACGTACGCCCGTCGTACGCTCATTTTATGTAAATCATGCCAAAAGATAAAAAGGATAGTTTCACATACCGCTTTTCGCCTGTACCAACTCAATAATTAGAATTCGTCTTAATTAGCACTTTAACCTATAACAATAATAACATGTCCGTCAACTCTATGATTACTAGTATATGTTATATATCGAATGATGACTCTCTTTTTATAAAAGAAATTGGGCAGCACTTCCCTTGCTTATACACACATCCACAATTCACACACAAGGTCGACAACATCGATAACAAGATATAACCAAAACAGTCTCATATACTCCATATACACCATCGTTATACATTCTTTCTCTTTACATCAATGGAATATAACAACCACAACAACCAATTTGACTAACACACCTATTTCTCATGTTAATCCAGCCCCTTTAACCATATTAAAACAGCCATTAAAAACAGTCCATACTCCCGTAACAACACTAAAGCAAAGTAACACTTTTCTACACCTTTATTATTTTAGGATATATATCCGCAACTACAACAATGTACATACATATTCATAACTAAAATTCCAGCATTATAACTCAACAAGAACAACCCCTAAATACAATACAACATGCCCAACGATTTCATGAATGTCACGGCCAACAAAACATAATACCATAACTCTTCTCATAATTCCTTAAAATCCAATTCATGTTTCAACACTTTCATATAAACAACTACATCTTTAAATATCAAGATTTCCTTCAATTTTAACATGCAACCAATGACAACGATAACAACAACAACAATCAAACCCAATGTAATTGAAACAGCCCCAAATCGGCTCAACTACAACACCAATACAATCACATGCATTTTCTTACTTCTCATTTCTCTTAACACGAGTTCATATTTAAACTACAACATCATTTAACTCCAATTACTATATAAGAAGAAGAATTCTTACCTTAATTTAGCCAAACCAGTCCCTAGTTGCATTCGGTATCCACTTCTCCACTTTTGCACCATTTCTTCAAGTTACAATGACATGCATGCGTCATTTATAAGTTCAAAACCATCTTACTTATATGTTTTTTTCTTCCAAATAGTTCATCTCCAAAGCTTAAAGTTTTTGGAGCAGTTTCTCGGCCAGCATTGCCGAATTCATTGTTGGTGAGGAGTTACCATGGCTTAGAACTTAGTAGGGGAAATTAATCTTGGAAGGGGAGTTGGTTTAGTCTTCAACTTAGCTATGGAAATGGAGGAAAAATCTGTTTTGGAGGAGGAGAGAATGGAGAATGGTGAGGGAGTGGTTTTCGAGATTAAGGGGAGGAAATTAGTGGTACACGGTTTTATGGGTTGATTAAGCCTATGCATGTTTTGCTTTTTGCCACTTGTAGGGCACAAGGTGCCACTTGTTTATCCATTAGTTCTCACTTATCATCCTCTCCACTAAAATTAATCCCACACTTAATTAAATCCTGAAAATTTTCGATGAGCTAGTCTTTATAACACGTCACTAAGCCATAACCCCATTGGGAAAATTCAACTACTAGTATTAATTTCCGTCGTCATATTTGTTGTATTCAATATTATTCCGAGATTACATTCTTTGCATAATCATTTCCAATACTCGAATCTTATTTTCTTAATTATGTTCTCAATTTATTGCCATAAAATTACGAGGTGTAACAAATTTGTCTAAACTCTAAAATCTAAGTCTATGTCAAACGGTTTAGTCCCTCAAGAATTTAAAATTTCAATTTGACTCCCTTTAAATTCAGAAAATCCAATTTTAATTTTCAGAAAATATTTTCTGGTTTCAAGGACTTGTCTGCAATTCCAAATTTCAAAAATTTGATTTTTAGAAACTTTATTTAATTACATATTTGCCCCAAAGGACCAAATCCTCCTATTTAAAAAGTTTTAATTTCATATTTTGAAACTTTTAAACTTCAGAATCTGAATCTGAAATCTTTAAAACTTCAGTTTCTGATTCCGAAAATAAATATATATTTTTTGCTTACTCGACAGTGAATTTTTTTTGCTTAAGGATGAATAGGGCCCTGACGCTTCTGACAAATCCTAGACAGCGCCGCAGTGCCATCAAAAAACCCTAGCAGGCATCGCGATGCTCCATCATGGAGTCGTGACGCCTTAGTCCTAGAAATACAAAATTTGCATTTCTGAAACCCTAAAACTGGTTCAGGGTCAGATTTGCAGATTCATCCTCGTACCCCTTCACTATCAAACAACATATTCATCGACCATCATCTAATCCTTTTCGTTCTTCGTCTCAGTGCACCATGTTCGTAACGAACCGGTTACGCCGATAAACTTAGAGGAGTTAGATTGGAATGACTTCTTCGATTACATCACTGTTTAACAGTTCAGCATACAAGGATTATAACTCAAGGATATAACCAAAACAGTCTTATATACTCCATATACACCATCGTTATACATTCTTTCTTTTTACATCCATGGAATATAACAACCAATGTGACTAACACACCTATTTCTCATGTTAATCCAGCCCCTTTAACCATATTAAAACAACCATTAAAAATACCCATACTCATGAATAAACACTAATACAAAGTAACACTTTTCTACACCTTTATTCCTTTAGGATATATATCCGCAACTACAACAATGTACATACATATTCATAACTAAAATTCCAGCATTATAACTCAACAAGAACAACCCCTAAATACAATACAACATGCCCAACGATTTCATGAATGTCACGGCCAACAAAACATAATACCATAACTCTTCTCATAATTCCTTAAAATCCAATTCATGTTTCAACACTTTCATATAAACAACTACATCTTTAAATATCAAGATTTCCTTCAATTTTAACATGCAACCAATGACAACGATAACAACAACAACAATCAAACCCAATGTAATTGAAATAGCCCCAAATCGGCTCAACTACAACACCAATACAATCACATGCATTTTCTTACTTCCAATTTCTCTTAACACGAGTTCATATTTAAACTACAACATCATTTAACTCCAATTACTCTATAAGAAGAAGAATTCTTACCTTAATTTAGCCAAAACAGTCCCTAGTTGCATTCGGTATCCATTTCTTCAAGTTACAATGACATGCATGCGTCATTTATAAGTTCAAAACCATCTTACTTATATGTTTTTTTCTTCCAAGTAGTTCATCTCCAAAGCTTAAAGTTTTTGGAGCAGTTTCTCGGCCAGCATTGCCGAATTCACTGTTGGTGAGGAGTTACCATGGCTTAGAACTTAGTAGGGGAAATTAATCTTGGAAGGGGAGTTGGTTTAGTCTTCAACTTAGCTATGGAAATGGAGGAAAAATCTGTTTTGGAGGAGGAGAGAATGGAGGATGGTGAGGGAGTGGTTTTCGAGATTAAGGGGAGGAAATTAGTGGTACACGGTTTTATGGGTTGATTAAGCCTATGCATGTTGTGCTTTTTGCCACTTGTAGGGCACAAGGTGCCACTTGTTTGTCCATTAGTTCCCACTTATCATCCTCTCCACTAAAATTAATCTCACACTTAATTAAATCCTGAAAATTTCCGGTGTGCTAGTCTTTATAACACGTCACTAAGCCATAACCCCATTTGGAAAATTCAACTACTAGTATTAATTTCCGTCGTCACATTTGTTGTATTCAATATTATTCCGAGATTACATTCTTTGCATACTCATTTCCAATACTCGAATCTTATTTTCTTAATTATGTTCTCAATTTATTGCCATAAAATTATGAGGTGTAACAAATTTGTCTAAACTCTAAAATCTAAGTCTATGTCAAACGGTTTAGTCCCTCAAGAATTTAAAATTTCAATTTGACTCCCTTTAAATTCAGAAAATCCAATTTTAATTTTCAGAAAATATTTTCTGGTTTCAAGGACTTGTCTGCAATTCCAAATTTCAAAAATTTGATTTTTAGAAACTTTATTTAATTACATATTTGCCCCAAAGGACCAAATCCTCCTATTTAAAAAGTTTTAATTTCATATTTGAAACTTTTAAACTTCAGAATCTGAATCTGAAATCTTTAAAACTTCAGTTTCTGATTCCGAAAATAAATATATTTTTTTGCTTACTCGGCAGTGAATTTTTTTTGCTTAAGGATGAATAGGGCCCTGACGCTTCTGACAAACCCTAGACAGCGCCGCAGTGCCATCATAAAACCCTAGCAGGCATCGCGATGCTCCATCATGGAGTCGTGACGCCTTAGTCCCAGAAATACAAAATTTGCATTTCTGAAACCCTAAAACTGGTTCAGGGTCAGATTTGCAGATTCATCCCCGTACCCCTTCACTATCAAACAACATGTTCATCGACCATCATCCAATCCTTTTCGTTCTTCATCTCAGTGCACCATGTTCGTAACGAACCGGTTACACCCATAAACTTAGAGGAGTTAGATTGGAATGACTTCTTCGATTACATCACTGTTTAACAGTTCAGCATACAAGGATTATAACTCAAGAATATAACCAAAACAGTCTTATATACTCCATATACACCATCGTTATACATTCTTTCTCTTTACATCCATGGAATATAACAACTAATGTGACTAACACACCTATTTCTCATGTTAATCCAGCCCCTTTAACCATATTAAAACAGCCATTAAAAACAGTCCATACTCCCGCAACAACACTAATGCAAAGTAACACTTTTCTACACCTTTATTCCTTTAGGATATATATCCGCAACTACAACAATGTACATACATATTCATAACTAAAATTCCAGCATTATAACTCAACAAGAACAACCCCTAAATACAATACAACATGCCCAACGATTTCATGAATGTCACGGCCAACAAAACATAATACCATAACTCTTCTCATAATTCCTTAAAATCCAATTCATGTTTCAACACTTTCATATAAACAACTACATCTTTAAATATCAAGATTTCCTTCAATTTTAACATGCAACCAATGACAACGATAACAACAACAACAATCAAACCCAATGTAATTGAAATAGCCCCAAATCGGCTCAACTACAACACCAATACAATCACATGCATTTTCTTACTTCCAATTTCTCTTAACACGAGTTCATATTTAAACTACAACATCATTTAACTCCAATTACTCTATAAGAAGAAGAATTCTTACCTTAATTTAGCCAAAACAGTCCCTAGTTGCATTCGGTATCCACTTCTCCACTTTTGCACCATTTCTTCAAGTTACAATGACATGCATGCGTCATTTATAAGTTCAAAACCATCTTACTTATATGTTTTTTCTTCCAAATAGTTCATCTCCAAAGCTTAAAGTTTTTGGAGCAGTTTCTCAAAGATTGCGAATTCATCATGGTGAGGAGTTACCATGGCTTAGAACTTAGTAGGGGAAATTAATTTTGGAAGGGGAGTTGGTTTAGTCTTCAACTTAGCTATGGAAATGGAGGAAAAATCTGTTTTGGAGGAGGAGAGAATGGAGGATGGTGAGGGAGTGGTTTTCGAGATTAAGGGGAGGAAATTAGTGGTACACGGTTTTATGGGTTGATTAAGCCTATGCATGTTGTGCTTTTTGCCACTTGTAGGGCACAAGGTGCCACTTGTTTGTCCATTAGTTCCCACTTATCATCCTCTCCACTAAAATTAATCCCACACTTAATTAAATCCTGAAAATTTTCGATGTGCTAGTCTTTATAACACGTCACTAAGCCATAACCCCATTGGGAAAATTCAACTACTAGTATTAATTTTCGTCGTCACATTTGTTGTGTTCAATATTATTCCGAGATTACATTCTTTGCATACTCATTTCCAATACTCGAATCTTATTTTCTTAATTATGTTCTCAATTTATTGCCATAAAATTACGAGGTGTAACAAATTTGTCTAAACTCTAAAATCTAAGTCTATGTCAAACAGTTTAGTCCCTCAAGAATTTAAAATTTCAATTTGACTCCCTTTAAATTCAGAAAATCCAATTTTAATTTTCAGAAAATATTTTCTGGTTTCAAGGACTTGTCTGCAATTCCAAATTTCAAAAATTTGATTTTTAGAAACTTTATTTAATTACATATTTTCCCCAAAGGACCAAATCCTCCTATTTAAAAAGTTTTAATTTCATATTCTGAAACTTTTAAACTTCAGAATCTGAAATCTTTAAAACTTCAGTTTCTGATTCCGATTTTTTTTTTTTTTGCTTACTCTGCAGTGATTTTTTTTTGCTTTAGGATGAATAGGGCCCTGACGCTTCTGACAAACCCTAGACAGCGCCACAGTGCCATCATAAAACCCTAGCAGGCATCGCGATGCTCCATCATGGAGTCGTGACGCCTTAGTCCCAGAAATACAAAATTTGCATTTCTGAAACCCTAAAACTGGTTCAGGGTCAGATTTACAGATTCATCCTCGTACCCCTTCACTATCAAACAACATGTTCATCGACCATCATCCAATCCTTTTCGTTCTTCGTCTCAGTGCACCATGTTCGTAACGAACCGGTTATGCCCATAAACTTAGAGGAGTTAGATTGGAATGACTTCTTCGATTACATCACTGTTTAACAGTTCAGCATACAAGGATTTTGCGTTCTTAAGAGTTAGGGTTTTAAAGCTTTAAACGACATAAAAATTAGATTTAAACAAACCCTAACCCATATTATTATTAACTATTATTACATAATCACCTAAAACAACTCGTTTCTGATACCACTGTAGGATTTTGTTGAGTTTGTATACGCAGCGGAATTTGAAAATTTTATGTTTCAAACCCAACAAACGACGAACTGCGGGATGATTATGCAATAATATAAACATGCAATATCATGACATGTAACAATAAACGTAATACATCTGTCACGACCCGACCCCGGGGCCGCGACTGGTGCCCTAACTGGGCACCCCGTTCAGGTATACATCAGAGAATAGCAGCGGAACATACACAACATAAACACATGAGTAAGTAAAAACGTCACAGGCTAGCCGATCAGGCCGCCTTCCATAATATAAACATAATCAAAAGTACATCTCAGTTCTTACAGCCCAACCACGTATGTGAATACAGACCTCTAGGAATAACAACTGAACAACTGTGGCGGGACAGGGCCCCGCCATACCCCTGAATATACATGAATGTACTACCTCAGGGAAACTGTACCAAGAGATAAGCCTCCGGAGCAAATGGAGCTTTTCTCAAAACTGAACCGAGATCCTAAGAGCAAGGATCACCAACCTGGGTACCTAAAACCTGCGGGCATGAACGCACTTCAAGGGGTCGATAACAAAAATTTAATATGGAATGTAAATAACATACAAGAAACAAATCATAACGTGCATAAAAGAATGACAAGGACAAGTATAAAAAGTACATACCAGATCCTGCCGTGTCATTACCATTTATGAACTTAATTTCACATCAATATCTTTTCCCATTTTCCATAAAGGTTATAGCCACATTCTTACGCACATGATTAGGAAAAATCATTAAGTTCATTTCTATATAACTTACTTATCTTTCATAAGTATAATCCGGCCCTTTAAGGAGGGCACATTTACTACCCGGCCCAATCTGGGACGCGATCAAGTCACACAAATATCAAGCGTGTCCGTGGAATCCCCATCACCGCCATACCTATAAGTGTAAAATATAATCATGTAGTGCGCCTGGCATCCCACCTCACCGCTTCTGCATACATACACAACATATATATATATATCTCCTGCCCGTGGAATCCCACATCACTGCCGACAGTCAAGGGTATAATAATACACCAATAGGCATACATGAACACCAAGTCCCACCGGTGGTATAGCGTCTTGGGGGTCTACCCCTCACTTATACTCTTACCCTAGAGAAGATGGTAAAGCAGGTGGTATAGCATCTTGGGGGACTACCCCTCACTTATACTCTTACCCTGGAGAAGGTTGTATAGCATCTTGGGGATTTACCCCTCACTTATACGCTTACCCTATCTCGACCGACCGTCAAACAAAACAAGCAGGGGGTATAATGTCTTGGGGGTTTACCCCTCACTTATACTCTTACCCTGGAGAAGGTGGTATAGCATCTTGGGGATTTACCCCTCACTTATACTCTTACCCTATCTCGACCGATCACAAACAAAACAAGCGGTGGTATAATGTCTTGGGGTTTACCCTCACTTATACTCTTACTCGGAGAAGGTGGTATAGCATCTTGGGATTTACCCTCACTTATACTCTTACCCTATCTCGACCGATCACAAACAAAACAAGCAGTGGTATAATGTCTTGGGGTTTACCCTCACTTATACTCTTACTCGGAGAAGGTGGTATAGCATCTTGGGGTTTACCCTCACTTATACTCTTACCCTATCTCGTGGCCACAAACAAGCGAAGCACTACCATGTCTTCTATAAAAATCCAGAATTTAACCCAAGTACTACTAATAGCGGAAGCATACCCGTGGAATCCCACATCACCGCTTGCGTCCAAGTACTTTACAACAAGACAGCCGGCCCTCCAACTGAGAGTCGCGGCAACGTAATAAAACATAATACTTGCACTCAAAGGCTATCACCAGCACACATAGGCTAATTCTCAACTAACAAGCCAAAGTACTTATCAAGGCACACTTAGACTAATTCTCAATTAATCAAGCCAAAGTACTTATCAAGGCACAAATAGAATAATTCTGATTTAACAAGCCAAAGTACTAATCAAGGCACACTTAGACTAATTCTCAATTAATCAAGCCAAAGTACTACGTACGTACATTCTTTTTAAGAGACTCCTTTTTGTGTAAAACCCCATGATACTAACACCCGTAGTATCCAGGCTTGTGTATATTTCACATAAGTCACGATACTTTTAGAAATACATTTCTCGGCTTCTAAAATCAAGTGACCCTTACTTAAAAGCTTTAAGCAAGTGATACCTTTAAATCACATTGCCCTTCCTTAATACAAGTTAATTCTGTGATTACTTTATTAGAGAAAACCATTCTCTTAACTTTCCATAAAGCCGTTATAACCAACTTCCCATAAAGCCGTTATAACCCTTTATGGTTTTAGACAAAACTCTTTTCTTTTATAACCAAGAGACTTCTACTTTTAAAAACCAAGTATTGTATACTTTCAAATCAATTCTCTTAACTTTCAAAAAATACAAATAGTCTCTTAACCTTTAGAACTCAAGTGACTCCTTTTATTATAAAACCTTAGACAATTGATGCCTTAAAATCAAGTTGCATTTTTACTAAAATCAAGTCATTTGTCTTTCCATAAAGCAAATATAACCAACTCCCCATAAAGTCGTTACATTCACTTTATGCCTTAGCCACAAATATAATTTCCTATCCAAGGGACTTATACGTTTAAAACGAAACAAGTATCACATACTTTAAAACTCTTCAAGTCCCTTAACTTTAATAAAACTTAAGACATCCTTTATACTTTCAAAGAAGTGAGTAAATCTCCCAACTCACCCGACTTGGCTATTCACAAACTAGTAAAGGATATCAAGGTGTTGTACGTCTACCGTACTACATACGTGCAACTAGTCATGCTCAAAGATAGGAAAAGTTCTACATAGAGTAGATCACACAACTACCTCTTAACCTCTAAGAGTAACAGGAAACGTGAAATGATACCACAGGTATATTCCATACATAGAATCATGCCAAAGGAAGGAAGAGGTTCACATACCTCGCGATGATTATCGACAAGTAGCAAAATGCTCCAAAGTACTTCAATCTTGATAGCTACTCCATCCTTCAAGTAGGATACGCTATACTTAGTACTTCAACCTATAATGGTCACAATACGTCCATTAACCTCTTACTTCAAACGTAGAATATTCTAAGTGCTTAGTCGCTAAATTCTACGGAAAATCGGACAGCACCTCCTTTGATTCTACTCACTTTGCCACCTTTTTCAAGGCCGAATACAATAACCAAACAGCCCCAATTGGCTCACAACAATATAGAAGGTATTCCAATACAAATGAATAACAAACTAATACAAACTACAAGTCCAAATTCGGCCACCTTGAGCTCAACAATACTAGTTCTTATCCAATTTCCATTTCAATCCAACTTGGTAGCATAACATTATATCTAGTCGTAACCAATCATAACTACTATAATCTTCAAGTCAATTTCATGCGACAATTCTAATAACGATCAAATAGTATTCCAACTTAACATGACTTACTTTACATTTCGGATTTCCAAGGTTACAATCAATCCATAATCCTTACAAACTTCAACACATATACTTCATGCTAGCAACATGTAAAGATAACAACAATAAAAATAATCTTGTAACACTTCTGGACAAGATTATACCTCAACGAATCTTAATCCAATTCCAAATCCGAAGTCGCTCCTTAGCAACTTAGAGCCTCGTCAAGACACTCCAATCCGCTAGTTGAGACCCTTAGAACCACACCAACAACTTTCCTTCAAACTTTAAATCCAAAACCTAGAAAGCCACTAGGTTTTCACTTTGCGACTAATACGAAAACTCTCTTTTTCCGGGATTTTTCTATTGAGATACACTTACTATAACCTCATGAACCTTGGTTTAAAGTGTGGCTTAATGGACATGAAACAAAAATTTCTCCTTCTTGTTGGACCCAAACCCGTGAGCTTCAAGCTCTAGTTCTTCAATTTTTGTGATATTTGGCTAAGTGTTTAAGCTTGTCTACTACTACTAGTATTATATAGAGTAATGTAGGGTCAAGATGCAAACAATTGGGTGGTTTGGATGATCTCTAATTAAATATCAAGACTTGTGGGACCTTTGACTTTGGTCAATTTTCTCAAGCTCACACTTGCAAGACTTGTTCATCCAAGACTTTATGGTAAATGACCATTATGGGCATGTCTATTTCGACCAAGGCATCACTAAGGGGGGGTGACACGTGTCGCCCTCCCATTCGTCACAACAAAACGTTTTCCGACAAAATTTCATAATTCCGATAAATTTTTCAAGTCTCTAATCTTAACACTTGTGAGTTCTTACGTACTTTCTTAAAACATGTCCTGTAAATACGGGGTGTAACAACATCGATAGTAAACTTACAGTTTTATAAATCTGGAATCTTTTCATATAATCCGAGGGTGTGCATGCAATTGGTATTCGATTGCAAGTTCCAAGAATTCTGATGTAATCCCTCATTCGAACAACTAGGAAATTCGGTAGAGGCTCGAGAGAATATTTTAAGACTAAATCTCAAAGACTTAGAATGATTATGAAATCAAGTGTATTAAATATTGAATAGAAGCCCTCTATTTATAGCTGCGTTTTATGTCAAAATACAGATATGGTTTCCACGACACGCCTAAAACGAGCGTGGGTCAAGATGACCGCCCATCGCCAAGGCACCATGATGCTAAATAGGTGGTGCCGCAGCCCTGGATCCTATGCGCCGCGACCCTATTTTGTCTCGTTTTTTTCATTTTAATTAAATCCAAAATCCAATCTCGATAATTAAATAATCATTATTCATTCAAATGTCTCGATCATAAATGAAACATTTATATTCTCTCATTACATCCTTAGATCGATGGAACAATTGATTTAGTGTTACCCTACAAGCCTTCACATATCGACACTAATCATATTAGGGTTTACACAGAACTCTTAGATAACGCCGGAAGATGAACTCAATATGTGAAGTATAGCTACACGAATTTGGTAAACTAAACCTCTATATGAAAAAATACAATCCTTTCATTCACGACACAGTCGATCAAGCTTAGGATCTGCCAAGTGTCTATCCAAATGGTCTGATCATTATATCTCATCTATATTAGTTGACAACAAGACCATATCCTAGATATGTCTATTGTGTTGGCCAATGACTTAGTCAACTTAATATCATATGAGAATATGAGTGTTTTCTCGAATATATATTCGAGGAATGTATCATAATCTTGGCTCAACTACCACCTTTAATCCACTTCATAATATACCCAATACAAATTGTATCTCAACCTATAAGGCATTTGAGCTTAGGACAAGATCAAAGTATATTACTCTTCAGACAAGGTGTGTATCTGTCACGGCCCGAACCCCGGGCCCGTGACTGGTGCCCTACCTGGGCACCCTTCTACCTTAACAATACAAGTAAGTTGCGGAACTGAAATAACACCTCATTTTTTCATTTTTTTTAAAACAAACGTACGTGCAAGGGCAAAGCCGACAAGGCTGCCATATATACATAAACAAAAGACACTACACCGTACATGAGTCCAATCCCACATATGAATACAGACCTCTAGGAGTTAAACTGAACTATGACGGGACAAGGCCCCGCCGTACCCAAAACTATACAAAGCCTGTACTGAAGGACATATACCAAAGATAAACTCCGGAATAGAAGGAGCTTATCCAAAACCCTGAGCATGATCCTGCACCTGCCGATCACCGAATCACAGACCTAAACTGCGGCATGAACACAACCCCAAGGGCGAGGTCAAGACGAAGAATGTACCAAGTATGTGAGCGATGAAATGCTGTAATAAAATCATAGCGATCTAAATAACACGGAGACATGTATGATATCCAACCTACATGCATATAACACATAAGCAAATATATCAAGTCAGGGACGCAGGCCCTAAAAGTCATTACTAAATATAACCATGGGTCTCACGCCCAAAATATCAATCATGCGTGGAATCCTTCCTCACCGCCATCCATGATGTAATAACACCAATAAGGATACATGAACACCAAGTCCCACCTGTGTCCTCAATACCTCGTGGTCCCATGCCCCGGAATCCCACCTCGTAAAAGCATGACCATAGGGTAACACAAACAAATCCGGGGACATATATGATAATCAAAATACAACACATTGTGCCTTACTAACAATGAGAGTAAACAGTAGTATCCTTACAATATAAACTAGGAAGCTCATGACCAAGCAGGACCATCCGCCCGCAGTATCATTTAGCCATCTTATTCCTGGGACTATTTCACCCGCATAGGTCTTGTGGACCCGCGAGGTATTCCTCGTGATAGGTCGGACCCGCCGCACGGGACTATTTCACCCGCATAAGCCCTTTCGGACCCGCATGAGGTATTCTCGCATAGGACTATTTCACCCGCATAAGCCCTTACGGACTCGCGTGAGGTATTCCTCGTGATAGTTTGGACGCCGCGTGGGACTATTTCACCCGCATAAGCCCTACGGACTCGCGAGGTATTCCTCGCATCGTGGGTAGCAAATCCACGGAATGATGCAAATGCCACAAACCCGGAATGACCGAAACGATCGATATAACAATAGCACAAACCGCTATTTCAAAGACACATAGGCAAATCCTTAATTACAAGCCAAAGTCCTTACCAAGGCACACTTAGAATAATTCTCTTTAACAAGCCAAAGTACTTATCAAGGCACACTTAGACAAATTCTCAATTTATCAAGCCAAAGTACTGATCAAGGCATACATAGAATCATTCTCTTTTAACAAGTCAAAGTACTTATCAAGGCACACTTTAGACAAATTCTCAATTTATCAAGCCAAAGTACTAATCAAGGCATACATAGAATAATTCTCTTTTAACAAGTCAAAATACTTATCAAGGCACTCTTAGAAAAATTCTCAATTTATCAAGCCAAAGTACTAATCAAGGCATACATAGAATAATTCTCTTTTAACAAGTCAAAGTACTTATCAAGGCACACTTAGACAAATTCTCAATTTATCAAGCCAAAGTACTAATCAAGGCATACATAGAATCATTCTCTTTTAACAAGTCAAAGTACTTATCAAGGCACACTTAGACAAATTCTCAATTTATCAAGCCAAAGTACTAATCAAGGCATACATAGAATCATTCTCTTTTAACAAGTCAAAGTACTTATCAAGGCACACTTAGACAAATTCTCAATTTATCAAGCCAAAGTACTAATCAAGGCATACATAGAATCATTCTCTTTTAACAAGTCAAAGTACTTATCAAGGCACACTTAGACAAATTCTCAATTTATCAAGCCAAAGTACTAATCAAGGCATACATAGAATCATTCTCTTTTAACAAGTCAAAGTAATACATACGCATATCTCTTTTATAAAAGACTCCTTTCTATGTAAAGCCCCAAGATACTAACACGTAGTATCGCGTGTCTATTTTTCAAAATAAGTTACTACACTTTTAGAAAACTCATTTCAAAGCTTGAAATCAAGTAACTCTAAATTTTCACAATCTAGGCAACTTATGCCGATTAATCAAAATAGACAACTTTCAAAACCTTCCCTAAAGCCGTTATAACCAACTTCCCATAAAGCCGTTATAACCCTTTATGGTTTTAGGCGTATCCATTCCTTGATAACCAAGAGACTTATACTATTAAAACCAAGTATCACATACTTACAAAACAAGTTCTTAACTTTCAAAATACTTCAAGTCTCTTAATAGTTAGAAAACAAGTTTTCTTCCACTTTTTAAACCTCAAGTAACTTCACCCTTAACTCAAGTTACTTCTCTTAAATCATGTCATTTCTCCTCTTTTAAATCAAATAAGTAAATCACTCCTTTGACTCCCCTAAAGTCATTATAATGGCCTTTAGGTTTTAGAACTAAGGCACTAGCCAAAAGATTTGGAAACCACTTCCTTTTCAAGTCTCTATGTACTTTAAGAAAATATACCTTCACTTTTAAGAATCCAAACTTCCCTAAGGAAATGGATTATACTACTTACAATTTAAACATCAAAGTACACTCAAGGAAGTACATAGAACAAATTCTATTTTAGGCAATCCAAATACAAGCAAGGAATGGATCATTCAAGGAGTAGAACTTACTTTCTTTATTCTAAGGAATCATGCTAGAAGGAGATAGTTCACATACCTTTCTGGCTAAATCCACAAGCTAAGCGAATACACCGTGAGGTAGAAGTGTCAACCTATAATGGTCACAACAAGGCTATCAACTTCTAGTCTCTATGTAGAAATAATACTAAGTATTTAGTCTCTAATTCTACGGAAAATCAAAAGACTTCCTTTGTTTCTACTCACTTTGCCACCTTTTTCAAGGCCGAATACAATAACCAACAAGACACATTTAAGGCTCCAAACAACAACCAAACAAAGGGGATTACATTCCTTACAATACGTGTAAAATTCCGCCCCACAATTCATACGAAAATAGTGAATATGCCCAAAAGCCATTCTCGGCCAACCTCTAGAACAACACTAAGTCTTTTTCAATCCTTCTTACAATTCCAAGTTCTAAGGTCTAACATGTTATATAGTCTAAACAACTTCAACAACTACTATTTCCTTCTTTATACAACATGCGACGCTTAGACTAATAATCGACTAGAATTGAAATCTTAAAGTTAAACATGCTAGATTTCGGATTAGGGTTCCAATAGCCAATAAACATATCAAACTTCATACTATATAACACATGCTTGCTAATATCCATAGCTACAACAATAAGTAAGTCTTAACTTACTAAAACGACAAAATTTATACCTTTCCAAGCCCTTAAAATTTCCAAGATCCAAAGTCGCGCCTTAGAAATTCTTAGCTCCTTTCCTTAAGTTCAAATCCGCTCCAAGCACTCCTTAGAGACCTATGAAGAACCCATCCTCAAGTTCCAACTTCAAAGTTGAAGAACTCCCATAGTTTCCGCCTTGCGACTAACGTGATAACTCCGTTTTTCCGAAATCTTTCTATTGAGATAACCTTACAACACCCTTAGGAACATTGGGTTAAAGTCTTGTGAACAATAGATCAAAACTACAAATTTTTCTAGTGTGGGAGATGAGCAACCCGAGAGCAACTATGGAAGAACACAAGGTTCTCTAATTTTTCTAAGTGTAAAAAGCTAGTCTTGCACTAGTGTAGTGAATATAAAACATATTGGAGGGCTTAGACTTAAACAAATGTGAGGCTTGGATTAAAATCACATGGATCAAGCCTAAGTGGCAAGTTGACTAGTCAATTATGTCAAGCTTTGAAGACTTATCTTCCAAGAGGTTCAATGACCAAAATACCCCTCCTCTAATTCGACCAAGACCACTTATGGGGGTGCCACGTGTCGCCCTCTCATTCGTCCATAAAATTCCGTAACCCTCGTGGGCCCCACAAAACGTAAAATTCCTCGGGTGGGCCCCACGTGACCAAATCCGTAAAAATAAATTTCCACAATATTAATAAGTTCCTTACTCTTCAAATAATGCATTTTGAGAATCCAATTCTCAATAACGAACATTTTTCCTTTCCGACCTTCGGAAGATTTTCCGTCGGAAAAACAATTCTTCCTTTCGTACTAATTTCCAAGTCTTGTTTCCTTACGTACATTCTCTTATATATGTCCTGGACTTACGGGGTGTAACAGTATCGACCTCAAGTCTAAGGACTTCTATCTCCCACACACTGATCATACTTTAGACATTGTATAACAAATAGTATATCAGCAGGGTAAACCAATACTTCTAAAGTATCCATGTATCCATCACGAGTAACCATTACTCATACCAGGTGAGATATAGAGGATGTGATGCAGACCGCATGTCGACATATCACATATCATCGATATCCCATTCTCGGTGATCATTAGTCGAGACTATTTTAAGAGTTACATTAGAACATTAATATCTCACACCATTAATAACGACGTAACCTCTAGGGATGCATATTATAGAATATCATAAACAATCAACTAATAATTCATTAATTGCAAATGCCAAAATATTAATCTCCATTAATAATAATACCAATGTCTATAAAGTATATTTGTCCTAATACATATTGTCTCTAGGACATAAATATACTTCTACTCCTTGGAAAACATACAATAAAAATCGTTTGAACTTAGTTTCAACAACAAGTACAAGGAAATGGTTTTGAACTCTTATTTGCCATTCGTTTTTGAAAGATCAAAAGCTATAAAAGAAGAGAACAAGATGGTAATGTTAATTCTCTCTAGGATCTACATTTATTACAGAATATGTATAGTTTCCTTTTGTTAATTCTCTCTCTGGGTTTCTCCCTAATTTATTTGATTTCATAAAAGGTAATACTCTCCACAGTAAGAAGCTACGGGGAGAGTGTCTATCTTGACCATTCAATATTCGTGGGTGCATATCCGACAGAAGATTGTGCCTAAGCGGCAAATGCATGTTGTGGACGATATCCAAGAATACTGGGTTGGCGATTTGAAGAAGAAGGATCTCGGGCCCATGAAAATGTCATGAACTGGTATGGCGGGGTAGCCCACGGTGGGTACTGCCCCCACTGTCCACCGCTACTGCCCGGGCTAGCTATTGCCGCCGGCGGGTTGGCCTTGCCCCGTCCACGTCCCTTTACACAATTATTTTTCCTTTATTATTTCAATTTGGACCCTGATTTTGACCATTATTAGAACAATTATTGTGTCCCCCTAAACCATAATTTGGGGCTCCAAATCAGTGGAAGAAGAGTTGGTGGAGACGAGAGCGGTTTCGACGGTGGTTGCTCTCGAAGATGCCTACTTTGCTTTCCTTTTTTCCTCAAGAATTAATCTTGAACTGGCCTCGCAAAAGGGAAGTAATGGATTGCTTTGCTGAATGAACATAGCAACACCATCATATTGCTCATTTAACCCCGCAATCAATTGAAATACCAACATTTGATCCGTCACGGGCGAACCAACATTGGACAGTTGGTCCGCAAATACTTTCAATTCTTGACAATAGGCTGAGATGTTGGAAAAATCATCCAATTTAATATTTGTAAATTAGTGTCCAAGATAAATTGCCCTAGACATTTTGTTATCTTGAAAAATATTTTCTAATATTTATCACGTCTTTTGAGCCGTAGAATTGGGTTGTAATATAGTATTGAGAAGATCATTCTAAATAGTGTCATAAATCCATTAAAGGACAATAAAGTCTAATCAAGGCCATAATTTTGTGTCCACCATAGTGGAATCCGACGGTGACTCGGAAGAAAGAATTTAGCCAATTACCTCATAAGCACGACAGTGAATTTTGAGTAGTTCTGCTCATGAGGTATACTGCCCTTTCTCCATTTCAAGAGTGATAGAGATGAAGTTCTTGACGTTATTAACTGCAAGATCGGGATGAAAGGTTCGTTTTTCGGCCATAGGTTCCACTTAGAATCAAAGGAAGAGGAGAAGAAAGTGATGTTTTGATGGAAGTGGATGGAAGAAGCCTAAACTTTGTGAACGTCTAACCGGGGGAGAGGGTCAGGGATGAAGTATTCGTCTAGGATTTAGTTGTGTGTTTAGGTTTTGAGAGAGTATTTAGGTTTAGGGTTTCGTTTACTAAACCTTAGAAGGTGGCACACAAGAATAAATGGAGAATTTCGGGTGTTGACACTAAATTTTGTCTCTCCTCTCCGTTTAACAAATTAAACTATATTATTCAATATCGCTATTTATTACTATTTACCTTTAAAGAGCCTAAATCATAATTTTTTTTAAATATTCTACGTTATTTACAAAATGGCATCGCATTTTATATCAAGCATAAAATGTTTCATAAATATTATATGTTATCCCATTAGCATTTATATTTTTTTAACCCACAACCTATTCACTAAATATATACACCTAAAATCTACCCTTCAAATCAACCCAATTCCCATTTTTACATCAGCCCACAACTCTCAGCCCAATCCCTTACCATCCCACACATTTAATTAAAATGCAGTCCATTTACCCCACTGACCCGAGCCCATCCCCTCGAATCTTCTTTTTCACTAAATCAGCGAATTAAGTCCCTAAACCCATTCGTCCCAAACCAACCAGACGATTAACGCCATGTCCAAACTGAACTAGAACCAAACAACGCCTTTAACCCCCCAGTCCAACGCCAGACAACCCATCACCTGACACCCCGAAAACTCGCGATATCACAGACCTTTCCATCAACATCACCCACGCCCTGCAAAATCCCCTAAAATCTGCTAAAATACTCCATTTTACAGCAACATCACCCATACCCTGTTGTCCTTCATCTATAACTCGAGCCATGGGCCTACAAGTGACCCTCAACGGTACCATACCTGTCTCCCATCAGTTACCCTTTATTTTGAAATTCAAAATTAGGGGTGGGTGGTGTGCAAGGAGATGTATATGGTTATAAATACAACCATTTTGGGTGTGTTGAGGGGGATTCAGTATTTTTTTAAGCATTAGAACAAAGCTCAGATTTTTAGTTGGAACAAATAGAAAAATTAAAAAAAAACCTTCCCTTTCACTCTCAAGCTTTCAAATTTGAAAACCACAAACTCTTAAACATTCACCTTTCTTAATCACATAAGCACTAACATCTCCGAGCGGATTCAACGAGTCGAAACGCGTCTCGGTTCGCTGCCCAGAGAAGGTAAACCCACATTCCTCTCGTATTTTATTTTTTTGCATTGTTCGTTTGCTGCGTGGGTGTTATCAGTTCGCGACTGTTAATCTGAAATGTGATAGTTGTCGCCTATCTCATGTAGTTTACATTAGTAATGTTATATGCTTGTTTCCTTGCCTAAATGTGTATAACATCGTGTGAGTTGGAGTATAGATATCTAGTCTCACTGTTATATGCGTGGGTCTTTTTTTTACCGGCTGAAAGCCAAGGCGGGATGGAATGAGCTATTTATGAACTTGGGGACATCTTGCACTTGTTGGTTCTAAAAAATGTTATACTTTGAGAAATGATTTGCGCCTTGAGGTAGGTTGCTGCTCTTTATTGTTTCATTTCCTGGCTACCTATAGTTGGGTATCATACTGCCCTTGAATATATTGGACATTAGCATCTTTGAATGGTTTTCGGCATGGGTTGTTCCTTGTACTTGCTGCTGTTTAGCTTCTATTTGATATTATAATTGGAGGCCACTGCTCTGTTTTAATTCCTGCTGCTGCTGCATTTTAATGCCTATTGTTGCTCTATTTTAATGCCCAATGCTGCTGCATCTTAATTCCCATTTCTGTTGTGTTTTAATTCCCACTGCTGCTCTGTTTTAATGCCCACTACTGCTCTATTTTAATGCCTATGACTGTTGCATTTTAATGCCCACTGCTGTTGTTTTGATTAATGTATTGCCTTGTTGTGAGAATAATTGCTAGAGACTTTGAACTCTTGTCTCACTTGATATGAACTGCCATAAGAACATCTGATGTACTTTAAATTGGTGTACTCGTTAGAGGCAAAATACTGGTCACTATGCATGTTGATTGAGCCTTCATTAGGCTCAAAATGCTCTCTGGTTTGTATGCTGCTTATTTAAAGAGAACATATGAGCTACACTTGAAGAAAATAATCTTTTGCTACATTCTTGATGATCCACTTCCTTTTAAAAGGAGCAGATTACTACACTTGGGATTTAAGACTACAACTATGCTTTAGCTACTATGTGTTGCTGCTACTGGCTATCACTCTATTTTTAAGTATACTTTGCTGTATTTTTAAGGCAGAATGTCGCTATACTGGAAACACATTTGGGGCCAAGATCTGCTGCATTTCTTTGGGGCAAATACTTGCTATATTTTGAGTCATATTGCTGTATTTTGGGTTGAGTTATTGCTGCAATTCTGAGTTAAATTTTGGAAAACTTTCGAGCAAAATTTTGTTTTCTAAAAGCAAAGTGCCCTGCATTCAAGGCATTTATTGCTGATCTTTCTACGACAAAGCATATATTGTACTTTATGACATTTATAGATACAAATAAGATACTACACTTGTAGGCCAATGAAATTAAAATTGAGGTCGCGTCCCTTCGGTTTTGGTATAATTCTGATTTGAACATGATACTACATGACCATCCCGGAAAGGTTGTCCCTCGGTTTGCTTTCCTTCAGAAAAGGGCGATGATGACACTTATGGATTTTTCACATATATACCGGATACCAACATGCTTGGGGGGCGACTAGATTGACTGACAAGTCACTAGGTCACATCCATGACTTTTTTGAGATGTCCCTTTACAAAAAATATAGATCTGAGCCTTCCGTAACTAAAATTCCTATTGTTTTTTTTACGGTTCCGAAGGTTTTACTTGCATTTTTTATTATTTTATTAACTCTAAGTGTTTTTGCAGGTACCCGGAGACGCATCCCAAAATTAAAACCTGCGCAGAAAAGGAAAAATAAAAGCGAAATACCGCTAAGTCCTCTTCACTCCCTCTTTATATGATTTGCTTTTGTTACAATCTTTGTTAAATATATATCTTATTTAAATATCTGCATGCCTAGTTTAAATTCTCTTAGTTAGTTTAATAATTGTAGAACACCTTTAGGATTGTAGAATACATGTTAGCACAATAATACTAACCTAAGTTTGACCGGATAATCGCAATTTAGCGGATCTTAGAGGATGCCTTACCCATTCCCTTTAGGATAATAAAGAATCCTTACCTGGAATCCTATAATTTTTACAGACCTTTAAAAAATGGAGATCATTTGTAGCATTTTATGCTATATTTAGAAGTGTCCTAATTCACTAGACTAATTAGGTGACAACTCCTTCAATACATTTTAGGAATCACCCATACGTCGTACACCATTTCGACTCCGGTTAAAATGGGGTATTACAGCATGACGACTCCACTGGGATGACTAGGTTCTTAACCATAACAGACTTAGGTTAATTATCGTACTATATTTGCATAAATTGCTTCTTTTTGTGTTTTTACACTTATTTACTTTTATTTTTACCTTTGACTAAACTGTTCTTCTTTACATATGAAATATTTGCATGCTATCTGGTAATGTTTTTCCTAAACTGTCATTCCGCTCATATTTCCTCTCTTACGGAAAATTCACACTATCACACACTACACGCGAGGTGTGCTTTGCGCACCCGCAAATTTCTTTCAAATGCCCAAATTTAAGAGAGTTGGCGTTTTACGAGGGGAATCCGGACCATCCGGTGGCCGCGTAGCCTTCTCGTTCGAATAGTCCGCTCGGGGACCTTTCGTCTAGTAAGCCAAATCTTAGCAAACTTAAGATAAAGCTATACCACCCATCATCTTAAGGCATGCATGCATTAACCTTAGAAGGGCCAGTCCTTTGTATCGTCTCCATAATTAAGAAATCCAACAAAACTAGTCGACGGGTTTCACAACCCAATGACCAATCAGCATATTATGTGTAGTGTGATAATGATATTATGCTTAGCATTAATTATGAGCTATACTAGCTTGGTTTTCTGGGGTTGCATTATTCCTTGCGTTATCGACATGATACGCGGAAAGGCCATATCCCAAACCACAATTTTCTCAAAATTTTGTCACATTTCGGAACTATGTGTGACCTGATTCCCTCGGCGGGATACGTAGGTGGTCATATCGGGCTCGGTCCACCTTTTGAAAATCTCATTCTCCCCCTTTTCAGGGTGAACTACGGGTTGACCTGGTTCCTTTGGAAAAATACATGGGCGGCCATATCGGATTTGGTCCCATATTTTTAAAATATCTCTAAGTCTAATCGATGAACCTAACTTCAACCGGGGATATGCTCCCGGACCATGTATGTACTTGATCTCTATGGCAGGATAGGTATCGGATTCAGTCCAACACTTTTGAAAAGTCTCTCGCCCTTACTCTACCCTGTCAAGACCCGAACCCGGGCCCGTGACTGGTGCCTTACCCCGAGCACCCTAGTGATACAACATCAGAGAAAATCAGCGGAAATAAAAACATGAACATGAATTTAGAGACAAAATAAATAAACAGGTCAACCAAAACAGTTGCCTTCATCATATATACATAAATACCCGAACAGTTATCCTTTTTACAAACCCTGCCCACAACAGTGTTACAGACCTCTAAGATTTACACAACAACTATGACGGGACAGGGCCCCGCCATACCCCTGAATGTACACGGACCTACCTGCACTGTGGTAACATACCAAACATAAGCCTCCGAAGGGACTGAGCTTCCCAACACGCTGAAAGGTGATCCTAAAAGCGGGGATCGACAGCCGATGTACTCTACCGCGGCGTAACGCAGCCCCGAAGGAGGTCGATAACAGTACCAAGTATGTGGCGTAAAATCAGAATCGAAATCATAATAGTCTATAAAAGCGAGACGGTATGATAACCAAACTACAGATATACTCATAATAGCTTATATCAATTCGGTCTCACGCCCATTAACATCAATCCCGCGTGAGTACCTTCCTCATCACGGCGATATGATATGATAACAACAAGATAGAAATCCAAATGGGAGCATACCTGCGCTACGATCGTGTCGGTATGTCCAAAGGGAAACAAATAAGACGACGTTCCAAATGGAAGCATACCCGCGCTACGCGATCGTGTCGATGAGTCCAAGGAAACAATAAGACAGCATTCCAAATGGAAGCATACCCGTGCGCTACGCATCGTGTCAGTATGTCCAAAGGGAAACAATAAGACAACAAGGCGGTAATCAAAGTGGAAGCATACCCGTGCGCTACGCATCGTGTCAGTATGTCCAAAGTGATTTAACAAAAGTAACACTATCAGCGAACGTGCTGTGGAATTTCTCCACACCGCAAGACGCCCAAGTAAGTTCTCAATAAGTCAACCGACCCTCCATCGAGAGACGCGGTAGTATAGAAACACAATCTTTGCACAACAAAGGCTATCACAACAAGCATAGGCAAGTTTCACAACAACAAGCATAGGCAAGTTTCACAACAACAAGCATAGGCAAGTTATACACAACTCAAAGTACTTTCATTTTATGCCAAAGTCCGGGTTTTAACCCTAAAGTACTACGTACGTTAAATTCCTTTTAAAGAGATCTAATCCTTTTCTAAAAGTCACCCGATACCCGTAGTATAAAAATAGAGTGACTTATATCTTTTAAGTAAACCAAAACAACTTCCATACTTTCCTTTTTAAAACCAAATTAAGGCAACACCATGCCTTATTTTTTTGACCAAGACACTTTTCTTTTTAAAGTCAAGTTACCACATTAAAACCAATGATAAAACCTTTCTTTTGTTTTCATAAGGTCGTTATAACCAACTTCCCATAAAGTTGTTATACACCTTATGTTTTAAACCATTTTAAGACAACACAATGCCTTTCTTTTTCCTAAAGTTCCAGTTTGCCTAATTTCAAATACACAAGTCTCTTTTTTGAAAAGTTCATAGTTCAATGTCTTAATCTCTTTTAAAACAATTGTGTAACATATGCCTTAGGCGAGTAGGTTATTCTTGTTCATAATCAATCTTATTAGCAGCCATGATCTAGAAATGTAATATCATTTTGTCTCATCTTAGCTTCTATGCAGATGGAGGTTTCTACTGGTTTTAATAATACTTAATTATTCAATACATTTCCCTTTATTAACGCTGCAGTGGTTTGTCGATACACATTCTGATTTCCGAAATCAGTAAAACATTATTCCTTCCAAAAACCAAGTACTCATTACTCACGAATGAGGTTTCACACAAACATCCATATTAAGTCAAGTCTCTTATCTTTTAAGAATAAGTCTCTTAACTTCTAAACCATTAAACCATTCTTTTTATCTCTCATAAGGCGTTACACCTAACTTCTCATAAAGCTGGTATAACTTTTATGTTTTCAAACCAAGTATACACTTCTTTCAAAAAGGTTTCTTAATCTTTTAGAATACTTCAAGGTTCTTTTATATCAAGTCGGTTATAAGTCAAATCAGTTATCTTTTAAAAACCACAAAGCATTTCTCATTTACATAGAGCTGTTATAACCAACTTCCCATAAAGCCGTTATAACACTTTATGTTTAAAGACAATCAAATACATTTAACACATGTACGTCTACCGTACTACATAGTTATACACCTTATCATGCTAGAACAGATAGGAAGAGGTTCACATACCTCGCGACGAGTATCGACTAATAACAAAATGCTCCAAGTACCTCAAACTGTCTGCTACACTCTCAGTCAAGCAGATCACTCCACACGTAGTACTACAACCTATAGAGGCCACAAAGCGCCTATTAATATCTTTAGATCTCAATGTAGAATATTCTACAGAAAATTCGGAGACCTCCCCATGACAGCGTAAATCTCCTCCTCTATCGAGGCCGGCTACCAAGCCAACCTGAGGGGGGGGGGGTTAACACGTCTAACCGGACATGTACAATTTTACTACACAGTAATGCTACACAAGTCTACTGTAATACAGTCCTATGTAATTACAGTTCAGTTCTCTTCTTTAAATTCAGGCTTAAGTCAAAAGACATTGCCGCACAATTATAATGTTCAGTTCTATATATAGTATACTTCAACTATATATTCCAACAACATGTAATTTCCAATTACAATAGAAGGTCAAGAGTGTTTACCTCGATAAGCCCAAAATTATCCAAGTTATAATGTCGATCCTGAGCAAGGTTTAGCTCCTACTCCGTGCGCTCCAATCCGCTCCAAACAACCCTTAGAAGTTCTAACCAACTTCTACTTAAATACTTCAACCAACAATGAAGATTTCCTTAGGGTTTCGGTTTGAGATTAAAAGGACAAAAGGTAGTATTTACGGGCTCTACGTATAGAGGTAACTTTTGAAATATGACAAGGTAAAGGCTAAGGTATTTTGGGCATTATAACAATACTTGGAGAGTATTTCTACCAAGAGGGGGGGTGTTTTATATGAAACAACTAGGCTAGGGGGGGTACCCCACGGCCACACTACTAGGAGGAGGGGGGATCCCTCTCGGCCAAAGGCCACACGAAAAGGGGAGGAAGCTCACGGTGAAACAAGACAGGGAGGAAGGATGTGCAAGACTTGGTGATTTTAGGAATGGATGAAGTCTTCAAGCTTAGGGGGGGTATTTATAGCAAAACCAAAGGCCAACCAATGGCCAAGATCAAGCCATGTGCAAGGCAAGTGTAAGGCCAAGATCAAGCCAAGTGCACCCTAACCCTACTCCACAAAACACTCCACAAAACAAGCCACAAAGCAAGGCACAATTCAAGGAACCAATCGGCCAAGGCCAACCATCCCTCTTGGGCCAATCGCCCAAGCCACCCCACTTGCTTCCAATGTGAGGGTGACACATGTCACCCTCCCGTTGGTCCAAAATGTTTCGTCTCTCGGAAAAATCCGCAAAAATTATAAATGACATAGCCGGAATTTTCCCTACGAAAGCTGTGGAAACGTTTCGTCGAAAAACGACTCTATTCGGCACTTGTGCCCAAATTTCGGTCCTATGCCTAACTTAAGGCTCAAATTTCGTACGTACGTCCACACGTACATACTCTGGAAATACGGGGTATAACATACCCGTTACAAAGCACTCCATCCAATATCCGCGATATGATAGATTGGTATCCCATATCGAATTTGACATCGTCCATTCAGCATCCGTTTATGCCAAAATTAGTGTCGCTTGTAAAGGCTTCACTGCAAGAAGAGGCCGACAGTATCGAAGAACATACTATCAACTACGTTCTCGTAGCCAAAGACTTAAAACCAGACAACATTTGCAACAGATCGTTCATGCGGGTAGTCAGAGTTAAAGCTACAAAGTCAACACAAATCAGTCGCCCCTTTCAAATCTCATGAATTTTCTTTTTAGTACAGATAACAGGGGCTGGAAAGTTGGCAATGTTGAAGGGGATATTCTCATAGCAGCTCGGCTCACAGGGCCACATTCTTATCCTCATTCATTCATTTCGCATATCTATATATCCCTGCACTAACTATTTCATTTATCTTTGGTTTTGTAGAAAGTTTCGCATAGCAGCTCAGCCCGTAAGGCCACAATTATACGCATCTATCAGGACGCTATTTGGCTCACAGGGCACCACTCTGATCCTCATTTCTCAATCACTTTACGACTTAACTATTTTATTCGGTTATATTCTGCAGGTAACCTGGCCCACGGGGTCAAAATCATCTTATTACGTCCATCAACGACGTCTTCTTATTACGTCCACACAACGATGTTATCTCAATTACATCTATCAGCGACGTTCCTCTTATTACATCTATTCAACGACATCATCTTATCATCTATCAATGACGTTCTCTTATTACGTTCGCACAATGATGTTCCTCCTATTACGACTATCAATGACGGCCTTTTATTACGTCTATTCAACAACATTCATCTTATTACGTCCGTACAATGATGTTCATCTTATTACGTCTATTCAACGACGTCCTATCACGTCTATTCAATGACGTTCATCTTATTACGTCTATTCAACGACATCCTATCATGTCTATTTAATGACATTCATCTTATTACGTCTACACAATGACGTTCATCTTATTACGTCTATTCAAAGACGTCCTTTCACGTCTATTCAACGACATTCATCTTATTACGTCCACACAACTACGTTCATTTATTGCGTCCATACAACGACGTTCTTCTTATTACGTCTATTCAACGACGTCCAATCACGTCTATACAATGATGTTCATCTTATTTCGTCCGCACAATGACGTTTCTTTGGTTATTAATAATGTCTATATTTCGGCTACGCAGCGACAATATCTACAACACATCTATCCAACGACATCATTTTATTATGTATGTGCAACGACGTTATTTGTATTTCGTCTACTCAACGACGATATCTACAACACGTCTACTCAACGACGTTATTTTATTACGCTGGTACAATAGCATTATCTATATTTTTTCTACTCAACGATAATATCTACAACACGTCTACCCAATAACGTCATTCTATTATGCCTGTGCAATGGCCTCATCTATATTTTGCGTACGCAACGACGGTCGCTACATCGCGTCTACTCAACAACATTATTCTATTATGTCTGTGCAATGGCCTCAATATTTCGTCTATGAAATGATGACATGTACATCACGTCTACTCAACGACATTATTCTATTATGCATGTGCAATGACTTCATCTATATATTGTCTTGCAAACGACAAAAAAACCTCTCAATTCTTTTTGTAAAATGAACTACGTTATGACCTGATTTCCTTACTAGGATACGTAGGCAGCCTATATAGGCTTCGGTCACACTATTAAGATTATCTCATTTTTCACCTCAAGGAACAAACACCCTTAGAGGCATCTCAAGGAACAAACACCCTTAGAGGGGTTTCAGGAAACAAACACCCTGTCTTCTTTTAGCACGAGGAACAAACACCTTTTGCATTTTTCACCTCAGGGAACAAACACCCATAGAGGCATCTCAGGGAACAAACACCCTTAGAGGGATTTTAGGGAACAAACACCCTTTCTTCTTTTAGCACGAGGAACAAACAACTTTTGCATTTTTCACCTCAGGGAACAAACACCCTTAGAGGCATCTCAAGGAACAAACACCCTTAGAGGCATTTCAGGGAACAAACACCCTGTCTTATTTTAGCACGAGGAACAAACACCATTTACATTTTGACCTAAGGGAACAAAGACCCTTAGAGGCACCTCAGGGAACAAACACCCTAAGAGGCATTTTAAGGAACAAACACCCTGTCTTATTTTAGCTCGAGGAACAAACACCTTTTGCATTTTTTACCTCAGGGAACAAACACCCTGAGAGGCACCTCAGGGAACAAACATCCTAAGAGGCATTTCAGGGAACAAACACCTTGTCTTATTTTAGCACGAGGAACAAACACCTTTTGCATTTTTGACCTCAAGGAACAAACACCCTATCTTAATTGAGCACCAGGAACAAACATCTTTTGCATTTTGACCTCAGAGAACAAACACCCTTAGAGGCAACTCAGGGAAAAAACACCCTAAGAGGCATTTCAGGGAACAAACACCCTGTCTTATTTTAGCACGAGGAATAAACACATTTTGCATTTTGACCTCAGGGAACAAATACCCTGAGAGGTACCACAGGGAACAAACACCGTAAGAGGCATTTCAGGAAACAAACACCTTGTCTTATTTTAGCACGAGGAACAAACACCTTTTGCATTTTTGACCTCAGGGAACAAACACCCTTAGAGGCACCTCAGGGAATAAACACCCATAGAGGCATTCAGGGAACAAACACCCATAGAGGAATTTCAGGGAACAAACACCCTGTCTTATTTAGCACAAGGAACAAACACGTTTTGCATTTTGACCTCAAGGAACAAACACCCTTAGAGGAACCTCAGGGAACAAACACCCTAAGAGGCATTTCAGGGAAAAAACACTCTGTCTTATTTTAGCACGAGGAACAAACACCTTTTGTATTTTTGACCTCAGGGAACAGACACCCTTAGAGGCACCTCAAGGAACAAACACCCTAAGAGGCATTTCAGGGAACAAACACCCTGTCTTATTTTAGCACGAGGAACAAACACCTTTTGCATTTTTGACCTCAGAGAACAAACATCCTAAGAGGCATTTCAAGGAACAAACACCCTATCTTCTTTTAGCACGAGGAACTAACATATTTCACATTTTTTACCGCAGGGAACAAACACCCTTAGAGGCATTTAAACGCATTTGTCACCAAATACCATTGGGAAACTATGCTCTTTATTTTTGCATGTAATGATATATATTCATCGGTTCAGATAGGTTAGCAGCAGACGACAATGACAATAGCAGTCATGTGGTTCACAAACACAGCACGTCGATACATCAACAACACGTCTGAAATGACGCCATCAATAGCATCGTCAACACAATGACGACATCAGCATCCTGATCATGCATCTCAGCATCTGCAACCACGACACCTTCAGCACATTATGTCTACACAAGACGATATTCTTACTCACATGATCACATGATCACATTTCTCATATATTCATGCTTTATCATTTTTTATCTTAACAGTTATGCACTAATTTTTCTTAAGCTTCATCCTGCAGGAGCCTTAATTTACATGAGCAGGAGCACAACGTGGAACTATCTCTTATGGCGAACCCAGGCAATTTGTACTTCGAACATCGATCTGATTTCCTCCAGCATCCCGCAAAACTAATAGTCCAGTGTCATCATAATTCGATACTGGAACAAATTTTAAATTTGCATCCGCCTTTCCTTTAATTTCCTAACATCACAGCAACCCAGTGTCACCATAATTCGACACTGGAATAAATTTTGAATTAGTTTCCGCCCTGGTTTTAATTTTCTAGCATCACAGAACCCAGTGTCATCATAATTCGACACTGGGACAAAATTTTGAATCTACATCTGCCCTGCCTTCAATTTTCTAGCACCACAGAACCAGTGTCATCATAATTCGACACTATGACAAATTTTGAATATGTGTCTGCCCCACTTTAATTTTTTCTAGCATCACAGAACCCCGTTTAAATTCCTAGCTTCAGAGATCCTCTTTTCTGCTTTAAAAACCCTGTTGACCCATGCATTTCCTAATCGTTGTCGCATTCTGATAAATCAGGACAAAATTGGCTACAAGTCAATGTCTTTGTCCGAGAACACTTTCATCATCTTCAGTAAAAGAGGGACAAGCTGTTGACACCCAATTTTGTCTCTCCCCTCCATTTATTATTAACAAATTAAACTATATTATTCAATATCGCTATTTATTACTATTTACCTTTAAAGAGCCTAAATCATAATTTTTTTTAAATATTCTACGTTATTTACAAAATGGCATCGCATTTTATATCAAGCATAAAACGTTTCATAAATATTATATGTTATCCCATTAGCATTTATATTTTTTTTAACCCACAACCTATTCACTAAATATATACACCTAAAATCTACCCTTCAAATCAACCCAATTCCCATTTTTACATCAGCCCACAACTCTCAGCCCAATCCCTTACCATCCCACACATTTAATTAAAATGCAGTCCATTTACCCCACTGACCCGAGCCCATCCCCTCGAATCTTCTTTTTCACTAAATCAGCGAATTAAGTCCCTAAACCCATTCGTCCCAAACCAACCAGACGATTAACGCCATGTCCAAACTGAACTAGAACCAAACAACGCCTTTAACCCCCCAGTCCAACGCCAGACAACCCATCACCTGACACCCCGAAAACTCGCGATATCACAGACCTTTCCATCAACATCACCCACGCCCTGCAAAATCCCCTAAAATCTGCTAAAATACTCCATTTTACAGCAACATCACCCATACCCTGTTGTCCTTCATCTATAACTCGAGCCATGTGCGTACAAGTAACCCTCAACGGTAGCATACATGTCTCTCATCAGTTCCCCTTTATTTTGAAATTCAAAATTTAAATTTTGGGGTGGGTGGTGTGCAAGGAGATGTTTGTGGCTATAAACACAACCATTCTGGTTTTGTTGAGGGGGATTCAGTATTGTTTAAGCAATAGAACAAAGCTCAGATTTTTAGTTGGAACAAATAGAGAAATCCAAAAGAAAACCTTTCCTTTCACTCTCAAGCTTCCAAATTCGAAAACCACGTACCCTTACACCTTCGCCTTTCTTAATCGCATAAGCACTAACATATCCGAGCGGATTCGATGAGTCGAAATGCACCTCGGTTCGATGCTCAGAGAAGGAAAACCCACATTCCTCTTGTATTTTATTTTTTTGCATTGTTCGTTTGATGCGTGGGTGTTATCAGTTCGCGACTGTTAATCTGAAATGTGATAGTTGTCGCCTATCTCATGTAGTTTACATTAGTAATGGTATATTCTTGTTTCCTTGCCTAAATGTGTATAACATCGTGTGAGTTAGAGTTTAGATATCTAGTCGCACTGTTATATGCGTAGGTCTTTCTTTTACCGGTTGAAAGTCAATGAGAGCTTTGGATTGGTTTAGCCTCCCGATAGCTTGCCATGCCTAAGGTTCTAAAAACCTTTTTGATATTGTGGCGATATCGGAATATGGATGGTGGTAGCCTCCTTTGTTTTCTTGTCTTTCAAATCCGAGTCCTAGGATGATTATAATATGTCTTTAAGTTTACTGTCTCTTAAAGCATCGAGTTGTTCAATGCCTCTGTTATTTGATAATAACAGTAAACAATTGACTACTTAGTATTTATTTTAAAATTATTAGTTTGTTAAGTAATATATAGTTCTTGATACTCATCCTTCATCATTTTCTTGCTTTGCATGACTTGGGGAATTTCTCCAAATCCTAAAATGATGGAATGAGCTATTGATGAACTTGGGGACATCTTGCACTTGTTGGTTCTAAAAAATGTTGTACTTTGAGAAATGATATGCACCTTGAGGTAGGTTGCTGCTCTTTATTGTTTCATTTGCTGGCTACCTATAGTTGGTGTATCATACTGCCCTTTGAGATATTGGACATTAGCATGTTTGAATGGTTTTCGGCATGGGTTGTTCCTTGTGCTTGCTACTGTGTCTGTTTATTATGGCATTTGAAATGCCAGCTTATACTACTGTTCGGCTGCTATTCGATATTATAATTGGAGGCCACATCTTTGTTTTAATGCCCACTACTATTGCATCTTAATTCCCATTTCTGATGTGTTTTAATTCCCACTGCTGCTCTGTTTTAATGCCCACTGCTGCTCTATTTTAATGCCCACTGCTGCTATTTTGATTCGCGTACTGCCTTGTTGTGAGAATAATTGCTAGAGACTTTGAACTCTTGTCTCACTTGATATGAACTTCCATAAGAACAACCGATGTACTTTAAATTGGTGTACTCTTTAGAGGCAAAATACTGCTCACTATGCATGTTGATTGAGCCTTCATTAGGCTCAAAATGCTCTTTGGTTTGTATGCTTCTTATTTAAAGAGAACATATGAGCTACACTTAAAAGAAAATAATATTTTGCTACATTCTTGATGATCCACTTCCTTTTAAAAGGAGCAGATTACTACACTTGGGATTTAAGACTACAACTATGCTTTAGCTGCTATGTGTTGCTGCTACTGGATATCACTCTATTTTTAAGTATACTTTACTGTATTTTTAAGGCAGAATGTCGCTATACTGGAAACACATTTGGGGCCAAGAGCTGTTGCATTTCTTTTGGGCAAATACTTGCTATATTTTGAGTCATATTGTTGCATTTTGGGTTGGGTTATTGCTGCAATTTTGAGTTAAATTTTGGACAGCTTTGGGGCGAAATATTGTTGTCTAAAAGCAAAGTGGCCTGCATTAAAGGCATTTATTGCTGATCTTTCTACGACAAAATAGATGTTGTACTTTATGATATTTACTGATACAAACAAGATTAGTCACTTGTAGACAATGAAATTGAAATTGAGGCCGCGTCCCTTCGGTTTCGGTATATTCTGATTTGAACATGATACTATCCTCCCGGAAAGGTTGTCCCTCGGTTTGCTTTCCTTCGGAAAATGGCGATGATGACACTTATGGATTTTTCACATATATACCGGATACCAACTTGCTTGGGGGCGACTAGATTTACTGACAAGTCACTAGGTCACATCCATGACTTGTTTGAGATGTCTCTTTACAAAAAATATAGATTTGAGTCTTCCGTAACTAAAACTCCTATTGTTTTTTTTACGGATCCGACGATTTTCTTGAATTTATTTATTGTTTTACTAACTCTTTTACTAAGTGTTTTTGCAGTTACCCGGAGACGAATCCCAAAGTTAAAACCTGCGCATAAAAGGAACAATATAGCGAAATACCGCTAAGTCCTGTTCACTCCCTCTTTATATGATTTGCTTTCGTTACAATCTTTGTTAAATATATATCTTATTTAAATATCTGCATGCCTAGTTTAAATTCTCTTAGTTAGTTTAATAATTGTAGAACACCTTTAGGAATGTAGAATACATGTTAGCACAATAATAATAACCTAAGTTTGACCGGATAACCACAATTTAGCGGATCTTAGAGGATGCATAACCCCTTCCCATTAGGATAATAAAGAACTCTTACCTGGAATCTCATAATTTTTGCAGACCTTTAAAAAATGGAGATCATTTGTAGCATTTTATGCTATATTTAGAATTTTCCTAATTCATTAGACTAATTAGGTGGCGACTCCTTAAATACATTTCAGAAATCACCCATACGTCGTACACCATTTTGACTCTGGTTAAATGGGGTATTACAGCAGGCGAATCCACTGGAGATGACTAGGTTTTTAACCATAACAGACTTAGGTTAATTACTGTGCTTTATTTTTCTTTATTTGCATAAATTGCTTCTTTTTGTGTTTTTACACTTTTTGCTTTTATTTTTACCTTTGCCTAAACTGTTCTTCTTTACATATGAATATTTGCATGCTATCTGGTAATGCTTTTCCTAAACTGTCATTCCGTTCATATTTTCTCCCTTACAGAAAATTCACACTATCACACACTACACGCGAGGTGTGCTTTGTGCACCCGCAAATTTCTTTCAAATGTCCAAATTTAAGAGAGTTGGCGTTTTACGCGTAGAATCCGGACCATCCGGTGGTCGCTTATCCTTCTCGCTCGAGTAGTCTGCTCGGGAACCTTTCAACTTAAGGCATGCATGCATTAACCTTAGGTGGGTCGGTCCTTTGTATCGTCTCCATAATTAAGAAATCCACCAAAACTGGTCGACGGGTTTCACAACCCAATGACCAATCAACATATTATGTGTAGTGTGATAATGATAGACTGATCCAAGCCTAATCTGGACATGCCGAAATTAGAAAATGTACCGTCATTTGGTCGCCATTTCCAACAAAACATTACAGTTTAACGGCATGGACCTATTTATCATAATCTCACATATTTGGCGTTTAGGTCCACCTCTGGCATAAAAAAGGTCTCAAACATGCTAGGACACGCATTCAATATATATATATAGTCTGCTTTCTATTGTAATGTTTGTTGCTTTCAGCTATGTGCACTTTAGTATAGTATTTTGCTACTTTAATGCATTCGCTTAGCATTAATTAAGAGATATACTAGCTTGGTTTTTTGGGGCTGCGTTATCGACATTATACGCGGAAAGCCCATATCCCAAACCTCAATTTTCTCAAAATTTCGTCACATGTCGGAACTACGTGTGACCTGATTCCCTCGGCGGGATACGTAGGCGATCATATCGGCATCGGTCCCACCTTTTGAAAATCTCATTCTCCCCCTTTTCAGGGCGAACTACGGGTTGACATGGTTCCTTTGATCCCATATTTTAAAAAATCTCTAAGTCTAATCGATGAACCTAACTGTTACACCCCGTAATTCCAGGACATGTATAGGAGAATAGACGGGAGAACACAAGACTTAAAAATTTGAACGAAAGAAAGAATTGTTTTCCAAAGGAAAAATCTTCCGAACCTCGAGAAGGAAATATTGTTCGTTAATGAGAATTAGATTCTCAAATTTGTTATTTAAGACTTTTATAATTTATCGAAATTATGGAATTTTATTTTCAGAGTTGGATACGTGGGTCCTACCCGAGAAATTTTACGTTTTTGTGGGGCCCACTAGGTTCCCGATATTTTGACCAATTATGGAAATTTCGGAAAACGAAATATTTTAGACCAATGGGAGGGAGACACGTGTCACCCTCCACATGGGCTTGTTGGATGAAGAAAAGTGGACCAAGTCAAAGGGTCAAGTTAGCTTGAGATTATTGACCACATCCTAGCCTTCCATTTGGATTAATCCTAGCCCTTGATTTAATTATATATACTAACTACTAGTGCAAGACTAGTCTTCAAGACTTAGAAAAAAATCAAGAACTTATTTGTGCAAGAGAGAGCTCTCGGCCAAGGCTCCTAAATGGAGAGAAAATTTTGTAATCTTGCTTAATAAATCCCAATATTCAAACCCAAGATTCCTAAAGGTATTCTACGTGTATCTCAATACAAAAATCCCGGAAATACTACGTTTATACGTTAGTCGCAACATGAAAACCTAAGGGGGGTTTCATTGATTGAGTTAGAACTTGAAGAGAAGTTGTGTATGAACTTCTAAGGGTTGCAAATAGCGGATTGAAATGTGAAGTAAAGGAGATAAAGTTGCTAAGGATCGACTTTTTATCTTGGATAAGATTTGGGCTTATTGAGGTAATAATCTCCATCTTGCTATTGTAATTCAAGATTTCATGTTGTAGTAGTTGATAGATGAGCATGAGATATTTATAATGAAGATTGATAAATGTTATGAAATTTGAAAGCTTAAATTCGAAATTGGCATGCTAGCTATTAAAGTTGTTAATCAATTTGGTAGTTAGTTATAGTCATCGCATGTTATTTAAGGAAATGAATATAGTCGTTATAATTGATCATGACTTATATTACATGTTGGAATAACAACTTGATTTAGAAAGGAATTGAAAAGAAATAGATGTTGATGTTGTCCTTAATATTGCCAAGAGTTGCCTAAAGTGAATGGACTGTTTTATATTAATTGTGGGGCAAAATTTTACACGTCCTGTTAGGCGTGTAATCCCCTTTGGTTAGCTGAATTGTTGAGCCTTAAATATGGCATGTTGGTTATTGATTTCGGGCCTTGAAAAAGGTGAAAAAGTACGTAGAAATAAAGGAAGTGTTGCCCAATTTTCCGTAGAATAAGATACTTTATACTTAGAATTATTCTACGATAGAATGCTACAAGTTGATAGACGTATTATGGTCATTATAGGTTGACATTCTACGTGCGGCGTATTCAACTTGGCAAGTGGATTAAGTGGGAGAGGTATGTGGAACTTTTCCTATTTCTTGAGCATGACGTTTTATAAATGTATGGTACGATAGACGTACAAGCTTTAAATGAATTCGGCGTCTTTTGAATTCATAGGCTTGATTTTAAATGTGCAAGTTTGATTGAGTCAGGAAGTTAACTCACTTGATTTTAAAGGATGTAAATTCCTTGGTTTTCAAAAAGACATAAAGTGTTATAATGGCTTTATGGAAAGTTAGTTATAACGACTTTATGGAAGATAAAAGAGTGGTTTACTCTATTGATTTTAAAGAAGATAAATGACTTGATTTAGAGAAAGGGCAACTTGATTTAAAGTCATAAGTTGCTTAAGTTTTGAAAGTAGAAGTCACTTGGTTTAAAAGCTTTGAAATGAATTTCAAAAGGTTTAGTGACTTGTTATGAAAAGTAAGTGTTCCTTGATACTAAGGGTGTTAGTATCTTAGGGGTTAATATTTAAAAGAGTCATTTTAAAAGAGTATGGAGTACGTAGTACTTTGGGTTAAATTCCCGGATTTTATGTGACACGAAAGTGCCTTGAGTTTATAAAATGAAATTCATTTTTGTATGTTAATGAAAGTCTAAAGATTTTATGAACTTGTCTATGCTTGTTTGCGATAGCCCTTGAGTGCAAGTATTATATTTCTACGCTGCCGTGTCTCTCAGTTGGAGGGCCGGCTATCTTGTTGTGAATTTACTTGGACGTACCGACAGTGATGAAGGATTCCACGGGTATGCTTCCATTGTGATTGTTCCATGGACATGCTTATACGATGAGGGATTCCGGTGCATGCAACCATGATGCGGGTTAAACTCCCGGATGCTATTATTATTCCATGGACTAGCTCTCCATAAAGACATGTACCCGAGATGAGGGATTCCACGGGCAAGTTATATGCTATTATTATTCCATGGACTAGCTCTCAATGAAGACATGTACCCGAGATGAGGGATTCCACGGGCATGTTATATACTATTATTATTCCATGGACTAGCTCTCCATGAAGACATGTACCCGAGATGAGGGATTCCACGGGCATGTTATATACTATTATTATTCCATGGACTAGCTCTCCATGAAGACATGTACCCGAGATGAGGGATTCCACGGGCATGTTATATACTATTATTAATCCATGAAGACATGTACCCGAGATGAGGGATTCCACGGGCATGTTATATACTATTATTATTTCATGGACTAGCTCTCCATGAAGACATGTACCCGAGATGAGGGATTTCACGGGCATGTTATATACTATTATTATTCCATGGATTAGCTCTCCATGAAGTCATGTACCCGAGATGAGGGATTCCACGGGCATGAGATATATATATATATTGCATATGTGCACGCCGAAAGTGATGTAGGATTCCACGGGCGTGTTACATATATATATATTTTACACTTGCGGGTGTCGGCAGTGATGGAGGATTCCACGAGCACGCTTTGATGTTTGCGGGCTTGAGACCCTTACTGGACTGTGTGATGATTTTGAGGGCTTGTGTCCCTAGCCTTGGTGTGACTATTGTTTATGTGTTGAAATAGTCTTTAAAAGGTAAAACTGACTTTCATTACATTCGTTTCGACAAGGCAAGGTTGTACTGTTAATTTGATTATCATACTTGTCTCCAGCTTTATATATCTTGACTTTATGATTTAAATTGCAGTAATTTCAGTTTCATATACTTAGTACATATTTTGTACTGACCCCCTTTCCTCGGGGGCCTGCGTTCATGCCGCAGGTAGAATTAAACAGGTAGCTGGCCCTTACTCTTAGTATCACTGTTCAGTTGTTGAGAAGCTCCATTACTCCGGAGGCTTGTCTCTGGTTCAGATCTCTGGTATTGTCGGTTGTTGTACATTCAGGGGTATGGCGGGGACCTGTCCCGTCACAGTTGTTATGTTAAAAATCTTAGAGGTATGTAGTCATGTACGTGGGTCAGCTTGTATAAAAAGATGTAACTACTTTTTGGGTTATGTATATATTCTGAAAGGTGGCCTTATCGTCTAGCCTATTGATATTTAATTACTAATGTACTTTATGAGTTTTATGTATGTTCCGCTGCTTTTCTCTGATGTATACCTGTAACGAGTGCCCAGGTAGGGCACCAGTGTCGGGCCCAGGGTCGGGTCGTGACACTAACTTCAACCGGGGCTATTCTCCCGGACCATGTATCTACTTGATCTCTATGGCAGGATACGTATCGGATTCATTCCAACACTTTTGAAAAGTCTCCTGCCCTTACTCTACCCGTTACAAAGCACTCCATCCAATCTCCGCGATATGATAGATCGGTATCCCATATCGAATTTGGCATCATCCATTCGACATCCGCTTATGCCAAAATTAGGGCCGCTTCTAAAGGCTTCACTGCAAGAAGAGGTCGGCAGTATCGAAGAGCATACTATCGACTACGTTCTCGTAGCCAAATACTTAAAACCAGACAATATTTGCAACAGATTGTTCATGCGGGTAGTCAGAGTTAAAGCTACAAAGTCTGCACAAATCAGTCGCCCCTTTCAAATCTCACGAATTTTCTTTTTAGTATAGATAACAGGGGCTGGAAAGTTGGCAATGTTGAAGGGGATATTCACATAGCAGCTCGGCTCACAGGGCCACATTCTTATCCTTATTCATTCATTTCGCATATTTATATATCCATGCACTAACTATTTCATCTATCTTTGGTTTTGTAGAAAGTTTCGCATAGCAGCTCAGTCCGCAAGGCCACAATTGCACGCGTCTATCAGGACGTTATTCGGCTCACAGGGCCACACTCTGATCCTCATTTCTCAATCACTTTACGACTTAACTATTTTATTCGGTTTATATTCTGCAGGTAACCTGGCCCACTGGGTCAAAATCATCTTATTACGTCCATCAACAACGTCTTCTTATTACATCTGCACAATGATGTTAGCTCAATTACGTCTAGCAGCGACGTTCCTCTTATTACGTCTATTCAACGACGTCATCTTATCATCTATCAATGACGTTCTCTTATTACGTCCGCACAATGACGTTCCTCCTATTACGTCTATTAATGACGTCCTTTTATTACGTCTATTCAACGACGTTCATCTTCTTACGTCCGCACAATGACAATCATCTTTTTACGTCTATTCAACGATGTCATATCACGCCTATTCAATGACGTTCATCTTATTACGTCTATTCAACGATGTCCTATCACGTCTATTTAACGACATTCATCTTATTATGTCTACACAACGACGTTCATCTTATTATGTCTACACAACGACGTTCATCTTATTATGTTTATTCAACTACATCCTTTCACGTCTATTAAATGACATTCATCTTATTACGTCCGCACAACGACGTTCCTTTATTGCGTCTATACAACGAAGTTCATCTTATTATGTGTTATACCCCGTATTTCCAGAGTATGTACGTAAGGGAATACGTACGAAAGTCTTGCCTTAAAGATAAGCCTTGGACGATTTATTTTGTACACAACTCACTAAAAGAATCGTTTTCCGACGAAACGTTTCCACGACTTCGTAGAGTAAATTCGGCTATGCCATTTCTTATTTTGCGGATTTTTCAGAGACGAAACATTTTGGACCAACGGGAGGGCAACACTTGGCACCCTCCCATTGATGGACTTGAATCGCCCATGGACGAAATTGGAGAGCCAAGGCACGTTTTTGTGCCTTGTGCAAATCGAGGTTGGTAGGATATTTGTGTTTAGTTAATCCTCACCCTACACTTGCCTTGCACTTGTCTTCATCTTTGCCATTGGTTGGCCAAGGCTTGACCTATAAATACCCCAGAGATGAAGAGTTCTTCATCCACAAATCTTCCAAGTCTTGAAAAATCCTCTCCTCTCCCTTTGTAGTCTTCTCGTCCAAAACACCTCCCCTCCTTGTGAAGGCCCTTGGCGAATACCCCTCTCTAGCCTAGTAGTTTGGCGAGGCCCCCTAGCCTAGCCAAAAATCTACCCCTCCCTTGGTAGAAAAGTTACCTTCTTGTATCGTTATAATGCCCAAAATACCCTAGCCCAAATACCTTAGTACTTAGTAGAAGTTGTGAAGAACTTCTAGGGTTCTTGGAGCATACAACTTAGGAGCAAAACCTTGCTCAGGCGTGACTTTTTCTAGGATATTATTGGGCTTACCGAGGTAACTAATCCTAACCCTCTTTTGAATTAGAATATATATACTGTTGTAGTATAAGGATAAGTATAAATACTTAGAAGTATATCACAGAATAGAATTGAACTGTTATCACAGTAGAAGGGTTTAAAAGAAGAATAATTGAATCAGATTTACATGTGATGTTTCACGATGAACTTATATAGCTCACCGGGTAGGGAAGTGCTGCCCGACTTTCCGTAGAATTGTGAACCCTCTGTTTAGAATGACCTTCAGAATAGTCTTTGATAGATATCTGTGACTATTATAGGCTGACTCTCTGCGCGCGACATATTGACTTGGCGGTGGTTTTATTTGAGAAGGTATGTGATTCTTCCTAAAGCATGATATTTTACAATATATATATAGTACGGTAGACGTACATGTGTTAACTGAATAATAACTACGGCAATGTCTTTGACTTAAGCCTGAATAACACTTACGGCAATGCCTCACGGCTTAAGCCTGAATAATAAAGATCTGAAAGCATTTCAAAAGAATACTGAATCATTTTAAAGAGAACTAATTGGTTTTTAAAACAGAAGCTTAAGAGTTATACTAGCTTTATGGGAAGTTAAGTATAACCAATTAAGATTGATAAAAGAAACAAGTTTGCCTATGTGTTTATAACAGACTTATATTGTGAAAAGAATAATAAGATGGTTTGATAAGTAGACATGATATGATGCTATGTGTGTTAGTATCTTGTAACGTTTGTATAGGTGAGTATCCTTGTTGTGCTTATGTTGTTTAAAGATGAGTTGTTATGTTAGTATACTATCACTCACCTCTTGAGATGATACCGGGGGTTAAGCTGCCCTCCGATGCGGGGTAGACTTCGAGCGATGCAGGACCATGATTCGAGAATACCTCATGCGGGTCGGGGCCTATGCGAGCTACGAGAGTTCCAGGTTAGTATGCGGGGTTATGCCTCATGCGGTCTGTGTGGCCATGCGGACAGCGAGTCCAGGACGATGCCGAGGAGTAGCTACCCTCGATGCGGGGTTATACCTCATGCGGGCCCATGTGAGTGGCCTATGCGGACTGGGAGTCGAGATTAGGCTTGCGAGAATGATGATGAGGCGAGTGGCCTGTTTCGATCATTCGCAGCCTAGACAAGACTCATTCTGATTACCTATTGTTGCTCTTGTTTGTGATGTGGCACTATATGCGGTTTCCTTAGTTGTTTCATACATATTTGTAAATGGTTTTAAAAATGATATGTTTTCATTTAAGTACTTTCTGATTTCGCATACTTAGTACTGTTATGCGACCTCCTTGAGGCTGCGTTCATGCCGCGGTAAGGGCAAGCAGTGCTAGATCCGCATCCTTAGGATCTCTACGTTGGTGTCGGGAGCTCCATCTCTTAGGAGGCTCTACTTTTGGTATGATCTCCTGTTGTAGATAGTTTGTGCGATCAGGGTATGGCGGGCCCTGTCCGCCATAGTTGTATATTTCCTTAGAGGTGCTGTAGTCATGTTATGCGATGTCGGATGTAGCTCTTTGAACTATGATTATATATATATGCGAAAGCGTGTTTTCTTACATAAGCGTGTCTTATTTTATAAAGCTGTTTCATGTCTTGTTTTATATTTCCGCTGATTTCTACGATGTATGACTACTTGGGTGCCGGTAAGGCACGATCCACGGGCCGGGCAGTCGTGACAAAAGTGGTATCGAGCGATTAATCCTCGGAAAGTGTCTGCACCGTATCTAGTAGAGTCTTGATTATCGGTGTGTTGTGCACCACACCAATAATCGAGAGGCTATAGGATATTTAGGATTGGTTTCCATTCTTCTCATTACGAGATCGTGCTTTAGAGGCGTGTTATAGGTTGGACCTCTAACGTATTCCTTTCTATGCTGATTATGCCTCCACGAAAGGCAACCGGGCCCCGAAGGGCAAAGCGTGAGGCGCTAGCGAGACACCCAGAGTCACGAGGGCTCGTGCCCGTCTATACCAGAGGCGGCGAGTTCTATGACGCCGCCCGGCCCAAAGACCACGGTACCCACACCTCTGTCCCGCGGCACAGGGCGGAGAGTTAGGGTACAAGAGATGGCCCGACTTTTGGCTAAAGTTGTGGCCCGACACGAGAGATTGGACGCGGCGATTCTAGTTCAGCTCGGCTCAATCGCACCGTGGTACACCCGAGGCGAGATAGTTTGAGGCTACGAGATTTCTTGAGTTGTAGCCACGGAGTTTTATGGGTGGCGGGAGGATGATCCGCAGGAGTTCATCCGTCAGCTTCAGAGGATTTTGAGAGTGATCAGGGCGTCGGAGACCGAGTCCGTGATCTTTGGTTCACATAGGCTGCGTGATACCGCAGTCGATTGGTTTGATTCATGGGAGTTATCCCGGGGAGAGCACGCGTCCCCAGCTACTTGGGATGAGTTCTCAGAGGCTTTCCTCACTCACTTCTTGCCTCCACAGATGAGGAGGGCGCGGGCTGATAGATTTTTACTGCTGAGGCAGAGAGGACGCACTGTCAGGGAGTACAATGTCGAGTTTGATTCATTGGCTCGATATGTCCCAACATTGGTAGCAGATATGGAGGATAGGGTACACCGCTATGTCACCGGGCTAGACGACTATATGGCCGAGTCATGTGCGGGGGTTTCTCTCGGTAGGTATGGAAATTACCGCGTGCGAGCTCACGCCCTTGGATGCGAGGCGCAGAGGTCGGCAGTGGGCCGACGGCGGCGAAGAAGGCGGGGCGGGAGGGTCTTACGGTGGTTATCGTGGTGGCGGCCTCGGCAGCGATCTAGATCGCACCACGGCCGGATTCGAGCACTCTGCACCGTCACCGGCCGCGGCGAGTTTTCGAGGGCGGGCCAGGGCCTGTGGCTTGAGCGTCGAGTAGCAGAGTGCGGCGATCGGGACCACCCCGGTGTGGCGTCGGTAGATCCCATTACGGGAAGTGTGGTACTACTTATGGATCTTGTTACGATTGTGGCGGCAGGTCACTTTGCGAGGCTGTCCGGCCAGGCGGCGTGGCGGTGGTAGGGCCCGGCCCGAGTTACGTGGCCGCTTCATCATCTCCTGATTACTCGCCGGGCGAGGTGCTCATGGGTCGGCCAGGTCGCGGCGGTCGTGGCTCGTGTCGATTCTAGCGGTCCTCGAACGCATTTATGCTTTGTCCAGCGACAGATCGTGAGGCCTCACCGATGTCGCCACGGTACCTTATCGGTTTAGGTTTGATGTTTATGCCTTGATAGATCCGGTTCTACTTTGTCCTATATATCTCCCCTTGTTGCTAGTAGGATAGGGATAGAGCACGAGTCCATAGACCCTTTCGAGTAGCTACGCGATGGGTGATTCATGGTAGCTCGGCGGGTATATAGGGCTTGTCTGTGACCATTCTGATCGTCGGACCACTAGCCGACTTGATAGAGTTGGAGATGATTGACTTCGACGTGATTATGGGGATGGATTGGCTAGCTTCTTGCTATGCCAATGTAGACCGCAGAGAGAGAGTAATGCAGTTCCGGTTTCTGAGAGCCGGTTGTTGAGTGGGAGGAGCACGGTATCGCCAGGGGTAGGTTTATTTCCTACCTCAAGGCTAGGAAGATGGTGCGAGAAGGGTATATCTACCATCTAGTTCGAGTGTTTGATCACGAGGCTGCGGTGCAGTTTTGATCGATTCCGTAGTCGTGAGTTCCTAGACGTGTTCCCGGATGACCTCCGGGTATCCTCCCGAGAGGAGATTGAGTTTTGTATTGACATATTGCGGATACTCGGCCTATTTCCATTCCGCCATAGTGTTTGGCACCTGCCGAGTTGAGAGAGCTGAAGGACCAGCTGAGGGATTTGCTAGAGAAGGGCTTCATTAGGCCCAGTGTTTCCCCCTGGGGGGCGCCGGTATTGTTCGTGAAGAAGAAGGGCGGGGCCTGCGCGTGTGTTGATTACGTGCGGTGAACAAGGTGACCATTAAACGAATACCCCTCCCGGGATTGATGATTTGTTCGACCGATTGCGAGTGCGAGATGTTTCTCAAGATTGATCTGCGATCGGGCTATCATCAGTAGTCGAGAGGTGGATGTCCACAGGATGCATTCGGACGTGCGGGCATTATGAGTTGGTCATGTCTTTTGGGTTGACCAATGCTCGTGGTATTCATGGATTTGATGAACCGAGTGTTCAAACCATTTTTGGACACGTTTGTGATAGTGTTCATTGATGATATCTTGGTTTATTCGCTCGAGCAGGAGCACGCGGAGCATTTGAGGCTGTCTTGTGATTCTCCAGACCAGCGATTTACGCCAAGTTTTCCAAATGTGAGTTTTGGTTGACTTGATGGCGTTTCTTGGGCATATTGCCGGGTGATGGCATTCGAGTTGTCTGGCCAAGATCGAAGCGATCGAGACTTGGCGAGACCTACTACTCCGGCAGAGGTTCGCGATTTCGGGCCTTGCAGTTATTATCGCGGTTCGTGGAGAAGTTTGCTTCTATCTACGCACCATTGACTAGGTGACTCGGAAGGCGGCCAAGTTTGATGGATGATGCTTGTGGCGGGGTTTCGATTCTTGAAAGAGAAGCGACCGCCCGTTCTTACTCTTCGGAGGTCGGATGGTTATGTCGTGTATTGTGATCGTCGGGCATCGGGTTGGGATGTGTATTGATGCAGCATGGCGGGGTTATAGCATATGCATCCCGGTGAAGAAACACGAGAGGAACTACCCCACCCATGATTTGGAGTTAGCGGCGTGATTCACGCTTTGAAGATCTGGAGGCACTATTTGTATGGGGTTCACGTGGATATTTATACAGACCACAAGAGCCTCGGTATATCTTCAGCCGGAGGAGTGAACTTACGGCAGACGGTGGTTAGAGTTGCTTAAGGATTACGATGTTGATATTCTATACCACCCGGGAAGGCCAATGTTGTGGCGGATGCTCTTAGTCGTAGGTCGATGGGAGCCTATCGGATGTGCGGCTAGAGAGGAGGACATGGTTCGTGATTTGCATCGCTTAGCGAGCCTTGGTGTCCGTTTGATTGATTACGATAGCGATGGGGTTAGAGTTCGTGAGGTTGCCGAGTCTTCCATCGTCGAGGAGGTGAAGAGGCAACGATTCGAGGATCCAGCTTTGATTCGATATCGTGTCTGACTCTTCGTGAGGGCAAGGGTCCTTTGAGTAGCACCTGATGGGGTGCTAAGGTTTGAGGGCGGTGTGTGTTCGGATGTTTCAGGACTTGGCAGAGTTCTCGGGGAAGCACCGCGGTAGCGTTACTCTATCCATCCGGTCGACCAAGATGTACCACGACCTTAGATCGTGTATTGGTGGGATGGCTTGAAGAGGACGTTGCGAGTTCGTAGCTCGGTGCCGTGTTGTCGGCAGTGAAGGTAGAGCACCGAGGCACGGTGGTTTGTTCTGCACGATTGAGATCTCGACCGGAAGTGGGAGGTAATCAACATGGACTTCATCACAGGATTACCTCGCACTCGGAGAGACATGATTCTATATGGGTTATCGTCGGCGGTGTGAAATCAGCCCACTTTCTTCCGTCGGGGCGACTTTTCGGTGAGGATTATGCCGACTTTACATCAGAGATCGTCGGTCGCATGGAGTCCCTACTGATCATATCGCATGCAGAGCCCGGTTTACGGCTAACTTCGGAGGTCCTTCGCAGGGGTTTAGGGGCTGGTGAGCACGAAGTCGCATTTCATCCACGAGCATGACGGACAGCGAGCGCACTATCCGACTCTTGAGGATATGCTGCGAGCCTGTGTTATTGACTTTAGTGGTAGTTGGGAGGATCATTTGCCTCTAGTTGAGTTCGCATATAATAATAGCTACCACTCCAGTATTCAGATGGAGCCTAATGAGGCCTTGTATGGGAGGAAGTGCAGATCGCCTATAGGTTGGTTCGATGTGGGCGGCGGCTAGTGGGACGGATTTGGTACTGGCGGCGATGGATAAGGTGAAACTTATCAAGGCGGCTATTAATGACTCGAGTCGGCGAAGTCGTATGCAGATCATAGTAGTCGACATCTTGAGTTCGAGGTTCATGATTGGGTTTTACTAAAGGTGTCACCCATGAAGGGTGTGATGAGATTCGGGAAGAAGTGGAAGCTCAGCCCAAGGTACATTGGCCGTTTCAGTTGTCGCGAGGTAGGCAAGGTTGCTCTGAGTTGGATCTGCCGTCCGACCGGAGGCGATGCATCCGGTGTTTCACGTATCTATCTTTGAGGAGATGTATCGGGGATCCATCTAGGGTGCACCCGATTGACGATGTCCAGGTGACCGAGGGGTTATCGTATGAGGAGATTCCCATAGCGATAGTCGATCGTCAGGTTAGGCGTCTGCGGACGAAGGACGTGGCTTCCGTCAAAGTCTTGTGGCGGAACGAGCTCAGGGAGGAGATGACATGGGAAGCCGAGGAGGACATGAGGCGGAAGTATCCTCACCTATTCCCCACACCTCCAGGTAAATTCACTTTCCTACTTGTAAATTTTCGTTATCGTTTCTGCCTATGTGTTGCTCTGTGGCCGTGTGTGGCATTTACAACTGTTTAAGCTTCTTCGATAACTGTCTTGGGAAGGAACATTCGGGACGAATGTTTCTAAGGAGGGGAGAATGTTATACCCCGTATTTCCAGAGTATGTACGTAAGGGAATACGTACGAAAGTCTTGCCTTAAAGATAAGCCTTGGACGATTTATTTTGTACACAACTCACTAAAAGAATCGTTTTCCGACGAAACGTTTCCACAGCTTTCGTAGAGTAAATTCCGGCTATGCCATTTCTTATTTTTGCGGATTTTTCCGAGAGACGAAACATTTTGGACCAACGGGAGGGCAACACTTGGCACCCTCCCATTGATGGACTTGAATCGTCCATGGACGAAATTGGAGAGCCAAGGCACGTTTTTTGTGCCTTGTGCACAAGTCAAGGGTTGGTAGGATATTTGTGTTTAGTTAATCCTCACCCTACACTTGCCTTGCACTTGTCTTCATCTTGGCCATTGGTTGGCCAAGGCTTGACCTATAAATACCCCCCTTAGAGATGAAGAGTTCTTCATCCACAAATCTTCCAAGTCTTGAAAAATCCTCTCCTCTCCCTTTGTAGTCTTCTCGTCCAAAAACACCTCCCCTCCCCTTGTGAAGGCCCTTGGCGAATACCCCCTCTCTAGCCTAGTAGTTTGGCCGAGGCCCCCCCTAGCCTAGCCAAATCTCTACCCCCCCGCCCTTGGTAGAAAAGTTACCTTCTTGTATCGTTATAATGCCCAAAATACCCTAGCCCAAATACCTTAGTACTTAGTAGAAGTTGTGAAGAACTTCTAGGGTTCTTGGAGCATACAACTTAGGAGCAAAACCTTGCTCAGGCGCGACTTTTTCTAGGATATTATTGGGCTTACCGAGGTAACTAATCCTAACCCTCTTTTGAATTAGAATATATATACTGTTGTAGTATAAGGATAAGTATAAATACTTAGAAGTATATCACAGAATAGAATTGAACTGTTATCACAGTAGAAGGGTTTAAAAGAAGAATAATTGAATCAGATTACATAGGGTTTTCACTGATGAACTTATATAGCTCAGGGTAGGAAGTCTGCCCGACTTTCCGTAGAATTGTGAACCCTCTGTTTAGAATGACCTTGAATAGTCTTTGATAGATATCTGTGACTATTATGGTGACTCTCTGTGTGACATATTCACTTGGCGGTGGTTTTCAGAAGGTATGTGATTCTTCCTAAAGCATGATATTTTACAATATATATATAGTGCGGTAGGCGTACATGTGTTAATCGAATAATAACTACGGCAATGTCTTTGACTTAAGCCTGAATAACACTTACGGCAATGCCTCACGGCTTAAGCCTGAATAATAAAGATCTGAAAGCATTTCAAAAGAATACTGAATCATTTTAAAGAGAACTAATTGGTTTTTAAAACAGAAGCTTAAGAGTTATACTAGCTTTATGGGAAGTTAAGTATAACCAATTAAGATTGATAAAAGAAACAAGTTTGCCTATGTGTTTATAATGGACTTATATTGTGAAAAGAATAATAAGATGGTTTGATAAGTAGACATGATATGATGCTATGTGTGTTAGTATCTTGTAACGTTTGTATAGGTGAGTATCCTTGTTGTGCTTATGTTGTTTAAAGATGAGTTGTTATGTTAGTATACTATCACTCACCTCTTGAGATGATACCGGGGGTTAAGCGCCTCCGACGGGGTAGACTTCGAGCGATGCAGGACCATGATTCGAGAATACCTCATGCGGTTCCAGGGGGCCAATGCGGAGCTCCGTGGTTTCCGGGTTAGTATGCGGGGTTATCCCTCATCCGGTCTAGGTGGCCATGCGGACAGCGAGTCGGGGCGATGCAGGAGTAGCTACCCTCGATGCGGGGTTATACCTCATGCGGGCCCACGTGAGTGGCCTATGCGGACTCGAGTCGAGATTAGGCTTGCGAGAATGATGATGGGGCGAGTGGCCTGTTTCGATCATTCGCAGCCTAGACAAGACTCATTCTGATTACCTATTGTTGCTCTTGTTTGTGATGTGGCACTATGTGCGGTTTCTGGTTGTTTCATACATATTTGTAAACCGGTTTTAAAAATGATATGTTTTCATTTAAGTACTTTCTGATTTCGCATACTTAGTACTGTTGTCGACCTCCTTTGGGGCTGCGTTCATGCCGCAGGTAAGGCAGCGGTGCTAGATCCGCATCCTTAGGATCTCTACGTTGGTGTCGGAGCTCCATCTCTTAGGAGGCTCTACTTTTGGTATGATCTCCTGTTGTAGATAGTTTGTACGATCGGGGTATGGCGGGCCCTGTCCGCCATAGTTGTATATTTCCTTAGAGGTGCAGTAGTCATGTTGTATGCGATTATCGGATGTAGCTATTGAACTATGATTATATATATATGCCGAAAGGCGATGTTTTCTTACATAAACTGTGTCTTATTTTATAAACTGTTTCATGTCTTGTTTTATATTTCCGCTGATTTCTCTGATGTATGACTACTTGGGTGCCCCGGTAAGGCACCAGTCACGGGCCCCGGAACGGGTCGTGACAAAATGTCTATTCAACGATGTCCTATAACGTCTATACAACGACGTTCATCTTATTTTGTCTGCACAATGATATTTTTTCGGTTATCAATAATGTCTATATTTCGGCTACGCATCGACAATATCTATAACACATCTATCCAACGACATCATTTTATTATGCATATTGTTATACCCCGTATTTCCAGAGTATGTACGTGAGGGCGTACGTACAAAAGTTTAAGCCTTAAAGTAGACTAAGGGACGAAATTTTGTGCACAACTAGCAAAAAGAATCGTTTTCCGACGAAACGTTTTCCAAACTTTGCGAAGGGAAAATTCCGGCTATGTCATTTATAATTTTTGCGGATTTTTCCGAGAGATGAAATATTTTGGACCAACGAGAGGGCGACACTTGGCCCTTAAGTGGACGGCAATCCATGGGCTCCATTGGCATGTTTTTTTTATGTTTCATGCCTTAAACATTTGGTCAATGTTTGGCTAGATATTTTGTGTAGTAGATGAGCAAGTGGGGCCCACAAACACATGTCCAAATCTTCACCCTACACTTGTCCACCACTTGCCTTGATCTTGGCCATTGGTTGGCCTATAAATACCCCTCCAATGCAAGACTAAATCTTCATCCACAAATCATTTTCCAAGTCTAAAAACTCTCTCCCCCTTAAGTGTAGAATTCGTCCAAGGCTCCCCTCCCCCTTTGTGAGGCCTTGGCCGAGAGTATACCCCCCCTTGCCTAGTAGTTTTCGTAAAATACCCCCCCCCCCCTTGGTAGAAAAGTATTCTCCAAGTATTGTTACTATTCCAAAATACCTTGGCCCAAATACCTTGTAGTATTCCAAGGTTACGCCTATACTAAAAGCCCAGAAATACTATTATACTTCCTTTAGCCACTAAACGAAACCCTAAGGAAATCTTCATAGCGAGTTGAAGTATTAAGAAGAAGTTGTGTAGAACTTCTAAGGGTTGTTTGGAGCGGGTTGGAGCACCCAGATTTGGAGCTAAACGTTGCTCAGGACCGACATTTAAACTTGGATAATTTTGGGCTTATCGAGGTAAATACTCTTGTCCTTCTATTGTAATTGGAAATTACATATTGTAGTTGTATAGAAGTGATTATAAGATATATAGAAGGATGGTATAAAAGAATAGAATTGAATTGATATCACATCAGAAGAATATTAAAGAAGAATCAGTGACTTACATGTAGAATTTGTATTCTGATGAGACTTGTGTAGTTTGGCGGGTAGGGTAGTCTGCCCAATTTTCCGTAGAATAAGGAATCGTATCTAGAATTATTCTGCGAGTAGTCTAGACGTTGATAGACTTGTATGACCGTTATAGGTTGAAATCGCAAGTAGCGTATTCTACTCGAAGGGTGGAAAGGGCTAGCCGGATTACAGTACTTTGGAGCTATTTGCTTATAGTCGATAATCGTCGCGAGGTATGTGATTCTTCCTATACTCTTGAGCATGATATATATATATATAGTACGGTAGACGTACGTGTGTTAACTGAACGTAGTTTTACGGCAATGTCTTTTGACTTAAGCCTGAATAATAAGAATCTTGAAGTATTTCAAAAGAATTAAGAATCGTTTTTGAAAGAAGAGTAATACTTGGTTTTAAAAGCTTAAGAGTTATACTAGCTTTATGGGAAGTTAGGTATAACGACATAAGAAAGATAAAAGAATAATTTATTGATTTTAGAAGTTAAGAGACTTAATCTTAAAAGATAATAGACTTGACTTAATTGAATTGATATGAAAGTTGTTAAGAAGTGTGACACCTCATTCGTGAGTAATAAGTACTTGGTTTTTAAAGAATAATGTTTACTGATTTCGGAAATGAGAATAAGTAAGGAACTTGATTTCTAAAAGAGACTTGAGGAAATTGAAGAGTTTTTGGTTTAAAAGAAAGGCATTGTTTTGTCTTAAATTGGTTTAAAACATAAAGTGTTATAACAGCTTTATGGGAAGTTAGTTATAACGACCTTATGAAAACAAAAGAATGGTTTTATCAGTGGTTTTAAAGTGGTAACTTGACTTTAAAGGAGAAGTGTTTTGGTTTACTTAAAAATGTTAGTCACTCTATTTTTACAATACGGGCATCGGGTGATCTTCGTAAAAGAAATGGATCTTTTAAAAAGAATTTGACGTACGTAGTACTTTGGGGTTAAAACCTGGACTTTGGCATAAAATGAAAGTACCTTGGGTTATGTGTAACTTGCCTATGTTTGCATGTGATAGCCTTGTCGTGCTAGCATTATATTTCTATACCACCGCGTCTCTCAATGGAGGGCCGACTGATTTGTTATGATATTACTTGGACGTACCGGCAGTGACGGAGAATTCCACGGGTACGCTCCTGTTGATAGTGTTATTCCATGGACTAGCCCTCCATGAGGTTTCTTACTGATTCGGCCTTGGTATCTGGTGGTCGGCTTTCGTACTTGCCCCGTCTCGTGGCTGATTCGGCCTTGGTACCTGGTAGTTAGCCCTCGCACTTGCCCCGTTCAGTTTAGTGGCGAAGTCTCGTGATCTACCTTGGTATCGGTAGTTAGCCCTCGTACTTGCCGGTCGACTCGTGACACGGCCTTGGTATCGGTAGTCGGCTTCGTGCTTGCCGTGACGACTTCGTGGCGAGTCTCGTGATACGACCTTGGTATCTGGTAGTTAGCCCTCGTACTTGCCGGTCGACTCGTGACACGGCCTTGGTATCGGTAGTCGGCTTTCATACTTGCCGTATCGACTCAGTGGTTTGATTGTATAGTATTGTTAGTACGGCTTTGGTATCCGGTAGTTGGCTTCGCACTTGCCGGTCGATTGATGATCGGCTTTGGTATCGGTGGTTAGCGCCGTACTTGCCGCATTTGCGGTTTATGACTCGTAGGACTTGGTGTTTATATGTACTCCTTGGTGTTATTATATCATGATCGCCGGTGAGGAAAGGTATTCCACGGGCATGATTGATGTTGAGGCGTGAGACCCATAGTTATATTTGAGTGATGACTTTGAGGCGTGAGTCACGACTTACATATCGCTTATTTATTATGGATCGTAGTTTGGTTATCATACATGTCTCCCGCTTTATATAGATCGCTATGATTTCATTTCTGATATTTTCGATTCACATACTTGGTACTGTTGTACTTGTTATACCCCGTATTTTCAGTATATGCGTGGGGCGTACGTAGAAAATTTGAAACTTGTATTAGGCTTGGCCGAATTTAATTTTGTTCACAACACCCGTTTAGAGTCGTTTTTCGATTAAACGTTTTCCACAGCTTCGTAGGGAAAATTCCGCTATGTCTTTTTAATTTTTGCGGATTTTTCCGAGAGGCGAACGTGTTGGACCAACGAGGGCGCCACTTGGCACCTCCCATCGTGACGTAAGGGGTCGGTTTGGACGAATTGAAGAGGAGTTGGTAGGATATTTTGTGTGTTAGTTGGTTAAGACACGTGGATGAATCTCGCCCTACACTTGCTATGCACTTGGCTAGATCTTGGCCATTGGTTGGCCTTGGCTTGTGCTATAAATACCCTCTCCCTTTGATGAATTCTTCATCCTTTCCACAAATCTTCTAAGTGTTAAAATCCTCCCTCTCCTTCAGTGGTTCTCGCCCAAGAGCCTTCCTCCCCTTGAGTGGCCTTGTGGCGAGAGCCTCCCCTCTCCCCTGGGGTGCTAGCTGGGTACCCCTAGCCTAGTTGTCTTCGTATAATACCCCTCTTGGTAGAAATACTCTCAAAAGTATTGTTATAATGCCCAAATTACCTTAGCCAGATACCTTGTAGTATTCTAAGGTTAAACCTATACAAAAGCCCGCTTATACTATTATACTTCCCACAATACAAAACCAAAACCCTAGGAAAATCTCCATAGTCCGTTGAGTATTGTGTAGAAGTTGGTTAGAACTTCTAAGGGTGATTTAGAGCGGGTTGGAGCGCACTGAGTCGAGCTAAACGATTACCAGGATCGACTTTTATACTTGGATAATTATGGGCTTATCGAGGTATTATCTTGTCCTCTATTGTAATTGGAAATTACATGATTGTTAGGCTATATAGTTGAAATATACTATATATAGAATCAACGTTGTTATCGGCAATGTCTTTGGACTTAAGCACGAATAATAAGAAACCTTTTCGAAAGAAGAGTAATCGAATCAGATTTACATAGATTTGTATCAGACATGAGACTTGTGTAGCTTTTACGTGAGTAGAATTGTACCCGTCGTTAGATGTATAACCCCTGGTTGGCTTGGTAGCCTCGATAGCGAGGAGATTTACGCCATGTGGGGGAGGTCTGCCGAATTTTCTAGAATGTTCTACGATGAGGTCTAAATGTTAATAAGCGCCTTGTGGCCTTATAGGTTGAAGTACTACGTGTGGCGCGATCTACTTGGCTTAAGGAGTAGCCGACGGTTGGAAGTACTTGAGCGTTTTGCTATTAGTCGATACTCGTCGCGAGGTATGTGAACCTCTTCCTATCTCTTCTAGCATGATATATGTGAACTATGTAGTACGGTGAGACGCATACGTGCTAAATGTATTTGATTGGTTTAACACATAAAGTGTTATAACGGCTTTATGGGAAGTTGGTTATAACGACTTTATGCGTAAGAAAATACTTGTGGTTTTTAAAAGGTAATCGATTTGAACTATAATCGCTTGTTATGTGTTAATAAAGAACTTGAAGTATTTCAAAAGATTTTTGAATCATTTCGAAAGAAGAAGTAATACTTGGTTTTGAAAACTTAAGAGTTATACTAGCTTTATGGGAAGTTAGGTAATAACGACTTAAGAATGTTTTACTGATTTCGGAAATCAGAATGTGTATCGACAAACCACTGCAGCGTTAATAAAAGGAAATGTTTTGACAGATTAAGTATTATTAAAACCAGTAGAAACTTCCATCTGCATAGAAGCTAAGATGAGACAAAATGATATTTCCTAGATCATGGTCTTTGTAATAAGATTGTTATAAACAAGAATATCCTACTCACATATAAGACTTATGTTTCTCAGATAGTTTAAAAGAGAATTATATTCTTAAATGAATAAGACTATGAACTACGAAACCTTTCTAAAATAAGAAATGTGAACATTTGAAATTAGGCAAACTTGGACGTTTGGATAATAATGTTGTTACTTGATTTTACAAAGATAAGTGTTTTGATTCACTTCAAAAGATAATCACTCTATTTTCATATACTACGTATTGTGTGACTTTTGTGAAAGTAACGTATCTTTTAAAAAGTTAATGTATGAAGTACTTTGGGGATAGAAACCCGAACATGTTGACATATAGTAGAAAGTACCTTGTGTGTATAACTTGATTGCGTTGGTTTGTGATAGCCTTGTAATACCTTCGTGATGCTTTGATAAGTAATCATATTAGGATGCTACGTGTGTTAGTATTCTGTAATGTTTGTGTAAAGGGGTTTTCCCTTGATTGTGCTTATGTTGTTTAAACGATAAACTGTTATGTTGGTATTATACCACTCACCATGTTTCCGGGTTAAGCCGCTCCGACGCGGGTAGACTCAGCGATGCAGGACCATGATTCGAGAATACCTCATGCGGTCCCGGCCTATGCGAGCTACGAGTTCCGTGTTAGTGTGCGGCCTTTATGGTCATGCGGTCTATGTGCTACGCGGATCGCGAGTCGGGACGATGCCGGGAGTAGCTACACCGATGCGAGGTTATACCTCACGCGCCTATGACCGGCCTATGCGAGTCGCGGAGTTCCAGGCTAGACGCACACATTTGATATTGCGCGAGCGACCGGCTTTGATCATGTGACGGTCCAGACAGATATCATGATACATTTTATGACCTTGTTAGTACCGCTGGTGTTAGTAGTCGGCTATGCCTTCGCATTTACCCCGCATCGTTTATTTGGACACAGTGGACCTGTTGTTCATGTGTATTCCTTGGTGCTTTTCTATCATCGATCGCGGCAGCGTGGAAGGTATTCCACGCATGATTGATGTTGTGGGCGTGAGACCCATTGTTATATCGAGTGATGACTTCGAGGGCGTGAGTCCCGACTTGATATGATCGCTTATTTATTGTGAATCGTAGTTTGGTTATCATACATGTCTCCCGCTTTATATAGACTACTATGATTTCATTTACGATTTTCGCTTTCACATACTCTGCACTTGTAATCGACCTCCTTGGGGCCGCGTTCATGCCGCAGTAAAGGTACACCGCCGTTGATCCTCGCTCTAGTGGTCACGATTCGGCGTTGAAGCTCCGTTCCTGGAGGCTTATTCGTATAGTCCCCTTGTTGTAGGTGCTTACATTCGAGGGTATGACGGGCCCCGTCCCGTCGTTGTTGTCATATCATTCGTGAGGTCCGTAGTAATCGTGGCAAGGTGGTTTGTAAAAAGGATTAAACTGCTCAGATTGAAAGAGTTGTTGCTTATATATATGCCGAAAGGCAAGTTTTCAGTTATTGTTTATACTTCCGTTATTTTATGTTATTGATTTATGTTCGCTGATTTTCTCGATGTATGACTACCGGGTGCCCGGGTAAGGCACGATCACGCCCTGCCCGGTCGTGACAAAAGTGGTATCGAGCGATTAATCCTCGGAAAGTGTCTACGCATCAGATCCAAGAAGTCTTGATTATCGGTGTGTTGTGCACCACGCCAATAATCAGGAGGCTATAGGATATTTAGGATTGGTTTCTATTCTTCTCATTCTGAGATCGTACCTTAGAGTTGTGTGATAAGTTGGACCCCTCTAACGTATTTCTTTCCCTTACCGTTATGCCTCTGTGTAAGGCAATCCGAGCCCAGGAGGGCAAGGCAGCCGTGGGAGCTGCGAGTAGAGTTCAGAGGGTTACGTGGCACGCCCAATTATCACCTTGGGTGGTACTTCATTCGGGAGTTCTGCGACGCCACTAGCCCCAGAAGTTTAGCGGCGGCGCAGCTCATCGCGCCATGATATTTGAACCTTCGCCCACGGACGAACAGAGAATATAGATTTCAAGGAGGCGACCACATTAACTATGGATTTGACTACCAGAGAGTATACCGATGTACCGCGAGTCTTGATGACTATCTAAGAGAGGGTTGTGCAAGAGTAATTCTTCAGTTGGGCTTGAGCATGGCCTGTGTACGGGCTTATGCGCAGCAGGCCGAAAAACGCAGAGATCGACGGGTTAACGAAGGACAGCAGAAGAGGGCCAGAGCAGCAAGGTCCTTTAGTAACTTTTGAGGCGAGTCGCCTCACCAGCGGATTAGATTATGCACATCCACCAGTGCAGAAAGGTCCTCCACAGGGTTCGGGACGTTCAGGTATGCAGGAGTTGGTCAGAACTCCAAGGCTTCCGGTTCGCAGTGTGACCGACGTCATCCCGGGGAATGTCGTCTTTTAGTTGGTACTGGTTGTACCTATGACCGTCAGGGTCTGATGTTGAGAGAGTGTCCTGGTAGGAGGACTCAGCCTTCAGGATCGGTGGGTAGTTCGTCACCTTCCTTAGCTATGCGCCCTACGGGGCAGGTTTGATTAGAACGACTAAGGGGAGTGAAGCAGTAGATATAGATATATCTTTAACCCTCTAGAGTTTTGTTTATGTGATAAGGTGAGTATACCTTAAGTGCTATGTTCTGATAGCAGTATGTTAGTTGTGATTAGAAATCATGGTGGGTTAACCGACTAAGATTTTGGGGGATAGAGAAGGTGTGAGCGTTAGAGTTTTATACGTAGAGACCTTAGAGGTAAGACCATCTCGAGTATAGGTGTAGTGTTATGTTTGATCCTTATCGGAGTGCATAGTGCACGTGAGCTATGGTTGTGGGATAAGTCCCTGAGTAGCGTGATTTGAAAGAGGGTAGTCGAGCTAGAAGACCGCTAGGTTTTCGAAACGTGATTAGTGAGATTGTTCCGGATCGGGGAGCTAGTATTGTGCGCGTTGCCGGGTCGGGTTGAGGCCACGTTGCGGGTCAACCCGCGGTAGGTTTGGTGGTGGGGTCAGGTTGTGGTCCCGCCTTGTGTTAGGGTTGTGAGGGTGTTAGGCCCAAGTTTAGTTAACCAGCGTACGAGTTCGTGGATGCGTTCGACCAGTGGTCGGGCCGAGGAGGTCAGCCGTCTTCTCTTCTAGCAAAGACAGTTTACTCGGCAGTGTTGATTTTATCAGAAAGGTTGTAAGGCTGCACGGGGTGCCTACCTTCACCTTATGACAGGAAGTGGAGCCCAGGGTACGGCTGTTTTTGTTTCTGGAAGTTTTACCAAGCAGGGTTAAGAACTCAGGTGAGTCTCAGAATCGCATTCGCCCTCGGGCCAGTGTGTGTATTTCAGAGGTAGTGGTGGGGATTGTTGTCTCCTGTGGAGGGAGTGTTTAAGCTACCATTTCAGTTTTCGAATGTCGCCTTATGAGGCCTTGTAGGGGCGGAAGTGTAAGTTGCCGGTCGATTGGTTCGATGTTGGCAAGATTCAGATAATTGGTTCAGGCTTGTTCCAAAGAAACGATGGATAGGGTAAAGCTTGTCTAGAGGAGGTTCCGCGGCTGGAGAAATCGTGCGGATAATCGGCGACGACGCTTAGAGTTCAGGTTGACGGTCGGTCTTCTTGAAAGTACCACCCCGGATGGGGTGTGGCAAGCTTTGGAAAAACAGAGGAAACTTAGCCCAAGTTACTTTGGGCCCTTTTGGGTTCATGTGAAGAATAGGCCAGGTTGCCTATACGTTAGCATTTGCCGTCCGACTTAGGAGGCAGTACGTCCGGTCTTTCGTATTGTTATGTTCGGGAAAGTATCGGAAATTCATCCAGAGTGTTCCCAGTTAATGATGACCACGTTAGAGATAGTAACCCCGAGTTTCGGAAACTGAAGCAGTATCAAGAGTTTGGGTGTACGACAGCCGCAGTGATCGCATGCAGTCCGGTACCATTTGTTGGGTCGCCTGAGAAGGTTTATGCCTCGGGCAAAGTAACAAAAGTGGTATCATGTGGTAAGAATTCGAGTGTACGAGAAGGGTACGACTCGTAAGGGAAGAAGCGAGCATGTATGGCGAGCGTAGATGTGATCATTTCTTTTGTATGGAGAAAGTGCGAAGGAATTATATTTTAGACCCTTGGATGGGAGCGTTTGTGATATTAGAGGTGTTTCCTCGTGGACTTGGATGTAAGCATTTTGCGCGGATGTTTCTGTGGCCAGGTATGGCAGGATTGTTCTCGTAAGTATAGTAGGGAAGACTATACCGGCGCGCGTTTGTTTTGAGACTTAGAAGGAACATTCGGGACGAATGTTTCTAAGGAGGGGAGAATCTTATACCCCGTATTTTTCCCGAGTATATACGTAAGGACGTACGTAGAAAATTTGAAACTTGTATTAGGCTTGGCCTGTTATACCCCGTATTTCCCGAGTATGTACGTAAGGACGTACGTAGAAAAATTTGAACTTGTGATTTAGGCTTGGCCGAATTCTTTTTGTTCACAACACCCGGTTAGAGTCGTTTTTTGAAAACGTTTTCACGCTTTCGTAGGGAATTTCCGCTATGTCTTTTTAATTTTTATGGATTTTTCCGAGACACGAAACATTTTGGGACCAACAAGAGGCGACACTTGTCACCCTCTCATTGGGACACCTTGGGCATAAGGGGTTGGCCGAATGGCCATTGTTTGGTCAAGGGGTTGGTAGGATATTTTGGTGGTAGATGGATAAGGTGCACTTGGCAAGATCTTGGCCCTACACTTGCCTTGCACTTGGCAAGATCTTGGCCATTGGTTGGCCTTCACTTGACCTATAAATACCCACCCCTTTGAAGACTAATTCATCCACAAAATTGCCTAAGTCTTGAAAGCTTCTTCCTTCCCCCTTAGTGTAGTGTCTTGGCCGAGAGCCCCTCTCTCCCCCCGTGGCCGAGAGTCCCCCCCCTAGTGGGGTAGGCCGAGGGGTAGACACCCCCCCTCCTTGGGGTGCTAGCCGTGGGGTACCCCCCCTAGCCTAGTTGTTTTCGTATAATACCCCCCTCTTGGTAGAAATACTCTCAAAAGTATTGTTATAATGCCCAAATTACCTTAGCCGTATACCTTGTAGTATTCTAAGGTTATACCTTTACAAAAAGCCCAGAAATACTATTATACTTCCCTTCAGTCACAAAACCGAAACCCTAAGGAAAATCTCCATAGTTAGTTGGAGTATTAGGTAGAAGTTGGTTAGAACTTCTAAGGGTTGTTTGGAGCGGCCTGAGCGCGGAGTAGGAGCTAAACCTTGCTCAGGATCGACATTTAAACTCGGATAATTATGGGCTTATCGAGGTAAATATCTTGTCCCCCTATTGTAATTGGAAATTACATGTTGTTAGATTATATAGTTGAAGTATACTATATATAGTACTGAACGTTGTTATCGGCAATGTCTTTTGACTTAAGCCTGAATAATAAGAAACCTTTTCGAAAGAAGAGTAATCGAATCAGATTTTTACATAGGATCAGACATGAGACTTGTGTAGCTTTTCTGTGGAGTAGAATTGTACCCGTTCGGGTTAGATGTATAACCCCCCCTGGTTGGCTTTGTAGCCGGCCTCGATAAAGGAGGAGATTTTACGCTGTCATGTGAGGAGTCTTGCCGAATTTTACGTAGAATGTTCTACGAAGGGATCTAAATGTTAATAAGCGCCTTGTGGCCTTATAGGTTGAAGTACTACGTGTGGCACGATCTACTTGGCTTAAAGGAGTAGCCGACAGTTGGAAGTACTTGGAGCGTTTTGCTATTAGTCGATACTCGTCGCGAGGTATGTGAACCTCTTCCTATCTCTTCTAGCATGATATGTGTGAACTATGTAGTACGGTAGACGTACATGTGCTAAATGTATTTGATTGGTTTAAAACATAAAGTGTTATAACGGCTTTATGGGAAGTTGGTTATAACAACTTTATGTTGGTAAGAAAATACTTGTGGCTTTTAAAAGGTAAGCGATTTGAACTATAAGCGCTTGTTATGTGATAATAAAGAACTTGAGGTATTTCAAAAGATTTTTGAATCATTTTGAAAGAGAGGTAGTACTTGATTTTTTAGAAAACTTAAGAGTTATACTAGCTTTATGGAAAGTTAGGTATAACGGCTTAAGAATGTTTCTTGATTTTGGAAATCGAATGTGTATCGACAAACCAACGCGGCGTTAATAAAGGAAATGTTTTTAATAATTAAGTATTATTAAAACCAGTAGAAACTTCCATCTGCATAGAAGCTAAGATGAGACAAAATGATATTTCCTAGATCATGACTGCTGTAATAAGATTGTTATAAACAAGAATATCCTACTCACATATAAGGCTTATGTTCTCAGATTGTTTAAAGGAGAATTATATTCTTAAATGAATAAGACTATGAACTACGAAACCTTTCTAAAAAGGCAAACTTGAACATGGGAAATTAGGCAAACTTGAACATTGGAAAAGAATGTGGCTACTTGATTTTAAAAAGAGAAGTAATTGATTTACTCTAAAAAGATAATCACTCTATTTTCATATACTATGTGTATTGTGTGGTTTTTGTGAAGTAACGTATCTTTTAAATATTTAATGTATGAAGTACTTTGGGGATAGGTACCCGAACTTGTTAGTAGAAAGTACCTTGTGTGAATAACTTGATTGTATTGGTTTGTGATAGCCTTGTAATACTTTCTTGTTGATTTGATAAGTAAGCATGTTAGGATGCTACGTGTGTTAGTATCTTGTGATTATTGTGTGGGGGTCACTCTTGTTGTGCTTACGTTGTCAAGCGTTAAGCGCTGTTATCGTTATTGTATCACATACCCTCGACTTATTATACCGAGGGCTTGCCACCGCGATGCGGGTCTATACGGCTATGCGATCCTTGTGACTACGCGGAGCGGTAGCTCGGGATTGATCATTCGGGTGTTTAGCACGACGCGGGGATTCCTATGCGGTCTGTTGAGACTATGCGGTCTTTTGAGACTATGCGGGCCGCGGAGCCTAGCGGATACCGAGGGTTAGCCGCCGACGCGGGTATACCTCGTGATGCAGGACCATGATTCGAGAATACCTCACGCGGTCTATGGGTGACCTATGCGAGTGCGAGAGTTCGAGGATAGACGCGCACATTGATATTGCGCGGCGAGTGGCGGCCGATCATGGTGCGGTCTAGAAAGACCTCGGATACGATTTGTGGTATTTTTGGTGCGCTGGTCTTAGTAGTCGGCTATGCCTTCGCACTTGCCCCGCACGGTTTTATTGTGATAACTTTGGCGTGAGTCCCCGACTTGACATGATCGCTATTTATTGTGAATCGTAGTTTGGTTATCATACATGTCTCCCGCTTTATATAGACTACTATGATTTCATTTACGATTTATTTTCGATTTCACATACTTGGTACTTGTTATCGACCTCCTTCGGGCCGCGTTCATGCCGCAGTAAAGGTACACGATCGTTGATCCTCGCTCTTAGGGTCACGATTCAGCTTGGGAAAGCTCCGTTTCTCGGAGGCCTATCTTCGTATAGTCCCATCGTTGTAGGTATTTACATTCGTGGTATGGCGGCCCCGTCCCGCCATTGTTGTCGTATCATTTCAGAAGTCATGAGTAATGTTGTGGGCAGGGGTTGTAAAAAGGATTAAACTGTTCATTTGTAAGAGTTGTTATTTATATATATGCCAAAGACAAGTTTTCCTCGACATCGCTTTGTACTTCATTTGTTTCATGTATGCGTTTATGTTCGTGATTACTCGATGTTGTATCACTAGGGTGCCCGGTAAGGCACGATCCACGCCCAGTTCGGTCGTGACAAAAGTGGTATCGTGAGCGATTAATCCTCGGAAAGTGTCTACAGATCGTATCCAGTAGAGTCTTGATTATCGGTGTGTTGTGCACCACACCAATAATCAGGAGGCTATAGAATATTTAGGATTGGTTTCTATTTCTTCTCACTCTGAGATCGTGCCTTAGAGCTGTGTTGTAAGTTGGACCCTCTAACGTATTTCTTTCCCTTACCGTTATGCCTCCGCGTAGGGCAACCCGCCCAGAGGGCAAGGCAATGGCGGAGCCGCGAGTAGAGCGCAGAGGGTTACGTGGGCACAGGCCCAATTATCACCTTGGGTGGTGCTTCATTCGGGGAGTTCTGCGATGTCACTAGCCCCAGCAGAGTTTAGCACGGCGGCAGCAGTTCCTACTGCGGCCATGATATTTGAACATTCAGTTCCACGACCGGGAACAGAGAATATAGATTTCAAGGCGACCTGCATTAACTATGGATTTGACTACGGAGAGTATACCGATGTACCGCGAGTCTTGATGAATATCAACGGCGAGGTCAAAAAGAGTAATTCTTGATTGGGCTTGAGCATGGCACGTATGCGGGCTTATGCGCAGCAGCCGAAAAACATAGAGATCGACAGTTAACGGCGAAGGTAAGAGGCGCGAGCGGAAGGTCCTTTAGTAACTTTTGAGGCGAGTCGCCACCAATGGATTAGATTATGCACATCCACGGTGCAGCGAGGTCCTCCACGAATTTCGGGACGTTCGAGTGCGCAGGAGTTGGTCGAGCTCGGATCTTCCGGTTCACGCGATGCACGCCATCCCGGGAATGTCGTCTTTTAGTCGGGTACTTGTTGTACCTATGACCGCCGTGGTCCGATGTCGAAAGAGTGTCCTTGTAGGAGGACTTAGCCTTCAGATCGATGGGTAGTCGCCACCTTCCTTAGCTATGCGCCTACAGGCAGTTTGATTAGAACGACTAAGGGAGTGAAGCGAGATATAGATATATCCTTAACCTCTGAGATCTGTATGTGTGATAAGGTGAGTATACCTTAAGTGCTATGTTCTGATAGCAGTGTGTTAGTTGTGATTAGAAATCATGGTGGGATTAGTCCCTGAGTAGTGTGGAATGAAAGAGGGTAGTTGAGCTAAGAAGACCGCTAGGTTTTCGTAACGTGATTAGTGAGATTGTTCCGGTTCGGGGAGCTAGTATGATGCGCGCGGCGGGTTGAGGCCACGTTGCGGGTCAACCCGCCGATGTTTGTGGTGGGTCGGTTGTGGTGGTCCCGCTTTGGGTTGGGGTTACGAGGGTGTTAGGCCGAGTTTAGTTAACCAACGTCTAATTCGTGGACGATTCGACCGAGTCGCCGGCGAGGTCACCGCCTTGTCTTCTAAAAGACCGTTTACTCGCAGAGGTTATGCGAGATGTTATATCGTAAAAGTTGTAAGGTCAGACGGTGCCTACCTTCACCTTATGGCGATGTGAGCCAGTGGTACGCTATTTTTGTTTCGAAGTTTTACCGCGGGTTAAGAACTCGGTAGTCTCAGATCACATTCGCCTCGGGCGGTGTTTGGATTTCAGTGGATAGTTGCAGAATTGTTATCTCTGTTGGGGAAGTGTTTTATAGATACCATTTCGGTGTTCGGATATCGCCTTGTGACGCCTTGTAGGGCGGAAGTGTAAGTCAGGTTGATTGGTTCGACGTTGGCAAGATTCAGATAGTTGGTTCAGCTTGTTCCACAGATCGTGGATAGAGTAAAGCTTGTCTAGAAGAGGTTACGCACTCGGAGAAATCGATGCGGATAATCGGCGACGACGCTTAGAGTTCGTGCCGACGGTCGGTCTTCTTGAAAGTACCACCCGGGTCATGTGACGAGTTTTGAATACAGAGGAACTTGGCCCGAGTTACTTTGGGCCTTTGAGTTCATGTGAAGAATAGGCCGTTGCCTATATGTTAGCATTTGCCGTCCGACTTAGGAGGCAAGGCCCGTCGATCTTCGTGTTATGTTCGAAAAGGAAATCGAGATCCATCGAGTATTCCAGCTAATGATGACCAAGTTGAAGATGATAACCCCGAGTTTTGAATCGGGCGAAGATCGTAAATGTGGTAAGAGTTCGAATGTATGACATCTTCAGTGATCGCATGCAGCCCGGTACCCTTTGTTGGGTCGCCGGAGTGACACTAGAACCTCGCGGCAAAGTGACAAAAGTGGTATGCTTTATGATGTTAGAGGTGCTTCATGGACTTGGATGTAAGCATTTTGCGCGATTGTGCGTGGCCATTGTGGCGTGATTGTTTCGTAAGTATGGTAGTGAAGACTATCTCGCGACGCTTGTTTTGAGACTTAGAAGGAACATTCGACGAATGTTTCTAAGAGGGAGAATGTTATACCGTATTTCCAGTATGTACGTGGGACGTGCGTAGAAAAATTTGAACTTGTGATTTAGGCTTGGCGAATTCTTTTGTTCACAACACCCTGTTAGAGTCGTTTTTTAAAACGTTTTCACACTTCGTAGGGAATTTCCGCTATGTCTTTTTAATTTTTGCGGATTTTTCCGAGACACGAACATTTTGGACCAACAAGAGGCGACACTTGTCACCCTCTCATTGGGACACCTTACAGAAAGGGGGTTGGCGAATGGCCATTGTTTGGTCAAGGGTTGGTAGGATATTTTGGTGGTAGATGGATAAGGTGCACTTGGCAAGATCTTGCCCTACACTTGCCTTGCACTTGGCAAGATCTTGCCATTGGTTGGCCTTCACTTGACCTATAAATACCCACCCCTTGAAGACTAATTCATCCACAAAATTGCCTAAGTCTTGAAAGCTTCTTCCTTCCCCTTAGTGTAGTGTCTTGGCCGAGAGCCCCTCTCTCCCCCCTTGGCCGCGAGTCCCCTAGTGGCAGGCCGAGGGTAGACACCCCCTCCTTGGGGTGCTAGCCGTGGTACCCACAGCCTAGTTGTTTTCAGATAATACCCCTCTTGGTAGAAATACTCTCAAAAGTATTGTTATAATGCCCAAATTACCTTAGCCGTATACCTTGTAGTATTCTAAGGTTATACCTTACCACACAGCCCCGAAATACTATTATACTTCCATTCAGTCACCAAACCGAACCCCTCCGGATAATCCCCAGACGTAGTTGGAGTATTAGGTAGAAGTTGGTTAGAACGTCTAAGGGTTGTTTGGAGCTGGCCTGAGGCGCGAGTAGGAGCTAAACCTTGCTCAGATCGACATTTAAACTCGGATAATTATGGGCTTATCGAGGTAAATATCTTGTCCCTATTGTAATTGGAAATTACATGTTGTTAGATTATATAGTTGAAGTATACTATATATAGTCTGAACGTTGTTATCGCAATGTCTTTTGACTTAAGCCCAATAATAAGAAACCTTTCGAAAGAAGAGTACCGAATCAGATTTTTACATAGGATCAGACATGAGACTTGTGTAGCTTTTCTGGAGTAGAATTGTACCCGTCGGGTTAGATGTATAACCCCTGGTTGGCTTTGTAGCCTCGATAAAGGAGGAGATTTTACGTCATGTGGGGAGGTGTCGAATTTTACGTAGAATGTTCTACGGCGGATCTAAATGTTAATAAGCGCCTTGTGGCCTTATAGGTTGAAGTACTACGTGTGGCGCGATCTACTTGGCTTAAAGGAGTAGCCGGTTGGAAGTACTTGAGCGTTTTGCTATTAGTCGATAATCGTCGCGAGGTATGTGAACCTCTTCCTATCTCTTCTAGCATGATATGTGTGAACTATGTAGTGCGGTGACGACATGTGCTAAATGTATTTGATTGGTTTAAAACATAAAGTGTTATAACGCTTTATGGGAAGTTGGTTATAACGACTTTATGTTGGTAAGAAAATACTTGTGGCTTTTAAAAGGTAACGATTTGAACTATAAGCGGCTTGTTATGTGATAATAAAGAACTTGAGGTATTTCAAAAGATTTTTGAATCATTTTGAAAGAGGAGGTAGTACTTGATTTTTTAGAAAACTTAAGAGTTATACTAGCTTTATGGAAAGTTAGGTATAACGCTTAAGAATGTTTCCGATTTTGGAAATCGAATGTGTATCGACAAACCATGCGGCGTTAATAAAAGGAAATGTTTTTAATAATTAAGTATTATTAAAACCAAGAGAAACTTCCATCTGCATAGAAGCTAAGATGAGACAAAATGATATTTCCTAGATCATGATCATTGTAATAAGATTGTTATAAACAAGAATATCCTACTCACATATAAGGCTTATGTTCTCGATTGTTTAAAGGAGAATTATATTCTTAAATGAATAAGACTATGAACTACTAAACCTTTCTAAAAAGGCAAACTTGAACATGGGAAATTAGGCAAACTTGAACATTGGAAAAGAATGTGGCTACTTGATTTTAAAAAGAGAAGTAATTGATTTACTCTAAAAAGATAATCACTCTATTTTCATATACTAGTGTATTGTGTGGTTTTGTGAAGTAACGTATCTTTTAAAGATTTAATGTATGAAGTACTTTGGGGATAGGTAATTCGAACTTGTTAGCGAAAGTACCTTGTGTGAATAACTTGATTGTATTGGTTTGTGATAGCCTTGTAATACTTTCTTGTTGATTTGATAAGTAAGCATGTTAGGATGCTACGTGTGTTAGTATCTTGTGATTATTGTGTAAGGGGTCACTTTGTTGTGCTTACGTTGTCAAGCGTTAAGCCGTTATCGTTATTGTATCACATACCCCTTGACTTATTATACCGAGGGCTTGCCACCCTTGATGCGTGGTCTATACGGCCTATGCGATCCTTGTGACTATGCGGAGCGGTAGCTCGGATTGATCATTCCGTGTGTTTAGCCCGACGCGGGATTCCTATGCGGTCCGGCTGAGACTATGCGGTCTTTTGAGACTATGCGGTCGCGGAGCCTAGGCGGATACCGAGGGTTAGCTGCGCCGACGCGGTATACCTCAGCGATGCGGGACCATGATTCGAGGAATACCTCACGCGGGTCTATGGGTGACCTATGCGAGTCGCGAGTTCGAGGATAGACGCGACATTGATATTGCGCGAGTGGCGGCCTTCGACATGTGGTGCGGTGCAGAAAGACCTCGGATACGATTTGTGGTATTTTTGGCATGCTGGTCTTAGTAGTCGGCTATGCCTTCGCATTTGCCCGCACGGTTTTATTGTGATAACTTTGGCGTGAGTCACGACTTGACATGATCGCTATTTATTGTGAATCGTAGTTTGGTTATCATACATGTCTCCTGCTTTATATAGACTACTATGATTTCATTTACAGTATTTATTTTCAGTTTCACATACTTGGTACCTGTTGTACTGACCTCCTTCGGGGGGCTGCGTTCATGCCGCAGGTAAAGGTACACCAGTCGTTGATCCTCGCTCTTAGGGTCACAGTTCAGCGTTTGGGAAAGCTCCGTTTCTCCGGAGGCCTATCTTGGTATAGTCCCCTGTCGTTGTAGGTATTTACATTCAGGGGTATGGCGGGGCCCTGTCCCGCCATTGTTGTCGTATCATTTCTTAGAGGTCTGTAGTACTGTTGTGGGCAGGGTTGTAAAAAGGATTAAACTGTTCATTTGTAAGAGTTGTTATTTATATATATGCCGAAAGACAAGTTTTCCTCAGATTACTGTTTTGTACTTCATTTGTTTCATGTATGCGTTTTATGTTCCGCTGATTACTCTGATGTTGTATCACTAGGGTGCCCGGGGTAAGGCACCAGTCACGGGCCCAGGTTCGGGTCGTGACATGGCCGAATTTAATTTTGTTCACAACACCCGTTTAGAGTCGTTTTTCGACGAAACGTTTTCACAGCTTTCGTAGGGAAAATTCCGGCTATGTCTTTTTTAATTTTTGCGGATTTTTCCGAGAGACGGAACGTGTTGGACCAACGAGAGGGCGCCACTTGGCACCCTCCCATTGGCGGACGTAAGGGGTCGGTTTGGACGAATTGAAGAGGGGGGAGTTGGTAGGATATTTTGTGTGTTAGTTGGTTAAGGACACATGGGTGAATCTTGGCCCTACACTTGCTATGCACTTGGCTAGATCTTGGCCATTGGTTGGCCTTGGCTTGTGCTATAAATACCCCTCTCCCTTTGATGAATTCTTCATCCTTTCCACAAATCTTCTAAGTGTTAAAATCCCTCCCTCTCCCTTCTTGTGGTTCTCGTCCAAGAGCCTTCCCTCCCCTTGTGGCCTCAGGCCGAGAGCCTCCCTCTCCCAGGGGTGCTAGCCGGGTACCCCTAGCCTAGTTGTCTTCGTATAATACCCCTCTTGGTAGAAATACTCTCAAAAGTATTGTTATAATGCCCAAATTACCTTAGCCAGATACCTTGTAGTATTCTAAGGTTAAACCTATACAAAAAGCCAGTTATACTATTATACTTCCCAGTCCACAAAACCAAAACCCTAGGAAAATCTCCATAGTCCGTTGGAGTATTGTGTAGTGTTATACCGTATTTCCAGAGTATGTACGTGAGGCGCACGATACAATTTGAGCCTTAAAGTTGGCTAGTTTCGAAATTTGTACACAACACCCGAAGGAGTCGTTTGACTAAACGTTTCCATGACTTTGAAGGGAAAATTCGCTATGTCATTAATAATTTTTGCGGATTTTTCCGAGAGGCGAAACATTTTGGACCAACGGAGGGTGACATGTGTCACCTCACATTGAAGAGGTTGACGGCAATTGGGCTAAGTCTTGCACGCTTTTGGTATGAAATTTTGGTCAAGGGTTAGGTAGGATATTTTTGTGTAGATGGATAAGGTAGCACATGGCTAAATCTTGCCTTACACTTGCTATGCACTTGTCTTCATCTTGGCCATTGGTTGACCTTCACTTGACCTATAAATACCCTCTAAGTGATGAACTTTCTTCATCCAAAAATCTTTTCTAAGTGTTAAAAATCCCTCCCTTTAGTGTTGAGTTCGTCCAACTCTCCCCTCCTTTGAGAGTCTTGCCGAGGCCTCTCCCCTAGCCTTGTTGTCTCGTATAAATACCCCCTTTGTGGTATAGAAATACTCTCCTAGTAGTGTTATAATGTCCAAATACCTTGGCCCAAATACCTTGTAGTATTCCCAAAGTTACACTTGTACAAAAGCCCGAAAATACTATTATACTTCCTCACCACAAAAACGAAACCCTAAGTAAATCTTCACCCGTAGTTGAAGTTATAAGTAGAAGTTGGTTAGAACTTCTAAGGGTTGGTTGAGCGGCCTGAGCGCACTGAGTATGAGCTAAACCTTGCTCAGGATCGACATTTAAACTCGGATAATTTTGCGCTTATCGAGGTAAACACTCTTGACCTTCTATTGTAATTGGAAATTACATGTTGTAGGAATATATAGTTGAAGTATACTATATATAGAACTGAACATTATAATTTTGCGGCAATGTCTTTTGACTTAAGCCTGAATAATACTTACAGAATGTCTTGCGACTTAAGCTGAATTTAAAGAAGAGAATCGAATCGTAATTACATAGTGTATCAGACATGAGACTTGTGTAGCATTCTTGTGTAGTAGAATTGTACACGTCCGTTAGGCGTGTTAACCCCCGGTTGGCTTGGTAGCCGGCCTCGATAGAGGAGGAGATTTACGCTGTTGCGGGGGGGGGGAGGTGCTGCCGAATTTTCTGTAGAATATTCTACGTCGGGATCTAAAAGATATTAATAGGAGCTTTGTGGCCTCTATAGGTTGTAGTACTACGTGTGGAGTGATCTGCTTGACTGAGAGTGTAGCAGACGGTTTGAGGTACTTGGAGCGTTTTGCTATTAGTCGATACTCGTCGCGAGGTATGTGAACCTCTTCCTATCTGTTCTAGCATGATATGTGTATAACTATGTAGTACTATAGACGTACATGTGTTAAATGTATTTGATTTCCTTTAAACATAAAGTGTTATAACGGCTTTATGGGAAGTTGGTTATAACAACTCTATGTAAATGAGAAATGCTTTGTGGTTTTTAAAAGATAACTGATTTGACTTATAACCGACTTGATGTAAAAGAACCTTGAAGTATTCTAAGAGATTAAGAAACCTTTTTGGAAGAAGTGTATACTTGGTTTGAAAACATAAAAGTTATACCAGCTTTATGAAAAGTTAGGTGTAACGCCTTAAGAGAGATAAAAAGAATGGTTTAATGGTTTAGAAGTTAAGAGACTTGACTTAATATGGATGTTTGTGTGAAACCTCATTCGTGAGTAATGAGTACTTGGTTTTTGGAAGGAATAATGTTTCTCGATTTGAAATCGAATGTGTATCGACAAACCACTGCAGCGTTAATAAAGGGAAATGTATTGAATAATTAAGTATTATTAAAACCAGTAGAAACCTCCATCTGCATAGAAGCTAAGATGAGACAAAATGATATTACATTTCTAGATCATGGCTGCTAATAAGATTGATTATGAACAAGAATAACCTACTCGCCTATGGCATATGTTACTCAATTGTTTTAAAAGATATTAAGACATTGAACTATGAACTTTTCAAAAAAGAGACTTGTGTATTTGAAATTAGGCAAACTGGAACTTTAGGAAAAAGAAAGGCATTGTGTTGTCTTAAAATGGTTTAAAACATAAGGTGTATAACAACTTTATGGGAAGTTGGTTATAACGACCTTATGAAAACAAAAGAAAGGTTTTATCATTGGTTTTAATGTGGTAACTTGACTTTAAAAAGAAAAGTGTTTTGGTCAAAAAAAAGAAGGCATGGTGTTGCCTTAATTTGGTTTTAAAAAGGAAATTATGGAAATTGTTTTGGTTTACTTAAAAGATATAAGTCACTCTATTTTTATACTACGGGTATCGGGTGACTTTTAGAAAAGGATTAGCTCTCTTTAAAAAGGAATTTAACGTACGTAGTACTTTAGGGTTAAAACCCGGACTTTGGCATAAATGAAAGTACTTTGAGTTGTGTATAACTTGCCTATGCTTGCTGTGATAGCCTTTGTTGTGCAAAGATTGTGTTTCTATACTACCGCGTCTCTCGATGGAGGGTCGGTTGACTTGTTGAGAACTTACTTGGACGTGGCAGCGTGGCGTAGAAATTCCACGCACGCTTCTCGTTGATAGTGTTACTTTTGTTAAATCACTTTGGACATACTGACACGATGCGTAGCGCACGGGTATGCTTCCACTTTGATTACCGCCTTGTTGCTTATTGTTTCCCTTTGGACATACTGACACGATGCGTAGCGCACGGGTATGCTTCCATTTGGAATCTTTGTCTTATTGTTTCCTTGGACTCATCGACACGACGCGTAGCGCGGGTATGCTTCCATTTGGAATGTTGTCTTATTTGTTCCTTGGACATACCGACACGATGCGTAGCGCACGTATGCTCCCATTTGGATTGCTATCTTGTTGTTATCATATCATAGCCGCAGCCGGTGAGAAGGTACTCCACGCGCAGATTGATGTTGTGGCGTGAGACCACGAATTGATATAATCGTATGTGTATGCATCGTAGTTTGGTTATCATACATCTTACGATTTTATAGACTATTATGATTTCGCCATGATTTTACGATTCACATACTTGGTACTGTTATCGACCTCCTTCGGCTGCGTTCATGCCGCAGTAGAGGTACATCGGTCGATCCCCGCTTTAGGATCACCTTTCGTGTTGGGAAGCTCCGTTCCTGAGGCTTATCTTTGGTATGTTACCCAGTGCAGAGGTTCTTGTACATTCTGGGTATGGTGGGCCCTGTCCGTCCATAGTTGTTGTATAAACTCTTAGAGGTCCTGTAGCACTGTGGGCGGTGGTTTGTAAAAAGGATAACTGTTCGGGTATTTATGTATATATGATGGAGGCAACTGTTTTGGTTGGCCTGTTTATTTATTTTGTCTCTAAATTCATGTTCATGTTTTTATTTCCGCTGATTTTCTCTGATGTTGTATCACTAGGGTGCCCGGGGTAAGGCACCAGTCACGGGCCCGGGTTCGGGTCGTGACAAGAAGTTGGTTAGAACTTCTAAGGGTGGTTTAGAGCGGGTTGGAGCGCACGGAGTTGGAGCTAAACGATTACCCAGGATCGACTTTTATACTTGGATAATTATGGGCTTATCGAGGTATTATCTTGTCCCTCTATTGTAATTGGAAATTACATGATTGTTAGGCTATATAGTTGAAATATACTATATATAGAACTGAACGTTGTTATCGGCAATGTCTTTGGACTTAAGCCTGAATAATAAGAAACCTTTTCGAAAGAAGAGTACCGAATCAGATTTACATGTATCAGACATGAGACTTGTGTAGCTTTTACGTGAGTAGAATTGTACCCGTTCGTTAGATGTATAACCCCCGTTGGCTTGGTAGCCTCGATAAAGGAGGAGATTTACGCTGTCGGTGGGAGAGTCTGCGAATTTTCGGTAGAATGTTCTACGATGAGGTCTAAATGTTAATAAGCGCCTTGTGGCCTTATAGGTTGAAGTACTACGTGTGGCGCGATCTACTTGGCTTAAGGAGTAGCCGACGGTTGGAAGTACTTGGAGCGTTTTGCTATTAGTCGATACTCGTCGCGAGGTATGTGAACCTCTTCCTATCTCTTCTAGCATGATATATGTGAACTATGTAGTGCGGTGACGCATACGTGCTAAATGTATTTGATTGGTTTAACACATAAAGTGTTATAACGGCTTTATGGGAAGTTGGTTATAACATCTTTATGTCGAAGAAAATACTTGTGGTTTTTAAAAGGTAATCGATTTGAACTATAAGCGGCTTGTTATGTGTTAATAAAGAACTTGAAGTATTTCAAAAGATTTTGAATCATTTGAAAGAAGAAGTAATACTTGGTTTTGAAAACTTAAGAGTTATACTAGCTTTATGGGAAGTTAGGTAATAACGCTTAAGAATGTTTCTTCGATTTGAAATCGTAATGTGTATCGACAAACCACCGCAGCGTTAATAAAAGGAAATGTTTTGTGATTAAGTATTATTAAAACCAAGAGAAACTTCCATCCGCATAAGCTAAGATGAGACAAAATGATATTTCCTAGATCATGGTCATTGTAATAAGATTGTTATAAACAAGAATATCCTACTCACATATAAGACTTATGTTTCTCGGATAGTTTAAAAGAGAATTATATTCTTAAATGAATAAGACTATGAACTACTTAAACCTTTCTAAAATAAGAAACGTGAACATTTGAAATTAGGCAAACTTGACGCGTTTGGATAATAATGTTGTTACTTGATTTTACAAAGATAAGTGTTTTGATTCACTTCAAAAGATAATCACTCTATTTTCATATACTACGGGTATTGTGTGACTTTTGTGAAAGTAACGTATCTTTTAAAAAGTTAATGTATGAAGTACTTTGGGGATAGAAACCCAACATGTTGACATATAGTAGAAAGTACCTTGTGTGTATAACTTGATTGTGTTGGTTTGTGATAGCCTTGTAATACCTTCGTGATGCTTTGATAAGTAATCATATTAGGACGCTACGTGTGTTAGTATTCGTAATGTTTGTGTAAAGCGGGTTTTCCTTGATTGTGCTTATGTTGTTTAAACGATAAACCGTTATGTTGGTATTATACCACTCACCGTGTTTCGGGGTTAAGCCGCCTCCGACGCGGATAGACTCAAAGATGCAGGACCATGATTCGAGAATACCTCATGCGGTCCCGGGCCTATGCGCGAGCTACGAGAGTTCCGTGTTAGTGTGCGGCCTTTATGGTCATGCGTCTATGTGGCTACGCGGATCGCGAGTCGGTGACGATACCGGGAGTAGCTACCGATGCGGGTTATACCTCACGCGCCTATGAGATCGCCTACGCGAGTGCGGGAGTTCGGGGCTAGACGCGCACATTTGATATTGCGGGCGAGCGACCAGCTTTGATCATGTGACGGTCTAGACAAATATCATGATACATTTTATGACCTTGTTAGTACTGTGGGTGTTAGTAGTCGGCTATGCCTTCGTACTTACCCCGTACTGTTTTATTTGGACACAGGTGGGACCTGTTGTTCATGTGTATTCCTTGGTGCTTTCTATCATTGATCGCCAGCGATGGGAAGGTATTCCACGCATGATTGATGTTGTGGGCGTGAGACCCATTGTTATATTGAGTGATGACTTCGAGGCGTGAGTCACGACTTGATATGATCGCTATTTATTGTGAATCGTAGTTTGGTTATCATACATGTCTCCCGCTTTATATAGACTACTATGATTTCATTTACGATTTTCGGCCACATACTCTGCACTGTTATCGACCTCTCCGGGGCCGCTCATGCCGCAGTAAAGGTACACCGCCGTTGATCCTCGCTCTTAGGGTCACAGTTCAACGTTGGAAGCCCGTTTCCTCCGAGGCTTATCTTGGTATAGTCCCCGTTGTAGGTGCTACATTCGTGGTATGACGGGCCCCGCCCCGTCGTTGTTGTCATATCATTCGTAGAGGTGCAGAGTAATCGCGGTGTGGCGGGTTTGTAAAAAGGATTAAACTGCTCGATTGAAAGAGTTGTTGTTTCTATATATATGCCGAAAGGCAAGTTTTCACAGTTATTGTTTATACTCGTTATTTTATGTTATTGATTTATGTTCGCTGATTTTCTCTGATGTATGACTGTTTGGGTGCCCGGGTAAGGCACCAGTCACGGCTCGTTCGGTCGTGACAAGATCGACTCCTTCGGGCTGCGTTCATGTCGCAGTAGAGGTACACGATCGTTGATCCTCGCCATAGGATCACGATTCAGCAGACGGGAAGCTCCGTTTCTCCGAGGCTTATCTTTTGGTATAGTCCCTGTCATTGTAGGTACTTGTACATTCTGTGGTATGGCGGGCCCCGTCCGTCATGTTGTATAAAAACTCTTAGAGGTCTGTAGTACTGTTGTGGGCAGGGTTTGTAAAAAAGGATTAAACTGTTCGGTTTGAAAGATTTGTATATATAGTATTGAAAGGTGACCATTTTGGTTATCCTGTTCTTATCATATATCTTGTTTCATTTTTAAGTTTTATTTCACGATTTTCTCGATGTTGTATCACTAGGTGCTGGTAAGGCACGATCACGCCCGGATCGGGTCGTGACACATATGCAACGTCGTTATCTATATTTTGTCTACTCAACGACGATATTTCACGACCCGAACCGACGGGCCCGCGACTGGTGCCCTATCTGGGCATCCTTATACCCATACAACACATAAAATCAGCGGAAGCATAAGAAACAACTAATTTTTTTTTAAAACATTAGGCAAGCTGACAAAGTTGTCACTATATACAGAATGTTCAAAACGAGTACAACTCACATATGGCCAAATACTTATACAACCCCCACCTGTCTACAAGACCTCTAAGAGTTTGATAATGACATGTGACGGGAAAAGGCCCCGCCATACCCCTGAATAAATATAAGTCTAATATCAAAGACTGTACCAAAATGACAAGCTCCGGAATGGTGGAGCTATCTCAAAAAGCTAGGCAGGGATTGTCACGACCCGACCCCGGGACCGCGACTGGTGCCCTACCTGGGCACCCTTAAAGGTATACATCAGAGAAAATCAGCGGAACATACATGAAACTTATAAATAAAACAACGGAAGTAAACAACAAAGTTAGCCGATGTGGCTACCTTTCCTGCATAAATATATATAACCAAGCATTTGCCTCATTCCTTTACAAACCGACCCACAATATGTGACTACTGCACTTAAGATTTTTAACATAACAAGCGTATGGACAGGCCCGCCATACCCCTGAATATACATGAATCTACTACTTCAGGGAAAACCGTACCAAAAGATAAGCCTCCGGAGCAAATGGAGCTTTCTCTCAAAAATTGAACCGAGATCCTAAGAGCAAGGATCGCCAACCTGGGTACCTAAAACCTGCGGGCATGAACGCAGCTTCGGCGGGGTCGATAACAAAAATTTAATATGGAACAGAAATAACGTCAAGAAATGCAGATCATAATCAGATAAAAGAATGACAAGGACAAGTATAAAACACATACGGATCTCGCCGTGTCATTACCACTTATGAACTTAATCGCACCTTATTATCTTTTCCATTCTCAATAAAAGTTATAGCCACCTTCTTACGTACATTATTAGAAAAAGAATCATTAAGTTCATTACTATATAACTTACTTATCTTTTATAAGCATAATCCGGCCCTGTAAGGAGGGGCACCTATACTACCCGGCCCAATCTAGACGCGATCAAGGTCACATAGTGCGCCTGCAGCGTATACCGCCCGCCCAACTCGGTCGATAACGTCATCTAGTGCGCCCAGAAGGTATCTCGCCCGCCCATTCTCGGTCGATAATGTCATATAGTGCGCCCATAAAGGTATCGCCCGACCCATTCTCGGTCGATAATGTCATATACCGCCCATAAAGGTATACCGCCGCCCATTCTCGGTCGATAATGTCATATAGTCCGTCCATAAAGGTATCTCGCCGCCCATTCTCGGTCGATAATGTCATATAGTTCGCCCATAAAGGTATACTGTCCGCCCATTCTCGGTCGATAATGTCATATAGTGCGCCCATAAAGGTATCTCGCCCGCCCATTCTCGGTCGATAATGTCATATACCGCCATAAAGGTATCTCGCCGCCCATTCTCGGTCGATAATGTCATATAGTCTGTCCATAAAGGTATACTGCCCGCCCATTCACGGTCGATAATGTCATATAGTGCGCCCATAAAGGTATCTTGCCCGCCCATTCTCGGGTCGGAATGTCATATAAATTCGAATTTAACCCAACGTATCACGCACCTCTACTCTTTTAGAAAGACTCTTTTCCAATAAAACTTCCTGATACTAACAACTATGGTATCAAGTCCTATCCACCTTTCAAGACAAGTCACAATACCTTTTAGAAATACAATTACAGCTTCTAAAACAAGTGACTTCTTTCTTAGAAACCCTAAGCAACTGGTACCTTAAAAACAGTTTGCCCTTCTTTATTTCAAATCATTCTTTGCTTACATTACTGAAGAAAACCATTCTCTTAACCTTCCATAAAGCCGTTATAACCAACTTCCCATAAAGCCGTTATAACCCTTTATGGTTTTAGACCAACTCATTCCTTTTATAACCAAGAGACTTCTACTTTTGAAACCAAGTATTAAATACTTTCAAATCAATTCTCCTAACTTTCAAAAATACAATTAGTCTCTTAACCTTTAAAACTCAAGTGACTCCTTTTATTATAAAACCTTAGGCAATTGATGCCTTAAAAACAAATTGCCTTTTCAATAAAACAAGTCATTTATCTTTCCATAAAGTAAATATAACCAACTCCCCATAAAGTCGTTATATTCACTTTATACCTTAGCCATATACAATTTCCTATCCAAGGGACTTATACGTTTAAAACGGGACAAGTATCACATACTTTAAAACTCTTCAAGTCCCTTAACATTAATAAAACTTAAGACATCCTTTATACTTTCAAAGAAGTGAGTTAATCTCCTAACTCACCCAACTTGGCTATTCACAAAACTAGTAAAGGATATCAAGGTGTTATACGTCTACCGTACTACATAATGCAACTAGTCATGCTCAAAAGATAGGAAAAGTTCTACATAAAGTAATTCACACAACTACCTCTTAACTTCTAAGAGTAGAAGGAAACATGAAATGATACTACAGGTATATTCCATACATAGAATCATGCCAAAGGAATGAAGAGGTTCACATACCTCGCGACGATTGTCGACAAGTAGCAAAATGCTCCAAAGTACTTCAACCTTGAGCAATTCCATTCTTCAAGTAGGATACGCTATACTTAGTACTTCAACCTATAATGGTCACCATACGTCCATTAACCTCTTATTCCAAACGTAGAATTATTCTAAGTGCTAAGTCACTAATTTCTACGAAAATCTGACAAAGACCTCCTTTGTTTCTACATACTTTGCCACCTTTTCAAGGTCGAATACAATAACCAAACACGCCACATTTAAGGCCCAACAAAGTAGTTAACAATAGGGATTACACGCTAAACAAGACATGTAAAATTCCGCCCCACAATATAAAACAACTAGTCTAAACTACAATGTCCATTCTCGGCCAAAGGTGTAACAACATAACAATCTTTCCAATTCCTTTTTAATCCAAGTGGTTTAGTATAACTTGATATCAAGCCGCAACCGATTATAGCTACTACACTCTTCAAGTAGGTAACATGCGACAATTCAATTTATCGATCAAATTGGATTTCAATTTCAAATGGCTAAACATGTCATGTTCGGATTTGAGCTTCCAAATTTCCATAATACTTATCAAACTTCATAACACATATCACATGATCACTTATAACTTATCATAACATGAAATCTTCAATTACAAAAGTAAAACGAAGATTATACCTCAATTAGCCCAAATATGATCCAAGAGTACAAGTCGATCCCTAGCACCTTTAGCTCCTCCTTTTGACATTCCAATCCACTCCAAGCAACCCTTATAAGCTTATGAATAACTCAACTTCAAGTTTCAACTTCAAAGTTGAATAACCCCTTAGGGTTTCGCCTTGCGACTAATACAAAAACACCACTTATCTGAAATCTTTCTATTGAGAAAACCTTACAATACTCTTAGGAACCTTGGTTTAAAGTATGGGGATTATTGGACAAGGATTGAAAATTCTTGTCTTGAAGAACCTTCAAAACCGTGAGCCCTCTTTAGGTGTTCCTAAGTTTCTTGAAAAAAATTCTAAGTGTAGTGCCCTTGTCTTGCTACTTGTACACATATATAATACTATGGAGGGTCAAGATCTACACAAATGGTTGGCTTAGAAGAGTTTCATACGGATCGCCAAGTGCCCTGGACTTTTAGTCAACAATGTCAAGCTAAGTCATGTGCAAGACTTGGTCATCTCACTAATGGTCAAATGACCCTTTTGCCCATGGCAAATTTCATCCAAGACACTAAGGGGGGGTGACACGTGTCGCCCTCTCATTCGTCGCAATATTTCGTTTCCGACAATTTCACAATTTCCGATAAATTTTTACTCGTCTCTAATCTTAACATCTTTTGAGTTCTTACTTACGTTCTAAAACATATCCTCGTAAATACGGTGTAACATTCTTCCCCCCTTAGAAACATTCGTCCTCGAATGTTCTTTCGGAGTCAATCTTTATAATTAGCGACATAGTTTCCTTTCACAACCCTGACATACAAATAATGCCACACATAGCCCTAATACCTCGCACACGCATATCCGTCCATCATAAGCCCAAAAGAGGTTATCTTTTTGGTACTTCCAACTCTTCCTAGCATACATACATAACTTCCATACCAATTCTGGCCTCTAATCTTTGGAGTCATTCTATAAGACAATATACGACCATTTCCGGCTTTCACGACCTGGTTCCGGTGGAACGCGTCCACGAACCCGTAGAACAATTAACTAGACTTGGGCCTTGCGCCCTCGTGACCCCGTCACGTAGCGGAACTACTACCAACTGATCCCACTCTATTCCAGGCCACGGAGACCCGTGAATAGTCTTCAACCGACTCTGGCCGCACTTAACTCTTATCCTCGTCCGACTTAAAATCTTATCACGAGAAAGCCTTATTTATCTAAGGTCTCGGCGATTATCAATATTCTTAGGCTCACAATTTCCATGCCCCAAGCCTACCTTACTACCTCCCAAGAAACTGCAAAATAACTTCTCATAATACCATAACCAAGTAGTCTCGATCACAACAACCATTACTTACTCTATACGGACCTCATCCGTACAATTCTCTTAAGCCTACCATGTAGCTTAAGTTACTAACGTAGTCTTCCATTAAGTCCCTTAATAACAACTTCCTAAGGGTAAATTACATTCTCACACAACTCATCATCACCTAATTATCTCAAATTAGCACGTAAAACCTTGATGAGAGTTCATTAAACTGCTTCATACCTTCCCAGGTATTTATTAAGTCCTTACCAAATCGTAATCCAAAATCATCCTAGGCAACACATATGTGACCCCATACATAAATTTGTATAGTTGTATGTCCCAATACCCACTATACTACAAATATTACCAACACGGATACGCAATACACATAGTCCTTCCCGGGTCATCACGCTTTCTCGTAGTCGCAATCAACATAACTCGTTAGGAGGGACGACCCTAACAACACGGGCCTATCGCACGATCTCGAGTGAGAAGAATGGAAACCAATCCTAAATGTCCTGCACCTCCGATTATAGATGTGGTGCACAACACACCGATAATCAAGACTCTACTAGACACGGTTTGTAGACACTTTCCGAGGACTAATCGCTCGATACCATTTTTGTCACGACCACCCTCGATCGCGATCGTGCCCTACCCGGGCACCCTTAAAGGTATACATCGAGAAAATCAGCGAACATACATGAAACTTATAAATAAAACAACGGAAGTAAAACAACAAAGTTAGCCGATAGGCTACCTTCCTGCATAAATATATATAACCGGCAAGCTGCCTCATTCCTTTACAAATCGACCCACAATATGTGACTACTGCACCTCTAAGATTTTTAACATAACAATCGTGGCGGACAGGGCCCCGCCATACCCTGAATATACATGAATCTACTACTTGGAAAACCGCATCAAGAGATAAGCCTCCGAGCAAATGGAGCTTTCTCAAAATCAACCGAGATCCTAAGAGCAAGGATCGCCAACCTGGGTACCTAAAACTCGCGGCATGAACGCAAAGACTCGGGCGGGGTCAAGATAACAAAATTTAATATGGAATGTAAATAACGCACAAGAAATGATCATAATCGCATAAAAGAATGACAAGGACAAGTATAAAAACACATACGGATCCCGCCGTGTCATTACCACTTATGAACTTAATCGCACCTTATTATCTTTTCCATTCTCAATAAAAGTTACCACCTTCTTACGTGCATTATTAGAAAAAGAATCATTAAGTTCATTACTATATAACTTACTTATCTTTTATAAGCATAATCCGGCCTGTAGCGAGGGGCACCTATACTACCCTACCATCTAGACGCGATCAAGGTCACATAGTGCGCGTAAAGGTATCTTGCCGCCCAATCTCGGTCGATAACGTCATCTAGTGCGCCTGCAAGGTATATCGCCTCGCCCATTCTCGGGTCGATAATGTCATATAGTCTTCCCATAAAGGTATCTTGCCCGCCCGTTCTCGGTCGATAATGTCATATAGTGCGCCATAAAGGTATCTTGCCCGCCCATTCTCGGTCGATAATGTCATATAGTGCGCCCATAAAGGTATCTCGCCCGCCCATTCTCGGTCGATAATGTCATATAGTGCGCCCATAAAGGTATCTCGCGGCCCATTCTCGGTCGATAATGTCATATAGTGCGCCCATAGGTATACCGCCCGCCCATTCTCGGTCGATAATGTCATATAGTGCGCCCATAGGTATCTCGCTCACCCATTCTCGGTCGATAATGTCATATAGTGCGCCCATAAAGGTATCGCGGCCCATTCTCGGTCGATAATGTCATATAGTGCGCCCATAAAGGTATCTTGCCGCCCATTCTCGGGTCGATAATGTCATATACCGCCCATAAAGGTATACTGCCCGGCCCATTCCTGGGTCGATAATGTCATATAGTGCGCCCATAAAGGTATCTTGCCCGCCCGTTCTCGGGTCGATAATGTCATATAGTGCGCCCATAAAGGTATCGCCCGCCCATTCCCGGTCGGTAATGTCATATAGAATTCGAATTTAACCCAACGTATTCACGCACCTCTACTCCTTTAGAAAGACTCTTTTTCCAATAAAACTTCCCAGATACTAACAACTATAGTATCAAGTCCTATCCACCTTTCAAGACAAGTCACAATACCTTTTTAGAAATACAATTACCGGCTTCTAAAACAAGTGACTTCTTTCTTAGAAACCCTAAGCAACTGGTACCTTAAAAACAGTTTGCCCTTCTTTATTTCAAATCATTCTTTGCTTACATTACTGAAGAAAACCATTCTCTTAACCTTCCATAAAGCCGTTATAACCAACTTCCCATAAAGCCGTTATAACCCTTTATGGTTTTAGACCAACTCATTCCTTTTTATAACCAAGAGACTTCTACTTTTTGAAACCAAGTATTAAATACTTTCAAATCAATTCTCTTAACTTTCAAAAATACAATTAGTCTCTTAACCTTTAAAACTCAAGTGACTCCTTTTATTATAAAACCTTAGGCAATTGATGCCTTAAAAACAAATTGCCTTTTCAATAAAACAAGTCATTTATCTTTCCATAAAGTAAATATAACCAACTCCCCATAAAGTCGTTATATTCACTTTATACCTTAGCCATATACAATTTCCTATCCAAGGGACTTATACGTTTAAAACGGGACAAGTATCACATACTTTAAAACTCTTCAAGTCCCTTAACATTAATAAAACTTAAGACATCCTTTATACTTTCAAAGAAGTGAGTTAATCTCTAACTCACCCAACTTGGCTATTCACAAAACTAGTAAAGGATATCAAGGTGTCAGACGCTCACCGTACTACATAATGCAACTAGTCATGCTCAAAAGATAGGAAAAGTTCTACATAAAGTAATTCACACAACTACCTCTTAACTTCTAAGAGTAGAAGGAAACATGAAATGATACTACGTATATTCCATACATAGAATCATGCCAAAGGGAAGAGGTTCACATACCTCGCGACGATTGTCGACAAGTAGCAAAATGCTCCAAAATACTTCAACCTCGAGCAATTCCATTCTTCAAGTAGGATACGCTATACTTAGTACTTCAACCTATAATGGTCACCATACGTCCATTAACCTCTTATTCCAAACGTAGAATTATTCTAAGTGCTAAGTCACTAATTTCTACGGAAAATCTGACAAAGACCTCCTTTGTTTCTACATACTTTGCCACCTTTTCAAGGTCGAATACAATAACCAAACACGCCACATTTAAGGCCCAACAAAGTAGTTAACAATAGGGATTACACGCTTAAACAAGACATGTAAAATTCCGCCCACAATATAAAACAACTAGTCTAAACTACAATGTCCATTCTCGCCAAAGGTGTAACAACATAACAATCTTTCCAATTCCTTTTAATCCAAGTGATTTAGTATAACTTGATATCAAGCGCAATCGATTATAGCTACTACACTCTTCAAGTAGGTAACATGCGACAATTCAATTTATCGATCAAATCGATTTCAATTTCAAATGGCTAAACATGTCATGTTCTGATTGAGCTTCCAAATTTCCATAATACTTATCAAACTTCATAACACATATCACATGATCACTTATAACTTATCATAACATGAAATCTTCAATTACAAAAGTAAAACGAAGATTATACCTCAATTAGCCCAAATATGATCCAAGAGTACAAGTCTATCCCTCGCACCTTTAGCTCCTCCATTTGACATTCCAATCCACTCCAAGCAACCCTTAGAAGCTTATGAATAACTCAACTTCAATTTTCAACTTCAAAGTTGAATAACCCCTTAGGTTTTCGCCATGACTAATACAAAAACACCACTTATCTGAAATCTTTCTATTGAGAAAACCTTACAATACTCTTAGGAACCTTGGTTTAAAGTATGGGGATTATTGGACAAGGATTGAAAATTCTTGTCTCAAGAACCTTCAAAACCGTGAGCCCTCTTTAGGTGTTCCTAAGTTTCTTGAAAAATTCTAAGTGTAGTGCCCTTTGTCTTGCTACTTGTACACATATATAATACTATGAGGGTCAAGATCTACACAAATGGTTGGCTTAGAAGAGTTTCACATGGATCGCTGCCGGCCCTTGGACTTTTAGTCAACAATGTCAAGCTAAGTCATGTGCAAGACTTGGTCATCTCACTAATGGTCAAATGACCCTTTTGCCCATGGCAAATTTCGTCCAAGACACTAAGGGGGGGTGACACGTGTCGCCCTCTCATTCGTCGCAATATTTCGTTTCCGACAATTTCACAATTTCCGATAAATTTTTACTCGTCTTTAATCTTAACATCTTTTGAGTTCTTACTTACGTTCTTAAAACATATCCTGTAAATACGGGGTGTAACAGGGATCCTAAGCTCGAGGATCTCCAAACTGAGTACCTATACATGCGGTCATGAACGCAGCCCCCCGAAGGGGGTCAATACAGCAGGTACCAAGTATGTAAACATAAAGTACATAAATTAAGATCATAACTGGCCAATGAAAGACATGGACAAGTATGAAAATCAAATACCAGATCCAACTGTGTCATATAAAATAGAGTCAACTGCACCTTTTAAATTTGAGAATCAACTGTGCCCTTTTTTAAAATTGAGTCATTTTAAGACCATGAATATCTATTCATATAATCATATACCTGCATCATGGATATAAGTCCACGGATCAACATACTCTCATGGAAATCTATACCCGCATCATGGATACATGTCCATGGATAATACACATCTCATGGAAATCTATACCCGCATCGTGGATACAAGTCCACGGACAATACACATCTCATGGGAATCGGACAATATACATCTCATGGGAATCTATACCCGCATCGTGGATACAAGTCAACGGACAATACACATCTCATGGGAATCTATACCCGCCGTGGTGTTATACCCCGTATTTCCAGAGTATGTACGTGAGGACGTACGTACAAAAGTTCAAGCCTTAAGTAGGCATAAGGGATGAAATTGTGCACAACTAGCGAAAAGAATTGTTTTCCGATGAAAAGTTTTCCGGACCTTGCGAAGGGAAAATTACGGTTGCGACATTTATTATTTTTACGGATTTTTCCGAGAGATGAAATATTTTGGACCAACGAGAGGGCGACAAGTGTCACCCTCAAGTGGGCGGTCAAGTGGCCGAAATTGTGGGCACGTTTTTTTCATTTTTGTGGCCTAAAACATTTGGTCAATGTTTTGTAGATATTTTGTGTGGTAGATGGATAAGGTGGGACCCACACACACTTGTCCAAATCTTCACCCTCCACTTGCCCTCCACTTGCCTTAATCTTGGCCATTGAGTGGCCTATAAATACCCCTCAAGTGCAAGACTTATTCTTCATCCCTTAAACACTTTCCAAGTCTTGAAATCCTCCCCCTCCCTCTTGAAGCTCTCGTCCAAACCACCCTCCTCGGTATGCCCTACCAAGTATACCCTCTGATAGTTCTCGTGAAATACTGTCACGACCAGATCTCGGGCCCGCGACTGGTGCCTTACCCCGGGCACCCTAGTGATAACAACATCAGAGAAAATCAGCGGAAAATAAAGTTTAAACAGGAAACAAGAGACAACATAAGAAAAACAGGCCAACCAAACGGTCACCTTCATGAATATACATATAACTGAACAGTTAAAATCCTTTACAACCCCGCCACAACAAGATTTCATGCACTTCTAAGAATGTAACAACAACTATGACGGGACAGGGCCCCGCCATACCCCTGAATGTACAAGTACCTACAATGACAGGGAACTATACCAAAAGATAAGCCTCCGGAGAAACGGAGCTTCCCAAAGCTGAACTGCGATCCTATGAGCGAGGATCAACAATCGGTGTACTCTACTGCGGCATGAACGCAGCCCGGGCGAGGTCGATAACAGTACCAAGTATGTGAAAGTTAAAATATCAGTAATGAAATCACATTTCATCATTTTATAAAACCATTTTGCGATAAGTAAACAAGCATGCAAGTGGACGCACACCCCAAAATGATCACTCACACATAACTATGGGTCTCACGCCCATAATATCACTACGCCCGTGGAACTCATTCTCACCGCCATAGCATGATGTAAAACAACACCCATATGTGAACTCGAACACTAGATCATGCGTCGCTATCAAACCGACGCCAAGTAGAAGAGCCCATACCGCCTAAAGCTAGTCATATCCCTTCACGCAAGGTACTAAGCCAACTACCGATCCAAAAGCTTGCCACGCAACTGGCCGAGGCAAGTATCATAGGCGAACGTACCCTAGCCTACCGTCTCACCATATATGACCGAGGCACGTATCTAAGCTATCTACCAGAGCCTGCCGATACACGAGAAATGACCAGGACAAGTATCTAAAGTGTGCTCAACCATGTACAAATCAAGCCCGTGATCGCCGTCACCGCGACGCTTCATGGATTAGCGATCCATGGACAAATAACATAATCCTCACAATGACCGCATGCCCCAAGATCTTACCTCGGAAAGCATGGCCATGAAACCATCCTATCGACGACGCGTGCGGATCATCCATCGCACAAGATGTCCAAAGGAAATAACAAGATAATACTCAAAGTGGACGCATACTCGTGGACCATCCAACGCGTCAGTATGTCCAAGCAATCAATCAGATAGCCGACCCTCCCCGAGAGACACGGTAGCACACAATCAAACACTTTCACAACAAAGGCTATCACAACAAGTATAGGCAAGTTCAACGTACTTTCATTTTATGTCAACAATACGGGTTTCAAACCCAAAAATAATACCTACTTTCATTCTTTCAAAAAGACCTCTTTTCTTACGTAAAAGCCACATAATACTAATACTCGTAGTATTAAAAACACGTTTTCCTTTCAAACTAAATTACTTTACTTTCGTAAAAGACCTTTACAAGACTTCTAAAATCAAGTACTTTTCTTTTAAAACAACATCAAGTATACTCTTTAAAACCCAAATAACTTACTCTTTTTAAAACAAGTAACCTATACTTAAATCAAGTTACTTCTCCTTTTCTGAAAACAAGTCGTTATAAGTCAAGTCTCTTATCTTTCAAGATCAAGTCTCTTAACTTTCAAAATCAAGTCGTTTAGCTTTCGAAATCAAATCTTTCTTTTATCTTCATAAAGTCGTTATAACTAACTTCCCATAAAGCCATTATAACACTTTATGTTTTAAACAAAATTCATTTCACACACGTACGTCTACCGTACTATATAGTTCACAACAATCATGCTCAAGAGTATAGGAAGAATCACATACCTTTTTAGCTTAAACCACAAGCCAAGTCAAGTATGCCGCGCGTAGAAGATCCACCTATAATAACCACAATACATCTATCAACCTCTAGTTCTCTTCGTAGAATATTCTAAATACAAGATTCCTTATTCTACAGAAAATTCGGCAAAGACTCTCCTCTGCCACGACTGCCCGGGTTCGTGGATCGTGCCTTACCCGGGCACCCAAGTAGTCATACATCAGAGAAAATCAGCGGAATATAAAACAAGACATGAAATAATTGTAAATGATACGCTTCGAGAAAAGTGGTTGCCTTTCAAGATATATACATAAACCAAGGTTTGCGCTACATCCCAACTGCATAACATGACTCTGCACTCTAAGGAAATAACAACTATGGCGACAGGGCCCCGCCATACTCGATCAGCACAAAACTATCTACAACAGGAGATCATACCCAAAAGTAGAGCCTCGGAGAAGATGGAGCTCACGACACCAACGCAAGAGATCCTAAGGATGTGGATCTAGCACTGCCGCTTTACCGCGCATTTAACGCAGCTTCGGGCGAGGTCGATAACAGTACTAAGTATGTGAAACTGTAAGTACTTAAATGAAAACATATCATTTTAAAATCGGTTTATATATGTATGAAACAACTAAGGTAACCGCATACAAGTGCCACATCATAAACAAGAGCAACAATAGGTAAACTGTAATGTGTCTTTTCTAGATCGCGAATGATCAAGCAGAGCCAATTGCCCGTAGTATCACCATGCAAGCCTAATCGATCGCCAGAGTCCGCATAGGCCACTCACGAGGCCCGCATAGGTATATAACCCCGCATCGAGGTAGCTACTCCGCATCGCCCCGACTCGTAGTCCGCATGGCCACATGCATCGCATGAGGTATAACCCCGCACACTAACACCGAACTCCGTAGCTCGCATAGGTCCTCGGACCCGCATGAGGTATTCTCGAATCACGGTCCTGCATCGCTCGAAGTCTACCCCGACGGAGGCACTTAACCCCCGGTAACATGTCAAGAGGTGAGTGATATTACACTAACATAACAGCTTATCGTTAAACAACATAAGCACAACAAGAATACTCTCTTATACAAACGTTACAAGACACTAACACACATAGCATCATATCATGTCTATTTATCAAACCATCTTATTATTCTTTTCACAAATCAATATAAGTCTGTTATAAACACATAGGTAAACTGTTCCTTTTATCATTCTTAAGTGGTTATACCTAACTTCCCATAAAGCTAGTATAACTCCTAAGCTTCTGTTTTAAAAACCAATTAGTTCTCTTCTGTTAAAAATGATTCAGTATTCTTTTGAAATGCTTTCAGATCCTTATTATTCAGGCTTAAGTCGCAAGACATTGCCGTAAGTATTATTCAGGCTTAAGTCAAAAGACATTGCCGTAGTTATTATTCAGTTAACACATGTACGTCTACCGTACTACATATATATTTTAAAATATGATGCTTTAGGAAGAATCACATACCTTCTCAGCGAAAACCACCTGCCAAGTTGAATATGTCGCGCACAGAGAATCAACCTATAATAGTCAGACACGTCTATCAACGCTCGCACTACTCAAAATTCTAAGCGAGAGGTTCTCTATTCTACGGAAAATTGGGCAGACTTCCTACCCGTGAGCTACTCAAGTTCATCGTGAAAACAAATTCTAAGTAAGTACGCTTTGATTATTCTTTTAAACCCTTCTACTGTGATAACAGTTCAATTCTATTCTTTAATATCCTTCTAAGTATTTATACTTATTTCTATACTTCTACAGTATGTATTCTCTAATTACAAAAGAGGGTTAGGGTTATTTACCTCGGTAAGCCCAATAATATCCTAGATAAAAGTCGATCCGGAGCAAGGCTTAGCTCCTAAGTTGTACGCTCCGATAGCTCCAAGAAAACCTTAGAAGTTCTTCACAACTTCTACTAAGGACTAAGGGATTTGGGATAGGGTATTTTGGGCATTATAACAATACTAGAAGGCAACTTTTCTACCAAGGGAGGGGGGGTAGATTTCGGCTAGCAGTGGGGTAGCCTCGCTAAGCTTCTCAAAGGGGGGGGCAGAGGTGTTGGACGAAACAAGCTCAAGGGAGAGGGGAGGATTTTCAAGACTTGGAAAGGAATTTGTGGATGAAGAACTCTTTATCTTAAGGGGGTATTTATAGGTCAAGCCATGGACAACCAAGGGTCAAGATGATGCCAAGTGCAAGGCAAGTGTAGGGTGAAGATTTAGGCAAGTGTCCATTCTATCTACTACACACAAATATCCTACCAACTCCTTGACTTGTGCAAAGGCACAAAAACGTGCCATCCAAAGTCCAATTCGTCCAATGGACGATTCAAGTCCATCAATCGAGGTGACAAGTGTCGCCTCCCGCTTGTCCAAAATGTTTCGTCTTCTGGAAAAATCCGCAAAAATTAGAAATGGCATAGCCGTAATTTTCCTACTAAGCCGTGGAAACGCTTTCGTGAAAACGATTCTTTTAGCGAGTTGTGCACAATTTTCGAACTTGCCTAACTTTAGGCTAAACTTTCGACGACGCCTCTCACGCATACTACTGAAATACGGTATAACATTCTCCTCCTTAGAAATATTCGTCCCAATGTTCCTTCCCAAGACGATTATCGATAAAGCTTAAGCGGTTTGCAAGTGCCACACATGGCCACAATATAACACTTAACAATTTACGAAAATTAAACCAAAGAAAAGGAAAGTAAGTTACCCGAGGTGGGAATAAGTGAGGATACCTCCGCCTCATGTCCTCCTCGCCTTCCCACGCCATCTCCTCCTAAGCTCGTTCGCCACAAGACTTTGACGGAAGCCACATCCTCGGTCCGCAGACGCCTAACCCGACGATCGACTATCGCTATGGGAATCTCCTCATACGATAACCCTCGATCACCGACGTCGTCAATCGGATGTACCACTAGATGGATCCCGATACATCTTCTCAAAGATAGAAACGTGAAACACCGGATGCACCGCCTCCAGATCGGACGGCAGATCCAACTCGTAGGCAACCTTGCCTTACCTCGCGACGATCCGATAGGCCCAATGTACCTGGGCCGAGTTTCTTTCTTCCGAATCTCATCACACCCTTCATGGGTGACACCTTTAGGAAAACCCAATCATGAACCTCGAACTCCGGATGCCGACGACGATGATCTGCGATATGACTTGCCGACTCGAGCCGCCAAGAACCTCTCTGGATAAGCTTCACCTTATCCATCGCCGCCGCACCAACCGTCCCACTAATCGCACTCGCCCACATCGAACCAACCTATAGGCGACCGCACTTCCTCCCATACAAGGCCTCATAAGGCGCCATCCGAATACCGGAGTGGTAGCTATTATTGTACGCAAACTCAACTAGAGGCAAATGATCCTCCCGCCTACCTCGAAGTCGATAACACAAAGCTCGCAAAGATATCCCAAGAGTCCGATAGTGCGCCGCCTGCCCGTCTCATGCGTGGATGGAATGCAAGACTGTGCTCACCAAGGCCCCTAAACCCTCTCGAAAGACCTCTGCACTTAGCCGAACCGCTCATCTGCGATATGATCGAAATAGGGACTCCATGCACCGACGATCTCTCGGATATATAGTCCGCATAATCCTCACCAAAAGTCGCCCCGACGGAAGAAAGTGGGCTGATTTCGCCACCGCCGACGATAACCCATATAGAATCATGTCTCTCCGAAAGCGAGGTAATCCCGTGATAAAATCCATGTTGATTACCTCCCACTTCCGTGTCGATCTCAATCGTCGCAACAAACCACCGTGCCTCGTGCTCTACCTTCACCGCCGACAACACGCATCGAGCTACGAACTCGCAACGCCCCTCTTCAAGCCATCCCACCAATACACAGATCTAAGGCGTCGTGGTACATCTTGGTCGACCACGATGGATAGAGTAACGCGCGCTGTGCTTTCCCAAGAACTCGCCAAGTCCTCAAACATCCGAACACACAACTCGCCAAACCTTAGCACCCCATCGTGCTACTCAAAAGGACCCTTGCCTCACGAAGAGTCAGATCACGATAACGTGTCAAAATCCGGATCTCGAATCGCCGCTTCTTCACCTCGACGATGGAAGACTCGCAACCTCACGAACTCGAACCCCATCGCTATCGTAATCAATCAAACGGACACCAAGGCTCGCTAATCGATGCAAATCACGAACCATGTCCCTCCTCTCTAGCCGCACATCCGATAGGCTCCCATCGACCTACGACTAAGAGCATCCGCCACAACATCGCCTTCCCGTGGTACAGATATCAACATCGTAATCCTTAAGCAACTCTAACCACCGCCTCGCCGTAAGTTCGGCTCCTCTAGTCGAAGATATACCGAGGCACTTGTGGTCCGTATAAATATCCACATGAACCCCATACAAATAGTGCCTGCATCTTCAAGGCGTGAATCACCACGCTAACTCCAAATCATGGGTGGGTAGTTCCTCTCGTGTTTCTTCACCGCCGGATGCATACGCTATAACCTTGCCATGCCGCATCAACACACATCCCAACCCGATGCCCGACGCATCACAATACACGACACAATCGTCCGACCTCCGGAAGAGTAAGAACGGGGCGGTCGCCTCTCTTTCAAAGAATCGAAACCCCGCCACAAGCATCACCCATCAAACTTGGCCGCTCGAGTCACCTTAGTCAATGGTGCGAGATAAGCAAACTTCTACGAACCGATAATAACTCGCAAGGCCCGTAAAATCGCGAACCTCGCTTGAGTAAGAGTTCAGGCCAAGTCCTCGATCGCCGATTGGTCGATTCCACTCGAATGCCATCAGCCACAATATGCCCAAGAAAAGCCACCAAGTCAACCAAAACTCATATTTGGAAAACTTGGCGCATAACCGCTGTCTCGAGAATCACAAGACAGCCTCAACGCTCGCATGCTCCCGCTCGAGCGAGAATAAACCAAGATATCATCGATGAACACTATCACAAACGTGTCCAAGAATGGTTTGAACACTCGGTTCATCAAATCCATGAATACCGCCGGAGCATTGTCAACCGAAAAGACATGACCACGAACTCATAATGCCCGCACGTCCGGAATGCATCCTAGTGGACATCCACCTCTCTCGACTCGCACTGATGATAGCCCGACCGTAGATCAATCTTGAGAAACATCTCGCACTCGCAACCGGTCGAACAAATCATCAATCCCGGGAAGGGTATCGTTCTTAATGGTCACCTTGTTCACCGTCAGAATCAACACATGCGCAGCTGGCCCCGCCCTTCTTCTTCACGAACAAAACCGGCGCCTCGGAGAAACACTAGGCCCGATGAAGCCCTTCTCCAAAGAAATCTCTAAGCCGATCCTTCAACTCTCTCAACTCGGCGGTGTCATTCTCAGATGGCGGAATGGAAATAAAGCCGAGTGTCCGCAATATGTCTATACAAACTCAATCTCCTCTCGGGAGGGATACCCGGAGGTCGCCTGAAACACGCCTGGGAACTCTTCGACCACCGAATCGATTTAAAAATCTGGTACCGCAGCCTTCAAGATCAAACACCCGAACGAGATGGTAGATATACCCTTCGCACTATCTTCCTAGCCTCGAGGTAGGAAATAAACCTACCCTCGCGACATCTTGTTCTCCCACTCAACAACCGGCCTCAGAAATCGAACTGCATTACTTCTCTCATAGCCTACATTGGCGTAGCAAGAAGCTAGCCAATCCATCCCCATGATCACGTCGAAGTCAATCATCTCCAACTCTATCAAGTCGGCTAGGTCCGACGATCGTAAATGTTCACAGACAAGCTCTATATACCCGCCGAGCTACCACCGAATCACCCATCGCGTAGCTACCTCGAAGTGGTCTATGGACTCGTGCTCTATCCCTATCCTACTAGCAACAAGGGAGAGATATATAGGATGAGTAGAACCCGAATCTATCAAAGCATACACATCAAACCCAGAACCGATAAGGTACTGTGGACGACATCGGTGAGGCCTCCGATCCCGCTGACCGACAAAGCATAAATGCGTTCTCGAGGACCGCTAGACCGGGACCCGCGCCACGACCGCCGCGACTGGCCGGTCCATGAGTACCTTGCCCTCCGGCGAGTAGTCGCTGGGATGAAGAAGACCGGCGAAAGAACTCGTAGTGACTTACTATCGCGATCGCTCGCCTGACAGCCGTGATAGTGACCTGGCCGCCACAATCGGAAACAAGCTCCCGTAGCAAAGACTACAACTCCCGGTGGATCTACCGCATCGCCACACCGGCGGGGTGGTCCCGACGCCGCACTTCGCCGCTCGACGTCAAGTCCTGGGCCCCGGTGCGCCTCGAATATCTCGGGCCGCGGCCGAGGACGCGCAAGTGCTCGAGCCGGCCGTGGTGCAAATCTAGAATGCCGCCGAGGTCGCCACCACGATAGCCACCAAAAGACCCCGCCATCCTCGGTCTTCTTCTGCCGCTGTCACAACCCGCTTGCCTCTACGCCTCGCATCCAAGAGCATGAGCTCGCATGCGTAATGACCATACGGTGAAGAGAAACACCCGCATATGACTCGCCATATAATCATCTAGCCGGTGACGTAGCGGCACCCTATCCTCCATATCTCGCTACTAACGCTGGGACATATCGAGCCAATGAATCAAACTCGACATTGTACTCCCGACAAGGCCCTCTCGCCAGCAAGAAAAATCTATCACCGCGCCTCCTCATCCGCGAGAGGCAAGAAGTGAGTGAGGAAAGCCTCGAGAACTCATCCCAAGTACCGGGACGCGTGCTCTCCCGGGATAACTCCCACGAATCAAACCAATCGATCGCGGTATCACGCAAATTATGTGAACCAAAGATCACGGACTCGGTCTCCGACGCCCGATCACTCAAAATCCTTCAGAGTCGACGGATGAACTCGCGGATCATCCTCCGCCACCCGTAAAACTCGGGCGGCTACAACTCGTGAAGTCTCATAGCCTCAAACTCTCGCCTCGGTGAACCACGGTACGACTCGGGCTGGATCGAATCGCCGTGATCCATCTCGCCTCATGTTCGCCACGATCTCGCCAATAGTCGGGTTATCTCCTTGTACTCCTAACCTCCGCCCTAGGCCGTGGGACGCGAGGTGTGGGTACTGTGGTCTCGCTGGGCCGGCGGCCATAGAACTCGGGCCCGAGGTATAGATCGGGCTCGAGCCTCGTAACTCGGTGTCCGATCGCGCCTCGGCCGCTTTGCCTCTTCTCGGGCCCGGTTGCCTTACGCGAGGCATAATCACATAAAAGGAATACGTTAGAGGGGTCCAACTTATAATACAGCTCTAAGGCACGATCTCGTAATGAGAAGAATGGAAACCAATCCTAAATATCCTATAGCCTCGATTATTGGTGGTGCACAACACACCGATAATCAAGACTTACTAGATACGGTCAGACACTTTCCGAGGATTAATCGCTCGATACCAATTTTGTCACGACTGCTCGGTTCGTGGATCGTGCCTTACCCGCACCCAAGTAGTCATACATCGAGAAAATCAGCGAATATAAAACAAGACATGAAATAATTGTAAATGATACACGCTTTCGAGAAAAGGGTTGCCTTTCGATATATACATAAACCAAGGTTTGCGCTACATCCCAACTATACAACATGACTACAGCACTTAAGGAAATAACAACTATGGCGGGACAGGGCCCCGCCATACCCTGACTGTACAAAACTATCTACAACAGGGAGATCATACCCAAAAGTAGAGCCTCCGGAGAAGATGGAGCTCCTGACACCAACGCAAGAGATCCTAAGGATGTGGATCTAGCACCTGCTTGCCCTTACCTGCGGCATGAACGCAGCCCCCCGAAGGAGGTCAGTACAACAGGTACTAAGTATGTAAAACTGTAAGTACATAAATGAAAACATATCATTTTAAAATCAGTTTACATATATGTATGAAACAACCAAGGTAACCGCACATAGTGCCACATCATAAACAAGAGAAACAATAGGTAAACTGAAACAGGTCTTTTCTAGGCTGCGAATGATCGAAGCAGGGCCAATTGCCTGTAGTATCACCATGCAAGCCTAATCCTGGACTCCCGTAGTCCGCATAGGCCACTCACGTAGGCCCGCATAGGGTATATAACCCCGCATCGAGGGTAGCTACTCCTCGGCATCGTCCTGGACTCGTAGTCCGCATGGCCACATGTAACCGCATGAGGTATAACCCCGCACACTAACACGGAACTCCGTAGCTCGCATAGGTCCCCGACCCGCATGAGGTATTCTCGAATCACGGTCCTGCATCACGAGTCTACCCCGCATCGGAGGGCAGCTTAACCCCCGGTAACATGTCAAGAGGTGAGTGATATTACACTAACATAACAGCTTATCGTTAAACAACATAAGCACATCAAGAATACTCTCTTATACAAACGTTACAAGACACTAACACACATAGCATCATATCATGTCTATTTATCAAACCATCTTATTATTCTTTTCACAATTCAATATAAGTCTGTTATAAACACATAGGTAAACTGTTCCTTTTATCATTCTTAAGTGGTTATACCTAACTTCCCATAAAGCTAGTATAACTCCTAAGCTTCTGTTTTAAAAACCAATTAGTTCTCTTCTGTTAAAAATGATTCAGTATTCTTTTGAAATGCTTTCAGATCCTTATTATTCAGGCTTAAGTCGCAAGACATTGCCGTAAGTATTATTCAGGCTTAAGTCAAAAGACATTGCCGTAGTTATTATTCAGTTAACACATGTACGTCTACCGTACTACATATATATTTTAAAATATCATGCTTTAGGAAGAATCACATACCTTCTCAGCGAAAACCACCTGCCAAGTTGAATATGTCGCGCGCAGAGAATCAACCTATAATAGTCAGACACGTCTATCAACGTTCAGACTACTCTGAAAACAGTTCTAAGCAGAGGGTTCTCTATTCTACGGAAAATTGGGCAGCACTTCCCTACCCGGTGAGCTACTCAAGTCTACTGTGAAAACAATCCTAAGTAAGTACAGTTTGATTATTCTTCTTTTAAACCCTTCTACTGTGATAACAGTTCAATTCTATTCTTTAATATCCTTCTAAGTATTTATACTTATTTCTATACTTCTACAGTATGTATTCTCTAATTACAAAAGAGGGTTAGGGTTATTTACCTCGGTAAGCCCAATAATATCCTAGATAAAAGTCGATCCGGTGCAAGGCTTAGCTCCTAAGTCATGCGCTCCGATAGCTCCAAGAAAACCTTAGAAGTTCTTCACAACTTCTACTAAGGACTAAGGGATTTGGGCTAGGGTATTTTGGGCATTATAACAATACTAGAAGACAACTTTTCTACCAAGGGAGGGGGGGTAGATTTCGGCTAGGCTGTGTGGGGTAGCCTCGGCTAAGCTTCTCAAAGGGGAGGTGTTGGACGAAACAAGCTCGGGAGAGGGAGGATTTTCAAGACTTGGAAAGGAATTTGTGGATGAAGAACTCTTCATCTTAAGGGTATTTATAGGTCAAGCCATGGCCAACCAAGGGTCAAGATGATGCCAAGTGCAAGGCAAGTGTAGGTGAAGATTTAGGCAAGTGTCCATTCTATCTACTACACACAAATATCCTACCAACTCGACTTGTGCAAAGGCACAAAAACGTGCCATCCAAAGTCCAATTCGTCCCAATGGACGATTCAAGTCCATCAATGGAGGGTGACAAGTGTCGCCTCCCGCTTGTCCAAAATGTTTCGCCTCTCGGAAAAATCCTAAAATTAGAAATGGCATAGCGGAATTTTCCTACTAAGTCGTGGAAACGCTTTAAAAAACGATTCTTTTAGCGAGTTGTGCACAATTTTCGAACTTGGCCTAACTTTACTAAACTTTGACGCACGCCTCACGCATATACTCCGAAATACGGTATAACACCCGCTATCACACAAATCTCCTCCTATCAAGGCCCGCTACTGTGCCAACAACTCGTGGAATACACGCCTAACCGGACGTGTTCAATTCTCGCTCACAATAATACTACACAAGTCCACTGTAAGTACACCCAATGTAAATACAGTTCAATCCTTTATAATCATCCTTCCAATATAATATACTCAAGTATAACTACTACAACATGTAATATCCAATTACAATAGGGGGACATAGATCATTACCTCGATAAGCCCAAAATTATCCAAGTTTATAAGTCGATCCTGAGCAATGTTTAGCTCCAATTCCTTACGTTCCAACCCTCTCCAAGCGACCCTTAGAAGTTTCTAAACAACTTCTCTAAACACTTCAACCAAGCTATGAAGATTTCTCTAGGGTTTCGTTTGCGACTATTGGAATAAAGTAGTATTTCCGGGCTCCTAGTATTGAAATAACTTTGGAATACTACTAGGGATACTAGGCCAATGTATTTGGGATTATACAATAATACTCCAAGTATTTTCTACACAACTGGGGGATGGGGACGAAATAGGGCTAAAGGGAGGGAGTATTTGCTTTGGAAAGTTTTCGAGTGTGGGATGAATTAGTCTTCAACCTTAAGGGGGTATTTATAGAGGAATTAAGGGCCAAGATCTTATCAAGTGTAAGGTCAAGATTGGGCCATGTGTGTGTGGGTCCCACCACACCACATGGCCAACGAAATTGCTCACCACATGTCATGGCCATTTCGGCCAAGGGACAAGTGGCAAGACACTTGTCCCTCCAAATCGGCCAAGGTGCCACATGGGGGTGACACGTGTCGCCCCCCGACTCGTCCAAAATATTTCGTCTTCCGAAAATATCCAAAATACCGAAAACCTCAAAAACAAAGTGGGCCCCACAAAACCGTAAATTTCTCCCGTGGGCCCCACGTGACCATTTCCGAAAATAAAATCTTATAATTCTAAAATAATCCAAGAAGCCCAAATACCAAATCTGGGAATCCAATTCTCATCAACGAACCTTTTTCCTTCACAAAACCCGGAAACTTTTCCGTCGAAAAATCACATCTTTATTTCTTTCCAAAATTTATATCGTAATCTCGTACGTACGTCCTCACATACATACCCTGGAACTACGGGGTATAACATTCTTCCCCCCTTAGAAACATTCGTCCCGAATGTTCCTTCTAAGTCTCTAATCAAACGTGTGCCGGTATAGTCTTTACTACTATACTTACAAAAGCCGATCATGCCACCAATGGCCAGAATATAACGTGTGCGCAAAACTCAAATCCAAGCCAACGAGGAATCACCTCTAACACCACAAAAAGCTCCCACCCACGGTCTAAAGGATATTCCCTTCGCATCTTCACCTCACAAAAGAATAATCACTTCCGTTCTCATAACACATGTTCGCTTCTCTTCTTACTCGTCGTACCCTTCTCGTACACCCGAACTCTCTATAGTACACGTATCATATTTCAGTCATCGCTTCAGTTTCCAAAACTTTGGAGTCACCACCTCCAAACTTGGTCATGTTACTAGTTTCAATTTCCTCTAAGGCCATTCCCGGCCTTCACGATTCGATTCTGGTCGAACGCATCCACAAACCTGTACGATGGTTACCTAAACTTGGGCCTAGCACCCTCGTGACCCTACCACCTGGCGGGACCACCTCGAACTGACCCCACCCCAAACCGGGTTGCGGGTTGACCCGCGACCTTGCCTCAACCCGACCCATTTACCGCGCCAAGCTCTTGTTCCCCGATCCGGAACAATCTCACTAATCAAGTTACGCAAACCTAGTAGTCTTCTTATCATAACTATCCTTTTATAATTCACACCACTCAGGGACTTACCACACAATTATACCCCATGCATACTATGTACTGCAACAAAGGTCACATCATAAACAAAATCTTTCACTCAAGACGGCCTTGCCTCTAAGGTCTCTACGTATAATATTCTAAGGCTCATAATCTCTATGCACCCAACTTCCCCCTTTCTAACCAGGCCTCTAAATCACAATTTAACATAATGCTATCTGAACATAATACTTAGCACTTTCATCACATCATCAATGCATACTAGTCTCTAGAGTGTTAAGGATATACCTGAAATCAAATAGGTGGTTCCAAGGACCGCTAGAACTGGGAACTTTCACCACAACCCTCGCTTCGCCCGCCGTGTATGAACACCGCCTAGCTATCGGGCGCGAAGAACTCGCAATGCATCCCGGCGCCGAAGTCTCAACATCCGCGCTACCTGGTCGGACAATTCTTCGCTAAATGGCCCCGCCGGCCGCATGTAAAACAAACTCTCGAATACCGCGACACTTCGCACGGGTTTTACCACACCGCCACACCGAGGTTGGGGTGGCTTCATCCGCCAACACTCCCGCCTCAAAACTGAACCACAGGAGCCCCGACCGCCTCCTGAAGAATGTAGAGACCACTCAGACGGAGGAGGCGCATAACTAGTTCGCAGGCGGCGGTCCGCCTTGAAAGTTACCAAAGGACCGCCGCCCCGGCCTTCTTCTCGGTATCGTCAATCCGTCGGCCTCTCCGCTCGCACCCGCGCATAAGCTCGCACGCGGCAATGTCCATGCCCGGTGAAGAGCTACACCCGAGCAATTCTCGCTAGATAATCGTCGCCCCGTGACATAACGGTGCACTCGCCCTACATATCCGCCACTAACGCAGGACATATCGAGCCAACGAGTCGAACTCCACGCCACTTCAACCGCACGCCACTCGTCTCAACATCGTAAATTTGTCGCCGCGTTCTCTCATCCGCGAGGCAAGAAGTGGCTGAGAAATGCCTCCGAGAACTCGTACCAAATAGCTGGAGGCGCATGCTCCCCCCGGGTCAGCTCCCACGAATCAAACCAGTCGACTGCAGTATCACGCAACCGATGCGAACCTAAGACCACCGACTCGGTCTCCGAAGCCTTGATCACTTACGATCCTCAGAATCGCTTGATGAACTCCTGCGGATCATCCTCGTGCCCGACCCATAAAACTCGCGGGCTGCAACTCGTAAAGTCCCGCAGCCTCAAACTATCTCGACCTTGGGTGAACCACGTACTATCGAATCGAATCGCCGTGATCCAAATTTATCTCGTGTTCGCCACGATCCCGCCAAGAATCGCCATCTCCTTGTACCTCAGCCTCGCTTCCAGCCGTGGATCAAGGCTCAGTATCGGGTCTCGTGAGCCACCGCCGCGCTCTAAACTCGTTGGGCCGGGCGTCACAAAACTCACCGTATGAAGCACTATCTCGTAATGACCGGGCTCGCGCCTCGTACTCTCTCAGATCCTACTAGCAGCCTCGCCGCTTTGCCCTTCTGGGCCCGGGTTGCCTTGCGCGGAGGCATAACTGGCAGAAAAGAATACGTCAGAAGGAGTCCAACTTACAACACCGCTCTAAGGCACGATCTCAGAGTGAGAAGAATGGAAACCAATCCTAAATGTCCTGCAGCTTCCTGATTATAGATGTGGTGCACAACACACCGATAATCAAGACTCTACTAGACACGGTCTGTAGACACTTTCCGAGGATTAACTGCTCTGATACCACTTTTGTCACGACCCGATCTCGGGCCCGCGACTGGTGCCTTACCCCGGGCACCCTAGTGATAACAACATCATAGAAAATCAGCGGAAAATAAAGTTTAAACAGGAAACAAGAGACAACATAAGAAAAACAGGCCAACCAAACGGTCACCTTCATGAATATACATATAACTGAACAGTTAAAATCCTTTACAACCCTGCCCACAACAGTACTACAGACCTCTAAGAATGTAACAACAACTATGACGGGACAGGGCCCCGCCATACCCCTGAATGTACAAGTACCTACAATGACAGGGGACTATACCAAAAGATAAGCCTCCGGAGAAATGGAGCTTCCCAACGCTGAACTGCGATCCTATAAGCGATGATCAACAACTGGTGTACCTCTACCTGCGGCATGAACGCAGCCGGGCGAGGTCGATAACAGGTACCAAGTATGTGAAACTGAAAATACTGTAATGAAATCACATTTTATCATTTTATAAAACCATTTTGCTATAAGTAAACAGTTATGCCAAGTAAGGGGACGCACACCCCCAAAATGATCACTCACACATAACTATGGGTCTCACACCCATAATATCACTCAAGCCCGTGGAACTCATTCCTCATTGCCGGCAGTACATGATGTAAAACAACACCCATATGTGAACCTGAACACTAGATTCTGCCTGCGTCATCAAACCGATCGGGCCAAGTAGAAGAGCCCATACCAGTTCCAAAAGCTAGTCATATCCCTTCACGGGCAAGGTACGGAAGCCAACTACCAGATCCAAAAGCTAGCCACGCAACTGGACGAGGCAAGTACCATAGGCGAACGTACCCTAGCCTACCGTCTCACGAGATATGACCGAGGCAAGTATCTAAGCTATCTACCAGAGCCTGCCGATACACGAGAAATGACCAGGACAAGTATCTAAAGTGTGCCTGAACCACATGTACAAATCAAGCCCGTGATCGCTCGTCATCATGCAAGCTTCATGGATTAGCGATCCATGGACAAATAACATAATCCTCACAATGACCGCATGCCCCAAGATCTTACCTCGGAAAGCATGGCCATGAAACCATCCTACCGACGACGCGTGCGGATCATCCATCGCACAAGATGTCCAAAGGAAATAACAAGATAATACTCAAAGTGACGATACTCGGACCATCCAACGCCACAAGATGTCCAAGCAATCAATCGATAGCCTCCCGAGAGACACGTGAGCACACAATCAAACACTTGCACAACAAAGGCTATCACAACAAGCATAGGCAAGTTCAACGTACTTTCATTTTATGTCAACAATACGGGTTTCAAACCCAAAAATAATACCTACTTTCATTCTTTCAAAAAGACCTATTTTCTTACGTAAAAGCTACATAATACTAATACTCGTAGTATTAAAAACACGTTTTCCTTTCAAACTAAATTACTTTACTTTCGTAAAAGACCTTTACAAGACTTCTAAAATCAAGTACTTTTCTTTTAAAACAACATCAAGTATACTCTTTAAAACCCAAATAACTTACTCTTTTTAAAACAAGTAACCTATACTTAAATCAAGTTACTTCTCCTTTTCTAAAAACAAGTCGTTATAAGTCAAGTCTCTTATCTTTGAAGATCAAGTCTCTTAACTTTCAAAATCAAGTCGTTTAGCTTTCGAAATCAAATCTTTCTTTTATCTTCATAAAGTCGTTATAACTAACTTCCCATAAAGTCATTATAACACTTTATGTTTTAAACAAAATTCATTTCACACACGTACGTCTACCGTACTATATAGTTCACAACAATCATGCTCAAGAGTATAGGAAGAATCACATACCTTTTTAGCTTAAACCACAAGCCAAGTCAAGTATGCCGCGCGTAGAAGATCCACCTATAATAACCACAATACATCTGTCACGACCCATTCCGGGGCCCGTGACTGGTGCCTTACCCGGGCACCCAAGTAGTCATACATCAGAGAAAATCAGCGGAATATAAAAACAAGACACGAAACAATGTAAATTGAGACACAATTTACCTGAGAAAGTCGTCTTTCGGCATATATATATAAACCAAAATCTGGCAGTTTACATCCCAACTGTACAATAGGACTACATACCTCTAAGGAAGTAAACAACTATGGCGGGACAGGGCCCCACCATACCCTGAATGTACAAAACTATCTACACAACAGGGAGATCATACCAAAAGTCGAGCCTCCGGAGAAGATGGAGCTCCTGACACCAAAGTAGAGATCCTAAGGATGTGGATCTAGCACCTGCTTTCCCTTACCTGCGGCATGAACGCAAAGAACCCGGCGAGGTCAAGACAACAGTACTAAGTATGTGAAATCAGAAAGTACTTAAATGAAATCATATCATTTTAACACCAATTTTACAAATACGCAAAACAACCAATGTAACGCCATAGTGCCACATCATAAACAAGAGCAACAATAGGTAAATCGTAATGTGTCTTTTCTAGGTCGCGAATGATCGAAGCAGGCCAATCGCCCATAGTATCATTATGCAAGCCTAATCTCGACTCAGAGTCCGCATAGCCACCTAGGCCCGCAGGTATCCCCGCATCGAGGGTAGCTACTCTCGACATCGCCCCGACTCGTAGTCCGCATGGCCACATAGACCGCATGACCATAAAGGCCGCACACTAACACGGAACTCCGTAGCTCGCATAGGTCCCTCGGACCCGCATGAGGTATTCTCGAATCACGGTCCTGCACCACCCGAGTCTACCCCAGACGGAGGCGCCTTAACCCCCGGTATCATGTCAAGAGGTGAGTGATGTAATACTAGCATAACAGCTTATCGTCAAACAACATAGGCACAAATAAGAATAACCTCTTTACACAAACGTTACAAGATACTAACACACATAGCATCACAATATGTCTACTCAACAAACCATTTTACTGTACTTTCCAGAAATCAATACAAGTCTTTTATAACCACATAAGTAAACTGTTCCTTTTATCCTTCTTAAGTCGTTATACTTAACTTCCCATAAAGCTAGTATAACCCTTAAGCTTCTTGTTTTAAAAACAAATATTCTTCTTCTTTCAAAACTGATTTATAATTCTTTTGAAAGACTTTAAGATCTTTATTATTCAGGCTTAAGTCAAAAGACATTGCCGTAACACTACGTTCAGTTAACACACGTACGTCTACCGTACTATATATATACTTTAAAATATCATGCTCAAGAGTATAGGAAGAATCACATACCTTCTCGGCGAAATCCACCTGCCAAGTCGAATATGTCGCGCACAGAGTATCGACCTATAATAGTCAAATACGTCTATCAATGTCTAGACTACTCTGTAGACTATTCTAAGCAGAGGGTTCTTTATTCTACGGAAAATTGGGCAGCACTTCCCTACCCGTCAAGTTACCCAAGTCTACTGTAAATACAGTCCTATGTAAGTCAGCCATTCTTCTTCTCATATACCCTTCACCGTGATAACAGTTCAATTCTATTCTTTAATATCCTTCTATCTTATACTCAAGTCTTAACTATTCTTATATGTAATATCCAATTACAATAGAAGGACAAGAGTATTTACCTCGATAAGCCCAAAATTATCCAAGTTAAATGTCGATCCTGAGCAAGGTTTAGCTCCTAATTTGCACGCTCCGATAGCTCCAAGAAACCCTTAGAAGTTTCTAACAACTTCTACTTTCTACTACAACCAACAAGGAAGTTTCTCTTAGGGTTTCGTTTAGTGACAAAGGAGATAAGGTAGTATTTCTAGGCTTTTTAGTATAGAGGTGACTTTGGAAATACAACAAGGTATAGGCTAAAGTATTTGGGAATAGTAACAATACTTGGAAAACAACTTTCTACCATGTGGGTACTACTGGCCACCAGGCTAGAGGGGAGGGGTGTTTCGGCTAAGCTCTCTAGAGGGGGGGGAGAAGGGAGGCTAGGACGAGAAGCTCACAAGGGGGAAGGAGGGATTTTTAGACTTGGAAGGTTGATTTGTGGATGAAGAGTTCATCAACTCAAGGGGGTATTTATAGGGCTTTCAAGGGCTATGATGAGGGCAAGTGGAGGGCAAGTGGATGGTGGGGATTTGCACAAGTTCACCCTAACCTACTCCTCAAATCCCTCACAAAACATTGACCCAAGAATTAAGCCCCAAAACCATGCCAATCGTCCCAGGCATTGCCCCCTTTGCCGTCCACTTGAGAGTGATAAGTGTCACCCTCTCGTTGGCCCAAAATGTTACATCTGTCGGAAAAATCCGCAAAAATTATAAATGACATAGCTGTAATTTACCCTACGCAAGTTTTGTAAAACGTTTCGTCAGAAAACCATCCGTTTCGTGGGTTGTGCACAATTTTCGTCCAATATGCCTAACTTAAGGCTAAACTTTTTGTACGTACGCCCCTACGTACATACTCTGGAAATACGGGGTATAACAACATCTATCAACCTCTAGTTCTCTTCGTAGAATATTCTAAATACAAGATTCCTTATTCTACAGAAAATTCGGCAGCACCTCCCCCCTCCGCTATCACACAAATCTCCTCCCCTATCAAGGCCCTCTACCAGGCCAACAACTCTCAGGGGAATACACGTCTAACCGGACGTGTTCAATTCTGCTTCACAATAATACTACACAAGTCTACTGTAAGTACAGTCCAATGTAAATACAGTTCAATCCTTTATAATCATCCTTCCAATATAATATACTCAAGTATAACTACTACAACATGTAATATCCAATTACAATAGGGGGACATAGATCATTACCTCGATAAGCCCAAAATTATCCAAGTTTATAAGTCGATCCTGAGCAACGTTTAGCTCCAATTCCTTACGCTCCAACCCGCTCCAAGCGACCCTTAGAAGTTTCTAAACAACTTCTCTAAACACTTCAACCAAGCTATGAAGATTTCTCTAAGGTTTCGTTTGCGACTATTGGAATAAAGTAGTATTTCCGGGCTCCTAGTATTGAAATAACTTTGGAATACTACTAGGGATACTAGGCCAATGTATTTGGGATTATACAATAATACTCCAAGTATTTTCGACACAAGTGGGGGAGGGGGACGAAATAGGGCTAAAGGGAGGGAGTATTTGCTTTGGAAAGTTTTCAAGTGTGGGATGAATTAGTCTTCAACCTTAAGGGGGTATTTATAGAGGAATTAAGGGCCAAGATCTTATCAAGTGTAAGGTCAAGATTGGGCCATGTGTGTGTGGGTCCCACCACACCACATGGCCAACGAAATTGCTCACCACATGTCATGGCCATTTCACTGGGACAAGTGGCAAGACACTTGTCCCTCCAAATCGGACAAGGTGCCACATGGGGGTGACACGTGTCGCCCCCCGACTCGTCCAAAATATTTCGTCTTCCGACAATATCCAAAATACCGAAAACCTCAAAAACAAAGTGGGCCCCACAAAACCGTAAATTTCTCCCGTGGGCCCCACGTGACCATTTCCGAAAATAAAATAATTCTAAAATAATCCAAGAAGCCCAAATACCAAATCTGGGAATCCAATTCTCATCAACGAACCTTTTTCCTTCACAAAACCCGGAAACTTTTCCGTCGAAAAATCACATCTTTATTTCTTTCCAAAATTTCAGTCGTAATCTCGTACGTACGTCCTCACATACATACCCTGGAACTACGGGGTATAACAAATACCCCCCCCCCCCCCTTGGTAGAAAAGTATTCTCCAAGTATTGTTACGATTCCAAAATACCTTAGCCCAAATACCTTGTAGTATTCCAAAGTTATTTCAATACTAAGAGCCCGGAAATACTACTATACTTTCTTTAGTCACAAAACGAAACCCTAAGGAAAAATCTTCATAGTTGGTTGAAGTGCTAAGTAGAAGTGGTTTGGAATCTTCTAAGGGTTTCTTGGATCTTTCGGAGCGTGCAATTAGGAGCTAAACGTTGCTCAGGATCGACATTTAATCTTGGATAATTTTGGGCTTATCGAGGTAAATATCTTATCCTTCTATTGTAATTGGAGATTACATATTGTAGAAGTTTAGAATTGAGTATAAGATATATAGAAGGATATTAAAGAAGATAATTGAATCAGAATTACATAGATCAGTATTAAGAGACTTGAGTAGTTTGATGCAGGAAGTTGCGCCAAATTTCCGTAGAAATAAGAACCTTCGCTTAGAATATACTACGAGTAGTCTAGACGTTGATAGACGTATTTGACTATTATAGGTTGATACTCTGCGCGCGACATACTCGACTTGGCAGGTGGATTTCGCCAAGGAGGTATGTGATTCTTCCTATCCTCTTGAGCATGATATTTTAAAAGAATATATATAGTACGGTAGACGTACGTGTGTTAACTGAACGTGGTTTTACTTCGATGTCTTTTGACTTGAGTTTTAAATAATAAGAATCTTGGAGTATTTCAAAAGAATTAAGAATCGTTTTTTAAAGAAGAGTAATACTTGGTTTTAAAAGCGTAAGTGTTATACTAGCTTTATGGGAAGTTAGGTATAACGACTTAAGAGAGATAAAAGGAACGGTTTACTTAATTGATTATGAAAGCCTTATATTGATTTCGGAAATGAGAATAAGTATCGAACAAACCACTGCAGCGCTAATAAAGGAAAATGTATTGACTAATTAAGTATTATTAAAACCAGTAGAAACCACCATCTGCATAGAAGCTAAGATAAGACAAAATTGTATTACATTTCCTAGATCATGGCTTCTTTAATAAGATTGTTATAAACAAGAATAACCTACTCACACATAAGGCATGTGTTACTCAAATTGTTTTAAAAAGGAGATTACGTTGTTAAGTGTTTAAAACTATGATCTATGAATCTTTTGAAAATAAGAGACTTGAGTATTTGAATTTATGCAACTTGAACTTTTGGAAAAGAATGGGTTATTGATTTTAGAAGTTAAGAGACTTGATCTTAAAAGATAAGAGACTTGACTTAATTGACTTGATATGAATTTTGTTAAAAAATATGAAACCTCATTCGTGAGCAATGAGTACTTGGTTTTTAAAAGAGTTAATGTATGAAGTACTTTGGGGATAACGACCCGAACTTGTTGACATAAAAAGTACCTTGTGTAAATAACTTGACTATGTTGGTTTGTGATAGCCTTTTTTTTTTTTTTTTTTTAGGTAAATGCAAATATTATTACTAGAAACCGAAAGAAAAGTGGCTACAATCCATCATTGAGGGTTCTCAGTCCTCAACGTAATTTAAAGAAGAAACGGGGGAGTAAGGAGTTGTCACTCGAAGGTGCCATTACAAGAAGGGATAAAATCATAGAGTACTCTATAGGATGTTGTTTTAATCTTGGTAATGACCTCTTCTGCCGGTGAGTTTGTGCCATCAAAGAGCAGTGTGTTCCTTGTCCTCCAAATCTCATAGACCATAATGCAGAAGGCAATTAAGGTTGCTTTTGCTCGGATGCCTGTTCCGCGGTGGTCTTTTTTAATCCATTTGAGAGAGCTTTCAATAGTGGTCATTTCTCTCTTAATTCCCAACCAGTCTCTTATGCTTTTCCAAATCAAACGGGTGTAGGGGCATGTGAAGAAGAGGTGCTCCCTTGTTTCATTTGCTTGCTTGCAGAACCCACAAGACTTATCCTCCAAGTTGAGATAGGAAAGGGTGTCCTTTGTAGCTAACCGCTTTCTACAATTTAACCACATGGTGAACGAGAACTTTGGGGGGATGAATCCTCTCCAGATTTGTGACATCCAAGGCTTTTTTTCTTGCTTAGAGCGTAAGAAGATCTCATATACGAGACTTGAATCAAATTTACCGTTGGTACAACACTTTGCTAATCCGCAATTGCAACTCCTTGGCTACCAAAGATGGAAACAAGTTTGTCGCGTATCCCGCAAATCTTTCTGAATAGGGGGGAGTCTCTAGGACGTACCTCATAGTCCCAAAAAGAACCGCCTCTCAAATAAAAGCTGTTGACCCATTGGACCCAAAGTGAGTCTGCTTCTGTGTGTGTTTGCCAAATAGACCGGGAAAGCAGGGCATTGTTCCAATCCTTGATATTCATAAGGCCCAAACCTCCTTCCGATTGAGGCGGGCAAATGGTTTCAAGAAACTCTTGGTGGTTTCCACCCCATAAGAACCGGATACAGTGCACCTTACCTTGTTGAGTACAAATGGGCCGGAATAGGAAGGGCCCTAACCAAAAACTCTCAACCCCTTGGATGACGCATCTAATAAGCTCTAGCTTGCTGCATAGGAAAGAGTGTGGTGTCCCCATTTCTGAATGTAATTCGAAATAGCACTAGTGAAAGGAGCAAATTGTTCCACCGAGACTGAAATTGGGGGACAAAGGATCCCCAAGCACTGCATCGAAAGCTACCAATGCGAATCCAACCACGCCAAGATTAAATCACGCACTCATCATGTACTCCCGCTAAGTAGACGGAGGATTTGGATGGATTAAGGGTTAACCAGAGACATCCTCCAACTCCTCTAGACAGTTCATAAGAATCTCAACCAAGAAATATCACCTTTGGCAAAAGCATGAGGTCATCCGCAAAAGCAAGATGAGTAATACCCATCCTTTTACATTTTGGATAATAAGAGAAAGCTCTAGCCTCAGTCCTCATTTTTAGCATCCTCGAAAGATAATCCATACACAAGATAAAGAGCGTTGGGGACATAGGATCACCTTGTCTAAGACCGCGCTTACCCTCAAGTAACCATGTAACTCACCGTTGATAGAAAGAGAGAAGGACGTTGAGCAAACACACTCCATGATCCACGACAAATCTGTCTGGAAAGTTGAGGCCTCTTAATATTGAATCAAGGAAACTCCAAGAGACCGTGTCAAAAGCTTTCCTAAGATCCACCATGAGCATACACCTAGGTGAGATTCTGGCTCTATTAAATCCTCTCACAAGCTCTTGTGCTACATAGACATTGTCCATCATATTTCTCCCTTTCACAAAAGCCCTTGCGATTTGTCAACGATAGAAGGAAGAATCTTTGCCATTCGTTAGCTAAAATCTTTGTAATAATCTTATAGACCACATTAGTCACCCAATAGGCCTAAAATCAGTTACCTTAGGATCCCTATCGGTCTTGGGCAGCAAGGCAATGATGGTGTGATTAAGTTGTTTCAAAAGAACCCCAAGAGAAGAACTCCTGACGCTTCTTACTACATCATGTCCCACATCTCTCCATCTATTCTTAAAGAAGGTGCGAATACCCATCCGGTCCAGAGCTTTATCATTTCCAATATCGAAAGAGCTTCCCAAATCTCCTTGGGGATACGAAGTGCAAAAGTCAGATGGCCCTCTTCACTTAGCTTCGCCCAAAGTTGCACACTTCAGGATCAAAGTTCGATGTGGTCGAGATGTGCCAAGAAGATCCTTATAAAATTCCTCTAGAAGCTTTCTTACCTCCCCTGGTGATGTAGTGATAATCCCATTAGTTTTGACAAGAAAATTGATGGAGTTCTTGACATTACTTCTCGTGATCAAGCTATGGAAGTATTTGGAGCATTTATCACTTCCAATCAAGTGTTTCGTCTCGACTTTTGCCTAATGAAATGTCTCTCGCCTTCCATTAAGGTGTTGGCTTTAACTCTTGAGGACTTAACCTTTGATTTAAGCTCCTCATCAAAGGGTCCCCATATGTGCACTAATAGCCTCCTTAAACTCCATGTTTGCCTCCTTAGCTCTTTGATCAATCTTGCCAACTCACTTATATTCAATGCCCTCTGGTTGTTTCAAGGCTTTCAATTTCGATGCTAGAACGAATTGAGCAAGACCTAGAATGTCTTGTCTCCAGCATGAAGTCATAATGTTGTCAAAGCGGGGTGAAAGCCACATATTCATGAACTTGAAAGGCCGCTTCCCAATATTATAGGATGCAATTATCGTAGCCATCACAGACAAATGTCCGAGACAGTTCCATAGGCATGAAATTGGTCAGGCATTCTAAGGTCAAATCGCCCCAATTTTGATTCATCATTACTCTATCAAGCTTGGACCAAATCGAACCATTTGTCCAAGTGTAGAAAGAACCTAAGATGGAGTGTCTTCTAGTCCATGAACATTCCCGAAATCTCCAAGGTCCTTAAGTGCATACGGCGTTAGAGGAGGGCCTCCCGCCTTATCTTGAGGGTAGCAAGAAGTGTTGAAATCTCCCATAATCATCCAAGGTTTAGTGATGCCAATGCCCAAGTGAGTAAGGTGATGCCAAAGGATCCTCCTATCCGTGATGTTGTAAATCGGATACACGAATGTTGCAAGGAAGGACACTTGAGTAATCTTACAACTTGCTCGAACATGGATATGTTGAGAATCCATTCCAAGCACTTCACAACAGACCTTTGAGGATCCCACAAGAGTAGCATTCTTCCACCATCGATGAATTCCATATTTGAGCATAAATTCCAACCTTTGAATCTTTTAGAAGAGAAAGACTCAATCCTTTCCTTAGAGAGTTTTGTTTCCAAAAGACAAATCAATGCCACATCATGCTTTGTTTAGTGAGACTACACACTAGTGCTTGCGTGGCGCTCATTCCCTTAGTCCGCAAAGACCGCGGACATTCCAACAAAGTATTTTCATTAGGAAACAAAGGAGGTTTTCCCAGCACCTCCGCGCTTTGCTGCCTTAGTCTTCCCACTGCCCTTTGATATGAACTTCTTTGGCATAACTTCTTTCCAGCCATCATCTTTCTGTAGGAAGCCATAGCGTGTATCGCCTAAGCTATGCTCCCGCGTTCAAAGGTAACACTCTTAGACGCCGGCGACACTCTTAACACCCGTGTTAGTACCTTCGCCCAAGGAAGGTTGCGGGTTCAAAGGAACCGCAGGATCGTAATGCATAGACTTATAACGCACTTATCGGCTTGTGCATTGCCTTCCCGTGAGCCGGGCCTGAGGGCAAAGCATGTGGTTTCCGCAACGTTCTTTGGGCCAGGATTACCTAAAACTGGCGATCGCAGAACGCGATGCATCCTGCGCACAACCGACCGGGAGGTGCTGTGGTGCTCATTATCTTCAATATCCATCAAGTTGTGCGCCGCGGGATGTAGGAGGTTGGTGGATAAGGTGTGGGGGGAGTGGCACCATCCGCGCCTCTGCCGGCATTAGCACAAGTAGGAACTTCCTTATTATAAGGAGGAACCACAGAATTGCGCTTCTTAGGAGCAGCTTCCATGTTGGCATCATATCCCAGAATTTTACACTTCATATGGTTGTGTCCAAAAGCCGCACAATGAAAGCAAAAGTCGGATAATTTTCATAGTTAACCCTTTGAGTGTACCTTACGCCATCGGGAAGATTGACAATAAACTCACTTGTAGGCTCTCACGACATTCACTTCTACAAGAACTCTAGCATAGTTCATTTTAGATCTTTCCTTAGTAAATTGATCCGTAAAGAGGTATTCCTACACGGAAGCAATCTTCTCGAGGCCCGTTGCACTCGGATGGAAAGGGAATGTCCGGAAAGTGACCCAAATAGAATGTCCATAAACAACTCATCAGTTATGAGAACTCCATTATTGTTAGCTTTGAGCATAATAGTCTTCACGTAGAAAATATAAGTGCCACCATGAAGTACATTAGTGCGCTCTTCTTCCGTCATGAACTTGAACACTGTCCAACCTTTGCCATATGGTATGATACGGCATTTCACTCCCCATCCCTTCACAATGGTGTTCAACGCCTCTCTTCCCGGGAAGGGACCCGTGAAGCAACCAATTAAGCAATAACCCCAAGTTTCTATGAATGGGACTTCATCCTCCACCTCAATGTCTACTTCTTTACCTTGCTGTTCAATAAATTGCAATTTCATTCCTTTTGCTTCAATCCTAGTACCCGCAAAGACTCCTGCATAAGTCTTCTTTGGAGGGGTGGGACCTTTGCCATGATTCGGGGGGTGATTCTTAGGAGTAGTGTCCGCGGGTGGGGTTTGATATGGTTTTGAAGGAGCATTTGTGTGTAAATCATGGAGGCATTTCGGGAGGTAAGGGCGAGGGGGAGGTAGTATGATTTGTGCTTGGACCCGATGGGAGAAAGAATACGCGTGCCATTTGGTAGGGTAGGGAAAGTGTCTCGGGTTTTGGTAGGTAGAGAAGGAAGGGAAGGAAGAAGAGGTGTGGTGTTGAGTAAATCAGGTAGTAGTGAGGGGGTATTGGTTGAGAGAGGGTGTTTGTTAAAGTTTATGCTCGTGCTCAAGGAAGAGCTAAAGACGAACGGTTTATTTAAGTTCTTGATGTTTGCTCCTTCAAGCACACTGCCTAAAGAGGGGAAGGCATCATTAGTTACACTTAGTGAATTCTGGAGTTGGTGTCTAACTACACGAGAGGGCGCATTGGATCCCGAAACATTTAATACAGACCCCTTGGCTCCCGTGTTATTAATGGCGATGTAGTTCCTAGGCTCCTTGGGAATAGAATTCGTTTTGTTTCCCTCAACTGACTTTAATCCTTGTATTACGGGAATAATAGAAGACCCATGAGTGCCCACCTGACCCGCCTTGGTAGTCTGATCCTCATTAAGTCCCGTCCAGGAGAGAGACTCCTTGGTACCCAAAGACTTAAAGTGTGACGCCTCGGCTCCCACAATATTAATGCGAGGCACTTGTCCCACAACTGACTTAGCTCGTTGAATAACGGGGGTAATCAATGTTCCATGGGTGTCCTCTTGGCCCGCCTTGGTAATCTGATTGCCATAAAGATCCGTAATTGGAAGTGGCTCATTGGTACCCGCAGCATTTAATTGAGACGCCTTGGCTTTCGCATAATTAATGCGAGGCTCTTCGGGGATGGAGACTTCCTCGAGCCCAGCATCTGGCCTAGAAACTAACATCCTTGGTGTGTATTCTGATGTATGGACACCCTCCATACCCGCCTTAGCATTAAGACCCACGCCCTGACCCGTAATGGGAGGGGTCACATCGTTTCCCGGGGCAATAATGTTAGGAGCTTTGGCTCCCGCGACTGTTTCTTTGGGAATGTGAGCAACATCAATGCTATCTACTGACTTGGAATCATGCAAAACTTGGATAGCCTCAGACCCATTGACATCCACCCGACCCGTCATAGACTCCTGACCCGCGCCCATACCCGGTTCTGACCCAAGTAGGCCATCGCTCCTTTGTGCCTCATTCACGTTGTCTGACCCAGAAATTATCCTTTTTCCGGCATGCCTGAGCAAATTTCCGTAGTGTTGTACTAGAGCTGCCAAGATCGCTTTGTTCTTTCGTGGTAATCCCGGAATCAACCAGTTGACCCGTGATAGGATCGACCACCATAGTAGCACGAAGTTTTCCGCCTTCAAAAATCCTAATATCCAAGTTCTCTGAATCAATGCTTTTGCCCCATTCATGAATCTTTTGGAGCATAGCATCATCTACTACATTCTCCAGAGGGATACGTGAGTCTGGCTTAACATGTACCAACACAGAAGGGTCCGAAATTGCCGGAATGAGAACTTCTTCGTCAATAATAGGACTGCCTCCATTCTTTTTCTTTTTCCTTGTTCTAGCCTTCGTTGAACTACCTGAGCCTCCTGAATCATTGCTGGAACGTGTATAACGTTTAGATTTCTTCATATTGAGAATCAAAACTTCAAACCATTAGGGTGTAATCGTTAAACATAGGGGGGGAGGGGGGGGGGGGGGAAGAACAACCTAAGGAGCAACTAAGGCAAAACGTTGAGAGTGTTTTCCTTAGTGAGAGAAACTTCTCTCTAACTCCTTATGGTTTTTAATCCTATTTGGTTTGTGATAGCCTTGTAATACTTCTTGTTGGTTTGACAAGTAAACATGTTAGGATGCTACGTGTGTTAGTGTCTTGTGATGTTTGTGTAAAGGGGTTTCCCTTGATTGTGCTTATGTTTTTTAACGATAAGTCGTTATGTTAGTATTGTACCACTCACCTCTTGACATGATATACCGGGGTTGCGCCCGACGCGAGGATGCCTCATGCGGTCCAGGGACCTATGCGAGCTACGGAGTTCCGTGTTAGTTTGCGGGTAATTACCTCACGCGGTCTATGTGGCCACGCGGACTACGAGTCCGGAGGATGCCGCGGTTTAGCTGCCCCCGATGAGAGGAATACCTCATGCGGGCCTATGTGTGGCCTATGCGGAGCTGCGGTAAGTTCCAGGATTAGACGCGCACATTGATATTGAGGGCGAGTGGCCAGCTTCGATCATGTGGCGGTCTAGAAAGACCTCGTGATGCAGTTTGATAGCATTATTGGTACGGTGGTTCTAGTAGTCGGCTATGCCTTCATACTTACCCCGTACGGTTTTATTATGACACGTGAGACACGTGTTCATGTGTATTCCTTGGGTGTTTTTATATCATGGACTGCCGGCAGTGAGGAAGAAATTCCACGGGCATGATTGATAGTGTGGGCATGACACCCATAGTTATATTTGAGTGATGACTTTAAGGGCGTGAGTCCCTGACTTGACATGACTGCTTACATATGGTGTATCGTAAATTGATTATCATATATGTCTCCTGTTTTATATAGACTATTATGATTTCATTTACTGATTTTCGCCACATACTTGGTACTGTTATCGACCTCCTTCGGGGGGCTGCGTTCATGCCGCAGGTAGAGGTACACCAGTCGTCGATCCTCACTCTTAGGATCACAGTTCAGCGTTTTGGGAAGCTCCATTTCTCCGGAGGCTTATCTTTGGTATAGCCCCCTGTTGTTGTAGGTACTTACATTCAGGGGTATGGCGGGGCCCTGTCCCGTCGTTGTTGTTATAACATTCTTAGAGGTCTGTAGTACTGTTGTGGGCAGAGTTTGTAAAAGGGTTGTAACTGTTCGTGTTCAAGTTTTTATATATATATGCCGAAAGGCAACTTTTCTCAGATAAACTGTTTCTTACTTCATACTGTTTCATGATTTGTTTTATATTCCGCTGGTTACTCTGATGTTGTATCACTAGGGTGCCCGGGTAAGGCACCAGTCACGGGCCCGGGTTCGGGTCGTGACACGTGGGTACAAGTCCACGGATAATACACATCTCATGGGAGTCTATACCCGCATCGTGGATACAAGTCCATGTAAATACACATCTCATGGGAATCTATACCCGCATCGTGGATGCAAGTCCACGGACAATACACATCTCATGGGAATCTATACCCGTATCGTAGGTACAAGTCCACGGACAATACACATCTCATGGGAGTCTATACCCGCATCGTGGATACAAGTCCACGGACAATACACATCTCATGGGAATCTATACCCGCATCGTGGATACAAGTCCATGGACAATACACATCTCATGGGAATCTATACCCGCATCGTGGATACAAGTCCACGGACAATACACATTTCATGGGACTAAGTCATTTGCCAACTCAATGGACATGTCTTTGATATGGTCCTTTTGTCAACTAATATAGATGAGATACAATGATCAAGTCATTTGGATATACACTAGACAAATCCTAAGCTTGATTGAATGTGTTGTGAATGAAAGGATTTTATCTACCCACATAGAGGTTCAGTTCACATGTTTCGTGTAGCTAAACTTTACATATTGAGTTCGTCTTTCAGCGCAGTCTAGGAGTTTCGTGAAGACCCTAATGTCGTTATTGTCGATATTTCAATTATCTACAACTTTCATTTTTTATGTTTTCCCAAATTCTCAACCTATAATGGTGTGTGTGTCACGTAAAGCTAGATCACCCGAAAACGTATCCTTAAATCATCCTATTGGAGTTCTTATACTCATACTTGGCTTAAGTGTCCCTCTTAGGACTTTCTAAACTTCCTATGTACTATTCATATAACTTGTCATATGCCCTTTATAAAATCCTGACATGTGGGCCCCACCTTAATTTACGGTTACGAGGGCTATTTGTCAAGTAACGTATTTACCAACTTACACCATATGGCCTCCATTGTCGTCTATATGTTATTCTTATACATATATAACAGAATCTTCATCCCTAATCCTTGTATATCTTTACCCTCACCTGAGCCCATACTAAGTCGTCTGCAGTCTCGGTAACACGAAAACTTTTCCGGGGTGTAACAATTAGGTTGACTAAGTCATTGGCTAACACAATGGACATGTCTTTGATATGGTCCTGTTGTAAACTAATATAGATGAGATAAAATGATCAAGTCATTTGTATAAACACTTGACAAATCCTAAGATTGATTAAATGTGTCGTGAATGAAAGGATTTTATCTTCCCACATAGAGGTTCAGTTCACATGTTTCGTGTATGTAAACTTTACATATTGAGTTCGTCTTTCGGCGCAGTCTAGGAGTTTCGTGAAGACCCTAATGTTGTTAGTATTGATATTTCAATTATCTACAACTTTCATTTTTTGTGTTTTCCCAAATTCTCAACCTATAATGGTGTGTTGGCCTCGTAAAGCTAGATCACCCGAAAACGTATCATTAAATCATCCTTTTGGAGTGCTTATACTCATATTTGGCTTAAGTTTCCCTCTTAAAACTTTCTAAACTTCCTATGTACTATTCATATAACTTGTCATATGCCCTTTATAAAATCCCGACATGTGGGCCCCACCTTAACTTACGGTTACGAGGGCTATTTGTCAAGTAACGTATTAACCAACTTACACCATATGGCCTCCACTGCCGTCTATATGTTATTCTTATACATATATAACAGAATATTCATCCCTAATCCTTGTATATCTTTACCCTCCCCTGAGCCCATACTAAGTCGTCTGCAGTCTCGATAACACGAAAATTTTTCCGGAGTGTAACAATTAGGTTGACTAAGTCGTTGGCCAACACAATGGGCATGTCTTTGATATGGTCATGTTGTCAACTAATATAGATGAGATATAATGATCAAGTCATTTGGATAGACACTTGACAAATTCTAAGCTTGATTGAATGTGTCGTGAATGAAAGGATTTATCTTCCCACATAGAAGTTCAGTTCACATGTTTCGTGTAGCTAAACTTTACATATTGAGTTCGTCTTCCGACGCATTCTAGGAGTTTCGTGAAGACCCTAATGTCGTTAGTGTCGATATTTCAATTATCTACAACTTTCATTTTTTGTGTTTTTCCAAATTCTCAACCTATAATGGTGTGTTGGCCACGTAAAGATAGATCATCCGATAACGTATCCTTAAATCATCCTTTTGGAGTGCTTATACTTATACTTGGCTTAAGTTTCCCTCTTAGGACTTTCTAAACATCCTATGTACTATTCATATAACTTGTCATATGCCCTTTATAAAATCCTGACATGTGGCCCCACCTTAACTTACGGTTACGAGGGCTATTTGTCAAGTAATGTATTAACCAACTTACACCATATGGCCTCCAATGTCGTCTATATGTTATTCTTATACAAATATAACAGAATCATCATCCCTAATCCTTGTATACTTTACCCTTCCCTCAGCCCATACTAAGTCGTCTGTAGTCTCGGTAACACGAAATTTTTTTCGGGGTGTAACAATTAGGTTGACTAAGTCGTTGGCCAACGCAATAGACATGTCTTTGATATGGTCCTGTTGTCAACTAATATAGATGAGATATAATGATAAAGTCATTTGGATAGACACTTGACAAATCCTAAGCTTGATTGAATGTGTCGTGAATGAAAGGATTTTATCTTCCCACATAGAGGTTCAGTTCACATGTTTCGTGTAGCTAAAATTTACATATTGAGTTCGTCTTTCAGCTCAGTCTAGGAGTTTTGTGAAGACCCTAATGTTGTTAGTGTCGATATTTCAATTATCTACAACTTTCATTTTTTGTGTTTTCACAAATTCTCAACCTATAATGGTGTGTTGGCCTCGTAAAGCTAGATCACCCGAAAACGTATCCTTAAATCATCCTTTTGGAGTGCTTATACTCATATTTGGCTTAAGTGTCCCTCTTAGGACTTTCTAAACTTCCTATGTACTATTCATATAACTTGTCATATGCCCTTTATAAAATCCCGACATGTGGGCCCCACCTTAACTTACGGTTACGAGGGCTATTTGTCAAGTAACGTATTAACCAACTTACACCATATGGCCTCCACTGCCGTCTATATGTTATTATTATACATATATAACAGAATATTCATCCCTAATCCTTGTATATCTTTACCCTCCCCTGAGCCCATTCTAAGTCGTCTGCAGTCTCGATAACACGAAAAAATTTCTGGGGTGTAACAATTAGGTTGACTAAGTCGTTGGCCAACGCAATGGACATGTCTTTGATATGGTCATGTTGTCAACTAATATAGATGAGATATAATGATCAAGTCATTTAGATAGACACTTGACAAATCCTAAGCTTGATTGAATGTGTCGTGAATGAAATGATTTATCTTCCCACGTAGAAGTTCAGTTCACATGTTTCGTGTAGCTAAACTTTACATATTGAGTTCGTCTTCCGACGCATTCTAGGAGTTTCGTGAAGACCCTAATGTCGTTATTGTCGATATTTCAATTATCTACAACTTTCATTTTTTATGTTTTCCCAAATTCTCAACCTATAATGGTGTGTTGGCCACGTAAAGCTAGATCATCCGATAATGTATCCTTAAATCATCCTTTTGGAGTGCTTATACTCATACTTGGCTTAAGTGTCTCTCTTAGGACTTTCTAAACTTCCTATGTACTATTCATATAACTTGTCATATGCCCTTTATAAAATCCTGACATGTGGGCTCCACCTTAACTTACTGATTCTGAGGCTATTTGTCAAGTAACGTATTAACCAACTTACACCATATGGCCTCCATCGCCGCCTCATATGTTATTCTTATACATATATAACAGAATCTTCATCCCTAATCCTTGTATATCTTTACCCTCCCCTGAGCCCATACTAAGTCGTCTGCAGTCTCGGTAACACGAAATTCTTTCCAGGGTGTAACAATTAGGTTGACTAAATCGTTGGCCAACGCAATGGGCATGTCTTTGATATGGTCATGTTGTCAACTAATATAGATGAGATATAATGATCAAGTCATTTGGATAGACACTTGACAAATCCTAAGCTTGATTGGATGTGTCGTGAATGAAAGGATTTATCTTCCCACATAGAAGTTCAGTTCACATGTTTCGTGTAGCTAAACTTTACATATTGAGTTCGTCTTCCGACACATTCTAGGAGTTTCGTGAAGACCCTAATGTCGTTAGTGTCGATATTTCAATTATCTACAACTTTCATTTTTTGTGTTTTTCCAAATTCTCAACCTATAATGGTGTGTTGGCCACGTAAAGCTAGATCATCCGATAACGTATCCTTAAATCATCCTTTTTGAGTGCTTATACTCATACTTTGTGTCACGACCCGTTCCGGGGCCCGTGACTGGTGCCTTACCCGGGCACCCAAGTAGTCATACATTAGAGTAATCAGCGGAATATAAAAACAAGACATGAAACAGTTGTAAAATGAGACACAGTTTTATGTGAGAAAATGTCGCCTTTCGGCATATATATATATAAACATAGTTTTGCAGTTACATCCCAACTGTACAATAGGACTACAGACCTCTAAGAAGATAACAACTATGGCGGGACAGGGCCCCGCCATACCATAAATGTACAAAACTATATACAACAACAGGGAGATCATACCCAAAAGTCGAGCCTCCGGAGAAGATGGAGCTCCTGACACCAAAGCAAATGTCACGACCCGAACCCGGGCCCGTGACTGGTGCCTTACCCCGGGCACCCTAGTGATACAACATCAGAGAAAATCAGCGGAAATAAAAACATGAACATGAATTAAGAGACAAGATAAATAAACAAAGCAACCAAAGCAGTTGCCTTCATCATATATACATAAATACGAACAGTTATCCTTTTACAAACCCCGCCACAACAACATGCACCTCTAAGACTTTTACAACGGCTATGACGGACGGGGCCCGCCATACCCCGAATGTATAAGAATCTGAGACTGTGGTAACATACCAAAAGATAAGCCTCCAAGAAATGGGCTTCGACACGAATCGTGATCCCATGGCGAGGATCCACAACCGATGTACTTCCACTGCGCAGATGAACGCAGCCAAGGAGGTCGATAACAGTACCAAGTATGTGAAATCAGAAAAGATCAAATGAAATCATAATAGTCTATATAAAGGGAGACATGTATGATAACGGATGAAATCGTGTCCCGCCATCCCGTGGGGCTCGGTGTATAATCGGATGAAATCGTGTCCTCGCCATCTCGTGGGACTCGGTGTAAAATCAGATGAAATCGTGTCCTCGCCATCTCGGGACTCGGTGTAAAATCGATGAAATACGTGTCCTCGCCATCTCGTGGGACTCGGTGTAAAATCGGATAAAATACGTGTCCTCGCCCATCTCGTGGGACTCGGTGTATAATCGGATGGAATACGTGTCCTCGCCATCTCGTGGGACTCGGTGTATAATCAAATGAAATACGTCCCTCGCCATCTCGTGGGACTCGGTGTAGAATCGTTCATAACAAATCAACCGGCCCTCCATCGAGAGACGGGGTACAGAAATACAACAAAGGCTATCACAACAAGCATAGGCAAGTTTCACAACAACAAGCATAGGCAAGCTTCACAACAACAAGCATAGGCAAGCTTCACAACAACAAGCATAGGCAAGTTATACACAACTCAAAGTACTTTCATTTTATGCCAAAGTCCGGGTTTTAACCCTAAAGTACTACGACGTTAAATTCCTTTTAAAGATCCATTTCTTTTACAAAGGTCACCCGACCGTAGTATATATATAAAAAAGAGTGACTAACATTGTTAAGTAAACCAAAATGCTTTCCTTTGTAAAATCAAGAAACAACCTTATTTTCCAAACGTTCAAGTTTGCCTAATTTCAAATGCTCAAGTTTCTCATTTTAGAAAAGGTTTCGTAGTTCATAGTTTTAATCCTTTTAAAACATAATTCTCCTTTAAACGTTTTGAGAAACATATGTCTTATATGTGAGTAGGTTATTCTTGTTTATAATCAATCTTATTAAGCAGCCATGATCTAGGAAATGTAATATCATTTTGTCTCATCTTAGCTTCTATGCAGATGGAGGTTTCTAATGGTTTTAATACCATACTTCATTATTCAATACATATTCCTTTATTAACGCTGCAGTTGGTTTGTCGATACTCATTCCGATTTCAAATCAAGAAACATTATTCCTTTTAAAACCAAGTACTCATTACTCACGAATGAGGTTTCACACTTTTAACAAAATTCATATCAATACCATTAAGTCAAGTCTCTTATCTTCTAAAAAACATATCAGTAAACCCTTCTTTTTATCACTCTTAAGACGTTATACCTAACTTCCCATAAAGCTAGTACAACTCTTATGTTTTCAAAGCCAAGTATTACTCTTCTTCGAAAAGGTCTTTTGAAACACTTCAAGTTCTTTATTACTACACATTAAATCCGTTATAAGTCAAATCGGTTACCACTTTGAAACCACAAAGCATTTTCTTACCTACATAAAGTCGTTATAACCAACTTCCCATAAAGCCGTTATAACACTTTATGTTTCAAACCAATCAAATACATTAAACACGTATGCGTCACCGTACTACATAGTTATACACATATCATGCTAGAACAGATAGGAAGAGGTTCACATACCTCGCGACGATTCTGACTAATAGCAAAGCGCTCTAAGTACCTCAAACCGTCGGCTACACCTTAAGCCAAGTAGACCACGCCACACGTAGTATTTCAACCTATAGAGGCCACAAGGCGCCTATTAACATCTTAGATCTCAATGTAGAATATTCTACGTAAAATTGGCAACATTTTCCCCGCATAACAGCGTAAATCTCCTCTCTATCGAGGCGGCTACCAAGCCAACCGTGGGGTTTGCACGCCTAATCGACGTGTACAATTCTACTCACAATAATACTACATAAGTCTCATCAGAATACATCCTATGTAATTACTGATTCGCCACTTCTTAAAATTCAGCTTAAGTCGCAAGACATTGCCGTAAGTATTATTCAGCTTAAGTCAAAAGACATTGCCGCACAACTATGTTCATTCTATATATAGTATACTTAACTATATACTCCTACAACATGTAATTTCTAATTACAAATGTAAGGTCAAGAATGTTTACCTCGATAAGCCCAAAATTATCCGAGTTTAAATGTCGATCTGAGCAAGGTTTAGCTCTACTCCGAGCGCTCGACCCGCTCCAACCAACCCTTAGAAGTTCTAACCAACTTCTACTTATAACTTCAACTACGGGTGAAGATTTACTTAGGTTTCGTTTTGTGGATCGAGGGAAGTATAATAGTATTTTCCGGCTTTGTAAAAGTGTAACCTTGGGAATACTACAAGGTATTTGGGCCAAGGTATTCGGGCATTATAACAATACTTGGAGAGTATTTCTATACCACAAAAAGGGGGGTATTTATACGAGACAACTAGGCTAGGGGGTGTACTTCTGTAGAACACTACAAGGGGAGGTATTTCTCGGCCAAAAGGCCTCAACAAAGGGAGGGGACTCTTGGACGAAATACAACACTAAGGGGAAGGAAGAGAACTTTCAAGACTTAGGAATATTTTAGGATGAAGAAGTCTTCCAAAGTGGGGTATTTATAGGTCAAGAAATGACCAACCAATGGCCAAGATTCATCCAAGTGTTAGGCAAGTGTAGGGCTAGGATTAAGCCATGTGCACCTTATCCATCTACCACACCAACTTGCACAAATATCCTACCAACTCCTCGACCCTTTGCGTCCACCACTTCCAATTAGAGGTGACAAGTGTCGCCTCTCGTTGGTCCAAAATGTTTCTCTCTGGAAAAATCCGCAAAATAATAAATGACATAGCGGAATTTTCCCTTCGCAAGTTTAGTAAAACGTTTCAAAAAAATGACTCTTTTCGCACTTGTGCCCAAATTTTCGAATCTTGCCAACTTTAAGGCTCAAATTATAATACGCACGCCTACGCATACTGCGGAAATACGGGGTATAACATTCTCCCCCCCCTTAGAAACATTCGTCCCGAATGTTACTTCTCAAGACGGATAACGATAAAGTTCCTCCAGCAAGTTGTCAACGCCACACCTGGCCACAGAAACACCCGCGCAAATACTTACATCCAAGTCCACGAGGAAACACCTCTAACATCACAAACTTTTGTCACTTTGCCGCGAGGTTCTAGTGTCACTCCGGCGACCCAACAAATGGTACCGGACTGCATGCGATCCCTGAGGTCTAAAATATACATCCTTCGCACCTTCTCCCTTTACAAGAAATGATCATATCTATGCTCGCAATACATGCTCGCCTCTACCCTTACTCGTCGTACTCTTCTCGAACACTTGAACTCTTCTAGTATACGTACCACACTTCAGTCATCGCTTCAGTTCTCCAAACCTTGGAGTCACCACCTCCAACTTGGTTATCTTACTAGCCTCAATCTTCCTTAAGGCCATTCCCGGCCTTCACGGTCTGCTTCTGGTTGAACACATCCACGAACTCATACGATGGTCAACTAAACTTGGGCCTAGCACCCTCGTGACCCTACCACCTGGCGGGACCACCCAGAGCTGACCCCACCTCGAAAACAGGCTGCGGGTTGGCCCGCAACATGGCCCCAACCCGACCCACTTAACGCATCACGCTCTTGTTTCCCGATCCGGAACAATCTTACCTATACAAATGATGAAAGCTACCACTTCCATTTTACACTACCCAAGGAATTATCCCAGAACACATTTATACGCAAACCAAGTATTTCAACAAAGACTAACCGTAAAATCTTTTATTCAAGATGACCTTACCTCTAAGGTCTCAACACGAAATATTCTAAGGTTCACACTTTCCATGCCCCCATACATATCCTTTCAACTAACCATGCTTTCTAACTCATAACCAACATAACGCTATCCGAACGTAGCACACAATAAGAAGGTCATTATATCATGCATACAAATCTCTAGAGGGTTAAGGATATACCTGAATCTACCGCTCCACTCTAATCATAAGTCTGCCCTGCAGGGCGCATAGCTGTAGAAGGCGATGAACCTGCCACTGACCCGGTAGGCTGAGTCATTCTGTTTGCATCCTTCCTACTAGGACAGTTTCTCGTCATATGGCCCTGACGGCCGCAGGAAAAACAAGCACCAGTAAAAAGACGACATTCCCCGGGATGACGCCTGCCGCATCGTGCACACTGAGGAAAACTCAACCCGTGGCTAGAACCCATGATATCTCGGAACCGAAGCCTGGAGCTCGACCTCCCGAATACTGAACGCCCCGACGATCGCGGGGACCACTGCATCGTGGAGGTACATAACTAGATCGCTGAGGCGGTCCGCCTCGAAAGTTACCAAAAGACCTGCTGCTCGCCCTTCTTCGCTGATCTCGGCCATTCCGCGACCTTCGTGCCTCACATCCTAGTGCATGAGCTTGCGTGCGGCAATGTCCATGCCGTACAAGAGCTACACCCGCATAAGCCTCGCCAAGTAATCGCCCAGCCGGTGACGTAGCGGTGTACTGGCCCTCCATATCGCCATTACTCTGGAACATACCGAGCTAATGAGTCGAACTCCACATTGTACTCTCTAACCGTCCCGCCCGCCCCGCTCAACGTCAAAAATCTGCCGCCCGAGCCCTCTCATCTCGCGAGGCAAGAAATGTGCATGAAATGCCCTCGAGAACTCGTCCCAAATCGCTGGAAGTGCATGCTCTTCCGGACGGCTCACGAATCAAACTACCAATCGCAGATCACGCGGTGATGCGAACTCAATACCACCGACTCGCCTCGAGGCTCGATCACTCATGATCCGGTCAGTAGCCGGATAAACTCACGAGGTCATCTCGCCTCGATCCATAGAACATCGGGCGGCTACAACTCGAGAAAGTCACGTAGCCTCAAACCGCTCGGGGTGAACTACGGTGCTACGGGCTGAATCGCCGTGATCCAAATTTATCTCATATCGCCACGACTTCGCCAAGAATCGCCATCTCTTGTACTTATCTCATCTCGCTCCAGCCGTGGGGTGGAGGCTCGTATCAGTAGTCTCAGCAGCCCATCGCTGCGGCTCTAAACTCGATGGTCTTTGGCGCGTCGCGAAACTTCGCCGCTAAGCACTGCTCAGCATCGACCGGCTCGCGCTCGCATTTCTCAGATCTCACTAACTCCTCGATCGCCTTTGCCCATCCGGGCTGGTTGCCTTACGCGGAGGCATAGCTGGTAAAGGAAAGGAATACGTCAGAGGGGTCTAACTTATCACACAGCTCTAGGGCACGATCTCAGAATGAGAAGAATGGAAACCAATCCTAAATGTCATATAGCCTCCTGATTATAGATGTGGTGCACAACACACCGATAATCAAGACTCTACTAGACAATCGTCAGACACTTTCCGAGGACTAATCGCTCGATACCACTTCGCCACGACCCGAACCTGCCCGTGATCGTGCCTTACCGGCACCCTAGTGATACAACATCAGAGAAAATCAGCGGAAATAAAAACATGAACATGAATTAAGAGACAAGATAAATAAACAGGCCAACCAAAACAGTTGCCTTCATCATATATACATAAATACCCGAACAGTTATCCTTTTTACAAACCACGCCACAATAAAGGCATGCACTCTAAGACTTTTACACGGCTATGACGGACAGGCCCCGCCATACCCTCGAATGTATAAGAATCTACAGACTGTGGTAACATACCAAAAGATAAGCCTCCAAGAAATGGGGCTTCCGACACGAATCGTGATCCTATGGCGAGGATCCACAACCGATGTACTTCCACTGCAGATTTAACGCAGCCCGGGCGAGGTCGATAACAGTACCAAGTATGTGAAATCAGAAAAGATCAGAAATGAAATCATAATAGTCTATATAAAGCAGGAGACATGTATGATAACCAGATGAAATACGTGTCCCGGCCCATCCCGTGGGGCTCGGTGTATAATCAGATGAAATACGTGTCTCTGCCCATCTCGTGGGACTCGGTGTAAAATCAGATGAAATACGTGTCCTCGCCATCTCGTGGGACTCGGTGTAAAATCAGATGAAATACGTGTCCCTGCCCATCTCGTGGGACTCGGTGTAAAATCAGATAAAATACGTGTCCCTGCCCATCTCGTGGGACTCGGTGTATAATCAGATGGAATACGTGTCCCTGCCCATCTCGTGGGACTCGGTGTATAATCAAATGAAATACGTGTCCCTGCCCATCTCGTGGGACTCGGTGTAGAATCGTTCATAACAAATCAACCGGCCCTCCATCGAGAGACGCGGGGGTACAGAAATACAACAAAGGCTATCACAACAAGCATAGGCAAGTTTCACAACAACAAGCATAGGCAAGCTTCACAACAACAAGCATAGGCAAGCTTCACAACAACAAGCATAGGCAAGTTATACACAACTCAAAGTACTTTCCTTTTATGCCAAAGTCCGGGTTTTAACCCTAAAGTACTACGTACGTTAAATTCCTTTTTAAAGATCCATTTCTTTTACAAAGGTCACCCGACGCCCGTAGTATATATATATAAAAAAAGAGTGACTAACATTGTTAAGTAAACCAAAATGCTTTCCTTTGTAAAATCAAGAAACAACCTTATTTTCCAAACGTTCAAGTTTGCCTAATTTCAAATGCTCAAGTTTCTCATTTTAGAAAAGGTTTCGTAGTTCATAGTTTTAATCCTTTTAAAACATAATTCTCCTTTAAACGTTTTGAGAAACATATGTCTTATATGTGAGTAGGTTATTCTTGTTTATAATCAATCTTATTAAGCAGCCATGATCTAGGAAATGTAATATCATTTTGTCTCATCTTAGCTTCTATGCAGATGGAGGTTTCTACTGGTTTTAATACCATACTTCATTATTCAATACATTTTCCTTTATTAACGCTGCAGTGGTTTGTCGATACTCATTCTGATTCAAATCAAGAAACATTACCCTTTTAAAACCAAGTACTCATTACTCACGAATGAGGTTTCACACTTTTAACAAAATTCATATCAATACCATTAAGTCAAGTCTCTTATCTTCTAAAAAAAATATCAGTAAACCCTTCTTTTTATCACTCTTAAGACGTTATACCTAACTTCCCATAAAGCTAGTACAACTCTTATGTTTTCAAAGCCAAGTATTACTCTTCTTTCAAAAAGGTCTTTTTGAAACACTTCAAGTTCTTTATTACTACACATCAAATCCGTTATAAGTCAAATCAGTTACCCTTTGAAACCACAAAGCATTTTCTTACCTACATAAAGCTGTTATAACCAACTTCCCATAAAGCCGTTATAACACTTTATGTTTCAAACCAATCAAATACATTAAACACATGAAAGTCTACCGTACTACATAGTTATACACATATCATGCTAGAACAGATAGGAAGAGGTTCACATACCTCGCGACGACACCGACTAATAGCAAAGCGCCCAAGTACCTCAAACCGCTGGCCACACCTTAAGCCAAGTAGACCACGCCACACGTAGTATTTCAACCTATAGAGGCCACAAGGCGCCTATTAACATCTTAGATCTCAATGTAGAATATTCTACGTAAAATTCGAGAACCTCCCCGCAACAGCAGAAATCTCTCCTCTATCGAGGCCGCTACCAAGCCAACCGTGGGGTTTGCACGCCTAACCGACGTGTACAATTCTACTCACAAGAATACTACACAAGTCCATCTGAATACACCCTATGTAATTACGATTCAGCCACTTCTTAAAATTCAGGCTTAAGTCGCAAGACATTGCCGTAAGTATTATTCAGGCTTAAGTCAAAAGACATTGCCGCACAACTATGTTCAGTTCTATATATAGTATACTTAACTATATACTCCTACAACATGTAATTTCCAATTACAACAGAAGGTCAAGAATGTTTACCTCGATAAGCCCAAAATTATCCGAGTTTAAATGTCGATCCTGAGCAAGGTTTAGCTCCTACTCCGAGCGCTCCGACCCGCTCCAACCAACCCTTAGAAGTTCTAACCAACTTCTACTTATAACTTCAACTACGGGTGAATATTTACTTAGGTTTTCGTTTTTGTGACTGAGGGAAGTATAATAGTATTTTCTGGGCTTTGTAAAAGTGTAACCTTGGGAATACTACAAGGTATTTGGGCCAAGGTATTTGGGCATTATAACAATACTTGAAGAGTATTTCTATACCACAAAAAGGGGGGTATTTATACGAGACAACTCGGCTAGGGGGGGTACCTCTGCAGACCACTACAAGGGAGGTATTTCTCGCCAAAAGGCCTCAACAAAGGAGGGGACTCTTGGACGAAATACAACACTAAGGGGGGGGGGGGGGGGAAGGAAGAGAACTTTCAAGACTTAGGAATATTTTAGGATGAAGAAGTCTTCCAAAGGGGGGGGGGGGGTATTTATAGGTCAAGAAATGACCAACCAATGGCCAAGATTCATCCAAGTGTTAGGCAAGTGTAGGGCTAGGATTAAGCCATGTGCACCTTATCCATCTACCACACCAACTTGCACAAATATCCTACCAACTCCCCTTGACCCCTTTGCCGTCCACCACTTCCAATTAGAGGGTGACAAGTGTCGCCCTCTCGTTGGTCCAAAATGTTTCGTCTCTCGGAAAAATCCGCAAAAATAATAAATGACATAGCCGGAATTTTCCCTTCGCAAGTTTAGTAAAACGTTTCGTCGAAAAACGACTCTTTTCGGCACTTGTGCCCAAATTTTCGAATCTTTCCAACTTTAAGGCTCAAATTATAATACGTACGCCCTTACGTACATACTCTGGAAATACGGGGTATAACAGCAAAGAGATCCTAAGGATGTGGATCTAGCACCTGTTTGCCCTTACCTGCGGCATGAACGCACCAGGCGAGGTCGATAACAGTACCAAGTATGTGAAACTGTAAAGTGCTTAAATGAAACCACAGCATTTAAAACCATTTGCAAATACAATCAGTTCAATTGCACATAGTGCCACATCACAAACAAGAACAATAATAGGTAAACTGTAACAGGTCTTTTCTAGGTCGCGAATGATCGAAGCAAGGCCAATCGCCCATAGTATCATTATGCGTGCCTAATCACGACTTCCGCACCGCATAGTCACACACGACCCGCATGAGGTATTCCTCGACGGGGTAGCTAACCTGGTACCCTCCTCGACTCCGCACCGCATAGTCTCGATAGACCGCATAGTCACGGCATCGCATGGGCATCCCCGCGTCGGGCTAAAACACCGGAATGATCAATCTCGAACTCCGCAGCTCGCATAGTCTCACAGACCGCATAGCCGTATAAACCCGCATCGGGTGGCAAGCCCTCGGTATAACAAGTCAAGGGTAGGTGATATAATAACAAGATAACCGACTTACCGTTTAGCAACGTAAGCACAACAAGAATGACCCCCTTTCACAACATCACAAGACACTAACACACGTAGCATCATAATATGTCTATTTATCAACCAATCTTACTACACCTTACAGAAATCAATACAAGGTTTTTATAAGCAAATAAGTAAACAGTTCTTTTTATCTTTCTTAAGTTGTTATACCTAACTTCCCATAAAGCTAGTATAACTCTTAAGCTTTTGTTTAAAAACCAACTGTTTATCTTCTGTTAAAAAAATGATTCAGTATTCTTTTGAAATACTTCAAGATCTTTATTATTCAGGCTTAAGTCAGAAGACATTGCCGTAGTTATTATTCAGGCTTAAGTCAAAAGACATTGCCGTAATTATTATTCAGTTAACACTCGTACGTCTACCATACTATATATATATTTAAAATATCATGCTCAAGAGTATAGGAAGAATCACATACCTTCTCGGCGAAATCCACCTGCCAAGTCGAATATGTCGCGCGCAGAGAATCAGCCTATAATAGTCAAATACGTCTATCAACGTCTAGACTATTCTGTATACAATTCTAAGTAGACGGTTCTCTATTCTATGGAAAATTGGGCAGCACTTCCCTACCCGTCGAGCTACTCAAGTCTACTGTGAAAACAGTCCTAAGTAAGTATAGTTCAATTATTCTTTTTTTAAACCCTTCTACTGTGATAACAGTTCAATTCTATTATGTAATATCCTTCTAAGTATTTTATACTCAAGTCTATACTATTCTTATATGTAATATCCAATTACAATAGATGGACAAGAGTATTTACCTCGATAAGCCCAAAATTATCCAAGTTAAATATCGCTCCTGAGCAAGGTTTAGCTCCTAATTTGTACGCTCCGATAGCTCCAAGAACCCTTAGAAGTTATTCACAACTTCAACTAAGTACTAAGGGATTTGGGCTAGGGTATTTAGGAATAGTAACTATACTTGGAAGACAACATTTCTACCAAGGGAGGGGGGGTAGGTTTCGGCTAGGACTACTAGGCTAGAGGGGGGGTGTTTCGGCCAAGGCCTTCACAAGGGGAGGGGGAGGTGTTGGACGAAAAGCTCACAAGGGAGAGGGAGGGATTTTAGACTTGGAAAGTTTGTTTTGTGGATGAAGAACTCTTCATCTTAAGGGGGGTATTTATAGGTCAAGAAATGGCCAACCAATGGCCAAGATGATGCCAAGTGCAAGGCAAGTGTAGGGTGGAGATTCACCCAAGTGTCCTTATCCATCTACTACACAAATATCCTACCAACTCCTTGACTTTGTGCAAAGGCACAAAAAACGTGCAACCTTGGCCCATGTTTGCCGTCCATTGAGGGTGACAAGTGTCACCCTCCCGTTGGTCCAAAATGTTTCGTCTCTCGGAAAAATCCGCAAAAATAATAAATGTCATAGCCGGAATTTACCCTACGCGAGTTTAGTAAAACGTTTCGTCGAAAAACGATTCTTTTAGTGAGTTGTGCACAAACTTTTTCGTCCATAATGCCTAACTAAGGCTAAACTTTTGTACGTACACCCTTACGTACATACTCTGGAAATACGGGGTATAACATTCTCTCCTCCTTAGAAACATTCGTCCCGAATGTTCCTTCCCAACGATTAACGATAAAGCTTAAGCGGTTTGCAAATGCCACATACGCCACAAAACAACACTTAGGCATATATGGCAATAAAAATTTACAAGTAGGAAAGTGAATTACCTGGAGGTGTGGGGAATAGGTGAGGATACTTCTGTCTCATGTCCTCCTCAGCTTCCCACGTCATCTCCTCCCTGAGCTCGTTCCGCCACAAGACTTTGACGGCCACGCCTCGTCCGCAGACGCCTAACTCGACGATCGACTATCGCTATGGGAATCTCTCATACGATAACCCTCATCACCTAGACATCGTCAATCGGTGTACCCTAGATGGATCCGATACATCTCCTCAAGATAAAACGTGAAAAACCGATGACCGCCTCCAGATCGGACGGCAGATCCAACTCATAGCAACCTTGCCTACCTGCGACAATCGATACGCCCAATGTACCTTGGGCTGAGTTTCCCTTTCTTCCCGAATCTCATCACACCCTTCATGGGTGACACCTTCAGGAAAACCCAATCATCAACCTCGAACTTCAGATGCCGACGACGATGATCTGCATATGACTTCTGTCGACTCTGAGCTGTCAGCAACCTCTCCTATATAAGCTTCACCTTATCCATCGCTGCGCACCAAATCGTCCTACTAATCGCACTCGCCCACATCGAACCAGCCTATCGGCGATCTGCACTTCCTCCCATACAAGGCCTCATAAGGCGTCATCTGAATACTGGAGTGGTAGCTATTATTATAAGCAAACTCAACTAGAGGCAAATGATCCTCCCAGCTACCCCTAAAGTCAATAACACAGGCTCGCAGCATATCCTCAAGAGTCTGGATAGTGCGCCACCGTCTGTCTGTCTACGTGGATGGAATGCGACTGTGCTCACTGCGTCCCCTAAACCCTTTCGGAAGGACCTCCGGAAGTTAGCCGAAATGGGCTCTGCATGCGATATGATCGAAATAGGGACTCCATGCGATCGATGATCTCTGATGTAAAGTTCGCATAATCCTCGGTAAAAGTCGCCCCGACGGAAGAAAGTGGGCTGATTTCACACCGTCGATGATAACCCAAATAGAATCATGCCTCCTCTGAGTGCGAGGTAATCCTGTGATAAAGTCCACGTTGATCACCTCCCACTTCCAGGTCGGGATCTCTATCGTCTGCAACAAACCACCAGGCCCCTGGTGCTCTACCTTCACCTGCTGACAACACGGGCACTGAGCTACGAACTCTGCAACGTCCCTCTTCAAGCCATCCCACCAATACACAGATCTAAGGTCGTGGTACATCTTGGTCGACCCGGGATGGATAGAGTAACGCGCGCTGTGTGCTTCCCAAGAACTCGCTCAAGTCACGAAACATCCGAACACACAACCTGCCCTCAAACCTTAGCACCCCATCAGGTGCTACCTCAAAAAGACCCTTTCCCTCATGAAGAGCCGTATCACGATACCGAATCAAAACCGGATCCTCAAAACTGTTGCCTCTTCACCTCCTCGACGATGGAAGACTCGGCAACCTCTCGAACTCGAACCCCACTGCTACCAGAATCAATCAAACGGACACCAAGGCTCGCTAATCGATGCAAATCGCGAACTGCACCCTCCTCTCCTTGCACATCCGATTGACTCCATCGACTACGACTAAGAGCATACGCCACAACATTGGCCTTCCGGGTGGTACAGGATGTCAACATCGTAATCCTTGGCGCTCTAACCACCGTCTCGCCGTAAGTTCGGCTCCTCTCGGGTGAAGATATTCGGAGGCTCTTGTGGTGCGTATAAATATCCACATGAACCCCATACAAATAGTGCCTCGGATCTTCAAGGCGTGAATCACCGCGCTAACTCCAAATCATGGGTGGGTAGTTCCTCTCGTTTCTTCACCGTCGGGATGCATACGCTATAACCTTGCCTCACTGCATCAACACACATCCCAACCCGATGCACGACACATCACAATACACGACATAACCGTCGACCTGCGGAAGAGTAATAACGAGGCGGTCGTCGCCTCCTTCAAGAATCGAAACCCCGCCACACGCATCGTCCATCGAAACTTAGCCGCTTTCCGAGTCACCTAGTCAATGGTGCAGAGATAGAAGCAAACTTCTACGAACCGCCGATAATAACTCGCAAGGCCCGTAAAGTTGCGCACTCGTTGGAGTAGTAGGTCTAGGCCAAGTCTCGATCGCCTCGATCTTGGCCGTATCCACCGAATACCATCGGCCCCACAATATGCCCAAGAAAAGCCACGAAGCTAACCAAAACTCACATTTGGAAAACTTGGCGATAATCGCTGGGTCCCGAGAATCGTCCATCACAGCCTCAAATGCTCGCATGCTCGCCTCGAGCGAATAAACCAAGATATCATCAATGAACACTATCACAAACGTGTCCAAAAATGGTTTGAACACTCGGTTCATCAAATCCATGAATACCGCGAGCATTGGTCAACCTAAAAGACATGACCGAACTCATAATGCCCGCACGTCCGAATGCGATCTAGGGACATCCGCCTCTCGACTCGTACTGATGATAGCCCGATCGCAGATCAATCTTGAGAAACATCTCGCACTCGCACCTGGTCGAAAAAATCATCAATCCCGGGAAGGGTATCTATTCTTAATGGTCACCTTGTTCACCGCTCTAATCAACACACACGCAGCGGCCCCGCCCTTCTTCTTCACGAACAATACGGCGCTCCCGGGAGAAACACTAGGTGCGATGAAGCCCTTCTCCAAAGAAATCTCTCACCTGGTCCTTCAACTCTCTCAACTCGGCGTGCCATTACGTATGGCGGAATGGAAATAGCCGAGTGTCCGGCAAAGACATCGATACAAAACTCTATCTCCCTCTCTGGAGGAATACCCGGGAGGTCGTCTGAAAACACGTCTGGGAACTCTCTGACTACTGGAACTGACTGAAAATCTGGTACCGCAGCCTCAGTATCAAACACCCGAACGAGATGGTAGATATACCCCTTCTGCACCATCTTCCTAGCCTTGAGGTAAGAAATAAACCTACCCCTCGGCGATACAGTGTTCCCCTCCCACTCAACAACCGGCTCCCCGGGAAAATGGAACCGTACCACTCTCTCTCTGCAGTCTACATTGGCATAGCAGGAAGCTAACCAATCACGTCGAAATCAGTCATATCCAACTCTATCAAGTCGGCTAGGGTCTGACGACTGCATATGGTCACTGGACAAGCCCTAAATACCCGCCGAGATACCACCGAATCACCCACTGGCATAGCTACCTCGAAAGGGTCTATGGACACAGGCTCTATCCCTATCCTACTAGCAATAAGGGGAGATATATAGGACAGAGTAGAACCCGGATCTATCAAGGCATACACATCATAATCGGAGACTGATAAGGTACCGTGATTTACATCAAGTGAGGCCTCCCGTCCCGCTACCGGACAAGGCATAAATGTGGTTCTGAGGACCGCTAGAACTGGGACCCGCGCCACGACCTCTGTCGCGACCTGCTGGCCCATGAGTACCCCGCCCGGGCGAGCGATCAGGAGACGGCGAACCCAAGAAGATCCTGTAGGCTGAGCCCTACCACCAGCGCTGCCCCCGGTCGGACAAGCCCTCGCAAAATGACCCTGCTGGCCACAAGTATAACAAGCTCCCGTAGTAGTACTACAGCTCCCTGAATGGAATCTACTACAATGGACACACTGAGCAGACCTCGATCGGTTAGCACCCTTGCTACCCCGAAATCAAGTCCCGGGCCCCGACACGCCCCGAATACTCTGTCAGACCGCAATGATGCTGGAGTGCTCGAGCTGGTGGGTGCAAATCTAGATCTTCTTGAGGCCGCCCACCGAGAACTACCAAAAGAACCGCCGCTCGCCTTCTTCTCGATGCCGATATCTGTCGACTCGCTTGTCTCTGCGCCTCGCATCCCAATGCATGAGCTCGCATACGGGTAATGTTCATGCCGTCAAGAGCCACACCCGCACAAGACTCGCCATATAATCATCTAGCCCGTGGCGTGGCGATGCACTCGCCCTCCATATCCGCTACCAATGCAGTGGACATATCGAGCCAAAGAATCGAACTCGACATTGTACTCCCTAATCGGCGCCCTCTCTGCCTCAAGAACAAAAATCTTACCCGCGCCCTCCTCATCCGTGGAGGCAAGAAGTGAGTGAGGAAAGCCTCAGAACTCATCCCAAGTAGCCGGGACGCGCTCTCCCGGATAACTCCCACGAATCAAACCAATCGATCGCGGTATCACGCGGCCGATGCGAACCGGCGTCACGGACTCGGTCTCCGACGCTCGATCACCCTCATAATCCTTCAGAATCGACGGATGAACTCCTGCGGATCATCCTCCGTCCTCGACCCGTAAAACTCTGGCGGGCTACAACTCAGGAAATATCGTAGCCTCAAACTATCTGCCCTCGGGTGAACCACGGGTACTACTGGGGCTGGAACTAGAATTGCTGCATCCACTGCCTCATGTTCGCCACGATCCCGCCAATAGCCGGGCCATCTCCTTGTACTTAACCTCCGCCCAGCCGTGGGACCGAGGGGCGGTACCGTGGTCTTCGCTGGGCCGGGCGGCGTCATGGAACTCGTCGCCCGAGGTATCGCCTCGGGTAAGAATCGGGCTGTGCTTGTGACTCTGTCCTACTAGCGCCTCCGCCGCTTTGCCCTTCGGGCCCGGTTGCCTTTACGTGGAGGCATAATCATATGTAAAAGGAATACGTTAGAGGGGTCCAACTTATAACACAGCGCTAAGGCACGATCTCAGAGTGAGAAGAATGGAAATCAATCCTAAATATCTTATAGCCTCCTGATTATTGGTGCACAACACACCGATAATCAAGACACTACTAGATACGGCTCAGACACTTTCCGAGGATTAACTGCTCTGATACCACTTTTGTCACGACCCGTTCCGGGGCCCGTGACTGGTGCCTTACCCGGGCACCCAAGTAGTCATACATCAGAGTAATCAGCGGAATATAAAAACAAGACATGAAACAGTTGTAAAATGAGACGCTTTTATGTGAGAAAATGTCGCCTTCGGCATATATATATAAACATAGTTTTGCGCTACATCCCAACCGCATAATAGGACTACTGCACTCTAAGAAGATAACAACTATGGTGGGACAGGGCCCCACCATACCCTGAATGTACAAAACTATATACAACAACAGGGAGATCATACCCAAAAGTCGAGCCTCCGGAGAAGATGGAGCTCCTGACACCAAAGCAAAGAGATCCTAAGGATGTGGATCTAGCACCTGCTTGCCCTTACCTGCGGCATGAACGCAGCCCCCCGAAGGAGGTCAGTACAACAGGTACCAAGTATGTGAAACTGTAAAGTGCTTAAATGAAACCACAGCATTTAAAACCATTTGCAAATACAATCAGTTCAATTGCACATAGTGCCACATCACAAACAAAAACAATAATAGGTAAACTGTAACAGGTCTTTTCTAGGCCGCGAATGATCGAAGCAAGGCCAATCGCCCATAGTATCATTATGCGTTTACTCTCGACTTCCGCACCGCATAGGTCACACATGCACCGCATGAGGTATTCTCGTGACGGGGTAGCTAACCCCGGTACTCCCCGACTCCCGCATCCGCATAGTCTCGATAGACCGCATAGTCACACAGATCGCATAGGGCATCCCCGTGACGCTAAAACACCGGAATGATCAATCTCGGAACTCCCAGACTCCGCATAGTCTCACAGACCGCATAGGCCGTATAGACCCGCATCAAGGGTGGGAAGCCCTCGGTATAACAAGTCAGGGGGTAGGTGATATAATAACAGTACAACTGACTTACCGTTTAGAAACGTAAGCACAACAAGAATGACCCCATTTCACAACATCACAAGACACTAACACACGTAGCATCATAATATGTCTATTTATCAACCAATCTTACTACACCTTACAGAAATCAATACAAGGTTTTTATAAGCAAATAAGTAAACAGTTCTTTTTATCTTTCTTAAGTTGTTATACCTAACTTCCCATAAAGCTAGTATAACTCTTAAGCTTTTGTTTAAAAACCAACTGTTTCTCTTCTGTTAAAAAAATGATTCAGTATTCTTTTGAAATGCTTCAAGATCTTTATTATTCAGGCTTAAGTCAGAAGACATTGCCGTAGTTATTATTCAGGCTTAAGTCAAAAGACATTGCCGTAATTATTATTCAGTTAACACTCGTACGTCTACCGTACTATATATATATTTAAAATACCATGCTCAAGAGTATATGAATAATCACATACCTTCTCAGCGAAATCCACCTGCCAAGTCGAATATGTCGCGCGCAGAGAATCAGCCTATAATAGTCAAATACGTCTATCAACGTCTAGACTATTCTGTATACAGTTCTAAGTAGAGGGTTCTCTATTCTATGCAAAATTGGGCAGCACTTCCCTACCCGTCGAGCTACTCAAGTCTACTGTGAAAACAATCCTAAGTAAGTATAGTTCAATTATTCTTTTTTTAAACCCTTCTACTGTGATAACAGTTCAATTCTATTCTGTAATATCCTTCTAAGTATTTTATACTCAAGTCTATACTATTCTTATATGTAATATCCAATTACAATAGAAGGACAAGAGTATTTACCTCGATAAGCCCAAAATTATCCAAGTTAAATGTCGCTCCTGAGCAAGGTTTAGCTCCTAATTTGTACGCTCCGATAGCTCCAAGAACCCTTAGAAGTTATTCACAACTTCAACTAAGTACTCAGGATTTGGGCTGGTATTTAGGAATAGTAACTATACTTGGAAGACAACATTTCTACCAAGGGAGGGGGGGTAGGTTTCGGCTAGGACTACTAGGCTAGAGGGGGGGTGTTTCGGCCAAGGCCTTCACAAGGGGAGGGGGAGGTGTTGGACGAAAAGCTCACAAGGGAGAGGGAGGGATTTTAGACTTGGAAAGTTTGTTTTGTGGATGAAGAACTCTTCATCTTAAGGGGGGTATTTATAGGTCAAGAAATGGCCAACCAATGGCCAAGATGATGCCAAGTGCAAGGCAAGTGTAGGGTGGAGATTCACCCAAGTGTCCTTATCCATCTACTACACAAATATCCTACCAACTCCTTGACTTTGTGCAAAGGCACAAAAAACGTGCAACCTTGGCCCATGTTTGCCGTCCATTGAGGGTGACAAGTGTCACCCTCCCGTTGGTCCAAAATGTTTCGTCTCTCGGAAAAATCCGCAAAAATAATAAATGTCATAGCCGGAATTTACCCTACGCGAGTTTAGTAAAACGTTTCGTCGAAAAACGATTCTTTTAGTGAGTTGTGCACAAACTTTTTCGTCCATAATGCCTAACTAAGGCTAAACTTTTGTACGTACACCCTTACGTACATACTCTGGAAATACGGGGTATAACACTTGGCTTAAGTGTCCCTCTTAGGACTTTCAAAACTTCCTATGTACTATTCATATAACTTGTCATATGCCCTTTATAAAATCCTGACATGTAGGGCCCACCTTAACTTACGGTTACGAGGGCTATTTGTCAAGTAACGTATTAACCAACTTACATCATATGGCCTCCACTGTCGTCTATATGTTATTCTTATACATATATAACATAATCATCATCCCTAATCCTTGTATACTTTACCCTTCCCTCAGCCCATACTAAGTCGTTTGCAGTCTCGGTAACACGAAAAAATATCTGGGGTGTAACAATTAGGTTGACTAAGTCGTTGGCCAACGCAATAGACATGTCTTTGATATGGTCATGTTGTCAACTAATATAGATGAGATATAATGATCAAGTCATTTGGATAGACACTTGACAAATCCTAAGCTTGATTGAATGTGTCGTGAATGAAAGGATTTTATCTTCCCACATAGAGGTTCAGTTCACATGTGTCACGAACCGATCCCGGGCCCGTGACTGGTGCCTTACCCGGGCACCCAAGTAGGCATACATCAGAGTAATCAGCGGAAAATAAAAACAAGACATGAACAAGTGTAAAATGAGACACAGTTTATCTGAGAAAAAGTCGCCTTTCGGCATATATATATAAACCAAGTCCGCGATTACATCCCAACTGCATAATAGGACTACTGCACTTAAGAAAGTAAACAACTATAGCGGACGGGGCCCCGCCATACCTGAATGTAAAAACTATCTACAACAACAGGAGATCATACCTAAAAGTCGAGCCTCGGAGAAATGGAGCTCACGACACTGAGAAAAGATCCTAAATCGAGGATCCGCTACCGCTTCCTTTACGTGCGGCATGAAACGCAGCCCCAAGGAGGTCGATAACAGTACCAAATATGTGAAATCAGAAAGTACTTTAAATGAAATCATATCATTTTAAAACCAATTTTACAAATATGTAAAACAACCAATGTAATCGCACATAGTGCCACATCACAAACAAGAGCAATAATAGGTAAATCAGAATGTGTCTTTTCTAGGTCGCGAATGATCGAAGCAAGGCCAATCGCCTATTGTATCATTATGCATGCCTAATCACGACTCCCGCAGTCCGCATAGGCCACCTAGGCCCGCATGAGGTATTCCCCGCATCGAGGGTAGCTACTCCTCGGCATCGTCCTGGACTCTCGTAGTACGCATGGCCACATAGACCACATGAGGTATTCCCCCGCACACTAACCTGGAACTCTCGTAGCTCCGCATAGGTCCCATGGACCCGCATGAGGCATCCCTCGAATCGGGGGGCAGCTTAACCCCCGGTATAACATGTCAAGAGGTGAGTGGTATAACATAACGGCTTATCGTTAAACAACATAAGCACAAATAAGAATAACCTCTTTATACAAACGTTTACAAGATACTAACACACATAGCATCATAATATGTCTACTCATCAAACCATCTTACTATACTTTCCAGAAATCATTACAAGTCTTTCATAACACATAAGTAAACCGTCCCTTTTATCTTTCTTAAGTCGTTATACCTAACTTCCCATAAAGCTAGTATAACTCTTAAGCTCTTTGTTTAAAAACCAAGTATTACTCTTCTTTCAAAAATGATTCATAATTCTTTTGAAATACTTCAAGATTCTTATTATTTAGACTCAAGTCAAAAGACGTCAAGTAAAACCATGTTCAGTTAACACACGTACGTCTACCGTACTATATATATATATTTTAAAATATCATGCTCAAGAGGATAGGAAGAATCACATACCTCCTCGGCGAAATCCACCTGCCAAGTCGAATATGTCGCGCGCAGAGTATCAACCTATAATAGTCAAATATGTATATCAACGTCTAGACTACTCAGAGAATATTCTAAGCGTAAGGTTCTTAATTCTACGGAAAATGGCAAGCATTTCCTACCCACAAACTACTCAAGTCTCATCAGAATACAAATCCTATGTAAGTACAGTTCAATTCTCTTCTCTTATACCATCCTTCTATGTAATACAGTTCAATTCTCTTCTTTAATATCCTTCTATATATCTTATACTTATTTCTATATTACTACAGTATGTGATCTCCAATTACAATAGAAGGATAAGATTATTTACCTCGATAAGCCCAAAATTATCCAAGTTATAATGTCGATCCTGAACAACGTTTAGCTCCTAATTTGCACGCTCCGATAGCTCCAAGAAACCCTTAGAAGTTTCCACACAACTTCTACCTACTACTCAACCAACTATGAAGTTTCTCCTAGGGTTTCGTTTAGTGACTAATGGATATAAAGTAGTATTTCTGGGCTTTTAGTATAGAGGTGACTTGGGAATACTACAAGGGATTGGGGCTAAAGTATTTTGGCATAGCAAAAATACTTGAAGACAATTTTTCTACCAAGGGAGGGGGGGTATGTTTCGGCTAGAACACAAGGAAGGGGGGGAGAGGACTTGACGAACTACAACTAAAAGGGAAGGATTTTAAGACTTGGAAAAATGTTTTGTGGATGAAGAAGTCTTGCACTAAGGGGGGGGGGGGGTATTTATAGGACTACAAAGGGCCAAGATTAAGGCAAGTGGAGGGCAAGTAGGGGTGTAGATTTGCACATGTGTACCTTATCCATCTACTCCACAAAATATCTAGCAAACATTGACCAAATGTTTAAGGCCTTTTCCTTGAAAAAAACGTGCCAAGATTTCCTCACCCAAACCGTCCACTTGAGGGTGAAACATGTCACCCTCTCGTTGGTCCAAAATATTTCATCTCTCGGAAAAATCCGAAAAAAATAAATTATTGAACACGCAAAATTCCCTTACAAGGTTCGGAAAATTGTCCGTCGGAAAAACAATTTTTTTCGCTATTTGTGCACAAATTTCGTCCCTTATGCCTAACTAAGGCTTAAACTTTTGTACGTACGTCCTCACATACATACTCAGGAAATACGGGGTATAACATTCTCCCCTCCTTAGAAACATTCGTCCCGAATGTTCCTTCCCAAGACAGAAAAAGATAAGATTCCTCATAACTTAAACAGTTTGCAAATGCCACACATTGCCACAATACAACACTTAAGTACACATGCCAAAGAAAATTTATAAGTAGGAAAGTGAGTTACCTGGAGGTGTGGGGAATAGGTGAGGATACTTCTGCCTCATGTCCTCCCCTGCTTCCCACGTCATCTCCTCTCTGTGCTCGTTCCGCCACAAGACCTTGACGGAAGCCACGTCCTTCGTCCGCAGACGCCTAACCTGACGATCGAGTATCGCTATGGGAATCTCCTCATACGATAATCCCTCGGTCACCTGGACATCGCCGATCGGGTGCACTCTAGATGGATCCCCGATACATCTCCTCAGCATAGAAACATGAAAAACCGGATGCACTGCCTCCAGATCGGACGGCAGATCCAACTCATAGGCAACCTTGCCTACCCTGCGGACAATCTGATAAGGCCCAATGTACCTTGGGCTGAGTTTCCCTTTCTTCCCGAATCTCATCACACCCTTCATGGTCGACACCTTCAGGAAAACCCAATCATCAACCTCGAACTCCAGATGTCGACGACGATGATCTGCATACGACTTCGCCGACTCGAGCCGTCAAGATCGCTCCGATAAGTTTTACCTTATCCATCGCCACGAACTGTGTCTGGTCCCACTAACTACACCTCGCCCACATCAAACCATCCTATCGGCGATCTGCACTTCCTCCCATACAAAGCCTCATAAGGAGCCATCTGAATACTGGAGTGGTAGCTATTATTATACGCAAACTCAACTAGAGGCAAATGATCCTCCCAGCTACCCCTGAAGTCAATAACACAGGCTCGCAGCATATCCTCAAGAGTCTGGATAGTGCTCGCTGTCCGTCTGCTCCGAGGATGGAATGCGCACTGTGCTCACTGATCCCTAAACCCTTCTCGAAAGACCTCAGGAAGTTAGCCATGAACCGCCTCCTCTGCGATATGATAGAAATAGGGACCCCATGCGATCGACGATCTCTAAGTAAAGTCCGCATAATCCTCGGCCGAAAAAGTCGCCCCGATCGGAAGAAAGTGGGCTGATTTCACACTGTCGACGATAACCCAAATAGAATCACGCTTCTGAGTGCGAGGTAACCCCGTGATAAAGTCCATGTTGATCACCTCCCACTTCCGTGTCGGGATCTCTATCGTCGCAATAAACCACCAGGCCTCACGGTGCTCTACCTTACTCGCCGACAACACGCACCGAGCAACAAACTCGCAACGCCCCTCTTCAAGCCATCCCACCAATACACGATCTAAGGTCGTGGGTACATCTTGGTCGACCCGATGGATAGAGTAACGCTACCGCGTGTGCTTCCCAAGAACTCACGCTAAGTCCTCAAATATCCGGAACACACAACTCGCTCAAACCTTAGCACCCCATCAGTGCTACCTCAAAGGACCCTTCCTCACGAAGTGTCGTATCACGCACCGTGTCAAAACCGGATCCTCAAATTGTTGCCTCTTCACCTCCTCGACGATGGAAGACTCGCAACCTCTCGAACTCGAACCCCACTACTATCGAATTAATCAATCGACTCCAAGGCTCGCTAGTGATGCAACTCGCGACCATGCCCTCCTCTCGGCCGCACATCCGATAGACTCCCATCGACTCACGACTAAGGGCATCCGCCACAACGTTGGCCTTCCCCGGTGGTACAGATATCGACATCATAATCCTTGAGTAACTCTAACCACCGCCCTCGCCGTAAGTTCACTCCTCCGGCCGAAGATATACCGAGGCTCTTGTGGTCCGTGTAAATATCCACATGAACTCCATACAAATAGTGCCTCAGCATCTTCAAGGCGTGAATCATCGCGCCAACTCCAAATCATGGGGGTAGTTCCTCTCATGCTTCTTAAGTCGCCGGGATGCGACGCTATAACCTTGCCTGCTGCATCAACACACATCCAAGCCCGATGCCCGACGATCACAATACACGACATAGCCGTCGACCTCGGGAAGAGTAAGAACGGGCGGTCGCCGCCTCCTTCAAGAATCGGAAACCCCGCCACAAGCATCACCCATCAAACTTAGTTGCCTTCTCGAGTCACCTAGTCAATGGTGCGTAGATAGAAGCAAACTTCTCCACGAACCGCCGATAATAACTCGCGAGGCCTGTAAAATCGCGCACTGCTTGTAAGAGGTCAGGCCAAGTCCCGATCGCTTCGATCTTGCCGATCCACCGAATACCATCGCCCCTACAATGTGCCCAAGAAAGCCACCGCCAACCAAAACTCACATTTGGAAAACTTGGCGCATAACCGCTGGTCTCGAGAACTCTCAAAGATAGCCTCAAATGCTCCGCATGCCTCGCTTCGAGCGAGAATAAACCAAGATGTCATCAATGAATACTATCACAAACGTATCCAGAAATGGCTTGAACACTCGGTTCATCAAATCCATAAATACTGCCGGAGCATTGGTCAAACCGAAAGACATAACCCTGAACTCATAGTGCCCGTACCGGGTCCGGAATGCAGTCCTAGGGACATCCGCCTCTCTAACTCGCACCTGATGATAGCCCGATCGCAGATCAATCTTGGAGAAACATCTCGCACTCGCACCGTGGTCGAACAAATCATCAATCCCGGAAGGGGGTATTCGTTTAATGGTCACCTTGTTCACCGCTCAGATCAACACATATGCGCAGCTGGCCCCGCCCTTCTTCTTCATGAACAATACACGGCGCTTCCTGGGAGAAACACTAGGCCTGATGAAGCCCTTCTCCAGCAAATCTCTCAGCTGGTCCTTCAACTCTCTCAACTCGGCAGGTGTCATTCTGTATGGAGGAATGGAAATAGGTCGAGTGTCTGGCAGCACATCGATACAAAACTCTATCTCCTCTCGTGAGGATACCCGGAGGTCATGCGAAACACATCCGAAACTCTCTCGACCATCGAATGGACTAAAAATCTGGTACCGCAGCCTCAGTATCAAACACCCGAATGAGATGGTAGATATACCCCTTCTGCACCATCTTCCTAGCCTTGAGGTAGGAAATAAACCTACCCCTTGGCGACATAGTGTTCCCCTCCCACTCAATAACCGGCTCTCAGAAATCGAACTGCATCACTCTCTCCTCGCAGCTACATTGGCGAAAGAAGCTAGCCAATCCATACCCATGATCACATCGAATCAGTCATGTCCAACTCTATCAAGTCGGCCAGTGGTCCGACGATTGCATAAAGACACCGGCAAGCCCTATATACCGCCGAGCTACCACCGAATCACCCATCGCGTAGCTACCTCGAAAGTGGTCTATGGACTCGTGCTCTATCCCTATCCTACTAGCAATAAGGGGATATATATAGGATGCAGTAGAACCCGGATCTATCAAGGCATACACGCCACAACAAGAAACCGATAAGGTACTGCGGATAACATCCGGTGATGCCTCCCGTCCCGCCTGGACAAGGCATAAATGCGTTCGAGGACCGCTAGAATCGACCGCGCCACGACCTCCGCCGCGACTGCCGCCCACGAGTACCACGCTCCGGCGAGTAATCAGAGTAGATGAAGACCAGAATGCACTCGTAGCCGACCCTACCATCCGCGTTGCCTTGGCCTGACAGCTCGTAAAGTGACCGCTGGCCGCAAGTGAAACAAACTCCGTAGCGCACCACACCCCGTAATGGATCTACCGACGGCCACACCGGCGGGGTGGTCGATAGGTTAGCACCTGCTACCCTCGACGTCAAGTCCCGGGCCTCGGTCCGCCTCGAAGGTGTAAGAGTGCTCGAGCCGGCCGTGGTGCAAATCTAGATCGCTGAGGCCGCCCACCGAGAGCTACCAAAAGACCGCCGCCCCGGCCTTTTTCTCGCTGTCGTCAACCTGCCGCCTCTACGCCTCGCATTCAAGCGCATGAGCTCGCATACGGCAATGTCCATGCCCGCCAAGAGCTACACCCGCGCAAGACTCGCCATATAATCATCTAGCCCGCGACGACGTGGCACTCCGCCCTCCATATTCGCTACCAACGCAGGACATATCGAGCCAACGAGTCGAACTCCACGTTGTACTCCCAATCGGCGCCTCTCTCTCAAAGATCAAAAATCTGTTTACCGCGTTCTCCTCATCTGCGGAGGCAAGAAGTGGCTGAGAAAAGCCTCCGAGAACTCATCCCATACTGCTGGAGGCGCATGCTCTCCTCGGGATAGCTCCCACGAATCAAACCAGTGAGAAGAATGGAAACCAATCCTAAATATCCTATAGCCTCCTGATTATTGGTGTGGTGCACAACACACCGATAATCAAGACTCTACTAGATACGGTCTGTAGACACTTTCCGAGGATTAATCGCTCGATACCACTTTTGTCACGACTTCGATCCTGCTCGTGGATCGTGCCTTACCCGGGCACCCAAGTAGGCATACATCAGAGTAATCAGCGGAAAATAAAAACAAGACATGAACAAGTGTAAAATGAGACACAGTTTATCTGAGAAAAAGTCGCTTTTCGGCATATATATATAAACCAAGTCTGGCAGTTACATCCCAACTGTACAATAGGACTACAGACCTCTAAGAAAGTAAACAACTATGGCGAGACAGGGCCCCGCCATACCCTGAATGTACAAAACTATCTACAACAACAGGGAGATCATACCCAAAAGTCGAGCCTCCGGAGAAATGGAGCTCCTGACACTGCAGAAAAGATCCTAAACGAGGATCCGCTACCGCTTCCCTTTACTGCAGATGAACGCAGCCCGAAGGAGGTCAAGATAACAGTACCAAATATGTGAAATCAGAAAGTACTTTAAATGAAATCATATCATTTTAAAACCAATTTTACAAATATGTACGAAACAACCAATGTAATCGCACACAGTGCCACATCACAAACAAGAGCAATAATAGGTAAACTGTAACAGGTCTTTTCTAGGCCGCGAATGATCGAAGCAAGGCCAATCTCCCATAGTATCATTATGCATGCCTAATCTCGACTCCCGCATCCGCATAGCCACCTAGGCCCGCATGAGGTATTCCCGCATCGAGGGTAGCTACTCGCATCGCCCCGACTCGTAGTCCGCATGGCCACATAGACCGCATGAGGTATTCCCCGCACACTAACTCGAACTCGTAGCTCGCATAGGTCCCTCGACCCGCATGAGGCATCCTCGTGACGGGGCAGCTTAACCCCCGGTATAACATGTCAAGAGGTGAGTGGTATAACATAACGGCTTATCGTTAAACAACATAAGCACAAATAAGAATAACCTCTTTATACAAACGTTTACAAGATACTAACACACATAGCATTATAATATGTCTACTCATCAAACCATCTTACTATACTTTCCAGAAATCATTACAAGTCTTTCATAACACATAAGTAAACCGTCCCTTTTATCTTTCTTAAGTCGTTATACCTAACTTCCCATAAAGCTAGTATAACTCTTAAGCTCTTTGTTTAAAAACCAAGTATTACTCTTCTTTCAAAAATGATTCATAATTCTTTTGAAATACTTCAAGATTCTTATTATTTAGACTCAAGTCAAAAGACGTCAAGTAAAACCATGTTCGCTAACACACGACGCTCACCGCACTATATATATATATTTTAAAATATCATGCTCAAGAGGATAGGAAGAATCACATACCTCCTCGAAATCCACCGCCAAGTCGAATATGTCGCTACAGAGTATCAACCTATAATAGTCAAATACGCCTATCAACGCCTAGACTACTCAGTAGAATATTCTAAGCGAAGGTTCTTAATTCTACGGAAAATCAAGCGCATTTCCTACCAGTCAAACTACTCAAGTCTCATCAGAATACAAATCTATGTAAGTACAGTTCGATTATCTTCTCTTATACCATCCTTCTATGTAATTACAGTTCAATTCTCTTCTTTAATATCCTTCTATATATCTTATACTTATTTCTATATTACTACAGTATGTGATCTCCAATTACAATAGAAGGATAAGATTATTTACCTCGATAAGCCCAAAATTATCCAAGTTATAATGTCGATCCTGAACATCGTTTAGCTCCTAATTTGCACGCTCCGATAGCTCCAAGAAACCCTTAGAAGTTTTCACACAACTTCTACCTACTACTTCAACCAACTATGAAGTTTCTCCTAGGGTTTCGTTTAGTGACTAATGGATATAAAGTAGTATTTCTGGGCTTTTAGTATAGAGCTGACTTGGGAATACTACAAGGGATTTGGGCTAAAGTATTTTGGCATAGCAACAATACTTGAAGACAATTTTTCTACCAAGGGAGGGGGGGTATGTTTCGGCTAGAACACAAGGAAGGGGGGGAGAGGACTTGGACGAGAACTACAACTAAAAGGGGAAGGATTTTAAGACTTGGAAAAATGTTTTGTGGATGAAGAAGTCTTGCACTAAGGGGGGGGGGGTATTTATAGGACTACCAAGGGCCAAGATTAAGGCAAGTGGAGGGCAAGTGGAGGGTGTAGATTTGCACATGTGTACCTTATCCATCTACTCCACAAAATATCTAGCAAACATTGACCAAATGTTTAAGGCCTTTTCCTTGAAAAAAACGTGCCAAGATTTCCTCACCCAAACCGTCCACTTGAGGGTGACACATGTCACCCTCTCGTTGGTCCAAAATATTTCATCTCTCGGAAAAATCCGAAAAAAATAAATTATTGAACACGCAAAATTCCCTTACAAGGTTCGGAAAATTGTCCGTCGGAAAAACAATCTTTTTCGCAAGTTGTGCACAAATTTTGTCCCTTATGCCTAACTAAGGCTTAAACTTTTGTACGTACGCCCTCACATACATACTCAGGAAATACGGGGTATAACAACATGTTTCGTGTAGCTAAACTTTACATATTGAGTTCGTCTTTCAGCACAGTCTAGGAGTTTTGTGAAGACCCTAATGTTGTTAGTGTCGATATTTCAATTATCTACAACTTTCATTTTTTGTGTTTTCACAAATTCTCAACCTATAATGGTGTGTTGGCCTCGTAAAGCTAGATCACCCGAAAATGTATCCTTAAATCATCCTTTTGGAGTGCTTATACTCATATTTAGCTTAAGTGTCCCTCTTAGGACTTTCTAAACTTCCTATGTACTATTCATATAACTTGTCATATGCCCTTTATAAAATCCTGACATGTAGGCCCCACCTTAACTTACGGTTATGAGGGATATTTGTCAACTAACGTATTAACCAACTTACACTATATGGCCTCCATTGCCATCTATATGTTATTATTATACATATATAACAAAATATTCATCCCTAATCCTTGTATATCTTTACCCTCCCCTGAGCCCATACTAAGTCGTCTGAAGTCTCGATAACACGAAAAATTTTCTGTGGTATAACAATTAGGTTGACTAAGTCGTTGGCCAACGTAATGGACATGTCTTTGATATGGTCATGTTGTCAACTAATATAGATGATATATAATGATCAAGTCATTTGGATAGACACTTGATAAATCCTAAGCTTGATTGAATGTGTCGTGAATGAAAGGATTTTATCTTCCCACATAGAAGTTCAGTTCACATATTTCGTGTAGCTAAACTTTACATATTGAGTTCCTCTTCCCGCCAGCTTCAGAGTTTAGTACACTTAATGTCGTTAATGTCGATATTTCAATTATCTACAACTTTCATTTTGTCACGACCCATTCCGGGGCCCGTGACTGGTGCCTTACCGGGGCACCCAAGTAGTCATACATCAGAGTAATCAGCGGAAATATAAAGCAAGACATGAAACAGTTTATAAAATAAGACACAGTTTATGTGAGAAAACATCGCCTTTCGGCATATATATATAAACATGGTTTAGCGCTACATCCGACAATCGCATAACATGACTCATGCACTTAAGGAAATATACAACTATGGCGACAGGGCCCGCCATACCTCGATCGCATAAAACTATCTACAACAGGAGATCATACCTAAAAGTAGAGCCTCCTAAAAGATGGAGCTCCCGACACCAACGTAGAGATCCTAAGAATGTGGATCTAGCACTGCTGCCCTTACCGCGCAGATGAACGCAGCCTCAAGGAGGTCAAGACAACAGTACTAAGTATATGAAATCAGAAAAATACTTAAATGAAAACATATCATTTTTAAAATCGCTTTGCAAGTATGTATGAAACAACCAAGGGACCGCATAGTGCCACATCATAAACAAGAGCAACAATAGGTAAATCGTAATGTGTCTTTTCTAGGATGCGAATGATCGGGCAGGCCAATTGCCCGTAGTATCACCATGCAAGCCTAATCTCGACTCGTAGTCCGTGATAGCCACTCACATAGGCCCGCATAGGGTACATAACCCCGCATCGAGGGTAGCTACTCCTCGGCATCGTCCTGGACTCGTAGTCCGCATGGTCACATAGACCGCATGAGGTATAACCCCGCATCACTAACCTAGAACTCCCGTAGCTCCGCATAGGTCCCTTGGACCTGCATGAGGTATTCTCGAATCGTGGTCCCAGATCGCTCGAAGTCTACCCCCAGACGGAGGCGCCTTAACCCCCGGTAATATGTCAAGAGGTGAGTGATAGTACACTAACATAACAACTTATCTTTAAACAACATAAGCACAACAAGAATACTCTCTTATACAAACGTTACAAGACACTAACTGTTATACCCCGTATTTCCAGAGTATGTACGTAAAGGAATACGTACAAAAAGTTTGGTCTTAAAGTTAGGCCTTGGACGATTTTTTGGGCACAACTCACAAAGCGAATAGTTTTCCGACGAAACATTTCCACAGCTTTCGTAGGGTAAATTCCGGCTATGCCATTTCTAATTTTTGCGGATTTTTCCGAGAGACGAAACATTTTGACCAACGAGGGCAACACTTGTCACCCTCCAATTGATGGATGTGAGGCGCTCATATGGCCGATTGAGTTGCCAACTTGGTCAAGTTGTTGGTAAGATATTTTGTGCAAGTTGGCTAGTACACTTGCCCTAATCTTGACCTTACACTTGCCTAGCACTTGGCTAATTCTTGGCCATAGTTTGGCCAACCCTTGACCTATAAATACCCCCCTTAAGATGAAGAGTTCTTCATCCACAAATTACTTTCCAAGTCTTGAAAATCCTCCCTTCTCCCTTGTTAGCCATTTCGTCCAAGCCCTCTTCCCCCTCTAGCCTAAGTGACCCTTGGCCGAGGCTTACTCCCCCCCTAGCCTAGCCGAAATCTACCCCCCCTCCCTTGGTAGAAAAGTTGCCTTCTAGTATTGTTATAATGCCCAAAATACCCTAGCCCAAATCCCTTAGTCCTTAGTAGAAGTTGTGAAGAACTTCTAAGGTTTCCTTGGAACTATCGGAGCGTTCAACTTAGGAGCTAAACCTTGCTCAGGCGCGACTTTTATCTTGGATATTATTGGGCTTACCGAGGTAAATAAACTTACCCTTCTTTTATAATTAGAGAATATATACTGTAGAAGTATAAGAATAAGTATAAATACTTAGACGAATATTACAGAATAGAATTGAACTGTTATCACAGTAGAAGGGTTTAAAAGAAGAATAATTGAACTGTACTCACATAGGACTGTTTACACAGTAGACTCATATAACTCACCAGGTAGGGTTGTGCTGCCCGACTTTCCGTAGAATTGTGAACCCTCTGTTTAGAATGACCTTCAGAGTAGTCTAGACTTTGATAGATGTCTGTGACTATTATAGGCTGATTCTCTGTGCGCGACATATTCAACTTGGCAGAAGGTTTTCGCCGAGAAGGTATGTGATTCTTCCTAAAGCATGATATTTTAAATATATATAGTAAGAGACGCATACGTGTTAACCGAATAATAACTACGCAATGTCTTTCGACTTAAGCTCGAATAATACTTACGGCAATGTCTTGCGACTTAAGCCTGAATAATAAAGATCTTAAAAAGTCTTTCAAAAGAATTATAACACAGTTTTGAAAGAAGAAGAATAGTTGTTTTTTTTAAAACAAGAAGCTTAAGGGTTATACTAGCTTTATGGGAAGTTAAGTATAACGGCTTAAGCTTTATAAAAAGGAACAGTTTACTTATGTGTTTGATAAAAGACTTGTATTGATTTCTGAAAGGTATAATAAGATAGTTTTGGCGAGTAGACATATTGTGACCCTATGTGTTAGTATCTTGTAACGCTTGTGTAAAGAGGTCAGTCTTACTTATGCTTATGTTGTTTGAACTATAAGCTGTTGTGTTAGTGCTATATCACTCACCTCTTGAGATGATACGGGTTAAGCCGCTCCGATGCGGGTAGACTCAGTGATGCGGGACCATGATTCGAGAATACCTCATGCGGGTCCAGGGGCCTATGCGAGCTACGAGAGTTCCGTGTTAGTATGCGGGTTATGCCTCACGCGGTCTATGTGGCCATGCGACAACGAGTCGGGGCGACGCCGAGGAGTAGCTACCCGACGCGGGTCATACCTCACGCGCCCACGTGAGTGCTATGCGACTCGAGTCCAGATTAGGCTAGCGAATGATGATGTGGGCGAGTGGCCTGCTTTCGATCATTCGCGGCCTAGACAAGACCTATTACGCTTACCTATTGTTGCTCTTGTTTGTGATGTGGCACTATGCGGTTCCTCGTTGTTTCACACATATTTGTAAACCGGTTTTAAAAATGATATGTTTTCATTTAAGTACCTTACGCCGCATACTTAGTACATTGTAATCGACCTCGGGCCGCGCTCATGCCGCAGGGGAAAGCAGTGCTAGATCCACATCCTAGGATCTCTTTGCATTGTGTCGAGCTCCATCTTCTCCGAGGCTCTACTTTTGGTATGATCTCCTCAGATTGTAGGTAGTTTTGTACAGGTATGGCGGGGCCCGTCCCGCCATAGTTGTTTACTTTCATAGAGGTCCAGTAGTACTATTGTACACTGGGATGTAAATCGCAAAACTTGAGTTATATATATTATGCCGAAAGGCAAGCTTTTCATCGATAAACTGCTCGCTTTTACTATGTTTCTGCCTTGTTTTATATTTCCGCCGTTACTCGATATGTGACTACTTGGGTGCCCCAGAAGGCACCATACGCCCCTAACGGGTCGTGACAAAAGTGGTATCGAGCGCTTAATCCTCGGAAAGTGTCTACTGCATCGTATCTAGTAAGTCTTGATTATCTGTGTTGTGCACCACACCAATAATCGTGAGGCTATAGGATATTTAGGATTGGTTTCCATTCTTCTCATTCCGAGATCGTGCTTTAGAGTCGTGTTATAGGTCGACCCTCTAACGTATTCCTTTCCTCGCAATGATTATGCCTCCACGTAAGGCAACCCGCCCGTAAGGGCAAGGCAGAGGGAGCCGCTAGCAGTGACACCCAGAGTCACGAGGGCTCGTGCCCGCCTATACCGAGACGGCGAGTTCTATGACGCCGCCGCCCAAAGAGACCACGCACCCACACCTCCCGCCCCACACCGGGCGGAGGAGTTAGGGTACAAAGAGATGGCCCGCCTATTGGCCAGAGTTGTGGCCGATACGAGAGGCCGGATGCGATTCAGTTCCAGCTCAGCCCGGGCCGCACCCGTGGTACACCCGAGGCGATAGTTTGAGACTACGAGATTTCGAGTTGTAGCCCGCCAGAGTTTTACGGTCGAGGCCGAGGATGATCCGCAAGAGTTCATCCGTCGCCTTGAGAGGATCACGCGGGTGATCAAGGCCTCGAGACAGAGTCTGTGACCCCGGTTCACATCGGCCGCGTGATACCGCAATGATTGGTTTGATTCATGGGAGTTATCCCGGAGAGCACGCGCCCCGCCTACTGGGATGAGTTCTCGAGGCTTTCTCACTCACTTCTTGCCTCCACAGACGGCGAGGGCGGCCGATAGATTTTTATTGCCGAGGCAGAGGACGACCGTCGGAGTACAATGTCGAGTTTGATTCATTGGCTCGATATGTCCCAAAGATTGCAGCAGATATGGAGGATAGGTGCACCGCCACGCCACCGGCTAGATGATTATATGGCCGAGTCATGCGCGGGTGTTTTCTCCACCGTATGGACATTACCCAGATGCAGCTCACGCCTGATGCGAGGAGCGCAGAGGTCGACGAGTGACAGACAGCAGGTTAAGGCGCCGTGACGAGGGTCTTCTCGTGGCTATCGCGGGCGGCCTCACCGCAGCCTAGATTTGCACCACAGCCACCAGAGCACTCGCACCGCCCTCAAGACACCAGAGTATTCGAGGGCGCACTCAGGCCCTGTGGCTTCGTGACGCCCGCAGTAGCAGAGGCATCGCCGACGGACCACCCCAGGTGGCCGGGACGCAGATCCCATTACGGAAGTGTGGTATCGCTTTTGAGCTTGTTACGCCAGTGGCCAGCAGGTCACTTTGAGAGGATCGTCCGACCGGGGCGCTGGTGGTAGGCTCACCAGTTCTCGCTGCCGCTTCATCATCTCCTACGCTTACTCGCCCGAGGCGTGGTACACGGGTCGCCAGGTCGCGCAGAGGTCGTGGCTCGTCCAGCTTCTAGCGGTCCTCGTAATCGCATTTATGCTTTGTCCACCGACAGATCGTGAGGCCTCACCGATGTCGCCACGTACCTTATCGGGCCGGGTTTGATGTTTATGCTTGATAGATCCGGTTCTACTGGCCCCATATATCTCCCTTGTTGCTAGTAGGATGTGGCAGAGCCCGAGTCCATAGACCCTTTCGAGGTAGCTACGCCATGGTGATTCGTGGTAGCTCGGCGTATATAGAGCTTGTCTGTGACCATTTACGCCGCCGACCTAGCCGACTTGATAGAGTTGGAAATGATCGACTTCGACGTGATTATGGGACGGATTGGCTAGCTTGCTACGCCAATGTAGATCGCAGAGAGAGAGTAGCACGGTTCCAGCTCGGCGAGCCATTGTTGAGCGAGGAGCACCAGACGCCGGTGGTAGGTTTATTTCACCTCAAGGCTAGGAAGATGGTGCAGGCGGGTATATCTACCATCTCGCTCGGGTGTTTGATATCGAGGTCGCAGCACGTGATTTTCACCACCCAAGAGTCGAGAGTTCCCGCACGTGTTTCCGCACGACCTTCCCGCATCCTCCCGAGAGGGAGATTGAGTTTTGTATAGACACATTGCTGCACACTCGCCTATTTCCATTCCGCCATACGTAATGGCACCGCCGAGTTGAGAGAGTCAAGGATCAGCTTAGGGATTTGCCGGAGAAGCGGCTTCATCAAAGCCTAGTGTTTCACCGGGAGCGCCGTATTGTTCGTGAAGAAGGACGACGCCGCGCACGTGTGTTGACTACTGTGCAACAACAAGGTGACCATTAAGAATGATACCCCTTCCTGTGATTGATGATTTGTTCGACCAGCCAGGTGCGCGAGATGTTTTTCCAAGATTGATCTACGGCCGCTATCATCAAAGTAGTCGAGAGGCGGATGTCCCTAGGATCGCATTCAGACCCAGACGCATTATGAGTTCGTGGTCATGTCTTTGGGTTGACCAATGCCCGCCAGTATTCATGGATTTGATGAACCGAGTGTTCAAACCATTTTTGGACACGCTTGTAATAGTGTTCATTGATGATATCTTGGTTTATTCTCGCCAGAGCAGAGCACGCGAGCATTTGAGCGATCAGGCCGGCGCTTCTCCGATCGCAGTCAGACGCCAAGTTTTCCAAATGTGAGTTTTGGTTGACTTCATGCTTTCGCATATTGCTCGGGTCGATGGCATTCGAGTGGATACGCCAAGATTGAGGCAGCCAAGACTTGGCCTAGACCTACTACTCCGGCTGCAGGTTCGCAGCTCGGGCCTCGCAGATATTATCGCGGTTCGTGGAGAAGTTTGCTTCTATCTCGCACCATTGACCAGGCCGACTCGTAAGGCGGCCAAGTTTCGTGGATCGATGCCAGGAGGTGGTTTCCAGCTGCCGAAAGAGAGATCGACGACCGCCTCGTTCTTACTTCTTCCGCAGGTCCGCACGGTTATGTTGTGTATTGTGACGCGCCGTGCATCGGGCCGATGTGTTGATGCAAAGATGGTAGAGTTATAGCGCACGCATCCCGATGTTTAAGAAACACGAGGAACTACCCCACCCATGATTTGGAATCGCGCAGTGATTCACGCCAAGATCCGAGGCACTATTTGTATGGGTTCACGTGGATATTTATACGCACCACAAGAGCCTCCAAGATATCTTCACGCAGGAGCTGAACTTACTACAGAGACGGTGGTTAGAGTTGATTAAGGATTACGATGTTGATATCCCGCACCACCCGGAAGGCCAATGTTAGCCGATGCTCTTAGTCGTAGGTCGACGGGAGCCCATCGATGTGCAGCCAGAGCGAAGGGACATGGTTCGTGATTTGCACCGCCAAGCGAGCCTCGTGTCCGCTTGATTGATTCCGATAGCAGCAAGTTAGAGTTCGCGAGGTTGCCGAGTCTTCCATCGTCGGCGAGGTGAAGAGGCAACAGCCGAGGATCCACTTTGATTCGATATCGTGATACGCTCTTCGCGAGGCGCGGTCCTTGAGGTAGCACCACGGGGTGCTAAGGTTTGAGGCGTGTCAGGTGTTCCAGATGTTTCAGACTTCGGCCAGGTTCTGGGGAAGCACACAGCGGCAGCTACTCATCCATCCGTGGTCGCATCAAGATGTACCACGACCTTAGATACGTGTATTGCGGGATGGCTTGAAGAGGACGCTGCAGAGTTCGTAGCTCGCCCGTGTCGCGCAGTGAAGGTAGAGCACCGAGACCGGTGGTTTGTTGCAGCGATAGAGATCCCGACCGAAGTGAGGTAATCAACATGGACTTCATCACGTGATTACCTCGCACTCGCAGGAGACATGATTCTATATGGGTTATCGAGACAGCCGATTTAAATCAGCCCACTTTCTTCCCGCCGAACGACTTTTCTACGAGGATTATGCCGACTTTACATCCGAGAGATCGCCGATCGCATGGAGTCCCTACCGATCATATCGCATGCAGGAGCCCGCTTTACGCCAACTTCGGAGGTCCTTCCAGAGGGGTTTAGGACGCAGTGAGCCCGAGCACGCATTTCATCCACGCATGCACGGACAGCAGAGCGCACTATCCGCACTTCGAGGATATGTCGCGAGCCCGTGTTATTGACTTCTGGTAGTTGGGAGGATCATTTGCCTCTAGTTGAGTTCGGATAATAATAGCTACCACCCAAAGATTCGGGATGGCGCCTTGAGGCCTTGTATGGGAGGAAGTGCAGACGCCTATAGGTTGGTTCGAGGTGGGCGAGGTGCGCTATGGGACCAGACGGTGCAAAGAAAGTGGATAAGGCGGCTTATCCGAGAGCGGCTATCGACAGATCGTAGTCGCATGGTCGACGCAGATCATCGCCGCCGACATCCGGAGTTCGCAGCTGATGATTGGGTTTTCTCAAGGTGCCACCCACGGCGGTGTGATGAGATTCGAAGAAGGGGGAAACTCACCAAGGTACATTGGGCCGTCGCATTGTCCGCAGGTAGGCAAGGTTGCCTATGAGTTGATCCGCCGTCCGATCCGGAGGCGCGATCCTGTTTCACGCTTTACGCCGAGGAGATGTATCGGATCCATCTAGTGGTACATCCGATTGACGATGTCCAGTGACCGAGGGTTATCGATGAGGAGATTCCCATAGCGATAATCGATCGTCGGCGTTAGGCGTCATGACGAAGGACGCGGGCTTCCACAAAGTCTTGCGGCGAACGAGCTCGTGAGAGATGACGCGGAAGCCGAGGAGGACATGAGGCGTAAGTATCTCACCTACTCCCCACACCTCCGTAATTCACTTTCCTACTTGTAAATCTTCATTATCGCTTATGCCTAAGTGTTGTTTTACGGCCGCGTGTGGCTTTTGTAAACTGCTTAAGTTTTGAAGAACCTTATCGTTATATGTCTGGGAAGGAACATTCGACGAATGTTTCTGGCGAGGAGAATGTTATACCCTATTTCCAGTATGTACGTAGGAATACGCATAAAAGTTTGGTCTTAAAGTTAGGCCTCGACGATTTTTGGGCACAACTCACAAAGCGAATAGTTTTCCGACTAAACGCTTTCCACCTTTTGTAGGTAAATTCCGCCATGCCATTTCTAATTTTATGCGGATTTTTCCGAGAGACGAAACATTTTGACCAACGGAGGGCAACACTTGTCACCCTCCAATCGGATGGACGCGAGGCGCTCATATGGCCTATTGGAGTTGCCAACTTGGTCAAGTTGTTGTAAGATATTTTGTGTGCAAGTCACAGTACACTTGCCCTAATCTTGACCTTACACTTGCCTAGCACTTGGCTAAATCTTGGCCATTGGTTGGCCATCCCTTGACCTATAAATACCCCCCTTAAGATGAAGAGTTCTTCATCCACAAATTACTTTCCAAGTCTTGAAAATCCTCCCTTCTCCCTTGTTAGCCATTTCGTCCAAGCCCTCTTCCCCCTCTAGCCTAAGTGACCCTTGGCCGAGGCTTACTCCCCCACTAGCCTAGCCGAAATCTACCCCCCCTCCCTTGGTAGAAAAGTTGCCTTCTAGTATTGTTATAATGCCCAAAATACCCTAGCCCAAATCCCTTAGTCCTTAGTAGAAGTTGTGAAGAACTTCTAAGGTTCTGGAACTATCTGAGCTGCTCAACTTAGGAGCTAAACCTTGCTCAGGCGCGACTTTTATCTTGGATATTATTGGGCTTACCGAGGTAAATAAACTTACCCTTCTTTTATAATTAGAGAATATATACTGTAGAAGTATAAGAATAAGTATAAATACTTAGACGAATATTACGTATAGAATTGAATCATATCACAAGTAGGCGGTTTAAAAGAAGAATAATTGAACAGATTTCTCATAGACTGCTTACACAAGAGACTCATATAACTCACCGTAGGGTCAGGCTGCCCGACTTTCCGTATAATTGTGAACCCTCTGCTTAGAATGACCTTCGCAGTAGTCTAGACTTTGATAGATGTCTGTGACTATTATAGGTCGATTCTCCGCGCGACATATTCAACTCGCGTAAGGTTTTCACGAGAAGGTATGTGATTCTTCCTAAAGCATGATATTTTAAATATATATAGTACCAGACGCATACGTGTTAACCGAATAATAACTACGCAATGTCTTTCGACTTAAGCCCGATTAATACTTACGAATGTCTCATGACTTAAGCCCTAATAATAAAGATCTTAAAAAGTCTTTCAAAAGAATTATAACACGCTTTGAAAGAAGAAGAATAGTTGTTTTTTTAAAACAAGAAGCTTAAGGGTTATACTAGCTTTATGGGAAGTTAAGTATAACCGCTTAAGCTTTATAAAAGGAACAGCTTTACTTATGTGTTTGATAAAAGACTTGTATTGATTTCAAAGGTATAATAAGATAGTTTTCAGTAGTAGACATATTGTGACCCTACGTGTTAGTATCTTGTAACGCTTGTGTAAAGAGGTCACTTTACTTATGCTTATGTTGTTTGAACTATGTCGCTGTGTTAGTGCTATATCACTCACCTCGAGATGATACCGGGTTGTCGCCTCCGACGCGGTAGACTCAGTCCGGGGACCATGATTCGAGAATACCTCACGCGGGTCCGTGGGCCTATGCGAGCTACGAGTTCCGTGTTAGTACGCGGGTTATGCCTCACGCGGTCTATGTGTCCACGCGACAACGAGTCCAGACGACGCCGAGGAGCTACCCTCGACGCGGGTCATACCTCACGCGCCCACGCGAGTGGCCTATGCGACTCCGAGTTCAGATTAGGCTAGCGTATCGATGATGTGGGCGAGTGGCCCTGCTTCGATCATTCGCTCCTAGACAAGACCTATTACGCTACCTATTGTTGCTCTTGTTTGTGATGTGGCACCATGTGCGGTTCCTCGTTGTTTCACACATATTTGTAAACCGGTTTTAAAAATGATATGTTTTCATTTAAGTACCTTAAGTTCGCATATACTTAGTACTGTTATCGACTTCTCTGGGCCGCTCATGCCGCAGGTAAAAGCAGTGCTAGATCCACATCTCAGATCTTCAGACGTGTCGTGAGCTCCATCTTCTCCGAGGCTCTACTTTTGGCATGATCTCCCGTATTGTAGTTTTGTATTAGCCAGTGGTATGGCGGCCCCGTCCGCCATAGTTGTTTACTTCCTCAGAGGTCCAGAGTACTATTGTACAGTTGGGATGTAGCGCAAAACTTGAGTTATATATATATTACGCCAAAGGCAAGCTTTTCATCGATAAATCAAGCTGCTTTTACTATGTTTCGCCTTGTTTTATATTTCACCGGTTACTACTGGGTGCCTACTTGGGTGCAAACACGCACGAGCCCTAACGGGTCGTGACACTAACACACATAGCATCATATCATGTCTACTTATCAAACCATCTTATTATTCTTTTCACAATTCAATATAAGTTCATATAAACACATAGGCAAATGCTTTCTTTTATCATTCTTAAGTGGTTATACTTAACTTCCCATAAAGCTAGTATAACTCTTAAGCTTCGCTTTAAAACCAATTAGTTCTCTTCATAAAAATGATTCAAAGATTCCTTTGAAATATTTTCGCTATTTATTATTCAGCTTAAGCCAGGCATCGCGTAGTGTTATTCAAAGCTTAAGCCAGGCATCACAGAATATTATTCAGCTTAAGTCAAAGACATTGCCGTAGTTATTATTCGCTTAACACACGTACGCCTACCGCACTATATATATTGTAAAATATCATGCTTTAGGAAGAATCACATACCTTCTCAAATAAAACCACCGCCAAGTCAATATGTCGCACAGAGAGTCACCATAATAGTCACGCATCTATCAAAGACTACTCAAGGTCATTCTAAACAGAGGGTTCACAATTCTACGAAAGCTCGGGCAGCACTTCCTACCCTATGAGCTATATAAGTCTATCTGTGAAAACAAATTCTATATAAGCATAGTTCAATTATTCTTCTTTAAACCCTTCATCGTGATAACAGTTCAATTCTATTATGCAATATTCTTCTAAGTATTTATACTTATTCTTATACTACTACAAGAAGTATTCTCTAATTCAAAAGAGGGTTAGGATTAGTTACCTGGTAAGCCCAATAATATCCTAGATAAAGTCGCACCGAGCAAGGTTTTGCTCCTAAGTTGTATGTCTAAGGAAACCTTAGGTTCTTCACAACTTCTACTAAGTACTAAGGGATTTGGGCTAGGTACTTGGGCATTATAACAATACAAGAAGGCAACTTTTCTACCAAGGGAGGGGTAGGTTTTGGCTAGAGTGGGGCCTCGCCAAACTACTTAGGCTGTATGGGGGGTATTCGCCAAGGCCTTCACAAGGGAGCGGAGGTGTTGGACTAAAAGGCTACAAAGGGAGAGGAGAGGATTTTCAAGACTTGAAGATTTGTGGATGAAGAACTCTTCATCTTAAGGGGGTATTTATAGGTCAAGAAGTGGCCAACCAATGGCCAAGATTAAGACAAGTGCAAGGCAAGTGTAGGGTGGAGATTTACTCCACACAAATATCCTACCAACTCTCGATTGCACAAGGCACAAAAACGTGCTAAGCTTCTCCAATTCGGCCCAATGGACGATCTCAAGTTCACCAATCGGAGGTGCCAGCCGCCTCCCGTTGGTCCAAAATGTTTCGCCTCTCTAAAAATCCGCAAAAATTAGAAATGGCATAGCCGAATTTACCCTACGAAAGTCGTGGGAAACGCTTCGCCGAAACTATTCGCTTTGTGAGTTGTGCCAAAAACGCCCAAGCCTAAACTTTAAGGCTAACCAGACGTATTCCCACGCATATACTCCGAAATACGGTATAACATTCTCCTCTCGTAAAACATTCGTCCCGAATGTTCCTTCCCAAGACAGATAACGACAAGGTTCTTCATAACTTAAACAGCTTTGCAAAGCCACACACGCCACAAAACAACACTTAGGCAAAATGATAACGGAAATTTACAAGTACGAAAGTGAATTACCCGAGGTGGGAATAGGTAAGATACTTCGCCTCATGTCCTCCTCGGCTTCCCACGCCATCTCTCCTCGAGCTCGCTCCGCCACAAGACATCGACGGAAGCCACGCCCTGGTCCGCAGACGCTTAACTCGACGCATCGACTATCGCGCATGGAATCTCCTCACACGATAACCCCCACCGACATCGCCAATCGGTGTACCCTAGATGGATCCCGATACATCTCTCAAAGATAGATACGTGAAAACCGATGACCGCTTCCAGACGGACGGCAGATTCAACTCGTAGGCAACCTTGCCTACCTCGCGGACAATCAAACGCCCAACGTACCTAGGGCCGAAGTTTCCTTCTTCCCGAATCTCATCACACCCTTCACGGGCGACACTTTAGGAAAACCTAATCATGAACTCGAACTCAAGATGCCGACGACGATGATCTCGATACGATTGCCGACTCAGCTGTCAATAGCCGCCTTGATAAGCTTCACCTTATCCATCGCCTGTATCAAATCTGGTCCCACTAGCCGCACTCGCCTACATCGAACCAACCTATAGGCGACCGCACTTCCTCCCATACAAGGCCTCATAAGGCGCCATCTCGAATACCGGAGTGGTAGCTATTATTATACGCGAACTCAACTAGAGGCAAATGATCCTCCCAACTACCATCGGTCAATAAATAACACAGCTCGCAAAGATATCCTCAAGAGTCCGATACGCGCTCGCCGCCTGCCTGCTCGTGGATGAAATGCGACTGTGCTCACTCGCCCCTAAACCTCTCGAAGGACCTCCAAGTTAGTCGAAATCGGGCTCTCCGCTCGATATGATCGGTAGAACTCCATGCGCCGACGATCTCGATGTAAAGTCCGCATAATCCTCACCAAAAGTCGCCCCGACGGAAGAAAGTGGGCTGATTTCGCCACCGCCGACGATAACCCATAGAATCATGTCTCCTCCGAGCGCGAGGTAATCCTGATGAAGTCCATGTTGATCACCTCCCACTTCCGTGCCGGATCTCTATCGCCAACAAACCACCGTGCCTCGTGCTCTACCTTCACCGCCGACAACACGGGCACCGAGCTACGAACTCGCAACGCCCCTCTTCAAGCCATCCCACCAATACACGTATCTAAGGTCGTGGTACATCTTGTCGCACTCTCGACGGATGAGTAACGCCGCGCTGTGTTTCCCCAAGAACTCACAAGTCCTCAAACATCCGAACACACACCGCTCAAACCTTAGCACCCCATCGTGCTACCTGCGCGACCTTGCCTCACGTAAGAGTCAGACACGATATCGAATCAAAGCCGATCCGAATCGCCGCTCTTCACCTCCGACGATGGAAGACTCGCAACCTCGCGAACTCTAACCCCATCGCTATCGTAATCAATCAAACGGACACCAAGGCTCGCTAATCGATGCAAATCACGAACCATGTCCCTCCTCTCTAGCACATCCGATAGGCTCCCATCGACCTACGACTAAGAGCATCCGCCACAACATCGCCTTCTCCGTGGTACAGATATCAACATCGTAATCCTTAAGCAACTCTAACCACCGCTCGCCGTGAAGTTCAGCCTCCTCCGGTCAAGATATACCGAGACTCTGTGGTCCGTAAAAATATCCACGCCAACCCCATACAAATAGTGCCTCCAGATCTTCAAAGCGTGAATCACACCCGCCAACTCCAAATCACGCGGGTAGTTCCTCGTGTTTCTTCACTGCCGGATGCATATGCTATAACTCCGCCATGCTGATCAAGACACATCCCAACCCGATGCCCGACGATCACAATACACGCATATAACCATCCGACCTCCGAAGAGTAAGAACGGGCGGTCGTCGCCTCTTTCAAAGAACAGAAACCCCGCCACAAGCATCACCATCAAACTTGGCCGCTTCGAGTCACTTAGTCAATGGTGCAGATAGAAGCAAACTTCTCCACGAACCGATAATATCCTCGCAAGGCCCGTAAAATCGCGAACTCTTCTGAGTAAGAGGTTCAGGCCAAGTCTCGATCGCCGATCTTGGCCAGATTCACTGAACGCCATCACCCGATAATATGCCCAAGAAACGCCATCAAGTCAACCAAAACTCACATTTGGAAAACTTGGCGCATAATCGCTGGTCCCGAGAATCGCTATCACAGCCTCGCGTTCGCATGCCTCGCTCCGAGCGAGAATAAACCAAGATATCATCAATGAACACTATCACAAACGCGGTTCAAAATGGTTTGAACACTTGTTCATCAAATCCATGAATATCGCCGAGCATTGTTAACCCAAAAGACACGACCCGAACTTATAATGCCCGCATCGTCCGAATGCACCCTAGGGACATCCACCTCTCTCGACTCGCACTGATGATAGCCCGATCGCAGATCAATCTGAGAAACATCTCGCACTCGCAATCGTCGAACAAATCATCAATCCCGGGAAGCGGGTATTCGTTTAATGGTCACCTTGTTCACCGTCAATCAACACACATGCGCAGCTGGCCCCGCCCTTCTTCTTCACGCAACACCGGCTTCCCTCAGGAGAAACACTAGCTCGATGAAGCCCTTCTCCAACAAATCCCTAAGCCGATCCTTCAACTCTCTCAACTCGCAGTGCCATTCTCAGATGGCGAATGGAAATAGGCCGAGTGTCCGCAATATGTCAATACAAAACTCAATCTCCTCTCGTGAGGGATACCCGAGGTCGTCTGAAACACGCCTGGGAACTTCTCACCACCGGAATCGACGGAAAATCGTACCGCAGCCTTCATGTGATCAAACACCCGAACGAGATGGTAGATATACCCTTCAGATTATCTTCCTAGCCTCGAGGTAGGAAATAAACCTACCTCTGCGATACCGTGTTCTCCCACTCAACAACCGGCCTCAGAAATCGAACTGCATTATTCTCTCTCTCAGCTTTACATTGGCATAGCAAGAAGCTAGCCAATCCATCCCCATGATCACGCTGGTCAATCATCTCCAACTCTATCAAGTCGCCAGTGGTCCGACGATCAGAATGGTCACAGACAAGCTCTATATACCCGCCGAGCTACCACCGAATCACCCATCGGCGTAGCTACCTGAAAGTGGTCTATGGACTCGTGCCTCTATCCCTATCCTACTAGCAACAAGTGGGAGATATATAGATGAGTAGAACCTGATCTATCAAAGCATACACATCAAACCTGAACCGGAGCAGTACTGGACGACATCAGCGAGGCCTCCCGATCCGCTTACCGACAAAGCATAAATGCGTTCTCGAGGACCGCTAGAATCGACCCGCCACGACCTCCGCCACACTGGTCCATGAGTACCTTGCCCTCTGTGGCGCAGTAATCGCTTGGGATGAAGACCCGCGAAGAACTCGTAGCCGACTTACCATCGCGATCGCCTTGGCTCTGACAAGCCGCGATAGTGACTCCCGCCAATCAAAACAAACTCCCGTAGCACCACAACTACCGGCGGATCTACCGTGACGCTACACCGGTGTGTCCCGACGCCGATCTTCGCCGCTCGACGCTCAAGTCTCGGGCCCCGTTCGCTCAATATCTCGGCCGGCCGGGGACGGTGCAGAGTGCTCAGCCGGCCGTGGTGCACCCAGATCGCCGCTGAGGCCGCCACCACGAGAAGCTACTAAAAGACCTCGCCCCGTCTTCTCGCCGCTGCCAAGCCAACCCGCTGCTCTACGCCTCACATCCGAGAGTATGAGCTCGCATGCGGTAATGTCCATACGGCCGAAGAAACACCACATGACTCTCATTTACAGTCATCTAGCCCAGCCTCGACGTAGCGCACTCTATCCTCCATAATCGCATTAACGCTGGACATATCGAGCCAATGAATCAAACTCGACATTGGACTTCGACGCGCCTCTCGCCAATAGTAAAATCTATCACGCGCTCTCATCGCGAGGCAAGAGCGAGGAAAGCCGAACTCATCAAGTAGTGGGACGCAGGTTTCCCGATAACTTCATGATCAATCAATCGATCGCAGATCACGCAGACGCGAATTAAAGCGTCGCGCATCGCCTCGAGGCCTGATCACCCGTGACGATCTTCAGAATGACGGATACTCCGCGATCATCCTCCGCCACCAGAAATGGCGTACAACCAAGAAATCTCAGAAATTCGCCGCTCGCCGCCACGGCGCGATCGGCGCTGAGCCGAATCGAATCGCCGCATTTCGTATCTCAGACCGCCACAACTTAATACCTGGCATCTCTCAACCTCCGCCAGTGCCGTGGCGCGTGGTATCGTGGTCTTCTGGGCGGCGGCGTTAGAACTGCCGTCATGCATAGACGGCTCGAGCCTCGTGACTCTAGTGTCCCACTAGCAGCCTTCACGCTGGCCGCCAGCTTACGTGAGGCATAATCAGCAGAACAAGGAATACGCAGGTCCAACTTAACACGCTTTAAAGCACGATTCAGAGTGAGAAGAATGGAGACCAATATAAATAGCCTCCTCGACAGTGGTGCACAACACACCGATAATCAAGACTCAGATACGGTTCAGACACTTTCCGAGATTAATCGCTCGACACTTTTGTCACGCACATTCCGGATCGTGATCGCTCCTGGGCACCAAGTAGTCATACATCGAGTAATCGAAATATAAAGCAAGACATGAAACAGCTTTATAAAATAAGACACGCTTTACGTGAGAACATCGCTTTCAGATATATATATAAACATGGTTTAGCGCTACATCGCACACATAATGACCATGCACTTCTACGAAATATACAACTATGGGACAGTTCGCCATACCTATCGCATAAAACTATCTACAATGGGAGATCATACCAAAAGTAGAGCCTAAAAGATGAGCTCCGACACCAACGTAGATCCTAAGAATGGGATCTAGCACTGCTTGCTTACCGCAAGATGAACGCCCTCCGGCGAGGTCAAGATAACAGTACTAAGTATATGAAATCAAAAATACTTAAATGAAAACATATCATTTTTAAAATCAGTTTGCAAGTATGTATGAAACAATTAAGGGACTGCACATAAGCACATCATAAACAAGAGCAACAATAGTAAATCTGTAAAGTTTTCTAGGCCGCTAATGATCGCAGGCCACCGCCCGCAGTATCACTCACGCAAGCTTCAATCCCGACTCGTAGTCCGCATAGCCACTCACATGCCCGCATAGGTACATAACCCCGCATCGAGGGTAGCTACTCAAGATCGCCCCGACTCAGCATGGCCACATAGACCGCATGCAGGTATAACCCCGCATCACTAACTCGAACTCGTAGTTCGCATAGTCCTTGACCTCGCATGAGGTATTCTCGAATCACGGTCCTGCATCGCCGCATCGAGGGTAGCCTTAACCCCTGCATGTCAAGAGACGAGTGATAGTACACTAACATAACACTATCTTTAAACAACATAAGCACAACAAGAATACTTATACAAACGCTACAAGACACTAACACACATAGCATCATATCATGTACTTATCAAACCATCTTATTATTCTTTCACAATTCAATATAAGTCGTTATAAACACATAGGCAAATCGCTTCTTTCATTCTTAAGTGGTTATACTTAACTTCCCATAAAGCTAGTATAACTTGCTTCGCTTTAAAACCAATTAGTTCTTCTGTAAAAATGATTCAAGATTCCTTTGAAATATTTTCGCTTCTTATTATTCGTGCTTAAGCCGATCATTGCCGTATGTTATTCAGCTTAAGTCAGGCATTGCCGCAATATTATTCAAAGCTTAAGTCAAAGACATTGCCGTAGTTATTATTCGCTTAACACATGACGCCACCGCATATATATATTGTAAAATATCATGCTTTAGGAAGAATCACATACTTTCTCATAAAACCACCGCCAAGTCAATATGTCACGCAGAGTCACCATAATAGTCACATCTATCAAAGACTACTCAAGGTCATTCTAACAGAGGTTCACACTTACGGAAAGTGGCAAAGACTTCACCCGAAATATAAGTTTCATCAGGAAAACAAATCTATATAAGCATAGTTCAATTATTCTTCTTAAACCCTTCATCGTGATAACACTTCAATTTCTCGCAATATTCTTCTAAGTATTTATACTTATTCTATACTACTACAAAGAGTATTCTCTTCAAAAGAGGGTTAGGATTAGTTACCTAGTTCCCAATAATATCCTAGATAAAGTCACCGAGCAAGGTTTTGCTCTGTTGTATGCTCCAAGAAACCTAGTTCTTCACAACTTCTACTAAGTACTAAGGGATTTGGGCTGTGTACTGGCATTATAACAATACAAGTGCAACTTTTCTACTGGCTTTAGGTTTTGGCTTGGTTAGTGGCTCGCCAAACTACTTAGGCTAGGTGGGGATTGATCAAGGCCTCACAAGTGGGGAGGTGTTTGGACTAAAGGCTAAAGTGAGAGAGGAGAGGATTTTCAAGACTTGAAAGATTTATGATGAAGAACTCTTCATCTTGGGTATTTATAGGTCAAGTGGCCAACCAATGGCCAAGATTAAGACAAGTGCAAGGCAAGTGTAGTGAAGATTTACTCCACACAAATATCCTACCAACTCCTGACTTGTGCACAAGGCACAAAAACGTAAAGCTTCTCCAATTCAATGGGCGATTCAAGTCCACCAATCGGAGTGCCAAGTGTCGCCTCCCGTTGGTCCAAAATGTTTCGCCTCTAAAAATCCGCAAAATTAGAAATGGCATAGCCGAATTTACCCTACGAAAGTCGTGGGAAACGTTTCGTCGAAAAACTATTCGCCATGAGTCGCCAAAACGTCCAAGCCTAAACTTTAAGGCTAAACTTTTTGTACGTATTCCCTTACGTACATACTCTGGAAATACGGGGTATAACACATTTTTTGTGTTTTCCCAAATTTTCAACCTATAATGGTGTGTTGGTCTCGTAAAGCTAGATCACCCAAAAACGTATCCTTAAATCATCCTTTTGTAGTGCTTATACTCATATTTGGCTTAAGTGCTCCTCTTAAGACTTTCTAAACTTCCTATGTACTATTCATATAACTTGTCATATGCACTTTATAAAATCCCGACATGTGGGACCCACCTTAACTTACGGTTATAAGGGCTATTTGTCAAGTATCGTATTAACCAACTTACACCATATGGCCTTCATTGTCGTCTATATGTTATTCTTATACATATATAATATAATCTTCATCCCTAATCGGTGTATATCTTTACCTGTTATACCTCAGATTTCCGAGTATGCACGCAGGAATACGAAAAGTCTTGCCTTAAAGATAAGCTCGACGCTTTATTTTGTACACAACTCACTAAAAGAATCGCTTTCCGACGCAAACGCTTCCCACTTTCAGAGAGTAAATTCCGCCATGCCATTTCTTATTTTTGGCGGATTTTTCCGAGAGAAACATTTTGGACCAACGAGGGCAACACTTGGCACCCTCCCATTGATGGACTTGAATCGCCCATGGACGAAATCGAGAGCCAAGGCACGCTTTTTGTGCCAGGCAAGTCGGGTTGGTAGGATATTTGTGTTTAATTAATCACCCTACACTTGCCTTGCACTTGTCTTCATCTTGGCCATTGGTTGGCCAAGGCTTGACCTATAAATACCCCCAGAGATGAAGAGTTCTTCATCCACAAATCTTCCAAGTCTTGAAAAATCCTCTCCCCTTTGTAGTCTTCTCATCCAAAAACACCTCCCCCTCGTGAAGGCCCTTGGCCGACACTCCTCTAGCCTAGTAGTTTGGCCGAGGCCCCTAGCCTAGCCAAAAATCTACCCTCCCTGGTAGAAAAGTTACCTTCAGTATCGTTATAATGCCCAAAATACCCTAGCCCAAATACCTTAGTACTTAGTAGAAGTTGAAGAACTTCTAAGGTTCTTGAGCATACAACTTGTGAGCAAAACCTTGCTCAGCGACTTTTCTAGGATATTATTGGGCTTACCGAGGTAACTAATCCTAACCTCTTTGAATTAGAAAATATATACTGTAGTATAAGGATAAGTATAAATACTTAGAAGTATATCACGTATCAGAATTGAACTTATCACAAGAGGGTTTAAAAGAAGAATAATTGAATCAGATTACATAGGATCGCTTCAAGAGACTTATATAGCTCACTGCAGGGAAGTGCCCGACTTTCCGTAGAATTGTGAACCTCTGCTTAGAATGACCTTCGAGTAGTCTTTGATAGATATCTGACCATTATAGGTCGACTCTCTCAAGGCGACATATTCAACTCGCGTGTGGTTTTCACGGTAGGTATGTGATTCTTCCTAAAGCATGATATTTTACAATATATATATAGTACGGTGACGCATACGTGTTAATCGAATAATAACAACGCAATGTCTTTGACTTAAGCCCGAATAACACTTACGAATGCCTCACGCTTAAGCTCGAATAACACTTACAGAATGCCTCACGCTTAAGCGAATAATAAAGATCCAAAGCATTTCAAAAGAATATCAATCATTTTTAAAGAGAACTAATTGGTTTTTAAATGTAAGCTTAAGAGTTATACTAGCTTTATGGGAAGTTAAGTATAACCACTTAAGATTGATAAAAGAAACAAGTTTGCCTATGTGTTTATAATGCACTTATATTGTGAAAAGAATAATAAGATGGTTTGATAAGTAGACATGATATGATGCTATGTGTGTTAGTATCTTGTAACGCTTGTATAGGTAGTATCCTTGTGCTTATGTTGTTTAAAGATAAGTTGTTATGTTAGTATACTATCACTCACCTCGAGATGATACCGGGTTAAGCCGCCTCCGACGCGGGTAGACTCAGCGGTCCGGGACCATGATTCGAGAATACCTACGCGGTCCAGGGGCCGGCGCGAGCTACGAGTTCCGTGTTAGTATGCGGGTTATGCCTCACGCGGCCCGCTACGCGACAATGAGTCCGTGACGACGCCGAGGAGTAGCTACCGACGCGGTTATACCTCACGCGCCCACGCGAGTGGCCTATGCGACCGAGTCCAGATTAGGCTTGCGGGAATGACGATGGGGCGAGTGGCCCGCTTCGATCATTCGCAGCTCAGACAAGACTCATTACGCTTACCTATTGTTGCTCTTGTTTGTGATGTGGCACTGTATGCGGTTCCCTGGTTGTTTCACACATATTTGTAAACCGGTTTTAAAAATGATATGTTTTCATTTAAGTACTTTTAGGCCGCATACTTAGTACCAGACCGACCTCCTTCTGGCCATGCCGCAGGTGGCAAGCAGTGCTAGATCCGCATCCAGATCTCTACGTTGGTGTCTGAGCTCCATCTCTTCCGAGGCTCTACTTTTGCATGATCTCCTCGTCAGAGATAGTTTGTACAGATATGTATGTGGCCCGTCCGCCATAGTTGTATATTTCCTTAGAGGTCTCAGAGTCATGTTGCAAAGGTTTGATGAATCACGAACTATGATTATATATATATGCCGAAAGGCGATGTTTTCTCACATAAATCGTGTCTTATTTTATAAATCGTTTATGTCTTGTTTTATATTTCCGCCGATTTCTCGATGTATGACTACTGGGTGCCTATGCACCACCACGCCCCGAACGTCGTGACAAAAGTGGTATCGAGCGCTTAATCTCTGAAAGTGTCTATGCATCGTATCTAGTAGAGTCTGATTATCGCGGTGTCATGCACCACACCAATAATCGTGAGGCTATAGGATATTTAGATTGTTTCATTCTTCTCATTCCGAGATCGTGCTTAGAGTCGGTTATAGGTTGACCTCTAACGTATTCCTTTCGTAATAGCTTATGCCCACGCAAGGCAACCCGGCCCGTGGCAAGGCAGCGAGGAGTCGCTAGCAGACACCCAGAGTCACGAGGGCTCGTGCCCGCCTATACCAGACGGCGAGTTCTATGACACCGCCACCCAAAGACAGACACGCACTCCACACCTCCCGCCCACACCGCTGGAGTTAGTACAAGGAGATGGCCCACTTTGGCAAAGTCAGGCCCGACACGAGAGATCGACGCGCAGCTCCAGCCCAGCCCAGCCCGGGCCGCACTGCGGTACACCCGAGGCGATAGTGAGGCTACGAGATTTCGAGTCAGAGCCGCCGAGTTTTACGGGTCGAGGCCGAGGATGATCCGCAGGAGTTCATCCGCGCCAGAGGATTTTGAGAGTGATCGTATGCCGAGACCGAGTCCGTGATCTTTGGTTCACATAGTCGCGTGATACCGCAGCCGATTGGTTTGATTCACGGAGTTATCCCGAGAGCACGCCCCCCGCCTACTGGGATGAGTTCTGAGGCTTTCTCACTCACTTGCCTCCACATGAGAGGCGCGGCCGATAGATTTTTACCACGAGGCAGAGACGCCGTCGTGGAGTACAATGTCGAGTTTGATTCATCGGCTCGATATGTCCCAAAGATTGGTAGCAGATATGGAGGATAGGGTACACCGCTATGTCACCGGCTAGACGACTATATGGCCGAGTCACGTGGGGTTTCGTTATACCGTGTTTCCAGAGTATGTACGTGAGGCGACGTACAATTTGAGCCTTAAGTAGGCATAGTTTCAAATTTGTACACAAGTGCCGAAAGGAGTCGTTCGACTAAACGCTTTCCATTACGCTGGGAAAATTCCGCTATGTCATTTAGTATTTTTGCGGATTTTTCCGAGCGTGAACATTTTTGGACCAACGAGGGTGACACTTGTCACCTCATCGACGGCAAAGAGAAGGCTCGCCTCGCCGATTGGCTCTCTTTGTGCCTTGCTTTGTGGCTTGTTTTGTGGAGTGTTTTGTGGAGTGTTTGTGGGTGCACTTGGCTTGATCTTGCCTTACACTTGCCTTGCACATGGCTTGATCTTGGCCATTGGTTGGCCTTTGGTTTTGCTATAAATACCCTCTCTCAAGACTTCTTCATCCACTCTTCACTTGCCTAAGTCTTGAGAACCCCTCCTCCTCTTGTTGACTCGCCCAAGAGCCCTCTCCCTCGTGAAGGCCTTTGGCCGAAACCTTCCCTGTGAGCCTAAAGCCGAGAACACCCCTCCCTAGGGTGTTGTTCTCGTGTGGTACCCTCAGTGGTATTAAAATACTCCTCCAAGTATTGTTATAATGCCCAAAATACCTTAGCCTTATACCTTGTAGTATTCCAAAGTTACCTCTATACGTAGAGTCCGAAATACTACCTTTTGTCCTTTTAGTCTCAAACCGAAACCCTAAGGAACCCTTCACCGTTGGTTGAAGTTTTGGAGAAGTTGGATAGAACTTCTAAGGGTTGTTTGGAGCGGTTTGGAGCACTTTGAGTAGAGCTAAACCTTGCTCAGCGACATTATACTGGATAATTTTGGGCTTATCGAGGTAAACACATCATTCTTCTATTGTAATTGGAAATTACATGTTGTAAGAATATATAGTTGAAGTATACTATATATAGAACTATACTTAGTAATCGTGGCAATGTCTTTTGACTTAAGCCCAAGAATTAAGAACTGAATCGTATTACGAGACTTGTGTAGTATTATCGTAGTAGAATTGTACACGTCCGTTAGGCGTGTGAAACCCTCTCGTCAGCTGGTAGCCTCGATAGAGAGAGAAGGAGATTTACGCCGTGTAAGGGGGAGATCTTCGAATTTTCTCAGAGAATATTCTACGTTGTGGTCTAGATGATAATAGGCGCTGTGGCCTTATAGGTCAAGTACCTACGTGTGGCGCGATTTACTTGGCTTAAGGAGTAGCCGATCGTTGAGCGCTTTGCTATTAGTCGATACTGCCGCGAGGTACGTGAACCTCTTCCTATCTCTTCTAGCATGATATGTGTGTAACTATGTAGTACGCAGACGCATACGTGTTTAATGTATTTGATTGGTTTGAAACATAAAGTGTTATAACGCTTTACTGGAAGTTAGTTATAACAACTTTTACGAGGTAAGAAACGGGTCGTGGTTTTTAAAAGATAATTGATTTGATTTATAATCGCTTGGGGCGTTATAATAAAATCTTGAAGTATTTCAAAAGATTTATGAATCGCTTTGAAAGAAGTGTAGTATTGTGCTTTGAAAACTTAAGAGTTATACTAGCTTTATGGGAAGTTAGGTATAACGGCTTAAGAATGGTTTATCGATGTTAGAAGTTAAGAGACTTGATCTTATAAGATAAGAGACTTAACTTATTTGTTTTAATGTGAATGTTTGTGTGAAACCTCATTCGTGAGTAATGAGTACTTGATTTTATTTAAAGGGATAATGTTTTACCGATTTGAAATCGAATGTGTATCGACAGCACTAATCGCAGCGTTAATAAAGGAAAATGTATTGAATAATGATGAATTGTATTAAAACCAAGTAAACCTCCATCCGCATAGAAACTAAGATGAGACAAAATGATATTACATTTTCTAGATCATGGTCTGTAATAAGAATGTTGTAAACAAGAATAACCTACTCTCACGCATTTACATAATTTACTCAATTATTCTAAAAAGGAATCAAGTGATTAAGTTTATGAACTATGAAACCTTTTGAAAATGAGAAGCTTGAGTAATCAAACTAGGCAAACCGAACTTAGGAAAAGAATGTTGTTACTTGATTTTGAAAAGGAATGTGGGTTGGTCATTCTAATACTACGTATCGTGACTTTTATAAAAGTAATGGATCTCTTTAAAAGAACTTAACGTATGTAGTACTTTGGAGTTAAAACCCGACTTTGGCATAAAATGAAAGTACTTTGAGTTGTGTGAAACTTGCCTATGCTTGTTGTTGTGAAACTTGCCTATGCTTGTGATGATAGCCTTTGTTGTGCAAGTGTGGTATTTTTGTATTACCGCGTCTCTCGATAGAGGGCCGGTCGACTTGTTGAGAACTTACTCGACACGCCGGCGGTGATGGAGAATTCCACGGTATGCTCCTCGCTGATAGTGTTATTCCACGGACTAGCTCTCCATGAGGTTTCTTACCGCTCGCCTGGTATCCGTGGCTCCGCCGATTGCCCCGCCTCGTGACCGATTCGCCTCGTATCCGTAGTCACCGTGACTTGCCCCGCTCAAGATAGTGACGGTTTCGTGATACGCTCGTCCTCGTGGTCACCAGATTTGCCCCTGGCCACCGCGCGTGACCGCCTTGGTATCCTGGAGTCGGCCGCACTTGCCCCGTGACGGCCGTGGTTCGTTGCATTGTATTATTGGTACGGTCGGATCGGTAGTTATACTTGTCCCGCACGGTTTTTATAACACGTGGGACATGGTGTTCATGTATAATCCTTGGTATGGTTATATCATAAATCGCCAGCTGGATAAGAAATTCCACGCACGAGTGATAATTTGGAGCGTGAGTCCTCGTCTTAATGTAATCGTTATATGTTATATATCGTAGTTTGGTCATCATACATGTCTCCCGCTTTATATAGACTATTATGATTTCATTTATGATTTACGCTTCACATACTTGGTACTGTTGATCGACCTCCTTCGGGGCCGCTCATGCCGCAGTAGAGGTACATCTACCGCCGATCCCCGCTAGGATCTCATTTCATTGCTTGGGAAGCTCCGTTCCGAGGCTTATCTTTGGTATGTTACCACGAGTCCGTAAGTTCTTGCACGCTCGTGGTATGGCCCCTGCCCCATCATAGTTGTTGTATAAATCTTAGAGGTGCAGAGTAATCGCCAAGTGTGGTTGTAAAAGGATTAAACTGCTCGTGTTTTATGTATATACCAAGGCAACTGCTGGTTGGCTGCTTATTTATTATATCTCTTATTTCTTGTGTAAAGTTTTTATTTCCGGTTTTCTCGATGTTGTATCACCAGGGTGCGGGGTAGGCACCGATGTCGCCCGGTTCGGGCGTCGAAGTGGTATCGAGCGATTAATCTCTGAAAGTGTCTGACTCGTGTCTAGTAGAGTCTTGATTATCGGTGTGTTGTGCACCACATCTATAATCGAGGCTATAGGACATTTAGGATTGGTTTCATTCTTCTCATTCCGAGATCGTGCCTTAGAGCCGTGTGATAAGATCGGACCCTCCGGCGTGTTTCGTTTTTACGATTATGCCTCGCGAAAGGCAACCCGCCCCGAAGGGCAAAGCGGCGAAGGATCTGCGAGTAGAGCATGGCGAGACCACAAGATTCGAGCCTCGATCCGCGATGGAGGCGAGAGAGATGAGTTACAAAGTGGACCCGATTAATGGCCGGTTGTGGCGGACTTGAGATAGGCTGAACCGCGGTTCAAGAGCACGATGGTTCACCTAGATCGATAGTTCGAGGCTTGGGATTTTACGAGTTGTAGCCGCGAGTTTTATGGGTCGAGGCACGAGGATGATCCGCAGGAGTTCATCCGACAGTTACAGCGGATCATGAGAGTGATCAAGGCATCGGAGATCGAGTCGGTGGCCTTAGGTTCACATCAACTGCGTGATACCGCAGTCGACTGGTTTGATTCTTGGGAGCTGTCCAGGGGAGAGCATGCACTTCCAGCGGTATGGAACGAGTTCTCAGAGGCCTTTCTTGCACATTTCTTGCCTCCCCAGATGAGGAGGGCTCGGGCCGACAGATTTTTGGTGTTCTGGCGAGCAGGCGTGCGGTTGGGAGTACAATGTGAGTTCGACTCATCGCCGTGACGTCCAGCGTTAGTAGCTAGTATGGAGGATCGAGTGCACCGATATGTTACAGGCTCGATGATTGCCTTGCAGAGTTGTTGGTGTAGCTCTTGGTAGGGCATGGACATCGCCGCACGCAGCGTATACACTTGGATGTGAGCGGATAAATCGACGGAATGACCAAAGTCGGCGAAGAGGCGAACAGCGAGTCCTTTGGTGACTTTCGAGGCGGACCGCCTCAGCAGAACTAGTTATGTACCTCGTCGACAGAGTGGTCCTCGCGGCTTTCGGGACGCCGGGATATTCGGGAGGCAGTCGGGGCTCCTGTGTTTGATTTTGAGAAGCGAGTGCTCGCGGATGAGGTGCCCTTGTCTCGGTCTGGCGGGTTGTGAAAGCTTCATAAGGAGAGTGTCGTACTAACTCGGAGATTGTTATTTTTGCGGCCCAACAGGCCATCTGCAAGAGATCGTCCAGGCCGGGTAGACTGGTAGGATAGCATGGACTACTAGAGCGATTGCGGGTTCTTCACCTTCCGTAGCCGTGCAGATGTTTGTACACGGAAGGCCCGGTAGAGGTCGCGATGGGAGTTCTCAGCTTTAGCGGTCCTTGACCGCCTAGTTTCGTATATCCTTAACCTCAGAGTTTTGTTTGTATTGATGTTGTTGATGTGTTTAATGTTATGTTTGGATAGCTTTGTGCTAAAATGTGATTTAGAAACACAGTTAGTGAAAAGGGTAAGTCCAGGTAGTGTGAGATGGAAGTGGTAGCTTTCATGATGTGAAATAGTAAGATTGTTCGGATCGGGAACAAGAGTTGCGCGATTGGGGGTCGGGTTGGGGACCATTTGCGGGTCAACGTAACTGGTTTGGGGTGGGTCGGTTAGGTGGTCCCGCCAGTGGTAGGTCACGAGGTGCTAGGCAAGTTTAGTTGACCATCGTATGAGTTCGTGGGTGTGTTCGACCAGAATCAGTTCGGGAAGGCGGGAATGGCCTTAGGGAAATCGAGGTTAGCGAGATGACCAAGTTCGAGGTAGTGACTCGAGGGTTGGTAACGAGCGTTGTGAAGTGTGGTACGGATACTAGAACGAGTTCGAGTGTTCGTGACGAGTACTACGAGAAGGGAGAAGTGAACGTGTGTTTTGTGGCGGTGTGGCATGATTGTTTTCGCACGATAGCGGTGAAGACTATACCGACACCGCTTGTTTTGAGACCTAGAAGGAACATTCGGGACGAATGTTTCTAAGGAAAGAATGTTATACCGTGTTTCGAGTATATGCGTGAGGCGTGCGTGTACAATTTGAGCCTTAAGTAGGCATAGTTTGAAATTTGTACACAAGTGCCGAAAGGAGTCGTTTTCGACTAAACGTTTCCACGACTACGTTGGGAAAATTCGGCTATGTCATTTAGTATTTTTGCGGATTTTTAGGCGGCGGAACATTTTGGATCAACGGGAGGTGACACTTGTCACCCTCATTGACGGCAAAGAGAAGGCTTGGCCTTGGCGATTGGCTCCTCTTTTGTGCCTTGCTTTGTGGCTTGTTTTGTGGAGTGTTTTGTGGAGTGTTTTGTGGGTGCACTTGGCTTGATCTTGGCCTTACACTTGCCTTGCACATGGCTTGATCTTGGCCATTGGTTGGCCTTTGGTTTTGCTATAAATACCCTCTCTTTGAAGACTTCTTCATCCACTCTTCACTTGCCTAAGTCTTGAGAACCCTCCTCCTCTTGTTGACTCTCGCCCAAGAGCCCCTCTCCCTTGTGAAGGCCTTTTGGCGAAACCTTCCCTTTGTGAGCCTAAAGCGAGAACACCCCCTCCTTAGGGTGTTGTTCTCGTGTGGTACCCCTTTGTGGTATTAAAATACTCCTCCAAGTATTGTTATAATGCCCAAAATACCTTAGCCTTATACCTTGTAGTATTCCAAAGTTACCTCTACGTAGAGTCCGGAAATACTACCTTTTGTCCTTTTAGTCTCAAACCGAAACCCTAAGGAACCCTTCACTGTTGGTTGAAGTTTTGGAGTAGAAGTTGGATAGAACTTCTAAGGGTTGTTTGGAGCGGTTTGGAGCACTCGGAGTAGGAGCTAAACCTTGCTCAGGCGCGACATTATACTCGGATAATTTTGGGCTTATCGAGGTAAACACTACTGTCCTTCTATTGTAATTGGAAATTACATGTTGTAAGAATATATAGTTGAAGTATACTATATATAGAACTATACTTAGTACTGTGGCAATGTCTTTTGACTTAAGCCTGAAGAATTAAGAACTGAACTGTATTACAGTAGACTTGTGTAGTATTACTGTGTAGTAGAATTGTACACGTCCGGTTAGGCGTGTGAAACCCCCCCCTCTGGTTGGCTTGGTAGCCGGCCTCGATAGAGAAGGAGATTTACGCTGTGGCGGGGGGGGGAGATGCTGCCGAATTTTCTGTAGAATATTCTACGTTGTGGTCTAGATGATAATAGGCGCCTTGTGGCCTTATAGGTTGAAGTACTACGTGTGGCGCGATCTACTTGGCTTAAGGAGTAGCCATTGTTTGGAGCGTTTTGCTATTAGTCGATACTCGCCGCGAGGTATGTGAACCTCTTCCTATCTCTTCTAGCATGATATGTGTGTAACTATGTAGTACGGTAGACGATACGTGTGTTTAATGTATTTGATTGGTTTGAAACATAAAGTGTTATAACGGCTTTATGGGAAGTTGTTATAACGACTTTATGTAGGTAAGAAAATGGGTTGTGGTTTTAAAAGATAATTGATTTGATTTATAAGCGGCAGCGTTATAATAAAACTTGAAGTATTTCAAAAGATTTATGAATCGTTTTGAAAGAAGTGTAGTATTGTGCTTTGAAAACTTAAGAGTTATACTAGCTTTATGGGAAGTTAGGTATAACGGCTTAAGAATGGTTTCTTGATGTTAGAAGTTAAGAGACTTGATCTTATAAGATAAGAGACTTAACTTATTTGTTTTAATGTGAATGTTTGTGTGAAACCTCATTCGTGAGTAATGAGTACTTGATTTTATTTAAAGGGATAATGTTTCTTGATTTGGAAATCGAATGTGTATCGACAGGACCTGCAGCGTTAATAAAGGAAAATGTATTGAATAATGATGAATTGTATTAAAACCGGTAGAAACCTCCATCCGCATAGAAACTAAGATGAGACAAAATGATATTACATTTTCTAGATCACCTTTGTAATAAGAATGTTGTAAACAAGAATAACCTACTCTCACGTACGACATAATTTACTCAATTATTCTAAAAAGGAATCAAGTGATTAAGTTTATGAACTATGAAACCTTTTGAAAATGAGAAGCTTGAGTAATTGAAACTAGGCACACTGGAACTTAGGAAAGAATGTTGTTAGTTGATTTTGACAAGGAATGTGGGTTGGTCATTCTAATACTACGGTATCGGGTGACTTTTATAAAAGTAATGGATCTCTTTTAAAGAACTTAACGTATGTAGTACTTTGGAGTTAAAAACCCGGACTTTGGCATAAAATGAAAGTACTTTGAGTTGTGTGAAACTTGCCTATGCTTGTTGTTGTGAAACTTGCCTATGCTTGTGATGATAGCCTTTGTTGTGCAAGTGTGGTATTTTTGTATTACCGCGTCTCTCGATAGAGGGCCGGTCGACTTGTTGAGAACTTACTTGGACATGCTGGCAGTGATGGAGAATTCCACGGGTATGCTCCGCTGATAGTGTTATTCCGTGGACTAGCTCTCCGAGGTTTCTTCGCTCGGCTGGGTATCGGTGGTCGGCTCTCGTGCTTGCCGTCTCGCGGTGATTCGGCCTTGGTATCCGGTAGTCACCCTGACTTGCCCGTTCGATATAGTGACGGTTTCGTGATCTGACCTTCGTCCCGGTGGTCACCCTCGTACTTGCCGGTCAGTGCGTGACCGGCCTTGGTATCCGGTGAGTCGGCTCTGACTTGCCCGTGACGGCCGTGTCTTGGTTGCATTGTATTATTGGTACGGTCGGATCGGGTAGTTATACTTGTCTGCACGGTTTTATAACACAGGTGGGACATGGTGTTCATGTATAATCCTTGGTATGGTTATATCATAAAGCCAAGGCGATGAGGAAGAAATTCCACGCACGAGTGATAATTTGGAGGCGTGAGTCCACTGTCTTAATGTATCGGTTATATGTTATATATCGTAGTTTGGTCATCATACATGTCTCCCGCTTTATATAGACTATTATGATTTCATTCTGATATTCTGATTTCACATGCCAGTACTGTTGTCTTGACCTCGCCCGGTGCGTTCACGCAGTAAGTGCGTCGGTACCGCCGATCCGCGTTTAGGATCTCATTTCGTTTTGGGAAGCTCCGTTCCGTCGGAGGCTTATCTTTGGTATGTTACCACGAGTCCGTAAGTTCTTATGCGCTCGTGGTATGGCGGGCCCTGTCCCATCATAGTTGTTGTATAAATCTTAAGTGCAGTAATCTTGTGGCGTGGTTGTAAAAGGATTAAATCGTTCGTGTTTTATGTATATCAAGGCAATTGTTTTGGTTGGCTTGCTTATTTATTATATCTCTTATTTCTTGTGTAAAGTTTTTATTTCCATTGGTTTTCTCGATGTTGTATCACTAGGGTGCGGGGTAAGGCACGATGTGGGCCCGGTTCGGGGCGTCACGCTTTCTCTCGGCCGGGTATGGACATTACCCGCACGCAGCTCACGCCGCGGATGCGAGGCGCAGAGGTCGACGAGTGGGCGACGGCGGCGAAGAAGGCGGGGCGGGAGGTCTTCGGTGGTTATCGTGGTGGCGGCCTCGGCAGATCTAGATTCGCACCACGGCCGGCTCGAGCACTCTGCCGTCCTCGGCCTGACGAGTTTTCGAGGGCGCACTGGGCCCTGTGGCTTGGGCGTCGAGTAGCGAGGCGGCGATCGGGACCACCACGGTGTGGCCGACGGTAGATCCCATTACGGAAGTGTGGTACTACTTATGGATCTTGTTACGGTTGTGGCGGCAGGTCACTTTGCGAGGATGTCCGGCCGGCGTGGCGGTGGTAGGGCTCACCTTCGGGTTACGTGGCGGCCGTCATCTCCTGATTACTCGCCCGTGGCGAGGTGCTCATGGGTCACAGGTCGCGGCAGGTCGTGGCTCAGTCCTAGTTCTAGCGGTCCTCGAACCGCATTTATGCTTTGTCCGGTACCGACAGATCGGAGGCCTCACGATGTAAATCACGCCTTGTACCGGTTACGGGTTTGATGTTTATGCCTTGATAGATCCGGGTTCTACTCTGTCTATATATCTCCCTTGTTGCTAGTAGGATAGGGATAGAGCACGAGTCCATAGACCCTTTCGAGGTAGCTACGCGATGGGTGATTCGGTGGTAGCTCGGCGGGTATATAGGGCTTGTCCTGTGACCATTCTGATCGCCGGACCTAGCCGACTTGATAGAGTTGGAGATGATTGACTTCGACGTGATTATGGGGATGGATTGGCTAGCTTCTTGCTATGCCAATGTAGCTATGAGAGAGAGTAATGCAGTTCGGTTTCTGAGAGCCGGTTGTTGAGTGGGAGGAGCACGGTATCGCCGGGGTAGGTTTATTTCTACCTCAAGGCTAGGAAGATGGTGCGAGAAGGGTATATCTACCATCTAGTTCGAGTGTTTGATCGAGGCTGCGGTACCAGATTTTGATCGATTCCGTAGTCACGAGTTCCCAGACGTGTTCCTGGATGACCTCGGGTATCCTCCCGAGAGGAGATTGAGTTTTGTATTGACATATTGCGGATACCGGCCTATTTCCATTCCGCCATCTGAGAATGGCACCGCCGAAGTTGAGAGAGTGAAGGATCGGCTTAGGGATTTGCTAGAGAAGCGGCTTCATTAGGCCCGATGTTTCTCTCCACGGGCGCCGTATTGTTCGTGAAGAAGAAGGGCGGGGCGCTGCGCATGTGTGTTGATTCTGAGCGGTGAACAAGGTGACCATTAAGAAGATACCCTCCCGTGATTGATGATTTGTTCGACCAGTTGCGAGTGCGAGATGTTTCTCAGATTGATCTGCGATCGGGCTATCATCAGTGCAGTCGAGAGGTGGATGTCCCCAGATCGCATTCGGACGTGCGGGCATTATGAGTTCGTGGTCATGTCTTTTGGGTTGACCAATGCTCCGTGTATTCATGGATTTGATGAACCGAGTGTTCAAACCATTTTTGACACGTTTGTGATAGTGTTCATCGATGATATCTTGGTTTATTCTCGCCAGGCGAGAGCACGCGAGCATTTGAGGCTGTCTTGTGATTCTCCAGACCAGCGATTTACGCCAAGTTTTCCAAATGTGAGTTTTGGTTGACTTGATGGCGTTTCTTGGGCATATTGTCGGCTGATGGCATTCGAGTTGATACGGCGAATCGAAGCGATCGAGACTTGGCGAGACCTACTACTCGGCCAGAGGTTCGCGATTTCGGGCCTTGCGGGTTATTATCGGCGGTTCGTGGAGAAGTTTGCTTCTATCTCGCACCATTGACTAGGCTGACTCGAAGGCAGCCAAGTTTGATGGTGATGCTTGTGGCGGGGTTTCGATTCGAAAGAGAGGCGACGACCGCCCGTTCTTACTCTTCCGGAGGTCGGATGGTTATGTCGTGTATTGTGATCGCCGAGCATCGGGTTGGGATGTGTATTGATGCAGCATGGCGGGGTTATAGCATATGCATCCCGACAAATGAAGAAACACGAGAGGAACTACCCCACCCATGATTTGGAGTTGGCGGTAGTGATTCACGCTTTGAAGATCCGAGGCACTATTTGTATGGGGTTCACGTGGATATTTATACGCACCACAAGAGCCTCGGTATATCTTCACGAGAGGAGCCGAACTTACGACGAGACGGTGGTTAGAGTTGCTTAAGGATTACGATGTTGATATCCTATACCACGGGGAAGGCCATGTTGTGGCGGTGCTCTTAGTCGTAGGTCGATGGGAGCCTATCGGATGTGCGACTAGAGAGGAGGACATGGTTCGTGATTTGCATCGCTTAGCGAGCCTTGGTGTCCGTTTGATTGATTCGATAGCAATGGGGTTAGAGTTCGTGAGGTTGCAGTCTTCCATCGCCGAGGAGGTGAAGAGGCAACGATTCGAGGATCCGGCTTTGATTCGATATCGTGATACGCCTCTTCGTGAGGCAAGGGTCCTTTTGAGTAGCACGATGGGGTGCTAAGGTTTGAGGCGGTATGTGTTCGGATGTTTGAGGACTTGGCGAAAGTTCTCGGGAAGCACACAGCGCGTTACTCTATCCATCCGGTCGACCAAGATGTACCACGACCTTAGATCCGTGTATTGGTGGGATGGCGAAGAGGACGTTGCGAGTTCGTAGCTCGGTGCGTGTTGTCGCAGTGAAGGTAGAGCACCGAGGCCCGGTGGTTTTATTCTGACGATTGAGATCCCGACCGGAAGTGGGAGGTAATCAACATGGACTTCATCACGGGATTACCTCGCACTCGGAGGAGACATGATTCTATATGGGTTATCGCCGACAGTGACGAAATCAGCCCACTTTCTTCCGTCAGACGACTTTTTCTACCGAGGATTATGCGGACTTTACATCCGAGAGATCGTCGATCGCATGGAGTCCCTACCCGATCATATCGCATGAGGAGCCCGGTTACGGCTAACTTCGGAGGTCCTTCCAGAGGTTTAGGGGCGCAGTGAGCTCGAGTCTGCATTTCATCCACAGACGACAGCAGAGCGCACTATCCACTCTCGAGGATATCTGCGAGCTGTGTTATTGACCAGTGGTAGTTGGGAGGATCATTTGCCTCTAGTTGAGTTCGCTTATAATAATAGCTACCACCCAAAGATTCGGATGGCGCCTTATGAGGCCTTGTATGGGAGGAAGTGCAGATCGCCTATAGGTTGGTTCGATGTGGGCGGCGGCTAGTGGGACCAGATTTGGTACAGCGATGGATAAGGTGAAACTTATCCGAAGAGCGGTTATTAATGACTCGAGTCGGCCAAGTCGATCACGGATCATCGCCGTCGACATCTTGAGTTCGAGGTTCATGATTGGGTTTTCCTAAAGGTGTCACCCATGAAGGGTGTGATGAGATTCGGGAAGAAGGAAGCTCGGCCAAGGTACATTGGGCGTTTGATTGTCGCGAGGTAGGCAAGGTTGCCTACGAGTTGATCCGCCGTCCGATCTGGAGGCGGTGCATCCGGTGTTTCACGTATCTATCTTTGAGGAGATGTATCGGATCCATCTAAGGTGCACCCGATTGACGATGTCCGTGACCAGGGGTTATCGTATGAGGAGATTCCATAGCGATAGTCGATCGTCGTGTTAGGCGTCCGCGGACGAAGGGCGTGGCTTCCACAAAGTCTTGTGGCGAACGAGCTCGGGAGGAGATGACATGGGAAGCCGAGGAGGACATGAGGCGGAAGTATCCTCACCTATTCCCCACACCTCCAGGTAAATTCACTTTCCTACTTGCAAATTTTCGTTATCGTTTCTGCCTATGTGTTGCTCTGTGGCCGTGTGTGGCATTTACAACTGTTTAAGCTTCTTCGATAACTGTCTTGGGAAGGAACATTCGGGACGAATGTTTCTAAGGAGGGGAGAATGTTATACCCCGTATTTCCAGAGTATGTACGTAAGGGAATACGTACGAAAGTCTTGCCTTAAAGATAAGCCTTGGACGTTTTATTTTGTACACAACTCACTAAAAGAAACGTTTCCACAGCTTTCGTAGAGTAAATTCCGGCTATGCCATTTCTTATTTTTGCGGATTTTTCCGAGAGACGAAACATTTTGGACCAACGGGAGGGCAACACTTGGCACCCTCCCATTGATGGACTTGAATCGTCCATGGACGAAATTGGAGAGCCAAGGCACGTTTTTTGTGCCTTGTGCACAAGTCGAGGTTGGTAGGATATTTGTGTTTAATTAATCCTCACCCTACACTTGCCTTGCACTTGTCTTCATCTTGGCCATTGGTTGGCAAGGCTTGACCTATAAATACCCCCCTTAGAGATGAAGAGTTCTTCATCCACAAATCTCCCAAGTCTTGAAAAATCCTCTCCTCTCCCTTTGTAGTCTTCTCGTGCAAAAACACCTCCCCTCCTGTGAAGGCCCTCGGCGAATACCCCTCTCTAGCCTAGTAGTTTGGCGAGAGCCCCACTAGCCTAGCCAAAAATCTACCCTCCCTTGGTAGAAAAGTTACCTTCTTGTATCGTTATAATGCCCAAAATACCCTAGCCCAAATACCTTAGTACTTAGTAGAAGTTGTGAAGAACTTCTAAGGTTCTGGAGCATACAACTTAGGAGCAAAACCTTGCTCAGGCGCGACTTTTTCTAGGATATTATTGGGCTTACCGAGGTAACTAATCCTAACCCTCTTTTGAATTAGAAAATATATATTGTTGTAGTATAAGGATAAGTATAAATACTTAGAAGTATATCACAGAATAGAATTGAACTGTTATCACAGTAGAAGGGTTTAAAGAAGAATAATTGAATCAGACTTACATGGGATCGTTTCACGATGAGACTTATATAGCTCACCGTGGTAGGAAGTCGCCCGACTTTCCGTAGAATTGTGAACCCTCTGCTTAGAATGACCTTGAGTAGTCTTTGATAGATATCTGTGACCATTATAGGCTGACTCTCTGCGCGCGACATATTCAACTTGGCAGGTGGTTTTCGCTGAGAAGGTATGTGATTCTTCCTAAAGCATGATATTTTACAATATATATATAGTACGGTAGACGTACATATGTTAACTGAATAATAACTACGGCAATGTCTTTGACTTAAGCCTGAATAACACTTACGGCAATGCCTCGGCTTAAGCCCGAATAACACTTACGGTGATGCCTCGGCTTAAGCTTTGAATAATAAAGATCCAAAGCATTTCAAAAGAATACTGAATCACTTTTAAAGAGAACTAATTGGTTTTTAAAACAGAAGCTTAAGAGTTATACTAGCTTTATGGGAAGTTAAGTATAACCACTTAAGATTGATAAAAGAAACAAGTTTGCCTATGTGTTTATAAAAGACTTATATTGTGAAAAGAATAATAAGATGGTTTGATAAGTAGACATGATATGATGCTATGTGTGTTAGTATCTTGTAACGTTTGTATAGGTGAGTATCCTTGTTGTGCTTATGTTGTTTAAAGATAAGTTGTTATGTTAGTATACTATCACTCACCTCTTGAGATGATCAGGGGTTAAGCGCCTCCGTCACGGGGTAGACTCAGCGATGCAGGACCATGATTCGAGAATACCTCATGCGGGTCGGGGGCCTATGCGAGCTACGAGAGTTCCGTGTTAGTATGCGGGGTTATGCCTCATGCGGTGCATGTGGCCATGCGGACAGCGAGTCGGGGCGATGTCGGAGTAGCTACCTCGATGCGGGGTTATACCTCATGCGGGCCCGTGAGTGGCCTATGCGGACTCGGAGTCGTGATTAGGCTTGCGAGAATGATGATGAGGCGAGTGGCCTGTTTCGATCATTCGCAGCCTAGACAAGACTCATTCTGATTACCTATTGTTGCTCTTGTTTGTGATGTGGCACTATATGCGGTTCCTCGTTGTTTCACATATTTGTAAACCGGTTTTAAAAATGATATGTTTTCATTTAAGTACTTTCTGATTCGCATACTTAGTACTGTTGTCGACCTCGCCCGGGCTGCGTTCATGCCGGTAAGGGCAAGCAGTGCTAGATCCGCATCCTTAGGATCTCTACGTTGGTGTCGGGAGCTCCATCTCTTGGAGGCTCTACTTTTGGTATGATCTCCTGTTGTAGATAGTTTGTACGATCAGGGTATGGCGGCCCTGTCCGCCATAGTTGTATATTTCCTTAGAGGTGCGTAGTCATGTTATGCGATGTCGGATGTAATCTTGAACTATGATTATATATATATGCCGAAAGGCGATGTTTTCTCACATAAACTGTGTCTTATTTTATAAACTGTTTCATGTCTTGTTTTATATTTCCGCTGATTTCTCTGATGTATGACTACTTGGGTGCCCCGGTAAGGCACCAGTCACGGGCCCCGGAACGGGTCGTGACATTACCCTCCCCTGAGCCCATACTAAGTCGTCTGCAGCCTCGGTAACACGAAATTTTTTCCGCGGTGTAACAATTAGGTTGACTAAGTCGTTGGCCAACGCAATGGACATGTCTTTGATATAGTCCGGTTGTCAACTAATATAGATGAAATATAATGATCAAGTCATTTGTATAGACACTTGACAAATCCTAAGATTGATTGAAGGTGTCGTGAATGAAAGGATTTATCTTCCCACATAGAAGTTCAGTTCACATGTTTCGTGTTGCTAAACTTTACATGTTGAGTTCGTCTTCCGACGCATTGTAGGAGTTTCGTGAAGACCCTATTGTCATTAGTGTCGATATTTCAATTATCTACAACTTTCATTTTTTGTGTTTTTCCAAATTCTCAACCTATAATGGTGTGTTGGCCACGTAAAGCTAGATCATCCGATAACATATCCTTAAATCATCCTTTTGGAGTGCTTATACTCATACTTGGCTTAAGTGTCTCTCTTAGGACTTTCTAAACTTCCTATGTACTATTCATATAACTTGTCATATGCCCTTTATAAAATCCTGACATGTGGGCTCCACCTTAACTTACGGTTACGAGGGCTATTTGTCAAGTAACGTATTAACCAACTTACACCATATGGCCTCCACTGTCGTTTATATGTTATTCTTATACATATATAATAGAATCATCATCCCTAATCCTTGTATATCTTTACCCTTCCCTCAGCCCATACTAAGTCGTCTTCAGTCTCGGAAACACGAAAAGTTTTCCGGGGTGTAACAATTAGGTTGACTAAGTCGTTGGCCAACGCAATAGACATGTCTTTGATATGGTCCTGTTGTCAACTAATATAGATGAGATATAATGATCAAGTCATTTGGATATACACTTGACAAATCCTAAGCTTGATAGAATATGTCGTGAATGAAAGGATTTTATCTTCCCACATAGAGGTTCAGTTCACATGTTTCGTGTAGCTAAACTTTACATATTGAGTTCGTCTTTCAGCTCAGTCTAGGAGTTTTGTGAAGTCCCTAATGTTGTTAGTGTCGATATTTCAATTATCTACAACTTTCATTTTTTGTGTTTTCACAAATTCTCAACCTATAATGGTGTGTTGGCCTCGTAAAGCTAGATCACCCGAAAACATATCCTTAAATCATCCTTTTGGAGTGCTTATACTCATATTTGGCTTAAGTGTCCCTCTTCATGGGCTGCTGATTGGTCACACAGGTGGTCGTGGGTCATGGCTGCAGCCTAAGAGTCATCGGTTAAAGATTGTAGAGCCCGATGTTGGTTCATTTCCCATGGTTCTTGGTAGTTCAAAACGTGTGGAAGTCGAACAACCTACCCTACAAACGAGACTTGGTAATTTGGGGCATTTAATGGCTGAAAGAACCAAGGAAACATCTCATTCAATGGGGCCTCGAAAATTGATAAGGGTGAGAACCGAAGAGTCACCTATCCTAACGAATTCAATTGTTGCGGAAAACATAGGGGCAACTCGTCAAAAGAGACTTGGAAAGTTGATGGCTACGGAATTCGAAGGGACTTCTCTTCAATCAAGTCTTGGAAGATCAACTTATGTGGAAATTGAAGGGTCACTCCTTTCCAAATCGCCTAAGAACTCTCATTTGATCTCGGCCAATGGAGCATTTATTGCCAAAAGGCTTGAGCCATTTATGGCAACTCTTTCCAATAGTGCACTACTCTTGAATTCCCCAACAAATGCATCTAATGCACGTACTAAACGTGCAAGGAGTTTTAATTCAACATAGGAAACTTAGGCAGGAATCTTTACAAGTCCTTGTCTAGAACCAAAAGGACTTAAATCTATTATGATCTCATCCCCTCTTGTAATGACACCTTTGAGTGACCACTGCTCCCCTCCCCCATTTCTTGTTTGCATAACGTTGAGTATTGAGAACCCTCAATGACTGATTGTAGCCATCCTTATTTCCGTTATTAGTAATAATATTTGCATTTACCTGGAAAAAAAAAGTGTCCCTCTTAGGACATTCTAAACTTCCTATGTACTATTCATATAACTTGTCATATGCCCCTTATAATATCCTGATATGTGGTCCCCACATTAACTTACGGTTACGATGGCTATTTGTCAAGAAATGTATTAACCAACTTACACCATATGGCCTCCACTATCGTCTATATCTTATTCTTATACATATATAACAGAATCTTCATCCCTAATACTTGTATATCTTTACCGTCCCCTGAGCCCATACTAAGTCGTCTGCAGTCTCGGTAACACGAAAAAATTTCCAGGGTGTAACAATTAGGTTGACTTAGTCGTTGGCCAACGCAATGGACATGTCTTTGATATGGTCATGTTGTCAACTAATATAGATGATATATAATGATCAAGTCATTTGGATAGACACTTGACAAATCCTAAGCTTGATTGAATGTGTCGTGAATGAAAGGATTTTATCTTCCCACATAGAAGTTCAGTTCACATATTTCGTGTAGCTAATCTTTACATATTGAGTTCGTCTTCCGGTGCAGTCTAGGAGTTTCGTGAAGACCCTAATGTCGTTAGTGTCGATATTTCAATTATCTACAACTTTCATTTTTTGTGTTTTCACAAATTCTCAACCTATAATGGTGTGTTGGCCTCGTAAAGCTAGATCACCTGAAAACATATCCTTAAACCATCCTTTTGGAGTGCTTATACTCATATTTGGCTTAAGTGTCCCTCTTAGGACATTCTAAACTTCCTATGTACTATTCATATAACTTGTCATATGCCCCTTATAAAATCCTGACATGTGGGCCCCACCTTAACTTACGGTTACGAGGGCTATTTGTCAAGAAATGTATTAACCAACTTACACCATATGGCCTCCACTATCGTCTATATCTTATTCTTATACATATATAACAGAATCTTCATCCCTAATACGTGTATATCTTTACCCTCCCCTTAGCCCATACTAAGTCGTCTGCAGTCTCGTTAACACGAAATGTTTTCCAGGGTGTAACAATTAGGTTGACTTAGTCGTTGGCCAACGCAATGGACATGTCTTTGATATGGTCATGTTGTCAACTAATATAGATGAGATATAATGATCAAGTCATTTGGATAGACACTTGACAAATCCTAAGCTTGATTGAATGTGTCGTGAATGAAAGTATTTATCTTCCCACATAGAAATTCAGTTCACATGTTTCGTGTAGCTAAACTTTACATATTGAGTTCGTTTTCCGACGCAGTCTAGGAGTTTCGTGAAGACCCTTATCTTGTTAGTGTCGATATTTCAATTATCTACAACTTTCATTTTTTGTGTTTTCCCAAATTCTCAACCTAAAATGGTGTGTTGGCCTCGTAAAGCTAGATCACCCAAAAACGTATCCTTAAATCATTGTTTTGGAGTGCGTATACTCATACTTGGCTTAAGTGTCCCTCTTAGGACTTTCTAAACTTCCTATGTACTATTCATATAACTTGTCATATGCCCTTTATAAAATCCTGACATGTGGGCCCCACCTTAACTTACGGTTATAAGGGCTATTTGTCAAGTATCGTATTAACCAACTTACACCATATGGCCTCCACTGTCGTCTATATTTTATTTTTATACATATATAACAGAATCATCATCCCTAATCCTTGTATATATTTACCCTTCCCTCAGCCCATACTAAGTCGTCTGTAGTCTCGGTAACATGAAAACATTTCCGGGGTGTAACAATTAGGTTGACTAAGTCGTTGGCCAACGCAATGGACATGTCTTTGATATGGTCCTGTTGTCAACTAATATAGATGAGATATAATGATCAAGTCATTTGGATAGACACTTGACAAATCCTAAGATTGATTGAATGTGTCGTGAATGAAAGGATTTATCTTCCCACATAGAAGTTCAGTTCACATGTTTCGTGTAGCTAAACGTTACATATTGTCACGACCCGATCCCGGGCCCGTGACTGGTGCCTTACCCGGGCACCCAAGTAGACATACATCAGAGTAACCAGCGGAATATAAAAACAAGACAAGAAACAATATGAAATGAGAAACAGTTTAACCAAGAAAAGATTGTCTTTCGGCATGTATATATATATCAAGAGTGAACAGTTACATCCTAACTATACAACAGTACTACCGACCTCTAAGAATGTAACAACAACTATGACGGGACAGGGCCCCGCCATACCCCTGAATGTACAAGTACCTACAGTGACAGGGGACTATACCAAAAGATAAGCCTCCGGAGAAACGGAGCTTCCCAAACGCTGAACTGCGATCCTATGAGCGAGGATCAACAACTGGTGTACCTCTACCTGCGGCATGAACGCAGCCCCCCGAAGGAGGTCAGTACAACAGGTACCAAGTATGTGAAACTGAAAATACTATAATGAAATCACATTTCATCATTTTATAAAATCATTTCGCAATAAGTAAACAGTTATGTCAAGTAAGGGGACGCATATCCTCAAAATAATCACTCACACATAACTATGGGTCTCACGCCCATAATATCAATCATGCCCGTGGAACCCATTCCTCACTGCCGGCAGTACATGATGTAAAACAACACCCATATGTGAACCTGAACACTAGATCCTGCCTGCGTCATTAAACCGATCGGGCCAAGTAGAGTAGCCAACTACCAGATCCGAAGGCTAGTCATATAACTTCACGGGCCAAGTACGGAAGCCAACTACCAGATCCAAACCAGCCACGCAACTGGCCGAGGCAAGTATCTTAAGCTAGCGTACCAGAGCCTACCGTCTCATGAGATATGACTGTGGTAAGTATCTTAAGCTATCTACCAGAGCCTGCCGATACACGAGAAATGACCAGGACAAGTATCTAAAGTGTGCCTGTAACCACATGTACAAATCAAGCCCGTGATTGTTCGTCACCGCGGCAAGCTTCATGGATTAGCGGTCCATGGACTAATAACATAACCCGGGGATTTAACCCCTCACAATGACCGCATGCCATGAAACCATCCTACTGGACGCATACCCGTGGGCCACCCATCGTGTCAGTATGTCCAAAGGAAATAACAAGATAATACTCAAAGTGGATGCATACTCGTGGGCCACCCATCGTGTCAGTATGTCCAAAAGAAATAACCAGATAATACTCAAAGTGGACGCATACCCGTGGACCATCCAACGCGTCAGTATGTCCAACAATCAATCAAATAGCGGGCCCTCCACCGAGAGACACGGTAGCACAAAATCAAACACTTGCACCACAACAAAGCTATCACCACAAGCATAGACAAGTTTAAGGTACTTTTATTTTATGTCAACAATCCGGGTTTCAACCCCAAAATACTACATACTTTCATTCTTTCAAAAGACATCTTTTTAGGTAAAAGCCATACGATACTATCACTCGTAGTATCAAACACATTTTCTTTTCAAACCAAATTACTACACCTTTCAGAAAATCCTTACAAGGCTTTTAAAATCAAGTACTCTATACTTTTTAAACCAAGTGCTTTATAGTTTTAAGACAATATCAAGTATACTTTTAAAACCCCGTAAATTACTCTTTTCAAAACAAGTAACCCATACTTAAATCAAGTTATTTCTCCTTTTCCAAAATCAAGTCGTTTATAAGTAAAGTCTCTTATTTTAACTTCATAAAGTTGTTATAACTAACTTCCCATAAAGCTATTATAACACTTTATGTTTTAAATAAACCAAATTCATTTCTGTTATACCCCGTATTTCCAGAGTATGTACGTGAGGACATACGTACAAAAATTTGAGCCTTAAAGATTAGGCAAGCACGAAATTTTGTGCACAAGTACCGAAAAAAATCGTTTTCCGACGAAACGTTTAGCAAGACTTGCGAAGGGAAAATTCCGGCTATGTCATTTATATTTTTTGCGGATTTTTCCGAGAGACGAAATATTTTAGACCAACAAGAGGGCGACACTTGGCACCCTCTAATTGGTGGACTTTGGGGCGGCAATTGGACGAAATGGAGAGTGGGAGTAGGTAGGATATTTTGTGATATTTGTGTGGTAGATGGATAAGAGGCACATGGATGAATCTTGACCCTACACTTGCCTTGCACTTGGCATGATCTTGGCCATTGGTTGGCCATTGCTTGACCTATAAATACCCCCTTAGTTGAAGACATTTCTTCATCCACAAACCATTTTCTAAGTCTTGAAAATCCCTTCCCCCTCTTGGTAGTGTTTCGTCCAAACACCCCTCCCCTTTGAGAAGGCCCGCTTGGCGAGAGCCCTCCCCTTGGCGAAAGTATCCTCCTCACAGTGGTGCTAGCCAGGGTACCCCCTTTGCCTAGTTGTTCTCATAAAATACACCCCCACCTTGGTAGAAATATTCTCCAAGTATTGTTACTATTCCCAAAATACCTTGGCCCAAATACCTTGTAGTATTCCAAGGTTACACTTATACGAAAAGCCCAGAAATACTATTATACGTCCCTTCAGTCACTAAACGAAACCCTAAGGAAAATCTTCACGGTTGGTTGAAGTATTAGGAAGAAGTTTCGTAGAACTTCTAAGGGTTGTTTGGAGCGGGTTGGAGCACCCGGAGTGGGAGCTAAACGTTGCTCAGGATCGACATTAAAACTTGGATAATTTTGGGCTTATCGAGGTAAATACTCTTGTCCTTATATTGTAATTGGAAATTACATACTGTTGTAGCATAGAAATGAATATAAGTTTCATAGAAGAGAATTGAACTGTAATAGAAGGATATTCTGAGAATAGACACGACTGGAATCACATCAGAAGAATATTCTACAAGAGTAGTCTAGGCTTTGATAGACTTGTTTAACCTTTATAGGTTGAATGTTCTGCGAGTAGCATGTACTACTTGAAAGGTGGACAAGGTTAGCCGGGTTATAGCCGTGGAGCGTTTTGCTAATAGTCGATAATCGTCGCGAGGTATGTGATTCTTCCTATACTCTTGAGCATGATATTTTAAATATATATATAGTACGGTAGACGTACGTGTGTGAACTGAATAATAATTACGGCAATGTCTTGTGACTTAAGCCTGAATAATAAGGATCTTGAAGCATTTCAAAAGAATACTGAATCATTCTTTAACAGAAGAGTAATGCTTGGTTTTAAAAGCTTAAGAGTTATACTAACTTTATGGGAAGTTAGGTATAATGGCTTAAGAAAGATAAAAAGAATGGTTTATTAATTTAGAAGTTAAGAGACTTGACTTAAAGGAATTAATATGAATTTTGTTAATAAGTGTGAAACCTCATTCGTGAGTAATGAGTACGTGGTTTTTAAAATGGGATAATGTTTTACTGATTTCGGAAATCAGAATAAGTATCGAACAAACCATTGCAGCGCTAATAAAAGGAAATGTACTGAATAATTAAGTATTATTAAAACCAGTAGAAACCTCCATCTGCATAGAAGCTAAGATGAGACAACATGATATTACATTTCCTAGATCATGGCTGCTTTAATAAGATTGTTATAAACAAGAATAACCTACTCACATATAAGGCATATGTTTCTCAAATCGTTTTAAAGGAGAATTATATCATTAAGTGATTAAAACTATGAACTACGAAACCTTTTGAAAATGAGAAACTTGAGCATTTGAAATTAGGCAAACTTGAACGTTTGGAAAATAATGTTGTTAATTGATTTTACAAAAGGAAGTGTTTTGGTTTACTTAAAAAGATAGTCACTCTATTTTAATACTACGGGTATGGTGTGACTTTTGAAACGGATCTTTTAAAGAGTTAATGTATGAAGTACTTTGGGGATAAAAACCCGAAAGTGTTAACATAAAGTAGAAAGTACCTTGCGTGAATAACTTGATTGTGTTGGTTTGTGATAGCCTTGTAATACTTTCTTGTTGATTTGATAAGTAAATATGTTAGGATGCTACGTGTGTTAGTATCCGTGATGTTTGTGTAAAGGGTTTCCACTTGTTGTGCTTATGTTGTTTAACGATAAGTTTGTTATGTTATTATATCACATACCCCTTGACTTATTATACCGAGGGCTTGCCACTTGATGCGGGTCTATACGGCTATGCGGTCTATGTGACTATGCGAGCAGCGGTATGCTCGGGATTGATCATTCGGGTGTTTTATCCGTCACGGGGATGCCTATGCGATGCTGTGACTATGCGGTCTATTGAGACTATGCGGATTGCGGGAGTCGAGGAGTGCAGGGGTTAGCTACCCCGACGGGTCTATACGACTATGCGGGTCTATGTGTGATCTATGCGAGTGCGGGAAGTCGAGATTAGGCACACATAATGATCTTATGGGCGATCGGCCTTGCCCGATCATTAGCGGCCTAGAAAAGACCGATTCTGATATATCTATTTCACCCTTGATTGATGTTGTGGGCGTGAGACCCATAGTTATATTTGAGTGATGACTTTGAGGCGTGAGTCCACGACTTGACATATTTGCTTATTTATTGTGAATCGTAGTTTGGTTATCATACATGTCTCTCGCTTTATATAGACTACTATGATTTCATTTACAACATTTTGATTTCACATACTTGGTACTGTTGTCGACCTCCTTGAAGTGCGTTCATCTGCGCGAGTAAGTACACGATCATTGATCCTAGCTCTCAGTCCGATTGGCGTTTGGGAAGCTCGTTTCTCGGAGGCTTATCGATGGTATAGTCCCTGTTGTTGTAGGTGCTTACATTCGGGTATGGCGGGCCCTGTCCGCCATTATTATCATGTCACTCTTAAGTGCAGTAAATCTTTGTTGTGGGCGAGTTGTAAAGGGATGTAATTGTTCATATTTAAGTTTTATATATTATGCCGAAAGGCAAATTTTCTCGAATAAGCTGTTTTACACTTCTTGATATTTTATGTCTTGTTTTATGTTCGTGATTACTCGATGTATGTCTACTTGGGTGCAGGTTGGTTCGTGACAAAAGTGGTATCAGGCGATTAATCCTCGGAAAGTGTCTCTGCACCGTATCTAGTAGAGTCTTGATTATCGGTATGTTGTGCACCATACAAATAATCAGGAGGCTATAGGATATTTAGGATTGGTTTCCATTCTTCTCACTCAGAGATCGTGCCTTAGAGCTGTGTTATAAGTTGGACCCCTCTAACGTATTTCTTTCCCTTACCATTATGCCTCGCGTAAGGCAGGGCCCGATGAGGGGCAAGCAGCCGAGGCTGCGAGTTAATCTGAGAGGTTACGAGGGCACATGCCCAATCATCACCTGATATGGTGCTTCATTCGAGGAGTTCTGCGACATCGCCAGCCCCAGCAGAGTTTAGCGCAGCGGCAGCAGTTCCTACTGCGGCCATGATAGTTGAACCTTCAGTTCCACGACCGGGAACAGAGAATATAGATTTCAAATAGACGACCATTACTAGCTATGGATTTAGCAACAGAGTATATTATCTACCGATATATCACGGGTCTTGATGACTATCTAAAGGAAGGATGTGCAAGAGTAGCTCTTCAGTCAGGCTTGAGCATGGCATGTGTACGGGCTTATGCGCAGCGTGCGAAAGCGTAGGGATCAGCGGGTTAACCAAAATCAGCGAGAGGAGGGCGAGCAGCGAGGTCCTTTGGTAACTTTCGAGGCGAATCGCCTCGGCAGATCGATATGCGCCTCCGCGAGCAGTGGTCCTCGCGAAGTGCGGGGCGTTGAGTATTTAGTAGTGGTCAGAACTCCAGGGTTTCTGGTTCACAGATTTACATAGGTTCTAGCCCGGCGATTGATTTTCCCAGTGTTGCGATGTGACAGGCGTCGTCGGGAATGTCGTCTTTTTGTTGGAGCTTGTTATACTTACGGCCAGCAGGGCCATTTTGCGAGGAATTGTCCGACTAAAGGTGGCGCGGATGTAGAGACTCAGCCTTCAGGATCAGTGGCTAGTTAATCACCTTCCCTAGCTATGCGCCCTACGGGGCAGGATTGATTAGAACGACAAAGGGGAAGTGAAGCGGTAGATACATGTATATCCTTAAACCCTCTAGAGATTGTAGGTGTGATAAGATAAGAGTATCATAAGTGTTAATTGTGATTAGAAATCATGGTTAGTTAACCGGGTAAGATTGGGGGGCAGAGAAAGTGTGAGCCTTAGAGTTTTATACGTAGAGACCTTAGAGGTAAGGCCATCTCGAGTAAAAGATGTATTTTTTTATTTATGTGTTTTGACCCTTATCGGAGTGCATAGTGCACGTGAGATTTAGTTGTATAATAAGTCCCTGAGTAGTGTGGAATGAAAGAGGGTAGTTGAACTAAGAAGACCACTAGGTTTTCGTGACTTGATTAGTGAGATCGTTCGGATCGGGAACAAGAGTTTTTTGCGATAGCGAGTCGGGTTGAGGCCGTCGCGGGTGAACCCGCGACTGTTTTGTGGTGGGGTCGAGTTCGGGGTGGTCCTACGGTGGTAGGGTCACGAGGTGTTAGGCCCAAGTTTAGTAAACCAGTGTCACGAGTTCGTGGATGCGTTCGACGATGGTCGGGCGATGAGTCGGCCCATCTTGTCCTTGAGTTATGCGAGATGTTATTTATCGGGAAGGTTGTAAGGCTGCACGGCGCCTACTTTCACCTTAATGACAGTGAAGCCCAGGTTGTGGCTATTTCGTTTTTTCCGGAAGTTTTACCAGGCAGGGTTAGGAACTCAGGTAAGTCTCAGTATCGCATTCGCCTCGGGCCAGTGTGTGGATTTCAGGGGTAGCTGTGAGGATTGTTGTCTCCTGTTGAGGGAGTGTTTTAATAACTACCATTTCAGTATTCGAATGTCTCTTTATGACGCCTTGTAGGGGCGGAAATGTAAGTTGTCGTTCGATTGGTTCGATGTTGGCAAGGTTCAGATAGTTGGTTCATACTTGTTCAACAGGATGTGGATAGGGTGAAGCTTATCCAGAAGAGGTTATTGGCAGCTCAGAGTCAATAGAAGTCGTGCGGATAATCAGCGACGACGCTTGGCATTCAGGTGGACGGTGGGTCTTCTTGAAGATACCACCCCGGAAGGGGTGTGGCGAGTTTTGGAAAACAGAGGAAACTTAGCCCGAGTTACTTTGGGCCTTTCAGATCATGTGAATAGTAGGCCAGGTTGCCTATATGTTAGCTTTTGCCGTCCGACTCAGGAGGCAATATGTCCGGTCCTTCATGTTGTTAGGTTCGGAAAAGTATCGGAGATCCATCCAGAGTATTCCCAGTTAATGATGATCAAGTTGGAGGTAGTAACCCAGAGATTTTGGAAACTGAAGCAGTAACAAAAATGTGGTAAGTTATGAGAAGGAGTTCGTGTGTACGAGAAGGGTACGACGAGTAAGGGAATAAGCGAGCATGTGTTAAGAACATAGAGGTGATCTTTTCTTTTGTAAAGTAAAGGTGCGAGGGGAGTACCCTTTAGCCCTTGGGTGGGAGTTTTTGTGATGTTAGAGGTGATTCCTCGTGGACTTGGATGTCAGTATTTGCGCGGGTGTTTTCTGTGGCCATGTGTGGCATTTGCAAGCTTGTTAAGCTAGGGGGAACTTCATCGTTATCCGTCTTGAGAAGGAACATTCGGGACGAATGTTTCTAAGGAGGGGAGAATGTTATACCCCGTATTTCCAGAGTATGTACGTGAGGACATACATACAAAAATTTGAGCATTAAAGATTAGGCAAGGACGAAATTTTGTGCACAACGTACTAAAATAATCGTTTCCGACGAAGCGTTTAGCAAGACTTGCGAAGGAAAATTCGGCTATGTCATTTATATTTTTGCGGATTTTTCGAGAGCGAAATATTTTGGACCAACAAGAGGCGACACTTGGCACCTCTAATGGTGGACTTTAGGCGCAATTGGACGAAATGGAGAGTGGGAGTAGGTAGGATATTTTGTGATATTTGTGTGGTAGATGGATAAGGTGCACATGGATGAATCTTGACCCTACACTTGCCTTGCACTTGGCATGATCTTGGCCATTGGTTGGCCATTGCTTGACCTATAAATACCCCCTTAGTTGAAGACATTTCTTCATCCACAAACCATTTTCTATGTCTTGAAAATCCCTTCCCCCTCTTGGTAGTGTTTCGTGCAAACACCCCTCCCCTTTGAGAAGGCCCCTGGCGAGAGCCCTCCCCTTGGCGAAAGTATCCCCCCCTCCTAGTGGTGTTAGCCGAGGGGTACCCCCCCCTTTGCCTAGTTGTTCTCATAAAATACACCCCCACCTTGGTAGAAATATTCTCCAAGTATTGTTACTATTCCCAAAATACCTTGGCCCAAATACCTTGTAGTATTCCAAGGTTACATTTATACGAAAAGCCCAGAAATACTATTATACGTCCCTTCAGTCACTAAACGAAACCCTAAGGAAAATCTTCACGGTTGGTTGAAGTATTAGGAAGAAGTTTCGTAGAACTTCTAAGGGTTGTTTGGAGCGGGTTGGAGCACGCGGAGTGAGAGCTAAACGTTGCTCAGGATCGACATTAAAACTTGGATAATTTTGGGCTTATCGAGGTAAATACTCTTGTCCTTATATTGTAATTGGAGATTACATACTGTTGTAGCATAGAAATGAATATAAGATTCATAGAAGATAATTGAACTGTAATAGAAGGATATTACAGAATAGACCTGAACTGGAATCACATCAGAAGAATATTCTACAAGAGTAGTCTAGGCTTTGATAGACTTGTTTAACCTTTATAGGTTGAATGTTCTGCGAGTAGCATGTACTACTTGAAAGGTGGACAAGGCTAGCAGGGTTATAAGCGAGTGGGCGTTTTGCTAATAGTCGATAATCGTCGCGAGGTATGTGATTCTTCCTATACTCTTGAGCATGATATTTTAAATATATATATAGTACGGTAGACGTACGTGTGTGAACTGAATAATAATTACGGCAATGTCTTGTGACTTAAGCCTGAATAATAAGGATCTTGAAGCATTTCAAAAGAATACTGAATCATTCTTTAACAGAAGAGTAATGCTTGGTTTTAAAAGCTTAAGAGTTATACTAACTTTATGGGAAGTTAGGTATAACGGCTTAAGAAAGATAAAAAGAATGGTTTATTAATTTAGAAGTTAAGAGACTTGACTTAAAGGAATTAATATGAATTTTGTTAATAAGTGTGAAACCTCATTCGTGAGTAATGAGTACGTGGTTTTTAAAATGGGATAATGTTTCACGATTTGGAAATCAGAATAAGTATCGAACAAACCATTGCAGCGCTAATAAAAGGAAATGTACTGAATAATTAAGTATTATTAAAACCAGTAGAAACCTCCATCTGCATAGAAGCTAAGATGAGACAACATGATATTACATTTCCTAGATCATGCATTTGCTTTAATAAGATTGTTATAAACAAGAATAACACAGTATCATATAAGGCATATGTTTCTCAAATCGTTTTAAAGGAGAATTATATCATTAAGTGATTAAAACTATGAACTACGAAACCTTTCGAAAATGAGAAACTTGAGCATTTGAAATTAGGCAAACTTGAACGTTTAGAAAATAATGTTGTTAATTGATTTTACAAAAGGAAGTGTTTTGGTTTACTTAAAAAGATAGTCACTCTATTTTAATACTACGGGTATGGTGTGACTTTTGAAACAGATCTTTTAAAGAGTTAATGTATGAAGTACTTTGGGGATAAAAACCCGAAAGTGTTAACATAAAGTAGAAAGTACCTTACGTGAATAACTTGATTGTGTTGGTTTGTGATAGCCTTGTAATACTTTCTTGTTGATTTGATAAGTAAACATGTTAGGATGCTACGTGTGTTAGTATCTGGTGATGTTTGTGTAAAGGGGTTTCCCTTGTTGTGCTTATGTTGTTTAACGATAAGCTGTTATGTTATTATATCACATACCCCCTTGACTTATTATACCGAGGGCTTGCCACGCGATGCGGTCTATACGGCTATGCGGTCTATGTGACTATGCGGGCGCGGTATGCTCGTGATTGATCATTCGGGTGTTTTATCGATCACGGGGATGCCTATGCGATGCTGTGTGACTATGCGGTCTATTGAGACTATGCAGTTGCGGGAGTCGAGGAGGGTACGGGGTTAGCTACCCCGTCGCGGTCTATCGACTACGCGGGTCTATGTGTGACCTATGCGAGTGCGGGAAGTCGGGATTAGGCACGCATAATGATACTATGGGCGATCGGCCTTGCTTCGATCATTAGCGGCCTAGAAAAGACCAGTTACAGTATATCTATTTCACCCTTGATTGATGTTGTGGGCGTGAGACTCATAGTTATATTTGAGTGATGACTTTGAGGCGTGAGTCACGACTTGACATATCGCTTATTTATTGTGAGCGTAGTTTGGTTATCATACATGTCTCTGCTTTATATAGACTACTATGATTTCATTTCTGACATTTTGATTTCACATACTTGGTACTGTTGTCTTGACCTCCTTGAGTGCGTTCATCTGCGCGAGTAGAGTACACGATCATTGATCCTAGCTCTCGAGTCACGATTTAGTGTTTGGGAAGCTCGTTTCTCGGAGGCTTATCGATGGTATAGTCCCCTGTTGTTGTAGGTGCTTACATTCAGGGGTATGGCGGGGCCCTGTCCCGCCATTGTTGTCATGTCACTCTAGAGGTCTGTAGTACTGTTGTGGGCAGAGTTGTAAAAGGGATGTAACTGTTAAGATTTAAGTTTTATATATTATGCCGAAAGGCAAATTTTCTCAGATAACTGTTTTACACTTCTTGATATATCATGTCTTGTTTTATGTTCGTGATTACTCGATGTATGTCTACTTGGGTGCGGGGTAGGGCACGATCCACGGGTTGAGTTGGTCGTGACAATTTCACACTCGTCGTCTGAAGTACTATATAGTTTACAACAAATCATGCTCAAGAGTATAGGAAGAATCACATACCTCTTGGCTTAATCCACAAGCCAAGTATCGTATGCGTAGAAAATCCACCTATAATAACCACAATATATCTATCAACCTCTAGTTCTCCTCGTAGCATATTCTAAGTAAATAGTTCCTTATTCTACGGAAAATTAAGACCTCCCCACATGATCACATAAATAACCTCACTAACAAGGCTTGTTACCAAGCCAACAACTCGAGGATTACACGTCTAACTGGCGTATGCAATCGCCTCATAATAATACTACACAAGTCTCTAAATCAGATCCAAATGTAAATCTGATTCGGTTCTTTTATAAACATCCTTCCAATATATCTTATACTCAGTTCTAAATTACTACAATATGTAATATCAAATTACAATAGGGGGACATAGATCATTACCTCGACAAGCCCAAAATTATCCAAGTTTTTAAGTCGATCCTGAGCAACGTTTAGCTCCAATTCCTTACGCTCCAACCCGCTCCAAGCAACCCTTAGAAGTTTCTAAACAACTTCTCTTAACACTTCAACTCCAAAAAGTGAAGAACACCTACGCTTTTCTTCAAGGTGCTCTCGGCCAAGGGGTAGTTTTTAGGGGCTAGGGTGTGAAATCTTTTCTAACTTTGGTTAATAATCTTCCTAATACACTAAGGAAGAATACTTAAGAGTTTAAGAATTTTTGGACAAATTTTGGTTAAGGGAGAGGGGTGTTGGACGAGAACTACAACAAAGGGGGAAAGGATTTTTGTGACTTGGAAATTGTTTAAGTGGATGAAGAAGTCTTACAACTTAAGGGGGGTATTTATAGGACAATCAAGGGCTAGGATTGAAGCATGTGTATGGTGTAGATTGGGGACATGTGTTGTGTGGGTCCCACTTATCTATCTACTCCACAAATATCTTGCAAGACTTTGACCAAATGTTTTAAGCCTTTTTCATGAAAAAAACGTGTAAACCATGTCCTCCAATTCGTCCACCAAGTGCCACCTAGGGGTGACACATGTCGCCCTCCTATTGGTCCAAAATATTTCATTTTCCGAGAATATCCGCAATGCCAAAAATCCGAAAACAAAGTGGGCCTCACAAAACCGTAAATTCTCCCGTGGGCCCCACGTGACCAATTCCGGAAATGCAATTCCAAAATTCTCAAAATAATCCCAGAAGTCTGAATACCGAATCTGGGAATCCAATTCCCATAATCGAACCTTTTTCCTTCACAAACTCCGAAAACTTTTCCGTCGAAAAAATCACATCTTTCTTCTTTTCTAATTTTTAATGTCGTATTCTCGTACGTACGTCTTCACACACATACCCTGGAACTACGGGGTGTAACACATATTGAGTTCGTCTTCCGACGCAGTCTAGGAGTTTCGTGAAGACCCTAATGTCGTTAGTGTCGATATTTCAATTATCTACAACTTTCATTTTTTGTGTTTTCCCAAATTCTCAACCTATAATGGTGTGTTGGCCACGTAAAGCTAGATCACCCGAAAACGTATCCTTAAATCATCCTTTTGGAGTGCTTATACTCATACTTGGCATAAGTGTCCCTCTTAGGACTTTCTAAACTTCTTATGTACTATTCATATAACTTGTCATATGCCCTTTATAAAATCCTGACATGTGGGCCCCACCTTAACCTACGGTTACGAGGGTTATTTGTCAAGTAATGTATTAACCAACTTACACCATATGGCCTCCACTGTCGTCTATATGTTATTCTTATACAAATATAACAGAATCTTCATCCCTAATCCTTGTATACGTTTACCCTCCCCTGAGCCCATACTAAGTCGCCTGCAGTCTCGGTAACACGAAAAAAAAATCAGGGTGTAACAATTAGGTTGACTAAGTCGTTGGCCAACGCAGTGGACATGTCTTTGATATGGTCATGTTGTCAACTAATATAGATGAGATATAATGATCAAGTCATTTGGATAGACACTTGACAAATACTAAGCTTGATTGAATGTGTTGTGAATGAAAGGATTTATCTTCCCACATAGAAGTCCAGTTCACATGTTTCGTGTAGCTAAACTTTACATATTGAGTTCGTCTTCCGACGCAGTCTAGGAGTTTCGTGAAGACCCTAATCTTGTTAGTGTCGATATTTCAATTATCTACAACTTTCATTTTTTGTGTTTTCCCAAATTCTCAACCTATAATGGTGTGTTGGCCTCGTAAAGCTAGATCACCCGAAAACGCATCCTTAAATCATTGTTTTGGAGTTCATATACTCATACTTGGCTTAAGTGTCCCTCTTAGGACTTTCTAAACTTCCTATGTACTATTCAAAATAACTTGTCATATGCCCTTTATAAAATCCTGACATGTGGGGCCCACCTTAACTTACGATTACGAGGGTTATTTGTCAAGTAACGTATTAACCAACTTACACCATATGGCCTCCACTGTCGTCTATATGTTATTATTATACATATATAACTGAATCATCATCCCTAATCATTGTATATATTTACCCTTCCCTCAGCCCATATTAAGTCGTCTGTAGTCTCGGTAACACGAAAAAATTTCTAGGGTGTAACAATTAGGTTGACTAAGTCGTTGGCCAACGCAATGGACATGTCTTTGATATGGTCCTGTTGTCAACTAATATAAATGAGATATAATGATCAAGTCATTTGGATAGACACTTGACAAATCCTAAGCTTGATTGAATGTGTCGTGAATGAAAAGATTTTATCTTCCCACATAAAGGTTCAGTTCACATATTTCGTGTAGCTAAAGTTTACATATTGAGTTCGTCTTCCGGCGTAGTCTAAGAGTTTCGTGAAGACCTAATGTTGTTAGTGTCGATATTTCAATTATCTACAACTTTCATTTTTTGTGTTTTCCCAAATTCTCAACCTATAATGGTGTGTTGGCCTCGTAAAGCTAGATCACCCAAAAACGTATCCTTAAATTATCCTTTTGGAGTGCTTATACTCATATTTGGCTTAAGTGTCCCTCTTAAGACTTTCTAAACTTCCTATGTACTATTCATATAACTTGTCGGATGCACTTAATAAAATCCCGACATGTGGGCCGCACCTTAACTTACGGTTATAAGGGCTATTTGTCAAGTATCGTATTAACCAACTTTCACCATATGGACTCCACTGTCGTCTATATGTTATTCTTATACATATATAACAGAATCTCCATCCCTAATCCTTGTAATCTTTACCCTCCCCTAAGCCCATACTAAGTCGTCTGCAGTCTCGGTACCACGAAATTTTTTCCGGGGTGTAACAATTAGGTTGACTAAGTCGTTGGCCAACGCAATGGACATGTCTTTGATATGGTCCAGTTGTCAACTAATATAGATGAGATATAATGATCAAGTCTGTCACGACCCATTCCGGGGCCCGTGACTGGTGCCTTACCGGGGCACCCAAGTAGTCATACATCAGAGTAATCAGCGGAAATATAAAACAAGACATGAAACAATTTATAAAATAAGACACAGTTTATGTGAGAAAACGTCGCCTTTCGGCATATATATATAAACATGGTTTAGCAGTTACATCTGATACTGTACAACATGACTCTGAGACCTCTGAAATATACAACTATGGCGGGACGGGGCCGCCATACCACTGATACAAAACTATCTCAACAGGAGATCATACCCAAAGTAGAGCCTCGGAAAGGATGGAGCTCAGCACCAACGTAGAGATCCTAAGAATGTGGATCTAGCACTGCTTTGCCTACCTGCGGCATGAGCGCAGCCCCGAAGAGGTCGATCTGAACGGTACTAAGTATATGAAAGCGTAAAAATACTTAAATGAAAACATATCATTTTAAAATCAGTTTTGCAAGTATGTATGAAACAACGAGGGACCGCCATAGTGCCACATCATAAACAAGAGCAACAATAGGTAAGCATGCGAGTCTTTTCTAGGCTGCGAATGATCGAGCGGGGCCAATTTCCCGTAGTATCACCATGCAAGCCTAATCACGGACTCGTAGTCGCATAGGCCACTCCGCGTAGGCCGCGTAGGGTACATAACCCGCGTCGAGGGTAGCTACTCCTCGGCGTCGATCACGGACTCGTAGTCGCGTGGCCACGTAGACCGCGTGAGGTATAACCCGCATCACTAACACGGAACTCCGTAGCTCGCATAGGTCCTGGACCGCGTGAGGTATTCTCGAATCATGGTCCCGGACCGCTGAGTCTACCGCGTCGGAGGCGACAACCCGGTAATATGTCAAGAGGTGAGTGATAGTACACTAACATATGACTTATCTTTAAACAACATAAGCCTGACAAGAATACTCTCTTATACAAGCGTTACAAGACACTAACACATAGCATCATATCATGTCTACTTATCAAACCATCTTATTATTCTTTTCACAATTCAATATAAGTGCATTATAAACACATAGGCAAAGCTGTTTCTTTTATCAATCTTAAGAGTTATACTTAACTTCCCGTAAAGCTAGTATAACTCTTAAGCTTACATTTAAAAACCAATTAGTTCTCTTACATTAAAAAATGATTGATATTCTTTTGAAATGCTTTCGATTCTTTATTATTGAGCTTAAGCGTGAGGCATTGCCTTAAGTATTATTCGAGCTTAAGCGTGAGGCATTACCGTAAGTATTATTCGATTAACACGTATGCGTCTGCGTACTACATATATATTGTAAAATATCATGCTTTAGGAAGAATCACATAACTTCTCGTGAAAACCACCTTGAGTTGAATATGTCGCGAGAGAATCATCCTATAATAGTCGAACACGTCTATCAGCGTTGGACTACTTTGTGATTCTAAGCAGAGGTTCTATATCCTACGGAAAATTGGGCGTCTTCCCTGCGGTGAGCTACTCGAGTCTCATTGTGAAAGCGATCATGTAAATCTGATTTGATTATTCTTCTTTTAAACCCTTCTCGTGATATGATTCAATTCTATTCTGTGATATTCTTCTAAGTATTTTATACTTATTCTTATACTACTACGGTATTTAATCTCAAATTCAAAAGAGGGTTAGGATTATTTACCTCGGTAAGCCCAATAATATCCTAGATAAAGTCGCGCCTGAGCTAGGTTTTGCTCCTAAGTTGTATGCTCCAAGGAAACCTTAGAAGTTCTTCACAACTTCTACTAAGTACTAAGGGATTTGGGCTAGGGTAATTTGGGCATTATAACAATACTAGAAGACAACTTTTCTACCAAGGGAGGGGGGTAGATTTTTGGCTAGGCTAGGGGGGCCCTCGGCCAAACTTCAAAAGGGAGGGGGTGTTTGGACGAAAAGGCTACAAAGGGAGAGGAGAGGATTTTTAGACTTGGGAGCTTTTGTGGATGAAGAACTCTTCATCTCAAGAGGGGTATTTATAGGTCAAGGGATGGCCAACCAAGGGCCAAGATGTAGCCAAGTGCTAGGCAAGTGTAAGGCGAGATTAGGGCAAGTGTACCTAGCCAACTTGCACACAAAATATCCTACCAACTACTTGACAAATTTGACCATCCATTCGGCCCTAAGAGCGCATCACATCCATCATTGGAGGGTGACAAGTGTCGCCCTCCGTTGGTCCAAAATGTTTAGTCTCTCGGAAAATTCCGCAAAAATTAGAAATGGCATGGCGGAATTTACCCTACGAAAGTTGTGGAAAGCGTTTCGTCGGAAAACTATTCGTTTTGTGAGTTGTGCCCAAAAAAGCGTCGAGCCTAACTTTAAGGCCAAACTTTTATACGTATTCACTTAAGTACATACTCTGAAAATACTGGTTATAACATTTTCCCCTCCTTAGAAACATTCGTCCCGAATTTTCCTTCCCAAGACAGATAACGATAAGGTTCTTCATAACTTAACAGTTTGCAAAAAGTCACACGGCCACAAACAACACTTAGGCAAAAGCGATAACGAAAATTTACAAGTAGGAAAGTGAATTACGGAGGTGTGGGAATAGGTGAGGATACCTCGCCTCATGTCCTCACCGGCTTCCCACGTCATCTCCTCCTAAGCTCGTTCGCCACAAGACTTTGTGGAAGCCACATCCTTGGTCGCGGCGCCTAACTTTGACGATCGACTATCGCTATGGGAATCTCCTCATCGATAACCCCTCGGTCACTGGACATCGTCAATCGGGTGTACCTAGATGGATCCGATACATCTCGCCGGCGTAGATACGTGAAACACGGATGCCTTGCCTCGGATCGGACGGCAGATCCAACTCGTAGGCAACCTTGCCTACCTGCGGACAATCTGAAATGGCCCGATGTACCTTGGTGAGTTTCCTTCTTCCCGAATCTCATCACACCGCCATGGGTGGCACGCTTTAGAAAACCCAATCATGAACCTCGAACTCAAGATCTGGCGGCGATGATCTGCATCGACTTACATGCGACTACGGTATCGATAGCGCTCTCGGATAAGCTTCACCTTATCCTTTGCTGCTGCACCAAATCTGGTCCCACTAGCTGCTCGCCCACATCGAACCAACCTATGGCGATCTGCACTTCCTCCCATACAAGGCCTCATGGCGCCATCGAATCTTGGGTGGTAGCTATTATTGTACGCGAACTCAACTAGAGGCAAATGATCCTCGGCTACCACGAAGTCGATAACACGGGCTCGCGACATATCCTCGAAGTGCGGATAGTGCGCTCGGCGGCCGTCTGTCTGTGGATGGAATGCGATTACTCGGGCTCACTGCGTCCCTAAACCTCTGGAAAGACCTCGAAGTTAGCGTAAGCTGGGCTCCTGCATGCGATATGATCGAAATAGGGACTCCATGCGATCGGCGATCTCTCGGATGTAAAGTCGGCATAATCCTCGGTAGAAAAAGTCGTCTGACGGGAAGAAAGTGGGCTGATTTAGTCGACTGTCGGCGATAACCCATATAGAATCATGTCTCCTGCGAGTGCGAGGTAATCACGTGATGAAGTCCATGTTGATCACCTCCCACTTCCGGTCGGGATCTCTATCGCTGCAACAAACCACGGGCCTCACGGTGCTCTGCCTTCACTGCGACAACATGGGCACCGAGCTACGAACTGCGGCGTCCTCTTCAAGCCATCCCACCATACGGATCTAAGGTCGTGGTACATCTTGGTCGACCACGATGGATGAAATGCTTGGCGCGTTGTGTGCTTCCCAGAACTGCTGCGAAGTCACGAAACATCCGGAACACACAATCGCCCTCAAACCTTAGCACCCCATCGGTGCTACCTCGAAAGGACCCTTGCCCTCACGAAGAGGCGTATCGCGATATCGAATCAAAGTTGGATCCTCGAGCTGTTGCCTCTTCGCCTCGCCGGCGATGGAAGACTCGGCAACCTCGCGAACTCTAACCCAGCGCTATCGGAATCAATCAAGCGGACACGAGGCTCGCTAAGCGATGCAAATCACGAACCATGTCCCTCCTCTCTCTGTTGCACGTCGATAGGCTCCCGTCGATCTACGACTAGGCATACGCCTGACATTGGCCTTAGGGTGGTACGGGATATCAACATCGTAATCCTTAAGCAACTCTAACCAGTCTGCGTCGTAAGTTCGGCTCCTGCGGTGAAGATATCTGGAGGCTCTTGTGGTGCGTAAAAATATCCACGTGAACCCCGTACAAATAGTGCCTCGGATCTTGGCGTGAATCACGGCCGTGACTCGAATCATGGGTGGGGTAGTTCCTCTCGTGTTTCTTGGTGTCGGGATCATATGCTATAACCACGCCATGCTGCGTCAACACATCCCAACCCGATGCGGCGCGTCGATACGACATAACCATCTGGACCTGCGGAAGAGTAAGAAGCGAGGCGGTCGTCGATCTCTCTTTCGGCAATGGAAACCACGCTCCTGACATCGATCCATGAAACTTGTTGCGCCATACGAGTCGGCCTAGTCAATGGTGCGAAGATAAACAAACTTCTCCACGAACGCCGATAATATCTGCGAGGCCCGAGCTGCGAACCTGCAGCCGGAGTAGTAGGTGCAGGCAAGTCACTGCGCCGATCTTGGCGTATCCACTCGAATGCCATCGGCCGACGATATGCCCAAGAAGCGCCTGAAGTCAACCAAAACTCACATTTGGAAAACTTGGCGTCTGCTGGTCTGGAGAAGCTGTCGGCCTGATCGCCAAATGCTCGCGTGCTCTGCTCTGGCGAGAATAAACGAATATCATCGATGAACACTATCACAAGCGTGTCCAAAATGGTTTGAACACTCGGTTCATCAAATCCATGAATCTGCGCGGAGCATTGGTCAACCAAAGACATGACCACTGAACTCATAATGCGTCAGGGTCTGAATGCGATCTAGGGACATCTACCTCTCGACTCGCACTTTTGATGATAGCCCGGCCGTAGATCGATCTTGGAGAAGCATCTCGCCACGCAACTTAACGCCGAACCGGGCGTTCTTGGTGCCTTACCGGGCACCTAGTGATACAACATCGAGAAAACGGCGGAAAATAAAACACGAGTCATGAAACAAGAGATATAATAAATAAGCAGGCCAACCAAAGCGATTTGCGCCCGGTATATACATAAAACCGACGATTATCCTTTTTACAAACCACACTTGTGATTACTCTGACCTCTAAGATTTACAACAACTATGGCGGGGCGGGGCCGCCATACCACAGATGTACAATAACCTCTGACTCGAAACATGCAAAGATAAGCCTCGAAGGAGCGGAGCTTTCAGCCTTTGAAATGAGATCCTCGGGCGGGGATCCACGGCCGATGTACCTCTACTGCGGCGTGAGCGGCCGAAGGAGGTCGATGCAGCGGTACCAAGTATGTGGCGTCAAATCACGTAAATGAAATCATAATAGCTTAAAAAGCGGGAGACATGTATGATAACCAAAATACGATGCATGACATAAGCGATCAGTCGGGGACTCGCGCCAAAGTCACCACTCGAATATAACTATGGGTCTCGCGCCCGCATCCATCATGTTCGCGTCATGGCGCGTGCCCGAATCTTGCATCGGTGTAGACATGTCCGTGATGCAACAATAATAACAAGGCGCGTGGCCACGTACCGGAATCTGCGCCGGTGTAGACATGCCCGTATAACCTCGATATGATATCTTGGGTGGTCGACCTGCGCGCGTAGCCACGTGCCGGAATCTTGCGTCGGTGTAGACGCGTCTATGTTGCGATAATAACCATATATCGGGTAATCAACGGCGCGTGGCGCGTGCCGAATCTGCGTCGGTGTAGACATGTCCGTGTGACATCAACAATGAGCGATAATCAAAATGAAACATACGGTGGAATTCTCCATCAGCGGCCGCGTCGAGTAAGTTCTCGACAAGTCAGCGGCCTCCATCGAGAGAGCGGTAATACGAAATACCGACTTGCACAACAAAGGCTATCATCACAAGCATAGGCAAGTTTCACAACAACAAGCATAGGCAAGTTTCACAACAACAAGCATAGGCAAGTTTCACAACAACTCAAAGTACTTTCATTTTATGCCAAAGTCGGGTTTTTAACCCCAAGTACTACATCGTTAAGTTCTTTTAAAAGAGATCCATTACTTTTATAAAAGTCACCCGATACCGTAGCCTTAGAATGACCGACCAGTTCCTTTCCAAAATCAAGTAACAACATTCTTTTCCTAAGTTCGGTTTGCTAGTTTGATTACTCGAAACACCGTTTTCAAATGGTTTCATAGTTCGTAAACTTAATCACTTGATTCCTTTTTAGAACAATTGAGTAATATATGTCTCACGTGAGAGTAGGTTATTCTTGTTTACAACATTCTTATTACTGACCATGATCTAGAAAATGTAATATCATTTTGTCTCGTCTTAGTTTCTATGCGGATGGAGGTTTCTCTTGGTTTTAATACGATACATCATTATTCAATACATTTTCCTTTATTAGCAGCTGCGGTGGTGCAGCCGATACGTTACGATTTCGAAATCAGTAAAACATTATCCCTTTAAATAAAACCAAGTACTCATTACTCACGAATGAGGTTTCACACAAACATCCACATTAAAACAAATAAGTTAAGTCTCTTATCTTATAAGATCAAGTCTCTTAACTTCTAACATCATTAAACCATTTTCTTTACTTCTCTTAAGACATTATACCTAACTCCCGTAAAGCTAGTATAACTCTTTTTAAATCCTTTAAAACCAAGTGTTACTCTCGATTTATAAATCTTTTGAAATACATCAAGTTCTTTATTATAACTAGCGATTATAGTTCACATCGATTACCTTTTAAAACCACAAGTATTTTCTTACCTACGTAAAATTTGTTATAACGACTTCCCGTAAAGCGTTATAACACTTTATGTTTTAAACAATCAAACCACGATTAACACGTATGCGTCTACCGTACTACATAGTTCACACATATCATGCTAGAAGAGATAGGAAGAGGTTCGCATACCTCGCGGCGATTGTCGACTAATAGCAAGCGCTCCAAGTACCTCAAACCGTCGGCTACTCCTTAAGCCAAGTGGATCACTCCACGTAGTACTTGACCTATAAGGCCACGCGCTTATTAACATCTAGATCTCAGCGTTCCATAATCTCTGAGAAAATTGGCGCGCTCCCACACATGGCGGCGTAAATCTCTCTCTCTATCGGTAGGCTACCAAGCCAACCGGGGTTTTACCGTCTAACGGGCGTGTACAATTCTACTACGGTAATGCTATACAAGTCTCGTAATGTCTGACCTATGTAATTACTGATTGATTCGATTCTTTATTCTTGGGCTTAAGTCAAAAGACATTGCCACAATACTATGTTGATTCTATATATAGTATACTTCAACTATATATTCTAACAACATGTAATTTCCAATTACAATAGAAGGGCGATAGTGTTTACCTCGATAAGCCCAAAATTATCCAAGTATAATGTCGCTCACGAGCAACGTTTAGCTCTACTCAGAGTGCTCGATCGCTCCAAACAACCTTAGAAGTTCTAACCAACTTCTACTTACAACTTCAACTACGGGTGAAGATTTCCTTAGGGTTTCGTTTAGAGGCTAAAGGAAAGTATAATCGTATTTTACGGGCTTTTAGTACAAAGGGTACTTTGGAAAGTACTACAAGGTATTTGGGCTAAAGTATTTTGGACATTATAACAATACTAGGAGAGTATTTCTATACCATGACAAAGGGTATTATCACGGAAACAACTAGGCTAGGGGTACCCAGGCCAAACACCACAAGGGAGGGGTGGCTCTCGGCGAGGCTCGCTCGAGGGGGTAGTGTGGCGGACAATTGCTCATGAGGAGGGAGTATTTTCTTGGAATTTCACAAGTGTGGATGAAGAATAACTCTTGCATTAGAGGGTATTTATAGGTCAAGGGATGGCCAACCAATGGCGAATTATGCCAAGTGCAAGGCAAGTGTAAGGCGAGATTTGGGCAAGTGTCTAAGCCAACTTGCACAAAATATCCTACCAACTCGAGACAAAACAAGCCACCTTGTTCGTCCCTTTGCCCACTCGAGGCGATGTGAGGTGACACTTGTCACCTCCGTTAATCCAAAATGTTTAAATCTCTCGGAAAAATCCGCAAAAATTATAAATGACATAGCGGAATTTTCCCAACAAAAGCGTGAAAGCGTTTAGTCGAAAGCGACTCTGTCGGGTGTTGTGTACAAATTTTGAAACTTGCCTAACTTAAGGCTCAAATTTTCTCGTGCGTCCTCACGTACATACTCTGAAAATACGGTATAACATTCTCCCCTCGCCGAAACATTCGTCGAATGTTCCTTCTAAAACGGATTACGAAGAAGATCTTCTAACAAGTTGCGATACCACGTGGCCACAACATAACACTGCGTTCTCTTCTCTCCTTACTCGTAGTGCCTCGCCGAACACTTGAACTCTTCTAGTATCGTACCATACTTGATCGTCATTTGATTCCCAAAACTTTGGAGTCACTACCTCGAAACTTGGTCATCTTACTCGCCTCGATCTTCCTTAAGGCCATTCCGGCCTTCACGATCTACTTACGGTCGAGCGTATCCACGAACTCATCTGTTGGTCATCTAAACTTGGGCCTAGCACCTCGTGACCACGCCACTGGCGGGACCACCCGGTGACCGCCGCCGAAGCGGGGCGGGTTGGCCCGCATAGCTGACCGACCATTATCGCGCCCGACTCTTGCTCGCCGACCGCGGAACAATCTTGCTAAATCACATCATAAGCTACCACTTTCATTTACTCGACCAGGGGACTTATCACCTGATACATTCTAGGCATAAAATGCACTCAGACAAGGATCACTTGCAAAAACTTGTACTCAAAGCGGCCTTACATCTAAGGTCTCCTCTGTAATATTCTAAGGTTAATCATTTTCTCACCCAGCTTACCGCTTTCACTAAGCATGCTTCTAAGTCACATTTTAGCACAAAGCTATCCGAACATAACACTTAACACATTATCATAACATACAAAACTCTAGATGGTTAAGGATATGCACGAAAGTAGGCGGTTGAAGGGCCGCTAGGCTGAACTCAGCGCGACCTCTGGGGCTGTAGGTGTCTGCGAACATTCTGCTGGCTATGGAAAGTGAAGAACCATTTGCTCCGATGATGCGTGCTATCTACCAGCGCTACCCACAGTCGGACAGTCTCTCGTCATATGGCCTGTTGGCGCGAGAATAACAAGCTCCTTGGTGCTACGACCTTTCCGAAATGCGGTCTACCATCGACCACGCAGGGTAGGGGTATTGCGTCTGGCAACACCACTGCTCAGAACATCCCGAAGCACAGGAGCCACGACTGCTCTGAATATCCCGAGGTCCGAAGGCTGCGGGGACCACTGCAATGGCGGAGTACATAACTAGTCTGCTGGCGGCGGTCCGCCTCGAAAGTCGTAAAATATCCGGCCGTCTTGGCCTTAACCTGTGGCGGTCCGCGCGTCGATCTCTGCGCTCGCCGCACAGTGCATGAGCACGAATGCGGGCAATGTCGTGCGGTGAAGAAACACGAACAACTCTGCTAGGTAATCGTCGAGCCTGTAACATATCGGTGCACTCGATCCTCCGTACTAGCTACTAATGCGGGAACATCACAAGACGATGAGTCGAACTCCACATTGTACTCGGTATGCGCGGTTACGCCTCGACATCAAAAATCTGTCGGCGAGCCCTCGCCGTTTGTGGAGGCAAGAAATGTGCGGGAAGGCCCGAAAACTTCGTCCCAAGCGGTGGAAGTGCATGCTCTCCCGGGAAAGCTCGCGAGTCAAACGATCATTGCGGTATCCGCGCGGCCGATGCGAACAAATATCCTGAACTCGGTCTCACGAAGCCTTGATCACCGCGTGATCCTCTGCAGCGGCGGATGAACTCCTGCGGATCATCCTCGGCCTCGACAAGTAAAACTTCGAGGCGGGCTCTGACTAAGAAATCCAGTAGCCTCAGCTATGCGCCTCGGGTGCCTTACAGTCTTCTTTGGGCCAGGCTGCTGCGTCCGGCCTATCGCCATATCGGCCTGACCACGGCGATAAGCGGGCCCGTCTCGCGTGACCCGTCTCCGCTCGGTGTGGGGTGGAGGCTCAGTCTTGTAGTCTCGGCCAGCTGCTGCGACTCTAAACTCTCTTTGGTCTTTGGCGGCGTCGCAAAACTTCGCCGTCTGAAGCACTACCTCAGTCTTGGCGGGCTGCGCCTCGTACTCCTCACGAATCCCACTAGCGGCTCCGCCGTGCGCCTTGCCGCCGGGCCTGGTTGCCTTCGCGAGGCATAGCGGTAAAAGCGAAACACGTCGGAGGGTCGACTTACAACCTGGCTCAGGCACGATCTCGGAATGAGAAGAATGGAAACCAATCCTAAATGTCCTATAGCCTCACGATTATAGATGTGGTGCGCAACTTGCGATAATCAAGACTACTAGACACGATGCGTAGACACTTTCAGAGGACTAAGCGCTCGATACCACTTTGTAACGCCCGAACGGGCAGATTCTTGGTGCCTTACCGGGCACCTAGTGATACAACATCGAGAAAACCGGCGGAAAAATAAAACACGAGTCATGAAACAAGAGATATAATAAATAAGCAGGCCAACCAAAGCGATTTGCCTTGGTATATACATAAAAACCGAGCAGTTATCCTTTTTACAAACCACACTTGCGATTACTCTGGACCTCAAGATTTACAACAACTATGGCGGGGCGGGGCCCGTACCCACGAATGTACAATAACCTCTGACTCGAAAGCATGCCAAAGATAAGCCTCAGAAGGCGGAGCTTTCAACAGCTGAAATGAGATCCTCGGGCGGGGATCCACGGCGATGTACCTCTACTGCGGCATGAGCGCGGCCCCGAAGGAGTCGATAAAGCAGTACCAAGTATGTGAAGCGTCAAATCACGTAAATGAAATCATAATAGCTTAAAAAGCGGGAGGCGTGTATGATAACCAAAATACGATGCAGCGACATAAGCGATCAAGTCGGGGACTCGCGCCTCAAAGTCACCACTCAAATATAACTATGGGTCTCGCGCCACAACATCCATCATGTTCGCATCATGGCGCGTGCCGGAATCTTGCATCGGTGTAGACATGTCCGTGATGCGACAATAATAACAAGCGCGTGGCGCGTACCCGGAATCTGCGTCGGTGTAGGCATGCCCGTATAACCTCGATAACAATATCTTGGGTGGTCAACCTGCGCGCGTGGCCACGTGCCCGAATCTTGCGTCGGTGTAGACCGTCCATGTTGCGGTAATAACCATATATCGGGTAATCAACGGCGCGTGGCGCGTGCCGGAATCTGCGTCGGTGTAGACATGTCCGTGTGACATCAACAATGAGCGATAATCAAAATGGAAACATACGTGGAATTCTCCGTCAACCGGCCGCGTCGAGTAAGTTCTCGACAAGTCAGCCGCCTCTGTCGAGAGCGGTAACCAGAAATACCACGCTTGCAACAAAGGCTATAAATCACGGCGTAGGCAAGTTTCACAACAACAAGCATAGGCAAGTTTCACAACAACAAGCATAGGCAAGTTTCACAACAACTCAAAGTACTTTCATTTTATGCCAAAGTCGGGTTTTAACCCCAGTACTACATCGTTAAGTTCTTTTAAAGAGATCCATTACTTTTATAAAAGTCACGATACGTATCCTTAGAATGGCCGACCACGTTCCTTTCCAAAATCAAGTAACAACATTCTTTTCCTAAGTTCGGTTTGCCTAGTTTGATTACTCGAAACACCGTTTCAAATGGTTTCATAGTTCATAAACTTAATCACTTGATTCCTTTTTAAAATAATTGAGTAATATATGTCTCACGTGAGAGTAGGTTATTCTTGTTTACAACATTCTTATTACAGCAGCCATGATCTAGAAAATGTAATATCATTTTGTCTCATCTTAGTTTCTATGCAGATGGAGGTTTCTCTTGGTTTTTAATACGATACATCATTATTCAATACATTTTCCTTTATTAGCAGCTGCGGTGAGTGCAGCCGATACGTTACGATTTAGAAATCAGTAAAACATTATCCTTTTAAATAAAACCAAGTACTCATTACTCACGAATGAGGTTTCACACAAACATCCACATTAAAACAAATAAGTTAAGTCTCTTATCTTATAAGATCAAGTCTCTTAACTTCTAACATCATTAAACCATTTTCTTTACTTCTCTTAAGACATTATACCTAACTCCCGTAAAGCTAGTATAACTCTTTTTAAATCCTTTAAAACCAAGTGTTACTCTCGATTTATAAATCTTTTGAAATACATCAAGTTCTTTATTATAACTAGCCAGTTATAGTTCACATCAGTTACCATTTAAAACCACAAAGTATTTTCTTACCTACGTAAAGCTGTTATAACTTGACTTCCGTAAAGCGTTATAACACTTTATGTTTTAAACAATCAAACCACGATTAACACGTATGCGTCTACGTACTACATAGTTCACACATATCATGCTAGAAGAGATAGGAAGAGGTTCGCATACCTCGCGGCGATTGTCGACTAATAGCAAAGCGCTCGAAGTACCTCAAGCCGCGGCTACTCCTTAAGCCAAGTGGATCACTCCGCGTAGTACTTGACCTATAAGGCCACTGGCGCTTATTAACATCTAGATCTCAGCGTTCCATAATCTCTGAGAAAATTCGGCGGCCTCCACACATGGCAGCGTAAATCTCTCTCTATCGAGGCGGCTGCAAGCCAACGGGGTTTTACGTCTAACGGGCGTGTACAATTCTACTACGGTAATGCTATACAAGTCTCTTAATGTCTGACCTATGTAATTCTGATTCGATTCGATTCTTTATTCTTGGGCTTAAGTCAAAAGACATTGCCACAATACTATGTTGATTCTATATATAGTATACTTCAACTATATATTCTAACAACATGTAATTTCCAATTACAATCGAAGGGCGATAGTGTTTACCTCGATAAGCCCAAAATTATCCAAGTATAATGTCGCTCACGAGCAGCGTTTAGCTCTACTCAGAGTGCTCGATCCGCTCCAAACAACCGCCAGAAGTTCTAACCAACCACTTACAACTTCAACTACGGGTGAAGATTTCCTTAGGGTTTCGTTTAGAGGCTAAAGGAAAGTATAATCGTATTTTACGGGCTTTTCGTACAAAGGTACTTTGGAAAGTACTACAAGGTATTTGGGCTAAAGTATTTTGGACATTATAACAATACTAGGAGAGTATTTCTATACCACAACAAAGGGTATTATCACGAAACAACTAGGCTAGGGGTACCCGCGGCCAAACATGAGGGGAGGGGTGGCTCTCGGCGAGGCTCGCTCGAGGGGGTAGTGTGGCGGACGAATTGCTCAAGAGGAGGAGTATTTTCTTGGAATTTCACAAGTGTGGATGAAGAATAACTCTTGCATTAGAGGGTATTTATAGGTCAAGGGATGGCCAACCAATGGCGAATTATGCCAAGTGCAAGGCAAGTGTAAGGCGAGATTTGGGCAAGTGTCTAAGCCAACTTGCACACAAAATATCCTACCAACTCGAGACAAAACAAGCCACCTTGTTCGTCCCTTTTGCGCCCACTCGAGGCGATGTGAGGTGACACTTGTCACCTCCGTTAATCCAAAATGTTTAAATCTCTCGGAAAAATCCGCAAAAAATTATAAATGACATAGCGGAATTTTCCCAACAAAAGCGTGGAAAGCGTTTAGTCGAAAACGACTCTGTCGGGTGTTGTGTACAAATTTGAAACTTGCCTAACTTAAGGCTCAAATTTTCTACGTCGTCCTCACGTACATACTCACGAAAATCGGGTATAACACAGTGGTCGAACAAATCATCAATCACGGGAGGGTATACATTCTTAATGGTCACCTTGTTGTGCACATGTCAACACACGTGCGGCGTCGTCCTTCTTCTTCACGAACAATCTGCGCTCCCGGGAGAAACACTAGGCGATGAAGCCGCTTCTCGGCAAATCTCTGGTGATCCTTGACTCTCTCAACTTCGGCGGTGCCATTACGTATGGCGGAATGGAAATAGTAGGAGTGTGCGGCAATATGTCAATACAAACTCAATCTCCTCTCGGGAGGATGCGGGAGGTCGTCTGGAAACACGTGCGGGAACTCTCGACTCTGGGCCAGCGGAAAATGCGGCGCGACTTGATATCAAACACGAGCGAGATGGTAGATATACCCTTCTGCACCATCTTCCTAGCCGAGGTAGGAAATAAACCTACCACCGGCGTCTGGTGCTCCTCGCTCAACAACCGGCTCGCCGAGCTGGGCCGTACTACTCTCTCTCTGCGGTCTACATTGGCGTAGCAGAAGCTAGCCAATCCGTCCCGTGATCACGTCGAAGTCAATCATCTCGACTCTATCAAGTCGGCTAGGTCCGACGGTGTAAATAGTCACGGGACAAGCTCTATATACGCCGAGCTACCACCGAATCACCAGCTGGCGTAGCTACCTCGAAAGGGTCTATGGACTCGGGCTCTATCCTATCCTACTAGCAACGAGGGAGATATATGGGGCCAGTAGAACCGGATCTATCAAAGCATACATCAAACCCGAGCGATAAGGTACATGGCGACATCGGTGAGGCCTCACGATCTGTCGGTGGACAAAGCATAAATGCGGTTACGAGGACCGCTAGAAGCTGAGGACGCGCCACGACCTGTCGCGACCTGCTGGTCCATGAGTACCTTGCCCTCAGGCGAGTAGCTGTCGAGGATGAAGAAGACCGTGAAAGAACATGGTGACCCTACCATCAGCCGCCCTTGGTGGGACGGTTCCTCGCATAGTTACCTGCTGGCCTGGCTGAAACAAGCTCGTAGCACCACAACTCGAAGTGGGATCTGCTTGTCGGCCACACTGAGGGGTGGTCCCGTCGGCGATACCTCTGCTGCTGGGCGTCACGAAGTCACGGGGTCTGATGCGCCTCGAATATCTGGTGTCTTGAGGGCGGTGCGGGAGTGCTCTGGTGGTGTGGTGCAAATCTAGGCTTCTTTGAGGCCGCCCACGATAGCCACCAAAAGACCACTGCCGTCTGGTCTTACCTGCTGCTGTCAACCGGCGGTCTCTACGCTCCTCACATCAAGAGCATGAGCTGCGTGCGGGTAATGTCCATACCGGTGAAGAAACACATACGTGACTTCGGCCATATAGTCATCTAGCGGTGGCGTGGCGGTGCACCATCCTCATGCGCTACTGCGGCTGGGACATATCGAGCGATGAATCAAACTCGACATTGTACTCACGGCGGTCGTCCTCTGCCTCGCGGTAAAAATCTATCGACCGCGCCCTCGCCATCTGTGGAGGCAAGAAGTGAGTGAGGAAAGCCTGCGAGAACTCATCCCAGTAGGCGGGGCGCGTGCTCTCCGGGATAACTCCGTGAATCAAACCAATCATTGCGGTATCACGCGGCCGTCTGGCGAAGGTCACAAACTCTGTCTCGAGGCCTTGATCACCGCGTGATCCTCTGTGCGACGGATGAACTCCTGCGGATCATCCTCCGGCCTCGACCGTAAAACTCTGGCGGGCTACAACTCGAAATCTCGTAGCCTCAAACTACGCCTCGGGTGCACCACGGTGCGGCCGTGGAAGGCTGAGCTGAGGCTGCGCGTCGGCCTATCCTCGTGTCTGGCCACAACTCTAGCCAATAGTGGGCCATCTCCTTGTACCCTAACTCCTCGCCCGGTGTGGGGCGGGAGGTGTGGGTGCTGTGGTCTCTTTGGGGCGTGGCGTCATAGAACTCGCCGTCGTGGTATGGCGGGCACGAGCCCTCGTAACTCTCGGTGTCCGTGGCGACTCCTCGGTGCCTTGCCATACGGGCGGGTTGCCTTACGTGGAGGCATAAGCTATTCTGAGAAAGGAATACGTTAGAGGGTCGATTTTAACACGACTCTAAAGCACGATCTCGAGTGAGAAGAATGGAAACCAATCCTAAATATCTTATAGCCTCACGATTATTGGTGTGGTGCACAACACCGATAATCAAGACTCTACTAGATACGATGCGTAGACACTTTCAGAGATTAGCGCTCGATACCACTTTTGTCACGACCCATTCGGGGCGTGGTAGTGCTCAGGCACCCAGTAGTCATACATCAGTAATCGTGAAATATAAAACAAGACATGAAACGATTTATAAAATAAGACCACGGTTTATGTGAAAACGTCGCCTTTCGGCATATATATATAAACATGGTTTAGCGATTACATCCGAATCTTGTACAACATGACTCTGAGACCTCTAAGGAAATATACAACTATGGCGGAGCGGGGCCCGCCATACCTGTGTACAAAACTATCTACAACAGGAGATCATACCCAAAGTAGAGCCTACGGAAAGGATGGAGCTCAGGCAACGTAGAGATCCTAAGAATGTGGATCTAGCACTGCTTGCCCTTACTGCGGCATGAGCAGCCCCGAAGGAGGTCGATCAACAGTACTAAGTATGAAGCGTAAAATACTTAAATGAAAACATATCATTTTAAAATCGGTTTTGCAAGTATGTATGAAACAACGAGGGGACCGCATAGTGCCACATCATAAACAAGAGCAACAATAGGTAAGCGTAACATGTCTTTTCTAGGTGCGAATGATCGAGCGGGCCAATTGCGTAGTATCACCATGCAAGCCTAATCACGGACTCTCGTAGTCGCGTAGGCCACTCACGTAGACCGCGTAGGGTACATAACCCCGCATCGAGGGTGCTACTCCTCGGCATCGCCTGGACTCGTAGTCGCATGGCCACATAGACCGCGTGAGGTATAACCGTATCACTAACACCTTAACTCCGTAGCTCGCATAGGTCCTGGACCCGCGTGAGGTATTCTCGAATCATGGTCCTGGACGCTGAGTCTACCCGCGTCGGAGGGCTTAACCCCGGTAATATGTCAAGAGGTGAGTGATAGTACACTAACATAACGAACTTATCTTTAAACAACATAAGCACAACAAGAATACTCTCTTATACAAGCGTTACAAGACACTAACACACATAGCATCATATCATGTCTACTTATCAAACCATCTTATTATTCTTTTCACAATCAATATAAGTCTGTTATAAACACATAGGCAAACTGTTTCTTTTATCAATCTTAAGTGGTTATACTTAACTTCTCATAAAGCTAGTATAACTCTTAAGCTTACATTTAAAAACCAATTAGTTCTCTTACATTAAAAAATGATTCGGTATTCTTTTGAAATGCTTTCGATTCTTTATTATTCAGGCTTAAGCGTGAGGCATTGCCGTAAGTATTATTCAGCTTAAGCGTGAGGCATTACCGTAAGTATTATTCGATTAACACGTACGCGTCTACCGTACTACATATATATTGTAAAATATCATGCTTTAGGAAGAATCACATACCTTCTGTGAAAACCACCGCCAAGTTGAATATGTCGCGAGAGAATCGACCTATAATAGTCGGAACACGTCTATCAACGTTCGACTACTTTGTAAACTTGATTCTAAACAGAGGGTTCTATATCCTACGGAAAATTGGGCGTACTTCCTACCGGTGAGCTACTCAAGTCTCTTGTAGCGATCACATGTAAATCTGATTTGATTATTCTTCTTTAAACCCTTCATTGTGATATGAGTTCAATTCTATTCGTGATATTCTTCTAAGTATTTTATACTTATTCTTATACTACTACAGTATGTAATCTCAAATTCAAAGAGGTTAGGATTAGTTACCTCGGTAAGCTGATAATATCCTAGATAAAGTCGCGCTGAGCAAGGTTTTGCTCCTAAGTTGTATGCTCCAAGGAAACCTTAGAAGTTCTTCACAACTTCTACTAAGTACTAAGGGATTTGGGCTAGGGTAATTTGGGCATTATAACAATACTAGAAGACAACTTTTCTACCAAGGGAGGGGGGTAGATTTTTGGCTAGGCTAGGGGGGGGCCCTCGGCCAAACTTCAAAAGGGGAGGGGGGGGTGTTTGGACGAAAAGTCTACAAAGGGAGAGGAGAGGATTTTTAGACTTGGAAGCTTTTGTGGATGAAGAACTCTTCATCTCAAGAGGTATTTATAGGTCAAGGATGGCCAACCAAGGGCAGATGTAGCCAAGTGCTAGGCAAGTGTAAGGCCAAGATTAGGGCAAGTGTACCTGTGACTTGCACACAAAATATCCTACCAACTACTTGACAAATTTGACCATCCATTCGGCCCTAAGAACGCCTCACATCCATCAATTGGAGGGTGACAAGTGTCGCCCTCCCGTTGGTCCAAAATGTTTCGTCTCTCGGAAAATTCCGCAAAAATTAGAAATGGCATAGCCGGAATTTACCCTACGAAAGCTGTGGAAACGTTTCGTCGGAAAACTATTCGTTTTGTGAGTTGTGCCCAAAAAAACGTCCAAGCCTAACTTTAAGGCCAAACTTTTTGTACGTATTCCCTTACGTACATACTCTGGAAATACGGGGTATAACAAAGTCATTTGGATAGACACTTGACAAATCCTATGCTTGATTGAATGTGTCGTGAATGAAAGAATTTTTTCTTCCCACGTAGAGGTTCAGTTCACATATTTCGAGTAGCTAAAGTTTACATATTGAGTTCGTCTTCCGGCGTAGTGTAGGAGTTTCGTGAAGACCCTAATGTCGTTAGTGTCGAAATTCCAATTATCTACAACTTTCATTTTTTGTGTTTTTCCAAATTCTCAACCTATAATGGTGTGTTGGCCACGTAAAGATAGATCATCCGATAACGTATCCTTAAATCATCCTTTTGGAGTGCTTATACTCATACTTGGCTTAAGTGTCCCTCTTAGGACTTTCTAAACTTCCTATGTACTATTCATATAACTTGCCATATGCCCTTTATAAAATCCTGACATGTGGGCCCCACCTTAACTTACGGTTACGAGGGCTATTTGTCAAGTAACGTATTAACCAAATTACACCATATGGACTCCACTATCGTCTATGTGTTATTCTTATACATATATAACAGAATCTTCATCCCTAATCCTTGTATATCTTTAACCTCCCCTGAGCCCATACTAAGTCGTCTGCAGTCTCGGTAACACGAAATTTTTTCCAGGGTGTAACAATTAGGTTGACTAAGTCGTTGGCCAATGCAATGGACATGTCTTTTATATGGTCATGTTGTCAACTAATATAGATGAGATATAATGATCAAGTCATTTGGATAGACACTTGACAAATCCTAAGCTTGATTGAATGTGTCGTGAATGAAAGTATTTATCTTCCCATATAGAAATTCAGTTCACATGTTTCGAGTAGCTAAAGTTTACATATTGAGTTCGTCTTCCGGCGTAGTCTAGGAGTTTCGTGAAGACCCTAATGTTGTTAGTGTCGATATTTCAATTATCTACAACTTTCATTTTTTGTGTTTTCCCAAATTCTCAACCTATAATGGTGTGTTGGCCTCGTAAAGCTAGATCACCCGAAAACGTATCCTTAAATTATCTTTTTGGAGTGCTTATACTCATATTTGGCTTAAGTGTCCCTCTTAAGACTTTCTAAACTTCCTATGTATTATTCATATAACTTGTCATATGCACTTTATAAAATCCTGACATGTGGGCCCCACCTTAACTTACCGTTATAAGGGCTATTTGTCAAGTATCGTATTAACCAACTTTCACCATATGGCCTCCACTGTCGTCTATATGTTATTCTTATACATATATAACAGAATCTTCATCCCTAATCCTTGTAATCTTTACCCTCCCCTAAGCCCATACTAAGTCGTCTGCAGTCTCGGTAACACGAAATTTTTTCCGGGGTGTAACAATTAGGTTGACTAAGTCGTTGGCCAACGCAATAGACATGTCCTTGATATGGTCCTGTTGTCAACTAATATAGATGAGATATAATGATCAAGTCATTTGGATAGACACTTGACAAATCCTAAGTTTGATTGAATGTGTCGTGAATGATAGGATTTTATATTCCCACATAGAGGTTCAGTTCACATATTTCGAGTAGCTAAAGTTTACATATTGAGTTCGTCTTCCGGCGTAGTCTAGGAGTTTCGTGAAGACCCAAATGTCGTTAGTGTCGATATTTCAATTATCTACAACTTTCATTTTTTGTGTTTTTCCAAATTCTCAACCTATAATGGTGTGTTGGCCACGTAAAGCTAGATCATCCGATAACGTATCCTTAAATCATCCTTTTGGAGTGCTTATACTCATACTTGGCTTAAGTGTCCCTCTTAGGACTTTCTAAACTTCCTATGTACTATTCATATAACTTGTCATATGCCCTTTATAAAATCCCTACATGTGGGCCCCACCTTAACTTACGGTTACGAGGGCTATTTTTCAAGTAACGTATTAACCAACTTACACCATATGGACTCCACTATCGTCTATATGTTATTCTTATACATATATAACAGAATCTTCATCTCTAATCCTTGTATATCTTTTCCCTCCCCTGAGCCCATACTAAATCGTCTGCAGTCTCGGTAACACGAAATTTTTTCCAGGGTATAACAATTAGGTTGACTAAGTCGTTGGCCAACGCAATGGAAATGTCTTTGATATGGTCATGTTGTCAACTAATATAGATGAGATATAATGATCAAGTCATTTGGATAGACACTTGACAAATCCTAAGCTTGATTGAATGTGTCGTGAATGAAAGTATTTATCTTCCCACATAGAAATTCAATTCACATGTTTCGTGTAGCTATACTTTACATATTGAGTTCGTCTTCTGACGCAGTCTAGGAGTTTCGTGAAGACCCTAATCTTGTTAGTATCGATATTTCAATTATCTACAACTTTCATTTTTTGTGTTTTCCCAAACTCTCAACCTATAATGGTGTGTTGGCCTCGTAAAGCTAGATCACCCGAAAACGTATCCTTAAATCATTGTTTTGGAGTGCGTATACTCATACTTGGATAAAGTGTCCCTCTTAGGACTTTCTAAACTTCCTATGTACTATTCATATAACTTGTCATATGCCCTTTTATAAAATCCTGACATGTGGGCCCCACCTTAACTTACGGTTACGAGGGTTATTTGTCAAGTAACGTATTAACCAACTTACAACATATGGCCTTCACTGTCGTCTATATGTTATTCTTATACATATATAACAGAATCATCATCCCTAATCCTTGTATATCTTTATCCTTCCCTCAGCCCATACTAAGTCGTTTGTAGTCTCGGTAACACGAAAAAATTTCCGGGGTGTAACAATTAGGTTGACTAAGTCGTTGGCCAACGCAATGGACATGTATTTGATATGGTCCTTGTTACACCCCGTATTTACAGGACATGTTTTAAGAACGTACGTAAGAACTCACAAGTGTTAAGATTTGAGACTTGTAAAAAAATTTATCGGAATTATGAAATTGTCGGAAAACGTACTATTGTGACGAATGGGAGGGAGACACGTGTCACCCCCCTTATTGATGCCTTGGTCGAATTAGGCATGGCCAAAATGGTCATTGACCATAGTCTTGGATGACTAAATCTTGCAAGTAGCAAGCTTGATAATCTTGACTAAGTTAAAGGACCCCCCAAGGCTTGATATTTGCTAGGAGCTTATCTAAACCACCCATTTGTTTATATCATGACCCTCCAATGTGCTATATATTACTACTAGTAGCAAGAGAGAGCTTAACACTTAGCCAAATTTCACAAAAAAATTGAAGAACATTGAGCATAGCTCTCGGGTTCCTCTTGAGAAAAAAAGAAAAATCTTTGTTCCTTGTTCTTTTAGCTCCCCACTTTAAACCAAGGTTCTTAAGTGTATTGTAAACATATCTCAATAGAAAAATCTTGGAAAAAGATAGTTTACGGGTTAGTCGCAAAACAAAAACCTAGTTGTCTTTCTAGGTTTTGTTTGGAGATTTGAAGGAAAATTTGTTGGTGTTGTTCTAAGGGTCTCAACTAGCGGATTGAAGCGTTTTGAAGAGGCTCTAAGTTTCTAAGGAGCGACTTCGGATTGGAGTTGGATTAAGTTTCATTGAGGTATAATCTTGTCTTTTAAAAGTGTTACAAGATTATATATTTATATTGTTGTTGTTAGCCTTACATGTTGCTAGCATGAAGTTGATATGTTGAAGTTTATAAGTATTATGGATTTCTTGTAGCTTAAATCCGAAATGTTATACAAGCCGCTTGAAGATTGGATTACTAATTGGTCGTTTATTAGAAATCGTCGCATGTCACTTACTTGAAGATTATGGTAGTTATAATCAAATGCGACTTGATATCATGTTATGCTACCAATTTGGATTGAAATGGAAATTGGATAAGAATTGGTATTGTTGTATTCATTATGGCCGAAATTGGACTAGTAGTTGTATTAGTTTGTTATCGTTTGTGGGGCGGAATTTTACACGTCTAGTAGGCGTGTAATCCCCTATTGATTAATTGCTTTGATTGTGCCTTAAATGTGGCGTGTTTGGTTATTGTATTCGGCCTTGAAAAAGGTGGCAAAGTTAGTAAAAACAAAGGAGGTGTTGTCCGATTTTCCGTAGAATTTAGCGACTTGACACTTATAATATTCTACGTTTGAAGTAAGGCTTTAATAGACGTATTGTGAATATTATAGGTTGACATACTACGGGCGGGACTTTGTACTTGGCAAGTGGTTTGACCCGGCGAGGTATGTAGAACTTTTCCTATCCTTTGAGCATGACTAGTTGCACGTATATAGTCGGTGAGCGTCTGAATTTTGATATCCTTTACTAGTTTTATGAATGGCCAAGTCGAGTGAGTTAAGAGATTAACTCGCTTCTTTGAAAGTATTAAGGATGTCTTAAGTTTTATTAAAGTTAAGGGACTTGAAGAGTTTTAAAGTATTGTGATACTTGTTTCGTTTTAAACGTATAAGTCCCTTGGATAGGAGATTGTACTTGACTAAGGTATAAAGTGAATATAACGACTTTATGGGGAGTTGGTTATATTGGCTTTATGGAAAGATAAATGGCTTGATTTAATGGAAGGCAATTCGATTTTAAGGCATCAATTGCCTAAGGTTTTATAAGAAAAGGAGTCACTTGATTTAGAAACCTAACTTTATTTCTAAGGGTATTGTGACTTGCCTTGAAATGTAATTTGGACTTGATACTAGGATTAATAGTATCTTGGAAGTTTTCTACTAAAAAGAGTCATTTATTTTAAAGAGTAGAAGTACGTAGTACTTTGGGTTAGATTCCCGGATTTTTTATAAGTGACATGTTAGTGCCTTAGGTAAACTAAAATGAGAGTGTATATAAACAAGAATAATAAGAAGTTAGGGGATTTCTTAACTTGCTTATGTATTGTATGATAAGCCGGTAGTGCTTATGTTATGTGTGATAGCCGAATTTGTGCTAGTGATATATTATTCGATTCTGGTCATTCCGGGTTTGTGGCATTTGCATATTCCGTGGATTTGCTACCCACGATGCGAGGAATACCTCATGCGAGTCCGTAAGGGCTTATGCGGGTGAAATAGTCCCATGCGGGCGGGTCCAGCCTGTCACGAGAATCTTTATGCGCCCGAACCGGGCGTGGATCGTGCCTTACCGGGCACCCTAGTGATACAACATCGAGAAAACCAGCGGAAATAAAAACTTTACACATGAAATGAGAGACATAATAAATAAACAGGCCAACCCAATGATTTGCCTTGGTATATATACATAAAACCGAACCGTTATCCTTTTACAAACCACGCTTGATTACTCTGGACCTCTAAGATTTACAACAACTATGACGGACGGGGCCGCCATACCCCGAATGTACAAGAACCTACAACTCAGGGAACACATACAAAAGATAAGCCTCGAGAAACGGAGCTTCCTAATCTGTTGGCGTGATCTAAGAGCGAGGATCCACGGCCGATGTACCTCTACTGCGGCATGAGCGCAGCCCCGAAGGAGGTCGATAACAGTACAGTATGTGGCGTAAAATACGTAAATGAAATCATAGCGATCTATATTGTCACGACCGTTCGGGGCGTGGAGTGTCTTCTGGGGCACCCAGTAGTCATACATCAGTAATCAGCGGAAATATAAAGCAAGACATGAAACGATTTATAAAATAAGACACGGTTTATGTGAAAACATCGCCTTTCGGCATATATATATAAACAGGGTTTAGCAGTTACATCCGACACTGTACAACATGACTACAGACCTCTAAGGAAATATACAAATATGGCGGGACAGGGCCCCGCCATACCCTGACTGTAAAAAACTATCTACAACAGGGAGATCATACCCAAAAGTAGAGCCTCCGGAAAAGATGGAGCTCACGACGCGTAGAGATCCTAGAATGTGGATCTAGCACTGCTTGCCCCTGCGGCATGAACGCAGCCCAGAAGGAGTCGATGCAACAGTACTAAGTATATGAAGCAGTAAAATACTTAAATGAAACATATCATTTTTAAAAAGCAGTTTTGCAAGTATGTATAAAACAACCAGAAACCGCATAGTGCGCATCACAACGAAGCGTGATAGGTAAGCGTATGCGAGGTCTTTTCTAGGCTGCGAATGATCAGCGAGCACGATGCGTAGTATCACCATGCAAGCCTAATCACGGACTCCGAGTAGTCGCATAGGCCAATCACATAGGCCGCATAGGGTACATAACCCGCATCGAGGGTAGCTCCTCGGCATCGCCTGGACTCGTCGTCGCGTAGCCACATAGGCGCGTGAGGTATAACCCGCACACTAACACGGAACTCCGTAGCTCCGCATAGGTCCCTTGGACCCGCATGAGGTATTCTCGAATCATGGTCCTGGACACGCTGAGTCTACCCGCATCGGAGGCGCCTTAACCCCTGTAATATGTCAAGAGGTGAGTGATGCTACACTAACCTAACAACTTTATCGTTAAACAACATAAGCACAACAAGAATACTCTTTTTCACAAGCGTTACAAGACACTAACACACATAGCATCATATCATGTCTACTTATCAAACCATCTTATTATTCTTTCACAATTCAATATAAGTCTGTTATAAACATAGGCAAACTGTTTCTTTTATCAATCTTAAGTGGTTATACTTAACTTCCCATAAGGCTAGTATAACTCTTAAGCTTCATTTAAAAACCAATTAGTTCTCCTTAAAAATGATTCATATTCTTTTGAAATGCTTTGATTTTTATTATTGGGCTTAAGCGGTGAGGCATCGCCGTAAGTGTTATTCGGGCTTAAGCGTGAGGCATTGCCGTAGTTATATATATTGTAAAATATCATGCTTTAGGAAGAATCACATACCTTCGTGAAAACCACCGCTAAGTTGAATATGTCGCGCAGAGAGTCGACTATAATAGTCACGACATCTATCAAAGACTACTGCGGAGGTCATTCTAAGCAGAGGGTTCACAATTCTATGGAAAGTCGGGCAGCACTTCCCTACCGGTGAGCTATATAAGTCTCTTGTGAAACGATCGCATGTAAATCTGATTTGATTATTCTTCTTTAAACCGCCTACTGTGGTAATTCAATTCTATTACGTGATATTCTTCTAAGTATTTATACTTATTCTTATACTACAAAAGTAGAAATTCTCTAATTCAACTGAGTGTTAGGATTATTTACCTCGGTATGGACTATAATATCCTAGAAAAGTCGCTGAGCAAGGTTTTGCTCTAAGTTGTATGCTCCAAGAAACCTTAGAAGTTCTTCACAACTTCTACTAAGTACTAAGGTATTTGGGCTATGGTATTTTGGTCATTATAACAATACAAGAATTCAACTGTTCTAACAAGGGAGTCTGGGTAGATGTCGGCTAGGCTAGGGGGGGAGCAATCCTCGTCCAAGGGTCACTTAGGGTAGAGGGGGACGAGGGCTTGGACGAAATGGCTAACAAGGGAGAAGGGAGGATTTTCAAGACTTGGAAAGTAATTTGTGGATGAAGAACTCTTCATCTTAAGGGGGGGTATTTATAGGTCAAGAAGTGGCCAACCAATGGCCAAGATTAAGACAAGTGCAAGGCAAGTGTAGGGTGAGGATTAACTATACACAAATATCCTACCAACTCCTTGACTTGTGCACAAGGCACAAAAAACGTGTTCTCCTTAGTCCAAATCGTCCAAATGGGCGATTTCAAGTCCACGATTGGAGGGTGACAAGTGTCGCCCTCGTTGATCAAAATGTTTCGTCTCTCGGAAAAATCCATAAAAATTAGAAATGGCATAGCCGGAATTTACCTACGTCGTGGAAACGTTTCGTCGGTAAACTATTAGTTTTGTTAGTTGTGCATTAAAAAAACTTTTTGCTTAAACTTTAAGGCTAGAATTTTTATGCGTATTCCCTTGCATTACATACTGCGGAAATACGAGGTATAACATTCTCCCTCTTTAGAAACATTCGTCGAATGTTCCTTCCCAAAACGATTAACGATAAGATTCTTCATAAGCGATTGTAAATGCCACACGGCCACGAGCAACACTTAGGCGTAAGCGATAACGAAAATGTACAAGTAGGAAAGTGAATTACCCGGAGGTGTGGGAATAGGTGAGGATACTTACGCCTCATGTCCTCTCGGCTTCCGCCATCTCCTCACGAGCTCGTTCGCCCACAAGACCTTGCGGAAGCGCGTCCTTGGTCGCGAGCGCCTAACCCGACGATCGACTATCGCTATGGGAATCTCCTCATACGATAACCCCTCGGTCACTGGACATCGTCAATCGGGTGTACCACTAGATGGATCCGATACATCTCGCCGGCGTAGATCACGTGAAAAACGGATGCATCGCCTCGGATCGGACGGCAGATCAACTCATAGGCAACCTTGCCTACCTGCGGATAATCTGAAGCGGCCCGATGTACCTAGGGTGAGTTTCCCTTCTTCCCGAATCTCATCACACCGCTTCATGGGTGACACCTTAGGAAAACCCAATCATGAACCTCGAACTCAAGATCCGACGGCGATGATCTGCATCGACTTACTCGACTACGGTTTGTCGATAGCCGCTCTCGGATAAGCTTCACCTTATCCATCGCTTTGTACCAAATCTGGTCCCACTAGCCGCACCTCGCCCACATCGAACCAACCTATAGGCGATCTGCACTTCCTCCCATACAAGGCCTCATAAGGCGCCATCCGAATCTTTGGAGTGGTAGCTATTATTATACGCGAACTCAACTAGAGGCAAATGATCCTCCCAACTACCACTGAAGTCAATAACACGGGCTCGCGACATATCCTCAAGAGTGCGGATAGTGCGCTCTGCTGTCCGTGCATGCGTGGATGAAATGCGATTACTCGTGCTCACTGCGTCCTAAACCCTGCGGAAGGACCTCCGAAGTTAGCGTGGCGGGCTCCACATGCGATATGATCGAAGTAGGGACTCCATGCGATCGACGATCTCTCGGATGTAAAGTCGGCATAATCCTCGGTAGAAAGGTCGTCTGACGGGAAGAAAGTGGGCTGATTTCGTCGACCGTCGACGATAACCCATATAGAATCATGTCTCCTCCGAGTGCGAGGTAATCTGTAATGAAGTCCATGTTGATTACCTCCCACTTCCGTCGGGATCTCGATAAATGCGTAACAAACCACGGGCCTCGGTGCTCTACCTTCACTGCCGACAACACGGGCGAGCTACGAACTCGCAACGTCCTCTTCAAGCCATCCCACCAATACGGATCTAAGGTCGTGGTACATCTTGGTCGACCGGATGGATGAGTAACGCTTGCGTGTGCTTCGAGAACCTGTGCCAAGTCACGAAACATCTGGAACACCTGATGCGCCCTCAAACCTTAGCACCCCATCGGTGCTACCTCAGGACCGCTTGCCCTCACGAAGAGGCGTATCACGATATCGAATCAAAGTGGATCCTCGAGCTGTTGCCTCTTCACCTCGCCGGCGATGGAAGACTCGGCAACCTCACGAACTCTAACCCCATGCTATCGTAATCAATCAAGCGGACACCAGGCTCGCTAATCGATGCAAATCACGAACCATGTCCCTTCTCTCTAGTGCACATCCGATAGGCTCCCATCGACCTACGACTAAGGCGTACGCCTAACATTTGCCTTTCGGGTGATGCGGGATATCAACATCGTAATCCTTAAGCAACTCTAACCAGTCTCTCTGCCGTAAGTTCAGCTCCCTCGGTGAAGATATCTTGGAGGCTCTTGTGGTGCGTATAAATATCCACGTGAACCCCATACAAATAGTGCCTCGGATCTTCAAAGCGTGAATCACTGCGACTCCAATCATGGGTGGGGTAGTTCTCTCGTGTTTCTTGGTGTCGGGATGCATATGCTATAACCTGCCATGCTGCATCAACACACATCCCAACCCGATGCTGGCGTCACAATACCGCGACATAACCATCGGACCCTGCGGAAGAGTAAGAACGAGGCGGTCGTCGGTCTCTCTTCAAGAATCGGAAACCACGCCACAAGCATCGATCCGCTGAAACTTGGCGCCGAGTCGGCCTAGTCAATAGTGCGAAGATAAAGCAAACTTCTCTATGAACGCCGATAATATCTCGCAAGGCCCGAAAGCTGCGAACCTCTGCCGGAGTAGTAGGTCTAGGCCAAGTCCTCGATCGCCGATCTTGGCGTATCCACTCGAATGCCATCGGCCGACAATATGCCCAAGAAACGCCATGAAGTCAACCAAAACTCACATTTGGAAAACTTGGCGTACAAGCTGCTGTCTGGAGAAGCGTCAAGACCACCGCCAAATGCTCGCGTGCTCTGCTCTGGCGAGAATAAACCAAGATATCATCAATGAACACTATCACAAGCGTGTCCAAAATGGTTTGAACACTCGGTTCATCAAATCCATGAATACTGCGGGAGCATTGGTCAACCAAAGACATGACCACGAACTCATAATGCGTCTGCGGGTCTGAATGCGATCCTAGGGACATCCACCTCTCGACTCGCACTGATGATAGCCCGATCGCAGATCAATCTTGGAGAAACATCTCGCACCACCTGGTCGAACAAATCATCAATCACGGAAGGGGTATACATTCTTAATGGTCACCTTGTTCACCGTAATCAACACACATGCGCGGCGTCCGCCCTTCTTCTTCTGAACAATACGGCGCTCCCGGGGAGAAACACTAGGCTGATGAAGCCGCTTCTCCGGCCAAATCCTCGGTGGTCCTTGACTCTCTCAACTCAAAGGTGCCATTACGTATGGCGGAATGGAAATAGGCCGAGTATCGGCAACACATCTATACAAAACTCGATCTCCTCTCGGGAGGATACGGAAGGTCATCCGGAAACACGTGCGGGAACTCGTGACTCTCGGCCGATGAAAATCTGGTACCGCGGCTTGATTATCAAACACGAACGAGATGGTAGATATACCCTTCGCACCATCTTCCTAGCCTTGAGGTAGGAAATAAACCTACCCCCGGCGATACCGTGCTCCTCCCACAACAACCGCTCTCTGGAAAGCTGGAACCGTACTACTCTCTGCGGTCTACATTGGCGTAGCAAGAAGCTAGCCAATCCATCCCATAATCATGTGAAGTCAATCATCTCCACTCTATCAAGTCGGCTAGGGTCCGACGATCGTAAATAGTCACAGGACAAGCTCTATATACCGCCGAGCTACCATCGAATCACCATCTGGCGTAGCTACCTCGAAAGGATCTATGGACTCGGGCTCTATCCTCATCCTACTAGCAACAAGGGAGATATATAGGACATAGTAGAACCGGATCTATCAAGGCATAAACATCAAACCCGAGCGATAAGGTACTGTGGCGACATCGGTGAGGCCTCACGATCTGTCGGTTGGACAAAGCATAAATGCGGTTACGAGGACCGCTAGAATCTGGACCAGCGCCACGACCTCTGCGCGACCTGCGGTCCATGAGTACCTTGCCCTCAGGCGAGTAGCTGTCGAGGATGAAGAAGACCGTGAAAGAACTGTGGTGACCCTACCATCGCCATCGCCGCCCTTGGTGGACAGTTCCTCGCATAGTGACCTGCTGGCCCTGGGAAACAAACTCCCGTAGCACCACTCCCGGTGGGGTCTCTGCGCATCGGCCACCGGCGAGGGTGGTCCCGATCGGCGATACCTCTGCCGCTACGGGCGTCTCAAGTCCCGGGCCTGGTGCGCCCTCGAATACCTGGTGTCTTGAGGGCGGCCGCAGAGTGCTCTGGGCTGTGTGGTGCAAATCTAGAGCTGCTGAGGCCGCCCGCCCACGATAGCCACCAAAAGACCTGCCGTCTGGTCTTCCTGCGCTGTCAACGGCGGTCTCTACGCCTCACATCCAAGAGCATGAGCTCGCATGCGGGTAATGTCCATACCGGTGGAGAGAAACACCCGCACATGACTTCGGCCATATAGTCGTCTAGCCGGTGACATAGCGGTGCACCCTATCCTCCATCTGCTACAATCTTTGGGACATATCGAGCAAATGAATCAAACTCGACATTGTACTCCGACGGTCGTCCTCTGCCTCGATAGTAAAAATCTATCGGCCGCGCCCTCGCCATCCGTGGAGGCAAGAAGTGAGTGAGGAAAGCCTCGAGAACTCATCCCAAGTAGGCGGGACGCGTGCTCTCCGGGATAACTCCGTGAATCAAACCAATCTCTGCGGTATCACGCGGCCGTCTGAACCGAAGGTCACGGACTCTGTCTCTGAGGCCTTGATCACCTCACGATCCTCTGAAGGCGACGGATGAACTCCTGCGGATCATCCTCGGCCTCGACCAGTAAAACTACGGGCTCTGACTCAAGAAATCTCGTAGCCTCAAACTATTCGCCTCGGGTGTACCACGGAGTGCTGGAGTGAGCTGGGCTGAACGCGCATCCAATCTCTCTCGTGTCGGGCCTGACTTTAGCCAAAAGTCTGGGCCATCTCCTTGTACCCTAACTCCTCCGCCCGGTGTGGGGCGGGAGGTGTGGGTGCTGTGGTCTCTTTGGGGGCGGCGTCATAGAACTCGCCGTCTCGGTATAGACTAGGGTGAGCCCTCGTGACTGGGTGTCACGCTAGCTCCTCCTGCCTTGCCCATACGGGCGGGTTGCCTTACGTGAGGCATAATCGTACAGGAAAGGAATACGTTAGAGGGTCCAACCTATAACACGACTCTAAAGCACGATCTCGGAATGAGAAGAATGGAAACCAATCCTAAATATCTTATAGCCTCACGATTATTGGTGTGGTGCCTGACACCGATAATCAAGACTACTAGATACGGTATGTAGACACTTTCAGGATTAATCGCTCCGATACCACTTTTGTCACGACCCGTTCGGGGCGTGTTGATGCGCTGCAAGGGCACCCAGTAGTCATACATCGAGTAATCGGCGGAAATATAAAGCAAGACATGAAACGATTTATAAAATAAGACCACGGTTTATGTGAGAAAACATACTTTCGGCATATATATATAAACAGGGTTTAGCGATTTACATCCGACAATCGTACAACATGACTACTGCACCTCTAAGGAAATATACAACTATGGCGGGACGGGGCCCGCCACACCTGTGTACAAAACTATCTACACCAGCGAGATCATACCCAAATGTAGAGCCTCCGGAAAAGATGGAGCTCACGACACCAACCTAGAGATCCTAAGAATGTGGATCTAGCACCTGCTTGCACTTACCTACGGCATGAACGCAGCCGAAGAAGTCGAGACAACGGTACTAAGTATATGAAATCGTAAAATACTTAAATGAAACATATCATTTTTAAAAAGCAGTTTTGCAAGTATGTATAAAACAACGAGAAACGCACATAGTGCGCATCACAAACAAAGCGTGATAGGTAAACTATGTGAGTCTTTTCTAGGTTGCGAATGATCGAGCAGGCCATTGCCCGTAGTATCACCATGCAAGCCTAATCACGGACTCCGTAGTCGCGTAGGCCAATCACATAGGCCGCATAGGGTACATAACCGCGTCGAGGTAGCTACTCCTCGGCATCGCCTGGACTCGTCGTCCGCATGGCCACATAACCGCGTGAGGTATAACCCCGCACTAACACGGAACTCCCGTAGCTCGCATAGGTCCCTTGGACCGCATGAGGTATTCTCGAATCATGGTCCTGCATCGCTGAGTCTACCAGCGTCGGAGGCGGCTTAACCCCGGTAATATGTCAAGAGGTGAGTGATGCTACACTAACCTAACAACTTATCGTTAAACAACATAAGCACAACAAGAATACTCTTTTTCACAAACGTTACAAGACACTAACACACATAGCATCATATCATGTCTACTTATCAAACCATCTTATTATTCTTTTCACAATTCAATATAAGTGTGTTATAAACACATAGGCAAACTGTTTCTTTTATCAATCTTAAGTGGTTATACTTAACTTCCCATAAGGCTAGTATAACTCTTAAGCTTCTGTTTAAAAACCAATTAGTTCTCCTTAAAAATGATTCAGTATTCTTTTTGAAATGCTTTCAGATTTTTATTATTCAGGCTTAAGCCGTGAGGCATTCTTAGTAAGTGTTATTCGAGCTTAAGCGTGAGGCATTGCCGTAGTTATATATATTGTAAAATATCATGCTTTAGGAAGAATCACATACCTTCCGTGAAAACCACCCGAGTTGAATATGTCATACAGAGAGTCGACTATAATAGTCACAGACATCTATCAAAGACTACTGCGGAGGTCATTCTAAGCAGAGGGTTCACAATTCTATGGAAAGTCGGGCAGCACTTCCCTACCGGTGAGCTATATAAGTCTCTTGTGAAACGATCCTATGTAAGTCTGATTTGATTATTCTTCTTTAAACCGCCTACTGTGGTATGATTCAATTCTATTCGTGATATTCTTCTAAGTATTTATACTTATTCTTATACTACAACAAGTATATATTCTCTAATTCAAAAGAGGGTTAGGATTAGTTACCTCGGTAAGCCCAATAATATCCTAGAAAAGTCGCTGAGCAAGGTTTTGCTCCTAAGTTGTATGCTCCAAAGAAACCTTAGAAGTTCTTCACAACTTCTACTAAGTACTAAGGTATTTGGGCTAGGGTATTTTGGGCATTATAACAATACAAGAAGGCAACTTTTCTACCAAGGGAGGGGGGGTAGATTTCGGCTAGGCTAGGGGGGGAGGAAGCCTCGGCCAAGGGTCACTTAGGCTAGAGGGGGAAGAGGGCTTGGACGAAATGGCTAACAAGGGAGAAGGGAGGATTTTCAAGACTTGGAAAGTAATTTATGGATGAAGAACTCTTCATCTCTAAGGGGGTATTTATAGGTCAAGAAGTGGCCAACCAATGGCCAAGATTAAGACAAGTGCAAGGCAAGTGTAGGGTGAGGATTAACTATACACAAATATCCTACCAACTCCTTGACTTGTGCACAAGGCACAAAAAACGTGTTCTCCTTAGTCCAAATCGTCCAAATGGACGATTTCAAGTCCATCAATTGGAGGGTGACAAGTGTCGCCCTCCCGTTGGTCCAAAATGTTTCGTCTCTCGGAAAAATCCGCAAAAATTAGAAATGGCATAGCCGGAATTTACCCTACGAAAGCTGTGGAAACGTTTCGTCGGAAAACTATTCGTTTTGTGAGTTGTGCCCAAAAAAAAAACGTTTTGCCTAAACTTTAAGGCTAGACTTTTTGTACGTATTCCCTTACGTACATACTCTGGAAATACGGGGTATAACATATATAAAGCAGGAGACATGAATGATAACCAAACTACAGTACACACATATATCAATTATATCAAGTCAGGGTCTCACGCCCTTCACATCAATCATGCCCGTGGAATGCCTTCCCATTCCGGCGATCATGATATGATAATACGAAAGTACACTGCACACCAAGTCCTACGATGCCAAAGCTGTATTAACAATTCAAATGGAAGCATACGTGCGCTACGCATCGTGTCGATATGTCCAAAAGGAACCACAAGACGGAATCAAAATGGAAGCATACGATGCGCTACGATCGTGTCGATATGTCCAAAAGGAAACAATAAGACAACATTCCAAATGGAAACATACCGTGCGCTACGATCGTGTCGATATGCCCAAAGGGAAACAATAAAGCGATATCAAAATGGAAGCATACCCGCACGCATCGGTCGGTATGTCCAAAGCGATTAGCAAAAGTAACACAATCAGCGAGGCGTGCGTGGAATTTCTCGTCACCGCTGGCATGTCCAAGTAAGTTCTCAACAAGTCAACCGACCCTCCATTGAGAGACGCGGTAGTATAGAAACACAATTCTTGCACAACAAAGGCTATCACGACAAGCATAGGCAAGTTTTACAACAACAAGCATAGGCAAGTTCACAACAACAAGCATAGGCAAGTTCACAACAACAAGCATAGGAAAGTTTTACAACAACTCAAAGTACTTTCATTTTATGTCAAGGTCAGGTTTTAACCTAAAGTACCACGTACTTTAAATACCTTTTAAAGAGATCCATTCCTTTTATAAAAGTCACCCGATACCGTAGTATAAAAATAGAGTGACTTACATTTTTAGGTAAACCAAAACACTTTTCTTTTAAAGTCAAGTTACCACATTAAAATCAATGATAAACCACTTTTCATAAAGTCGTTATAACTAAACTTCCCATAAAGTCATTATAACACTTTATGTTTTAAACCATTTTAAGACAAACAATGCCTTCCTTTTCCCTAGAGTTCGGTTGCCTAATTTCAATTACTCAGTCTCTTTTTAGAAAAGATTCATAACTCATAGTCTTAATCCCTTTTAAAACAATTGAGTAACATATGTCTTATGTGTGGCGATTTATTCTTGTTTATAACCATCTTGTTACAAAGAGCCATGATCTAGGAAATGTAATACAATTTTGTCTTATCTTAGCTTACATGCAGATGGAGGTTTCTCTTGGTTTTAATATCAATTAGTTATTTGTCAATACACTTTCCTTTATTAGCGATGTGGTTTGTTCGACACTTATTCTCATTTAGAAATCGGTAAAACATTATTCTTTAAAACCAAGTACTCATTACTCACGAATGAGGTTTCACAATACTTTTAACAAAATGTTAATTACCAAGTAAAACAAGTTAAGTCTCTTATCTTTCAAGATCAAGTCTCTTAACTTCTACAATCGATGAACGATCTTTTACCTACGTAGAGTTGTTATAACTAACTTCTCATAAAGCTATTATAACACCTATGTTTGGAACAACCAAACTCATTTAGCACATGTACGTCTCACCGTACTACATAGTTTACAAAACATCATGCTCGAAGGATAGGAAGAGGTTCACATACCTCGCGACGATTATCGACAAAACGCTCACAAGATCAGTAACGGCTAGCCTTTTCCACTCTTCAGTAGAATACGCTACTCGCGATCTTCCACCTATAAGGCCACAAACGTCTATTAAATCTTAAACACAAGTTTCCATCTTTCTCTGAGAAAATTCGACTCACGCACACAGCGTAAATCTCTCATCTATCGAGGCCGGCTACCAAGCCAACCGGGGGTTTACGTCTAACTGTTATACCCGTAGTTCGGTGGTATGTATGCGAGGGCGTGCGTGCGAGAATCTGACGAAAGATTGGAAAGGAAGAAAGAGTGAATTTTCCACGGAAAAGTTTCGGTTTTGTGAAGGAAAAAGGTTCGTTAATGGGAATTGGATTCCCATATTTGGTTTTGGACTTCTTAGATTATATTAGAATTATGGAATTTTATTTAGGAAATGGTCACGTGGGGCCACGGGAGAAATTCTGGTTTTGTAGCCCGCTTTGATTTTGAGATTTTGGCGTTATAGATATTTTGGAAGACGAAATATTTTGGACGAATCGGGGCGACACGTGTCACCCCATGTGGCACCTTGGGCCGAATTATGTTTGTCTGGCACAACGGTTAGAGTCGTTTTCGACGAAACGTTCTACCTAACTTACGAAGGGTAAATTACGGCTATGTCATTTAGTATTTTTGCGGATTTTTCCGAGAGACGAAACGTTTTGGACCAACGAGAAGGCAACGGCACCACCTGCCGTTGGTGGACTTGAAAGGCGTTAGGGCCGATTGAATGAGCAAGTCTTGGTTGATTTTTGTAGATATTTGTGAGGTTTTAAGGAGTAGGGTCTAGGGGCACTTGGGTGAATCTTGGCCTTACACTTGCTATACACTTGGCTAGATCTTGGCCATTGGTTGGCCTTGGCTTGTCTATAAATACCCTCTCCTTTGATGAACTTCTTCATCCTAAATATTTCCTAAGTGTTAGAATCCTCCCCTCCCTTCCTTATGGTTTCGTCCTCCCCTCTTCCTTTGTGAGGCCTTGGCCGAGGTGCACCCTCCAGAGGCCTTGGCAGAGGTACCACTCCTAGCCTAGTTGCTTTCGTATAATACCCACTTTGTGGTGTAGAAATACTCTCAGTATTGTTATAATGCCCAAATTACCTTAGTATACCTTGTAGTATTCTAAGGTTATACCTATCTGAAAAGCCAGTAAATACTATTATACTTCCGTCGGTCACAAAACCGAAACCCTAGGAAAATCTCCATAGTCCGTTGGAGTATTGTGTAGAAGTTGGTTAGAACTTCTAAGGGTGGTTTAGAGCGGGTTGGGCGCTTCGGAGTTGAGCTAAACGATTGCGGGATCGACATTAAACTCGGATAATTATGGGCTTATCGAGGTAAATATCTTGTCCCTCTATTTGTAATTGGAAATTACATGTCGTTAGATTATATAGTTGAAGTATACTATATATATATAACTGAACATAGCTTGTGGCAATGTCCTTGGACTTAAGCCTGAAGAACTGAACTGAACTGTAATTACATAGGACTGTATTACAGTAGACTTGTGTAGTAGTACCGTGGAGTAGAATTGTACCCGTTAGGGTTAGATGTATAACCCCCCCTGGTTGGCTTGGTAGCCGGCCTCGTTAGAGGAGGAGGTTTACGCTGTTGCGGGGGGGGGAGGTGCTGCCGAATTTTCGGTAGAATGTTCTACGATGAGATCTTAATGTTAATAAGCGCCTTGTGGCCTTATAGGTTGATGTACTACGTGTGGCGCGATCTACGTGGCTTAAGGGGTAGCCGACGTTTGGAAGTACTTGGAGCGTTTTGCTATGAGTCGATACTCGTCGCGAGGTATGTGAACCTCTTCCTATCTCTTCTAGCATGATATGTGTGAAACTATGTAGTACGGTAGACGTACATGTGCTAAATGTGTTTGAGTGGTTTAAAACATAAAGTGTTATAACGGCTTTATGGGAAGTTGGTTATAACAGCTTTATGTTAGTAAGAAAATACATGTGGTTTTTAAAAGGTAACTGATTTGAACTATAACTGGCTTGTTATATGATAAGAAAGAACTTGAAGTATTTCAAAAGATTTTTGAATCATTTTGAAAGGAGAAGTAATACTTGGTGTTTGAAAACTTAAGAGTTATACTAGCTTTATGGGAAGTTAGGTATAACGGCTTAAGAATGCTTTACTGATTTCGGAAATCAGAATGTGTATCGACAAACCACTGCAGCGTTAATAAAAGGAAATGTTTTGAATAATTAAGTATTATTAAAACCAGTAGAAACTTCCATCTGCATAGAAGCTAAGATGAGACAAAATGATATTTCCTAGATCATGTCTTCTTTAATAAGATTTTTATATACAATAATATCCTAATCACATATAAGGCTTATGTTTCTCAGTTGTTTAAAGAGAATTATATTCTTAAATGAATAAGACTATGCACTACGAAACCTTTCTAAAATAAGAAACGTGAACATTTGAAATTAGGCAAACTTGGACGTTTGGAAAATAATGTTGTTACTTGATTTTACAAAGGTAAGAGTTTTGGTTTTCTTAAAAGGATCACTCTATTTTATACTACGGGTATTGTGTGACTTATGTGAAAAAGCAGATCTTTTTTAGATTTTAATGTGTGAAGTACTTTGGGGATAGATACCCGAACTTGTTAGTAGAAAGTAACTTGTGTGAATAACTTGATTGTATTGGTTTGTGATAGCCTTGTAATACTTTCTTGTTGCCTTGATAAGTAAACGTGTTAGGATGCTACGTGTGTTAGTATCTTGTGATGTTTGTGTAAGGGGTTTCTTGATTGTGCTTATTAACTATCGGTCGTTATGATAGTATTGTGGCATTCATCTCTTGAGATGATTCCGGGTTAAGCGCCCTCCGTCTGGGGTAGACTTCGGTGATGCAGGACCATGATTCGAGAATACCTCAATGCGGGTCTGAGGGCCTATGCGGAGCTACGAGAGTTCCAGGATAGTGTCGTCCTTTATGGGCATGCGGTCGCGTGGCATGCGCGGACTCGAAAGTCGGGGCGATGCGGGAGTAGCTACCCTCGATGCGAGGAATACCTCATGCGGGCGATGAGATTGGCCTACGCGGGCTGCGGGAAGTTCGAGGACTAGACGCGCACATTAGATCTGCGGGCAAGTGGCGGCTTTGATCATGTGACGATGCAGACAGATCTTATGAATCTGATTTATGACCTTGTTGCATGCGTGGGTGTTAGTAGTCGGCTAGGCCTTACTTACCACCATGCAGTTTTTAGGACACGGTGGGACACGGTGTTCATATGTATTCCTTGGTGCTTGTATATCATAAAGCTGGCGGTGAGGAAGGTATTCCACGCACGATTGATGTTGTGGGCGTGAGACCCATTGTTAAATTGGTGATGACTTGAGGTGTGAGTCACGACTTGACATGGCGCTATTTATGGTGAGCTGTAGTTTGGTTATCATACATGTCTCTGCTTTGTATAGACTACTATGATTTCATTTGATTTATCTTTAGTTTCACATACTTTTTGTTATCGACCTCGCCCGAGGCTGCGTTCATGCCGCATGAGTTGAGGCACATCGATCGTTGATCCTAGCTCTCGGTCACGATTCAGCGTTTGGGAAGCTCCGTTTCTCGGAGGCTTATCGGTGGTATAGTCCCGTCGTCGTAAGTGTTTACATTCGAGGGTTTGGCGGGGCTGTCCCGCCATTGTGGTCGTATCATTCTTAGAGGTGCATGTAATCTTGTTGTGGCGGGGTTGGTAAAAGGATTAAATTTGTTCATTTGTAAAAGAGTTGATGGTTATATATATGCGAAAGGCAAGTTTCCTGATTATTGTTTTATATTTCGTTATCTCATGTTGTTGTTTTATGTTCGTGATTACTCGATGTTGTGTCACTAGGGTGCGGGCTAAGGCACGATCCACGCCGATTTAGTCGTGACAAAAGTGGTATCGAGCGATTAATCCTCGGAAAGTGTCTGAGCCGTATCGATGAGAGTCTTGATTATCGGTGTGTTGTGCACCACACCAATAATCGAGGAGGCTATAGGATATTTAGGATTGGTTTCTATTCTTCTCACTCGAGATCGTGCCTTAGAGTTGTGTTGTAAGTTGGACCTACGGCGAAATTCATTCCTTATCGTTATGCCTCGCGTAGGCAACCGGGCCCGGGAGGCGAGCGAGGAGGCTGCGAGTTGAGTTCAGAAGGTTGCGAGGGCACAAGCCCAATCATTACCTAGGGTAGTGCTTCATTCGGGGATTTCTGCGACGTCACTAGCCCGCAGAGTTTAGCACGATGGCGGCGGTTCTCTGCGTCCACGATATTTGAACGCCGGTTCCACGGCCAGGAGCAGTGAATATAGATTGCAAAAGGCGACCACATTACTAGCTATAGATTTGGCTACCAGAGATTATACCGATGTACCACGAGTCTTGATGACTACCTAAGAGAGGTTGTGCAAGAGTAATTCTTGATTGGGCTTGGCATGGCACGTATGCGGGCTTATATACAGCGGTGAAAAACGTAGAGATTGTGGGTTAACCAAGGGCGAGAAGAGGGCGGGCGGCAAGTCGCCGGTAACTTTCAAGGTGAGTACACCTTAAGTGCTATGTTACGATAGCGGCGTGGTAGTTGTGATGAGAAATCATGGTGGGTTAACCGAGTAAGATTTTGGGAATAGAGAAGGTGTGAGCCTTAGAGTGTTATACGTCTGGACCTTAGAGAGGTAAGGCCATCTCGAGTAAAGGTGTAGTGTTATGTTTGATCCTTATCGGAGTGCATAGTGCACGTGAGCTATGTTTGGGATAGGTCACAAGTGGTACGAAATGAAAGAGGGTAGTTGAGCTAAGAAGGCCGTTAGGTTTTCGTAGCGTGTTTAGTGAGATTGTTCCTTGAGGAGCTAGTGTTTCTTGCAATGCAAGGTCGGGTTGAGGCCATGTTGCGGGTCAACCCGCGGCATGTTTGGTGGTGAAGTCTGGTTGTGGTGGTCCCGCTTGTGTTAGGGTCACGGGTGTTAGGCCCAAGTTTAGTTGACCAGTCAGACGAGTTCGTGGACGCGTTCGACCGATGGTCGATCGATGGGGCAGCCCATCGTGTTCTTCGGTCGGGACCGTTCACTCGGCAGTGTTGATTTGTCAGAAAGGTTGTAAGGCTGCACGGGGTGCCTACCTTCACCTTATGGCGCAGTGGAGCCAGTTCTGGCTGTTTTGTTTCGGAAGTTTTACGAGCAGGGTTAAGGACTCGGTGAGTCTGAATCGCGTCGCCACCGGGCCAGTGTGTGGATTTCAGGGGAAGTTGCGAGGATTGTTGTCTCCTGTGGAGGGAGCGTTTAAGCTACCATTTCAGTGTTCGGATGTCGCCTTACGAAGCCTTGTTGGGGCAGAAGTGTAAGTTGCCGGTCAATTGGTTCGATGTTGGCAGGGTTCAGATAGTTGGATCAGGCTTGTTCCAGCAGACTGTGGATAGGGTAAAGCTCGTCTAGAAGAAGTTCTGGCAGCTCAGAGGAATCGTGCGGATGATCGGCGACGACGCTTAGAGTTCAGGTTAACGGTCGGTCTTCTTGAAAGTACCACCCCGGTCAGGGTGTGACGAGTTTTGGAAACGGAAGGAACTTAGCCCGAGTTACTTTTGGGCCCTTAAGAGTTCATGTGAAGAATAGGCCAGGTTGCCTATATGTTAGCTTTTGTCGTCCGACTTAGGAGGCAGGACGTCCGGTCTTTCGTATTGTTATGTTCGGGAAAGTATCGAAGATCCATCCAGAATGTTCCCAGTTAATGATGCCCACGTAAAGAGATAGTAACCCCGAGTTTTGGAAACTAAAGCGATGTCGAAATGTGGTAAGGGTTCGAGTGTCTGGCGGTGATGATCGCATGCGGCGGTACCATTTGTTGGGTCGTCGAGCAAGGCTCGCGACAAAGTGACAAAAGTGGTATTATTTGTGGTGATGTTAGAGGTGTTTCCTCGTAGACTTGGATATAAGTATGTTGCGCAGGTATTTCTGTGGCCAGGTATGGCAGGATTGTTTCGTAAGTATAGTAGTGAAGCCTATCTTTGGCGCGCGTTTGTTTTGAGACTTAGAAGGAACATTGGGACGAATGTTTCTAAGGAAGAATGTTATACCCGTAGTTCGAGGTATGTATGCGAGGGCGTGCGTGCGAGAATCTGACGAGAAAGATGGAAAGGAAGAAAGAGGTGAATTTTCCACGGAAAAGTTTCCGGTTTTGTGAAGGAAAAAGGTTCGTTAATGGGAATTGGATTCCCATATTTGGTTTTGGACTTCTTAGATTATATTAGAATTATGGAATTTTATTTAGGAAATGGTCACGTGGGGCCACGGGAGAAATTCTGGTTTTGTAGGGCCGCTTTGATTTTGAGATTTTGGCGTTATAGATATTTTGGAAGACGAAATATTTTGGGCGAATCGGGGCGACACGTGTCACCCCATGGCACCCTTGGGCGAATTATGTTTGTGCACAACACGGTTAGAGTCGTTTGACGAAGCGTTACCTAACTACGAAGGGTAAATTACGGCTATGTCATTTAGTATTTTTGCGGATTTTTCCGAGAGGCGAAGCGTTTTGGACCAACGAGAGGGCAACACTTGGCACCTCTCGTTGGTGGACTGAAGAGGCGTTAGGGCGATTGAATGAGCAAGTCTTGGTTGATTTTTGTAGATATTTGTGAGGTTTTAAGGAGTAGGGTCTAGGGGCACTTGGGTGAATCTTGGCCTTACACTTGCTATACACTTGGCTAGATCTTGGCCATTGGTTGGCCTTGGCTTGTCTATAAATACCCTCTCCTTTGATGAACTTCTTCATCCTAAATATTTCTAAGTGTTAGAATCCTCCTCCCTTCCTTATGGTTTCGTCCCTCCTCTTCCTGTGAGGCCTTGGCAGAGGTGCACCCTCCCAGAGGCCTTGGCAGAGGTACCCACTAGCCTAGTTGCTTTCGTATAATACCCCTTTGTGGTGTAGAAATACTCTCAGTATTGTTATAATGCCCAAATTACCTTAGTAGTATACCTTGTAGTATTCTAAGGTTATACCTATCTGAAAAGCCGGAAATACTATTATACTTCCGTCGGTCCAAACCGAAACCCTAGGAAAATCTCCATAGTCAGTTGGAGTATTGTGTAGAAGTTGGTTAGAACTTCTAAGGGTGGTTTAGAGCGGGTTGAGCGCCGGAGTTGGAGCTAAACGATTGCGGGATCGACATTAAACTCGGATAATTATGGGCTTATCGAGGTAAATATCTTGTCCTCTATTTGTAATTGGAAATTACATGTCGTTAGATTATATAGTTGAAGTATACTATATATATATAGCGAACATAGCTTGTGGCAATGTCCTTGGACTTAAGCTCCCAGCTGAATGTAATTACATAGGGTGTATTACACATGAGACTTGTGTAGTAGTGCAGTGGAGTAGAATTGTACCCGTTAGGGTTAGATGTATAACCCCTGGTTGGCTTGGTAGCGGCCTCGTTAGAGAGGAGGTTCACGCTGTTGCGGGAGAGTCTTCCGAATTTTGGTAGAATGTTCTACGATGAGATCTTAATGTTAATAAGCGCCTTGTGGCCTTATAGGTTGATGTACTACGTGTGGCGCGATCTACGTGGCTTAAGGGGTAGCCGCGTTTGGAAGTACTTGGGCGTTTTGCTGTAGTCGATACTCGTCGCGAGGTATGTGAACCTCTTCCTATCTCTTCTAGCATGATATGTGTGAAACTATGTAGTGCGGTGAGCGTCGTGTGCTAAATGTGTTTGAGTGGTTTAAAACATAAAGTGTTATAACGGCTTTATGGGAAGTTGGTTATAACAGCTTTATGTTAGTAAGAAAATACATGTGGTTTTTAAAAGGTAACTGATTTGAACTATAACTTGCTTGTTATATGATAAGAAAGAACTTTATGTATTTAAAATGATTTTGAATCATTTTGAAAGGAAGTAATACTTGGTGTTTGAAAACTTAAGAGTTATACTAGCTTTATGAGAAGTTAGGTATAACGGCTTAGAATGCTTTCTTGATTTGAATCGAGAATGTGTATCGACAAACCACCTGCAGCGTTAATAAAAGGAAATGTTTTGAATAATTAAGTATTATTAAAACCGAGAAACTTCCATCTGCATAGAAGCTAAGATGAGACAAAATGATATTTCCTAGATCATGGTTCTTTGTAATAAGATTGTTATAAACAAGAATATCCTACTCACATATAAGGCTTATGTTTCTCAGTTGTTTAAAAGAGAATTATATTCTTAAATGAATAAGACTATGAACTCTGAAACCTTTCTAAAATAAGAAACGTGAACATTTGAAATTAGGCAAACTTGGGCGTTTGGAAAATAATGTTGTTACTTGATTTTACAAAGGTAAGAGTTTTAGTTTTCTTAAAAGAATGATCACTCTATTTTATACTACGGGTATTGTGTGACTTATGTGAAAAAGCAGATCTTTTTTTAGATTTTAATGTGTGAAGTACTTTGGGGATAGATACCCGAACTTGTTAGTAGAAAGTAACTTGTGTGAATAACTTGATTGTATTGGTTTGTGATAGCCTTGTAATACTTTCTTGTTGCCTTGATAAGTAAACGTGTTAGGATGCTACGTGTGTTAGTATCTTGTGATGTTTGTGTAAGGGGGTTTCCCTTGATTGTGCTTATTAACTATCAGTCGTTATGATAGTATTGTGGCATTCATCTCTTGAGATGATTCCGGGGGTTAAGCTGCCCTCCGTCGCGGGGTAGACTTCGGTGATGCAGGACCATGATTCGAGAATACCTCATGCGGGTCTGAGGGCTATGCGAGCTACGAGAGTTCCAGGATAGTGTCGTCCTTTATGGGCATGCGGTCCTTGTGGCGTGCGGACTCGAAAGTCGGGGCGATGCGGGAGTAGCTACCCTCGATGCGGGAATACCATGCGGGCGATGAGATTGGCCTATCGCGAGTGCGGGAAGTTCGGGACTAGACGCGCACATTAGATCTGCGGGCAAGTGGCGGCTTTGATCATGTGACGGCCCAGACAGATCTTATGATCTGATTTATGACCTTGTTGATGCGTAGGTGTTAGTAGTCGGCTAGGCCCGTACTTACCTGCATGCAGTTTTTAGGACACAGTGGGACACGGTGTTCATATTTATTCCTTGGTGCTTGTATATCATAAAAAGCCCGCAGTGAGGAATGTATTCAACGGGCACGATAGATGTTGTGGGCGAGAGACACATAGTTAAATTGAGTGATCACTTGAGTGTGTGAGTCACGACTTGACATGATCGCTTATTTATGGTGAATCGTAGTTTGGTTATCATACATGTCTCTGCTTTGTATAGACTACTATGATTTCATTCTGATTTATCTTTAGTTTCACATACTAAATTACTGTTATCGACCTCGCCGGGGCTGCGTTCATGCCGCGAGTTGAGGCACATCGATCGTTGATCCTAGCTCGTGGTCACGGTTCAGCGTTTGGGAAGCTCCGTTTCTCGGAGGCTTATCGGTGGTATAGTCCCGCGTCGTAAGTGTTTACATTCGGGGTTTGGCGGGGCCTGTCCGCCATTGTGTCGATATCATTCTTAGAGGTGCAGTAATCTTGTTGTGGCGGGGTTGGTAAAAAGGATTAAGCATTCATTTGTAAAAGAGTTGATGGTTATATATATGCGAAAGGCAAGTTTTCCTGATTATTGTTTTATATTTACGTTATCTCATGTTGTTGTTTTATGTTCGTGATTACTACGATGTTGTGTCACTAGGGTGCGGGCTAAGGCACGATCACGGGCCCGATTTGGTCGTGACATAACCGGGCGTGTACAATTCTACTACCAAGTAATACTACAAGTCTCATGTAACACGATACTATGTAATTACAATTCGATTCGACTCTTTTATTCTTCGGCTTAAGTCAAAAGACATTGCCACAATACTAAGTTGATTCTATATATAGTATACTTCAACTATACATTCTAACATGTAATTTCCAATTACAATAGAAGAATGATGAGTGTTTACCTCGATAAGCCCAAAATTATCCAAGTATAAAGTCGATCTGAGCAACGCTTAGCTCACCTCCGAGTGCTCCATCCGCTCCAAACAACCCTTAGAAGTTCTAACCAACCTACTCTAAAACTTCAACCAACAATGAAGATTTTCCTTAGGGTTTTGGTTTGAGACTAAAATGGACAAAAGGTAGTATTTCCGTACTCTTCGCCAGGAGGTAACTTTTGGAATACTACAAGGTATAAGGCTAAGGTATTTTGGGCATTATAACAATACTTGGAGGAGTATTTCAATACCACAAAGGGGTACCTCACGAGAACACCCAGGTGGGGGTGTGCTCTCGTAGAAGGCCACTAGGAAGTGGAGTACCCTCTCGGCCACTAGGCCTCACGAAAAGGGGGAGGGGGAAGCTCACGGCTAGAGCACAAGAAAGGGAGGAAGGATTTTCAAGACTTGGTGATTTTAGGAATGGATGAAGTCTTCAAGCTTAGGGGGGGTATTTATAGCAAAACCAAAGGCCAACCAATTGCCAAGATCAAGCCATGTGCAAGGCAAGTGTAAGGCCAAGATCAAGCCAAGTGCACCCTAACCCTACTCCACAAAACACTCCAAAACAAGCCACAAAGCAAGGCACAAATCAAGGAACCAATCGGCCAGGCCAACCATCCCTCTTGGGCCTTGATCGTCCAAGCCACCCCACTTGCCTCCAATGTGAGGGTGACACATGTCACCCTCCCGTTGGTCCAAAATGTTTCGTCTCTCCGAAAAATCCGCAAAAAATATAAATGACATAGCGGAATTTTCCTACGAAAGCTGGAAAGCGTTCGTCGAAAAACGACTCTATTCGGCACTTGTGCCCAAATTTCGGTCCTATGCCTAACTTAAGGCTCAAATTTCGTACGTACGTCCACACGTACATACTCTGGAAATACGGGGTATAACAAATACCTCATGCGAGTCCGTAAGGGCTTATGCGGGTGAAATAGTCCCATGCGAGGAATACCTCACGCGGGTCCACGTGACCTATGCGGGTGAAATAGTCCCAGGAGTAGGATTGCTAAATGATACTGCGGGCGGGTGGTCCTGCTTTGATCATGAGTTTCCTATTTTAAATTGTAATGATACTACTATTTACTCTCATTGTTAGTAAGGCACAGTGTACTGTAATTTGATTACCATACATGTCTCCGGCTTTGATTTAGACTTATGATGTAATTACAGTATTTTTTCAGTTTTACATACTTGGTACATATTGTGTAATGACCCCCGTCCTCGGGGGCTGCGTTCATGCCGCAGGAAAGGGTAAGCAGGTGGTGGATCCTCATTCTTAGGATCACTTATCAGACGTCAGAAGCTCCATTTATCCGGAGGCTTGTCTCTTTTAGTCTGATCTTTTCCACGTGTTGTAGATTTATGTACATTCAGGGGTATGGTAGAACCTGTCCCTACGATTATTATTCCTAAGTCCGTATTCACACGTGGTTGGTTGGTAAGAACTGATTATCTGATTGTACTTTTGAGTATGTTTATATTATGGAAGCGGCACTTATCGGCTAGCACAGGATACTATTGTTTACACTGTGTTTATGTTGTGTATGTTCATTGCTATTCTTTGATGTATACGAGCAGGTGCCCGGGTAGGGCACGATCGCGACCCGGTCGGGTCATGACAAAAGTGGTATCAAAGCGATTAGTCCTCGGAAAGTGTCTGAGGCCAGTGTCTAGTAGAGTCTTGATTATCGGTGTGTTGTGCACCACATCTATAATCGAGGCTACAGGACATTTAGGATTGGTTTCCATTCTTCTCTCTCGAGATCGTGCGATGAGTTTGTCTTATTAGGTGAATCCTCTCGACCTAGTCTTATGAAAGCAGATATGCCTCGCGGAGGCGACCGAGGCCGGAAGGGCAAAGCGTGAGGAGTTGCTAGCGGTACTCGAGAGGTTACGGACTCGGGCACGAGCTATGCACGAGGTAGTAGGTGGGTCGGCGAGTTCAGCCACGCGGCGGTATTAGAAAGGCGAGAGCGGTAGCTCAGAGGTTCGTACGAGCCTCGATTCGCGTGGGTCGAGTATAGAGACTACGGGAAGCGGTCCGATTATTGACGTATAGTTGTTATACCGTATTTCCAGTATATGCGTGAGGACGTACGTACAAAAGTTTAGGCCTTAAGTTAGGCTAGGAACGAAAATATTTGTGCACAACTAGCAAAAAGAATCGTTTTCCGACGAAACGTTTTCCGGACTTTGCGAAGGGAAAATTACGGCTATGTCATTTATAATTTTTGCGGATTTTTCCGAGAGACGAAATATTTTGGACCAACGGGAGGGTGACATGTGTCACCCTCAAAGTGGACGACAAAAGGGCTAGAGTTGGCACGTTTTTTGCCTTGTGTTTTGTCAAGGATTAGGTAGGATATTTGTGTGGTAGATTGATAAGGTGGGACCCACACACACATGTCCAAATCCCCACCCTACACTTGCCTACCACTTGTCTTAATCTTGGCCATTGGTTGGCCTATAAATACCCCTCTAATGCAAGACATTTCTTTATCCACACTTGTGAAAATCCAAGGTAAAAATCCCTCTCCCTCCTTCTTAAACCTCTCGTCCAAATCACCCCTCCCCCTTGAGAGGCCCTTGGCCGAGAAGTACCCCCCCCCCCTTGCCTAGTTGTTTTCGTAAAATACCCCCCCCCCCCCCTTGGTAGAAAAGTTGTCTCCTAGTAGTGTTGCTATACCAAAATACCTTGGCCCAAATACCTTGTAGTATTCCAAGGTTACACCTATACTAAAAGCCCAGAAATACTATTATACTTCCTTTAGCTACTAAATGGCCCAATGTACTTACATGAATTTGTATTCTGATGAGACTTGTGTAGTTTAAAGAAAGCTGAATGTACTTACATAGAGTGTATTCTGATGAGACTTGTGTAGTTTGGGTAGGAAGTGTTGCCCAATTTTCAGTAGAATAAGGAATCAGTATCTAGAATTATTCTCTGAGTAGTCTAGACGTTGATAGACTTGTATGACCGTTATAGGTTGAAGTACTGCAAGTAGCGTATTCTACTAGAAGGGTGGAAAAGGCTAGACGGATTACAGTACTTTGGAGCTATTTGCTAATAGTCGATAATCGTCGCGAGGTATGTGATTCTTCCTATCCTCTTGAGCATGATATTTTAAAAGAATATATATATAGTACGGTAGACGTACGTGTGTTAACTGAACGTAGTTTTACGGCAATGTCTTTTGACTTAAGCATGAATAATAAGAATCTTGAAGTATTTCAAAAGAATTAAGAATCGTTTTGAAAGAAGAGTAATACTTGGTTTTAAAAGCTCAAGAGTTATACTAGCTTTATGGGAAGTTAGGTATAACGACTTAAGAGAGATAAAAAGAATGGTTTATTGATTTTAAAGAAGTTAAGAGACTTGATCTTAAAAGATAAGAGACCTGACTTAATTGAATTAATATGAATTTTGTTAAAAGAGTGAAACCTCATTCGTGAGTAATGAGTACTTGGTTTTAAAAGGAATAATGTTTCTTGATTTGGAAATCAGAATAAGTATCGAACAAACCATGGCGCTAATAAAGGGAAATGTATTGACTAATAAAGTGTTATAAAAAACCAGTAGAGACCTCCATCTGCATAGATGAGACAAAATGATATTACATTTCCTAGATCATGGCTGCTTTAATAAGATTGTTATAAACAAGAATAAACCTACTCACACATAAGGCATATGTTTCTCAATTTGTTTTAAAGGAGAATTATATTATTAAGTGATTAAAACTATGAACTACGAAACCTTTCGAAAATGAGAAACTTGAGCATTTGAAATTAGGCAAACCTGAACGTTTGGAAAATAATGTTGTTACTTGATTTTACAAATGGGAAGTGTTTTGGTTTACTTAAAGATAGTCACCCTATTTTTTTACTACGGGTATTGTGTGACTTTTGTGAAAGAAACAGATATTTTAAAGAGTTAATGTATGTAGTACTTTGGGGTTAAAACCCGGATTTGTTGAACTTACTGTGCTTGTGGTGATAACCTTTGTTGTGAAAATATTGTATTTACGTACTCTGGCGTCTCGTTGGAGGGCTATCTGGTGATTGATGGACATCGACACGATGGGTGGCCCGGGTATGCTTCCACTAATCGATCCTTTTGGACATACCGACACGATGGGTGGCCACGGGTATGTTTCCATTAGGTGTTATCTTGTTATTTGCTTTGGACAAGCGACACGATGGGTGGCCCACGAGTATGCTTCCATTTTGATTGTTATCCGGTTATTTCCTTTTGGACATACCGACACGATGGGTGGCCATTTGGTATGCTTCCATTAGGAGTGTTATCTTGTTATTTGCTTTGGACATACTGACACGATGGGTGGACCACGAGTATGCTTCCATTTTGATTGTTATCTGGTTATTTCTTTTTGGACATACTGACACGATGGGTGGCCGGGTATGCTTCCATTAGGAGTATGATCTTGTTATTTGTTTTGGACATCTTGACACGATGGGTGGCCGAGTATGCTTCCATTCTTGTTTGTTATCTTGTTATTTCCTTTGGACATACCGACATGATGGGTGGCCGGGTATGCTTCCATTAGGATGGTTCCATGGCCATGCTTATACCGAGGTAAGATCTTGGGGCATGCGGCCGTTGTCGAGTTAAACTCGGGTTACATTTGAGTGATGACTTTGAGGCGTGAGTCACGACTTGACATATTTGCTTTTATGTTGTGAGCGTAGCTTTGGTTATCATACATGTCTCTGTTTTATATAGTATTATGATTTCACTTACGTATTTTTGATTTCACATACTTGGTACTGTTATCGACCTCCTTGAAGTGCGTTCATGCCGCGGTAAGTACACGATCGTTGATCCTCGCTCATACGATCGCAGTTCAGCGTATTGGGAAGCTCCGTTTCTCCGGAGGCTTATCTTTTGGGTATGTTTTCCTTGAGTTGTAGGTTCTTGTACATTCAGGGGTATGGCGGGGCCCTGTCCCATCATAGTTGTTGTATAAAAATCTCAGAGGTCTGTAGCACTGTTGTGGGCAGGGTTGTAAAGGATGTATCTGTTCAAACTTTGTATATATATATATGCCGAGAGGCGACTTTCTCTCAGATAAAATGTGTCTCATTTTACATTTGATTCATGTCTTGTTTTATGTTCCGCTGATTTCTCTGATGTATGACTACTTGGGTTCCCGGGTAAGGCACCAGTCACGGGCCCCGGAACGGGTCATGACAAAAGTGGTATCAGAGCAGTTAATCCTCGGAAAGTGTCTACATACCGTGTCTAGTAGAGTCTTGATTATCGATGTGTTGTGCACCACATCTATAATCGAGAGTGCTGAGACATTTAGGATTGGTTTCCATTCTTCTCATTACGAGATCGTGCCTTAGAGTCATGTTATAAGTTGGACCCTCCGACGTATCTCATTTTACGATTATGCCTCCGTGCAACAGCCGGGCAGATGGGCAAAGCGGCGAAAGCTGCTAGTAGGATCTGAGGAGTACGAGGCGCGAGTCGATCTTTACGAGATAGTGCTTGACGGCGAGTTTTGCGCGCCGCCCGGCCCAGCGAGTTTAGGGCGCAGCGGTGGCTGCTAAGACCACGATACACGAGCCTCGGTCCCACGGCTGGAGCGAGAGGAGATGGGTTACAAGGAGATGGCCCGATTATTGGCGAGATAGTGGCAAGGCACGAGGATAATTGGTGAATCTGGCGATTAGGTTCGATGAGTACCCGTGGTTCACCCTAGATCGGATAGTTTGAGGCTACGGGACTTTACGAGTTGTAGCCGCTTGAGTTCTACGGTCGAGGCACGAGGATGATCCGCAGAGTTCATTCGGCGATTCTGACGGATCATGAGTGATAAAGGCTTCAGAGACCGAGTCGGTGGTCTTAGGTTCGCATCGGCTGCGTGATACTGCAGTCGACTGGTTTGATTCGTGGGAGCTGTCCCGGGGAGAGTATGCACTTCCAGCAGTTTGGGACGAGTTCTCAGGGGCATTTCTTGCACATTTTTTGCCTCGCGGATGAGAAGGGATCGGGCCGATTCTTGACGTTGAGGCGGCCGCGTCTGGTTGGAGTACAATGTGAGTTTGACTCATTAGCTCGATGCGTCCCGCATTGGTAGCCGACATGGAGGACGAGTGCACCGCTACGCCACGGGCTTGATGACTACTTGGCGAGGCTTGTTGGTGTAGCTCTTCGGGCATGGACATTGCCATCTGAGCTTATGCTACGGGATGTGAGGAGCGGAGAGGTCGACGGAATGGCGAGATCGCGAAAGAGGCGAGCAGCAGGGACTTTTGGCGACTTTCGAGAGGACCGCCTCGAAGCGAGACTAGTTATGCGCCTCCACGATCTGAGTGGTCCTCCGCAATCTTGAGGCATCGAGTATTCGGGAGCGGTCGGGGCTCGAGTTCAGATTTTCAGGGGAACAGGGGTGTTAGCCAGCTGAAGCCACCCCTACCTCGTTGTGGCTGTTGTGGTAGACTCCATAATGGGGAGTGTCGTGCTAGTTCGGGAGTTTGATTTACATGCGGCCAGGCCATTTTGCGAAACCGTCCCGGAGGTAGCTGAGTGGGATAGCACAGACTATGGGATCTATGGCTGGTTCATCACCTTCTACAGCTATGCGCCCTGCAGGGCAGGCCTATGATTAGAGTGAAGCGGTAGATGCAGGTAAATCCTTAACCCTCTAGAGTTTTGTATGCTTGAGATGATGATCTTATTATTGTGTGCTATGTACGGATAGCGTTGTGTTAATTGTGAGTTAGAAAACATGGTTAGTTGAAAGGGATAAGTATGGGGACAGGGAAGGTATGAACCTTAGAATATTACATGTTGAGACCTTAGATGTAAGGTCGTCTCGAGTAAAGGATTTTGCAAATGATCCTTGTCGGAGTGCTCTATATGCCTAGGGTGTATTAGCATGATAAGTCCATGGGTAGTGTGAGATGGAAGTGGTAGCTTTCATGACGTGAATTAGTAAGATTGTTCCGTATCGGGGAACAAGTGTTTGGCGCGATAGCGGGTCGAGTTGAGTACCGATCGCGGGTCAACCCGCGGCCTGTATTGTGGTGGGGTCAGTTCTGGGTGTTCCCGCCGGGTGGTAAGGTCACGAGGGTGCTAGGCCCAAGTTTAGATGACCATCGTATGAGTTCGTGGATATGTTCGACCAGAATCGGATCGTGAAGGCCGGGAATGGCCTTAAAGGAGATTGAGGCTAGTAAGATGACCAAGTTTGGAGGTAGTGACTCTGGAGATTTTGGAAACTGAAGCGATGACTGAAGTATGGTACGTATACTAGAAAGAGTTCAAGTGTTCGAGAAGAGTACGACGAGTGAGAAAAGAAGAGAACGTGTGTTAGCAGAATAAAGGAGATCATTTTGTTGTGAAGTGAAGATGCGAAGGAAGTATCTTTTAGACCGGGGGTGGAAGCTTTTGTAATGCTAGAGGTGATTCCTCATTGACTTGGGTTAAGTAATTGCGCGTGTGTTATTTTGTGGCCAGGTGTGGCATTGGCAACTTGTTAAGAGGAACTTTATCGTTATCCGTCTTGAGAAGGAACATTCGGGACGAATGTTTCTAAGGAGTGGAGAATGTTATACCCCGTATTTCCAGAGTATGTACGTGAGGACGTACGTACAAAAGTTTAGGCCTTAAGTTAGGCTAGGAACGAAAATATTTGTGCACAACTAGCAAAAAGAATCGTTTTCCGACGAAACGTTTTCTGGACTTTGCGAAGGGAAAATTACGGCTATGTCATTTATAATTTTTGCGGATTTTTTCGAGAGACGAAATATTTTGGACCAACGGGAGGGTGACATGTGTCACCCTCAAAGTAGACGGCAAAAGGGCTAGAGTTGGCATGTTTTTTGCCTTGTGTTTTGTCAAGGATTAGGTAGGATATTTGTGTGGTAGATTGATAAGGTGGGACCCACACGCACATGTCCAAATCCCCACCCTACACTTGCCTACCACTTGTCTTAATCTTGGCCATTGGTTGGCCTATAAATACCCCTCTAATGCAAGACATTTCTTCATCCACACTTGTGAAAATCCAAGGCAAAAATCCCTCTCCCTTCCTCTTAAACCTCTCGTCCAAATCACCCCTCCCCCTTGAGAGGCCCTTGGCCGAGAAGTACCCCCCCCCCCCTTGCCTAGTTGTTTTCGTAAAATACCCCCCCTTGGTAGAAAAGTTGTCTCCTAGTAGTGTTGCTATACCAAAATACCTTGGCCCAAATACCTTGTAGTATTTCAAGGTTACACCTATACTAAAAGCCCAGAAATACTATTATACTTCCTTTAGCTACTAAACGAAACCCTAAGGAAATCTTCATAGCGGGTTGAAGTATTAAGAAGAAGTTGCGTAGAACTTCTAAGGGTTGTTTGGAGCGGGTTGGAGCGTTCAGAATAGGAGTTAAACGTTGCTCAGGATCGACATATAAACTTGGATAATTTTGGGCTTATCGAGGTAAATACTCTTGACCTTCTATTGTAATTGGAAATTACATACTGTAGTAGTATAGAAATGAATATAAGATTCATAGAAGGATATTACAGAAGAATTGAACTGTAATAGAAGAATATTAAAGAAGACTGAACTGTACTTACATAGGACTGTATTTACAGTAGACTTGTGTAGTTTGACGGGTAGGGAAGTGCTGCCCAATTTTCCGTAGAATAAGGAATCTGTATCTAGAATTATTCTACAGAGTAGTCTAGACGTTGATAGACTTGTATGACCGTTATAGGTTGAAGTACTGCAAGTAGCGTATTCTACTAGAAGGGTGGAAAAGGCTAGCGGATTCTGATCTTTGGAGCTATTTGCTAATAGTCGATAATCGTCGCGAGGTATGTGATTCTTCCTATCCTCTTGAGCATGATATTTTAAAAGAATATATATATAGTACGGTAGACATACGTGTGTTAACTGAACGTAGTTTTACGGCAATGTCTTTTGACTTAAGCCTGAATAATAAGAATCTTGAAGTATTTCAAAAGAATTAAGAATCGTTTTGAAAGAAGAGTAATACTTGGTTTTAAAAGCTCAAGAGTTATACTAGCTTTATGGGAAGTTAGGTATAACGACTTAAGAGAGATAAAAAGAATGGTTTATTGATTTTAAAGAAGTTAAGAGACTTGATCTTAAAAGATAAGAGACCTGACTTAATTGAATTAATATGAATTTTGTTAAAAAGAGTGAAACCTCATTCGTGAGTAATGAGTACTTGGTTTTTAAAAGGAATAATGTTTCTTGATTTGTAAATCAATAAGTATCAAACAAACCACGCAGCTAATAAAGGGAAATGTATTGACTAATAAAGTGTTATAAAAACCGTAGAAACCTCCATCCGCATGAAGCTAAGATGAGACAAAATGATATTACATTTCCTAGATCATGGTCGCTTTAATAAGATTGTTATAAACAAGAATAAACCTACTCACATAAGGCATATGTTTCAATTTGTTTTAAAGGAGAATTATATTATTAAGTGATTAAAACTATGAACTACGAAACCTTTCGAAAATGAGAAACTTGAGCATTTGAAATTAGGCAAACCTGAACGTTTGGAAAATAATGTTGTTACTTGATTTTACAAAAGGGAAGTGTTTTGGTTTACTTAAAGATAGTCACCCTATTTTTTTACTACGGGTATTGTGTGACTTTTGTGAAATAAACGGATCTTTTAAAGAGTTAATGTATGTAGTACTTTGGGGTTAAAACCCGGATTTGTTGAACTTGCCTATGCTTGTGGTGATAACCTTTGTTGTGAAAATATTGTATTTCTATGCTACCGCGTCTCTCGTTGGAGGGCCGGTTATCTGGCTGATTGATGGACATACTGACACGATGGGTGGCCCACGGGTATGCTTCCACTAATCGATCCTTTTGGACATACTGACACGATGGGTGGCCCACGGGTATGTTTCCATTAGGAGTGTTATCTTGTTATTTGCTTTGGACATACTGACACGATGGGTGGCCCACGAGTATGCTTCCATTTTGATTGTTATCTGGTTATTTCCTTTTGGACATACTGACACGATGGGTGGCCCACGGGTATGCTTCCATTAGGAGTGTTATCTTGTTATTTGCTTTGGACATACTGACACGATGGGTGGCCCACGAGTATGCTTCCATTTTGATTGTTATCTGGTTATTTCCTTTTGGACATACTGACACGATGGGTGGCCCACGGGTATGCTTCCATTAGGAGTATGATCCTGTTATTTGTTTTGGACATACTGACACGATGGGTGGCCCACGAGTATGCTTCCATTCTTGTTTGTTATCTTGTTATTTCCTTTGGACATACTGACACGATGGGTGGCCCACGGGTATGCTTCCATTAGGATGGTTCCATGGCCATGCTTATACCGAGGTAAGATGCCGGGGCATACGGCCGTTGTGCTGGTTAAAGTCTCGGGTTACATTTGAGTGATGACTTTGAGGGCATGAGTCCCTGACTTGACATGACTGCTTTTATGTTGTGAACTGTAGCCTGGTTATCATACATGTCTCCTGTTTTATTGTTATACCCCGTATTTCCATAGTATCTACGTAAGGGCGTACGTATAAAAGTCTAAGCCTTAAGGTTAGGCAAGGACGAAATTTTGTGCACAACACACGAAAAGAATCGTTTTCCAACGAAACGTTTTCCAAACTTTGCGAAGGGAAAAATACGGCTATGTCATTTATATTTTTTGCGGATTTTTCCGAGAGATGAAATATTTTGGACCAACGAGAGGGTGACACTTGTCACCCTCAAGTGGACGGTTTGGGCGAGAACATTGGCACGTTTTTTTGCCTTGTTTGTGGTCAAGGGGTTGGTAGGATATTTTGGTGGTAGATGGATAAGGTACACTTGCCCAAATTTTGGCCTTACACTTGCCTAGCACTTGGCTTCATCTTGGCCATTGGTTGGCCATTGGTTGGCCTATAAATACTCCCCTAACTTGAAGGTTTCTTCATCCCTCAAATGATTTCTAAGTCTTGAAATCCCTTTCCCCTCTGAGCTCTGGCCAGAGCCCCTTATCCCCTTAGTGTAGTTTTCGTCCAAGGTCCTCCCCTCTGAGAGGCCTTGGCCGAGAAGTATCCCCCTCTTGCCTAGTTGTTCTCGTAAAATACCACCCCCCCTTGGTTGAGAAATACTTCTCCAAGTATTGTTTTAATGCCAAAATACTCTAGCCCAAAACCTTTGTAGAATTTCCAAGTACCATCTTTACGAAAAGCCCGGAAAATACTACTATACTTTCATTTAGCCACTAAACGAAACCCTATGGAAAAATCTCCATAATTGGTTGGAGTACTTAGTAGAAGTGTGTAGAACTTCTAAGGGTTGTTTGGAGCGGGTTGGATCACCCAGAGTAGGAGCTAAACCTTGCTCAGGATCGACATTAAACTTGGATAATTTTGGGCTTACCGAGGTAAATAATCCTATCCTTCTATTGTAATTGGAAATTACATACTGTAGTTATATAGAAATGAATATAAGATTCATAGAAGAGAATTGAACTGTAATAGAAGGATATTACAAAAAATAATTGAACTGAAATCACGTCAGAAGAAGATTGAATCAGATTTTACATGGATTGTATTTCTGAGACTTGTGTAGCTTAACGAGTAGGGAAGTGCTGCCCGATTTTCCGTATAATAGAGAACCTACTGCTTAGAATATTCTACAGAGTAGTCTAGACTTTTGTCACGACCCGAACCCGGGCCCGTGACTGGTGCCTTACCCCGGGCACCCTAGTGATACATACATCAGAGTAATCAGCGGAAAATAAAACAAGACATGAAATATCAAGAAGTGTAAAACAGTAAAAAGACTGGTATAACCTTTATAGGTTGAATGTTCTGCGAGTAGCATGTGCTACTTAAAAGGTGGACAAGGCTAGCCGGGTTATAGCCGTGGAGCGTTTTGCTAATAGTCGATAATCGTCGCGAGGTATGTGACTCTTTCTATCCTCTTGAGCATGATATTTTAAAGAATATATATATATAGTACGGTAGACGTACGTGTGTTAACTGAATGTAGTTTTACGGCAATGTCTTTTGACTTAAGCCTGAATAATAAGAATCTGGAAGTATTTTAAAAGAATATATATATATATAGTACGGTAGACGTACGTGTGTTAACTGAATGTAGTTTTACGGCAATGTCTTTTGACTTAAGCCTGAATAATAAGAATCTGGAAGTATTTTAAAAGAATATATATATAGTACGGTAGACGTACGTGTTAATCGAATGTAGTTTTACGGCAATGTCTTTTGACTTAAGCCTGAATAATAAGAATCTGGAAGTATTTTAAAAGAATATATATATAGTACGGTAGACGTACGTGTGTTAACTGAATGTAGTTTTACGGCAATGTCTTTTGACTTAAGCCTGAATAATAAGAATCTTGAAGTATTTCAAAAGAATTAAGAATCCTTTTTGAAAGAAGAATAATACTTGGTTTGAAAGTTTAAAGAGTTATACTAGCTTTATGGGAAGTTAGGTATAACGACTTAAGAGAGATAAAAAGAATGGTTTATTGATTTTAAGAAGTTAAGAGACTTGATCTTAAAAAGAGACTTGACTTAAATGAATTAATATGAATTTTGTGTGAAACCTCATTCGTGAGTAATGAGTACTTGGTTTTTAAAAAAAGGAATAATGTTTTACTGATTTCGGAAATCAGAATGAGTATCGACAAACCACTGCAGCGTTAATAAAGGGAAATGTTTTGACTAATTAAGTATTATTAAAACCAGTAGAAACCTCCATCTGCATAGAATCTAAGATGAGACAAAATGATATTACATTTCCTAGATCATGGCTGCTTTAATAAGATTGATTTTGAACAAGAATAACCTACTCACATATAAGGCATATGTTTCTCAAATTGTTTAAAAGAGAATTATATTCTTAAGTGATTAAGACTATGAACTACGAAACCTTTCTAAAATAATAGGCTTAAGTACTTGAAATTAGGCAAACTTGAACTTATGGAAAAGAATGTTGTTACTTGATGTTGAAAAGGAAAGTGTTTTGGTTTACCTAAAAATGTGAGTCACTCTATTTTAATACTACGGTATCGTGACCTTTATAAAAGAATCGATCTTTTAAAAGAATTTAACGACGTAATACTTTGGGGTCGAACTCGACTTTGGCATAAAATAACCTTGAGTTGTGTGTAACTTTCCTATGCTTGTGGTGATAGCCTTTGTTGTGCAAGTGTTGTATTTCTATGCTACCGAGTCCCATGAGATGGGTCGGGACACGTATTTCATCTGATTCTTCACCGAGTCCCATGAGATGGGCCGGGACACGTATTTCATCTGATTCTTCACCGAGTCCCATGAGATGGGTCGGGACACGTATTTCATCTGATTCTTCACCGAGTCCCATGAGATGATGGGCCGGGACACGTATTTCATCTGATTCTTCACCGAGTCCCATGAGATGGGCCGGGACACGTATTTCATCTGATTCTTCACCGAGTCCCATGGGATGGGCCGGGACACATATTCTACATGATTCTTTACCGAGTCCCATAGGATGGGCCGGGACACGTATTCCACACGATTTGTACCTAGACTGCCGGCAGTGAGGAAGGAGTTCCACGGGCATGAGGGATGACTTGAGGGCGTGAGTCCCTGACTTGACATGACTGCTTTTATGTTGTGAACTGTAGTTTGGTTATCATACATGTCTCCTGCTTTATATAGACTATTATGATTTCATTTATAGTATTTTACAGTTTCACATACTTGGTACCTGTTATCGACTCTCCGGCCGCGTTCACGCCGCAGTAGAGGTACATCGTCAGGATCCTCGCCATAGGATCACATTCAGCGTGTTAGGAAGCCCCGTTTACCTGGAGGCTTATCTTTTGGTATGTTACCCTGAGTCTGTAAGTTCTTGTACATTCAGGGGTATGGCGGGGCCCTGTCCCGTCATAGTTGTTGTCACTTTCTTAGAGGTCTGTAGTACTGTTGTGGGCAGAGTTTGTAAAAAAAGATAATCGTTCGGGTTTTTATGTATATATACAGGAGGCACATGTTTTGGTTAGCCTGTTTATTTATCATATCTCTTGTTTCATGTTTATGTTTTATTTCCGCTGATTTTCTCTGATGTTGTATCACTAGGGTGCCCGGGGTAAGGCACCAGTCACGTGCCCGGGAACATGTCGTGACATTTATATAGACTGTTATGATTTCACTTACAGTATTTTTCAGTTTCACATACTTGGTACCTGTTGTACTGACCTCCTTCGGGGGGCTGCGTTCATGCCGCAGGTAGAGGTACACCAGTCGTTGATCCTCGCTCATAGGATCGCAGTTCAGCGTATTGGGAAGCTCCGTTTCTCCGGAGGCTTATCTTTTGGGTATGTTTTCCCTGAGTTGTAGGTTCTTGTACATTCAGGGGTATGGCGGGGCCCTGTCCCGTCATAGTTGTTGTATAAAAATCTTAGAGGTCTGTAGCACTGTTGTGGGCAGGGTTGTAAAGGATGTAACTGTTCAAACTTTGTATATATATATATGCCGAAAGGCGACTTTCTCTCAGATAAAATGTGTCTCATTTTACATTTGATTCATGTCTTGTTTTATGTTCCGCTGATTTCTCTGATGTATGACTACTTGGGTGCCCGGGTAAGGCACGACCACGGCCCCGAACGTCGTGACAATAGTAGTCGGCAAAGACCGATAGAGCAGCTTCACCCTAGAGCCGATAGTTTGCGGATTAGGGATTTTCTGGGTTGTCATCCACCTGAGTTTTATTGTTCGAGGTCTGAGGAGGACCCGCAGGAGTTCATTCGGCAGCTACAGCGGACCATGCAGGTTCTTAGGGCTTCAGAGACAGAGTCTGTTACACTAGCCTCTTACCGGTTACGCGATATTGCGTTGAACTGGTTTGAGTCGTGGTTGCTTTCGAGAGGTGATGATGCTCTTCCAGCTGTTTGGGAGGAGTTTACAAAGGCCTTCATGGATCATTTTTTGCCTCCTGAGATGAGGAGAGCCGGGCAGATGATTCTTGACCTTGAGGCGAACGGAGGACTATCGGGAGTATAGCTGAGTTTGACTCCTTGGCCGCATACGCATACTATTGTAGCCGACTTGGCGATAGGGTTCATCGTTATGTGATGGGCTTGACCGTCATATGATTCTCGCATGTGGGTGTGGCTCTTCACCGGTATGGACATCGCCAGATGCAGCCTATGCGAGGGATAGAGGATAGAGAGAGGAGGACCAGATTGACTCAAAGCCACTAAGAGGCTGAGACAACAGGTCTCGTGCTCGATGGTCGAGGCGACATTTCGCAGCAGACGGGTCCACTTTCCACCAAAGACAGAGTGCTCACACGGTTTTCTGGCAGGAGGTATGATCAGCCAGGTCATTCAGGAGCAGGTCAGGGCTCCAGGACTTCGGGGTTTCAGGGAAGCAGAGATCGTCGCCGATCGAGGCCACCCACATCTCGGTGTGCTCGATGCGGTAGATCGCACCCAGGCGAGTGTCGTGTTCCTGCAGGAGCTTGTTACTCTTGTGGCCAGCTGGGCCATTTGAAGAGAGATTGTCCGTCGAGAGGCAGTATGGGTGGTACGACAGGATCAGTTGCTGGGTCTTCCTCTCCTTCTGTGGTTATGCGCCCCGGAGGCGAGTACTCGTGGGCAGCCGCGCAGAGGTCGTGGTGGTGGTTCCAGTTCTAGCGGTCCACAGAACCGCATATATTCTCTAGCCAGCCGCCAGGATCAGGAGGCTTCCCCTGACGTCGTCACAGGTACATTATTGATTTCATGCTGTGACGTTTATGCTTTGATAGATCTAGGTTCTACCTTGTCCTATGTGTCCCCTCTTATTGCGGGTAGAATCGGGATAGAGCCGGAGTCGATAGAGCCTTTTGAGGTAGCTACGTCAATGGGAGATTCGGTGTTAGCTGAGCGGGTGTACAGAGGTTGTCCGGTTTATATTTACAGTCGTCAGACCCTAGCAGACTTGATAGAGCTGGAGATGACATATTTTGATGTCATTATGGGTATGGACTGGTTGGCTTCTTGTTATTCCAACGTTGACTGTAGGGACAGGTTGGTTCGATTTCTGGCGAGCGATTATCGAGTGGAAGGGCAACACAAATACGCCGGCGGGTAGGTTTATTTCTTACCTCAAGGCTAGGAAGATGGTGCGAAAGCGGTACATCTATCATCCGGTTTGGGTATTTGATACGAGGCCGAGGTTCCAGCTTCTTGATCGATGCGATGGCTAGGAGTTTCGGATGTGTTCCCGGATGATCTTCCGGTATCCTCCCGAGAGGAGATTGAGTTTTGTATTGACACGTTGCGACACTCAACCTATTTCCATTCCGCCATACGTAATGGCACCGCTGAGTTGAGGAGTGAAGGACCGGTGAAAGATTTCTTTGGAGAAAGGCTTTATCAGGCCTAGTGTATCTCCCTGGGGAGCGCCGGTTTTGTTCGTGAAGAAGAAGGATGGGACGTTGCGTATGTGTGTTGATTACTGGCAGCTGAATAAGGTAACCATTAAGAATAGGTACCCCCTCCCCAGGATTGATGATTTGTTTGACCGATGCAGGTGCGAGGTGTTTTCAAAGATAGACTCGCGTCCGGTTATCATCAGGTACGAGTTCTAGAGGCAGACATCCCAAAGACTGCATTCAGGACCCGGTATGGGCACTATGAGTTCAGGGTTATGTCTTTCGGTTTGACCAACGCTCCAGCGGTATTTATGGATTTGATGAACCGGGTGTTTAAGCCATTTTTGGATACATTTGTGATAGTATTCATTGATGACATCCTGGTTTATTCGCGGACAGAGCAGGAGCATGCGGATCACTTGAGGACGATTGGGTCCTCCGAGCCGCAGCTATTCGCCAAGTTCTCCAAGTGTGAGTTTTGGTTGCCTCGATGGCATTCCCGGGCATATTATTGGGCTGATGGTGTTTCGCGTGGATACGACAAGATTTGAGGCAGTCAAGTCTTGGCCGAGACCTACTACTCGACCGAGGTACGCAGATTTCTTAGATGGCGGTTATTATCGAGGTTTGTGAGCGATTTGCTTCGATTTTAGCACCGCTGACTAGCCGACTCGAAGGCATCCAAGTTCCGGTGGACGAGGCTTGCGAAGGGTTTCGATTCTTTGAAGGAAAGGTTGACTACACTCCGGTTCTTACTCTTCCCGAGGGGTTAGACGGCACGTGATCTATTGTGATGCCTGCATCGCCAGGGTGTGTTTTGATGCAAAGACGGCAAGGTTATAGCCTATGCTTCCGGCGATTCTAAGCATGAGAGGAATTACCCTACCCATGACTTAGAGTTGGCCGCAGTTATACATGCCTTGAAGATTTGGAGACATTATTTGTATGGGGTTCACGTGGATATTTATACAGACCACAAGAGCCTCCAGTATATCTTCAGGCAGAGGGAGCTGAACTTGCGACAGAGACGGTGGTTAGAGTTGCTGAAAGATTATGATGTTGATATTCTATACCATCCGGGGAAAGCCAACGTAGTTTTTTTTTTTTGGGTAAATAAATGATATATTGCAAAAATCAGCTGATAACATCGTTCATTGAGGGTTCTCAAGCCTCAACGTGGAAAATAACAATAAATAATAAACTCAAGGGGGGCGGGTACACTCGATGGTGTATGTACATGTGGGAAATAATCTGTAAATAACACGATAAGTAGCTAGCTTTATCCTAGCTATAACATCCTCCTCGCCACTAAGTCTCGAATATCAATGCATTCCTGGCCTTCCAGATCTCAAACACCACAACGCAAAAAGCAAGGAGTACAACCTTTGATCTCATCCTCGTTCCGCGGTGCTCCTTCTTTATCCACTTCAGAGTACTCTCAACTGTGGACATCTCACGTCGGATTCCCAGCCATGCCCGAATATGCGTCCAAATCCTGCCTGAGAACGCGCATTCAAAGAACAAATGAGGCCGTGTCTCAGCCATCTGCTTGCAGAACCCGCAACTCACATCCTCAAGATTGAGATACGAGAGCGTATCTCTAGTAGCTAGACGTCTCCGACAAGTAAGCCATACCGTGAAAGAATACTTGGGCGGGATGTATCCTTTCCAAATCTGAGACATCCAGGGCTTGCGTTCCCTCTTGGAACGTAGGACATCATAGACAAGCCCCGTATCCAGTCTGCCATCAACACAACATCTCTCTAGTCCATCAATTACCGCCTCATGACTGCCGAAAATCTGCGTGAACCTGTCCCGGATACCGCATAACTTCTTGAACAGTAAAGAGTCCTCATGCCTGACGGTATAGCTCCATATCGAATGTCCCCTCAAATAGTACGAATTCACCCACTTTACCCATAAAGAATCCGCGTTCTTGTGAAATAACCAAATGGACCGTGATAGTAAGGCACGGTTCCATACTTTAATATCCATGAGACCGAGACCACCCTCCGCTTGCGGAACACAAACATCATCCCAAGCGACACGGGCTAGCCTCCCCCCCCACAAGAACTGAAGACATGCTGAACGTACCTTGTTAAGCACCGTGGTATGAAGCGGAAAGGCCCGGAACCAAAATCCTTCCACTCCCTGAATGACGGACCGAATGAGCTCAAGCTTCCCGGCATAGGATAGTGAATGATGCCCCCATTTCCGTATGTACCCGGAGATGGCATCAGTGAGAGGAGCAAACTGACCCACTGAAACCGAAAGTGGAGCCAAAGGTACCCCTAGGTAACGAACGGGAAATGAACCCTCCGCAAATCCAACCCTGTCAATGATCACGTCTCGGCTAACACCGTGTACTCCTGCCAAATAAATAGAAGACTTGGCGGGGTTCAAGGACAGCCCCGAAACCGCCTCCAAGTTCTCAAGACTCTCCATTAGTACCGCAACCGACGTCGCATCCCCCCTGGCAAATAGCATGAGATCATCCGCGAAGGCAAGATGTGTAATGCCCAAACTGCCGCACTTAGGATGGAAATTGAACCCGGAGTTTGTAGTCTTCAACCTCAGCATCCTAGAAAAGTACTCAATACAAAGGATGAACAAGGTAGGGGACATAGGATCACCTTGCCTCAGGCCGCGTTCACCCTTGAAATAGCCGTGGAGTTCACCATTTATGGATATAGAAAATGATGGTGTAGTGACACATTCCATGACCCATCTCACAAATCTGTCCGGGAACCCAAGACCACGCAAAACCGAATCCAGAAAACCCCAAGATACAGTGTCAAATGCCTTCCGGAGATCAACCATTAGCATACACCTTGGTGAAGTCCGCTTCCTGTTGTACCCCTTGACAAGTTCCTGAGCAATGAACACGTTGTCTACCAAGTTCCGTCCTTGTACAAACGCACCTTGGCACTCATTTACAATAGTGGGCATGAAGGCAGACATGCGGTTTGCAAGAATTTTTGTAATGATCTTATAAACCACATTAGTAAGGCCGATTGGACGGAAATCACTAACCTTCGGATTCGTATCCGTCTTGGGAAGAAGTGCAATGATGGTGTGATTTAGTTGTTTCAATAGGACACCCGTCGAGAAGAACTCCCGAACACCCCGAACTACATCACGTCCGACCTCTCTCCAACGTGTCTTGAAAAATGCCGACGAAAAACCATCCGGGCCCGGAGCCTTGTCATTACCAATATCAAATAACGCATCACGGACCTCCTTCTCAGTCACGGCCTGTAGTAGAGTATCACGGTCATCATCACCAATTTTCGGCCCCGAATCAAGGACAGCAGGATCAATAGGCTCCGAATTCCGCGAAGTACCAAGCAGGTTCTTATAGAAATCAACAAGCAAATCGGCCACTTCCTCGTGAGATGAAGTGCACGTGCCATCCTCCTTGACAAGATAAGAGATAGCACTCCTCACATTGTTCGCCTTAATCATGCTGTGAAAGTACTTGGAGCTTCTATCACCTTCCACCAAGTGCCTACATCGAGCCTTTTGTTGCAAGAAATGCCTTTCTGCTTCAAGTAATACCGCGGCCTTAGCTCTCAAATCACCAACCTTAGCTTTCAAATTTTCATTCAACGGATCCTTCATGTGCTCCTCTACAGCTTGCTTGAACTCCAAATTTACCGCATTGGCCTTTTGAGCGATACCCCCATAAGCATTAGCATTCAATTCCCTTAGCGGCTTCTTCAAAGACTTTAACTTCATAACCAAACCAGATCATAGCCCCCATCCACATATTGATTCCAACAGGAGTCCAGTATGCTATCAAAAGAAGGATGAGTAAGCCACATATTCAGAAACTTAAACGGACGATTACCTCTGGCAGAAGATGTGATCACGGAAGTTATCACGGGGCAATGGTCCGAAACCGGTTCCATAGGCAAATAAGTGGCTGCACATTCCAAGCTCAAATCACTCCAATACTGGTTCATCAAGACCCTATCCAGTTTGGACCAAATGGAACCATTCGTCCAAGTGAAGTACGACCCTGAAGCAGGAGCATCGGACAGTCCATGCGCCAACATAAAATCACTAAGATCTTTCAGAACATAGGCCGAGAGGGGCGGACCTCCCACCTTGTCCTGAGTAGAGCAATAAGAGTTAAAGTCACCAAGTATCATCCATGGCTCAACCATACCTGTACCCAGCTGAGTGAGATGGTCCCATAGCTTCCTTCTTGCCGTGACACTATACACCGGATACACAAATGTGGCAAAGAACGATACCTGAGTCACGGTACATCGTGCATGAACATGGACATGCTGTGAATCCATACCAATCACCTCACAGCTTACTCTGGACGGATCCCAAAGTAATAGCATTCTACCACCATCAATGAAGTCAATATTCGAGCAGGATTTCCAAGCGGGAAATCTTTGAGCAGGAAAAGTCTTAAGTCTTGCTCGAGTGAACTTAGTCTCTATCAAACATCCAATGGCCACCGAGTGTTGCTGAGCAATCCTACACACCAATGATTGTGTGGCTGCTCTATCCAGGCGTCCGCAAAGACCCCGGACATTCCAGCATAGTACCTTCATCGAGAAACAGAGGAGGATGTGGCTCCTCCGCGCCCTGAGCTGACTGATTTACCTCTATTCTTCTGTGAAGTGACCTCCTGCCACCCTTCCTTCTCCGCATTAGCCTGGTCACAAATGTCCATGCTTGTCACGCCATCCCTGGCTCCGGATCTGCCTGTAGTAACCGGAGTAGGGGGTCTATTAGAACCCCCTCTGGCCTGGTCCGTAGTCACCCTCTCTTGTCCCCTAACACCACTAATGGTGGTATTAGCATCATTCTGTCCACGCACTCCCCGCAAGCTAGTGTTACCTTTCTGACCCGCCGGCAAGGACTTGTCTGGAATCGGAGCTTTGCCCGTACCTCCGGAACTGATCGGCTGAGTCCTGACTTGTGGAGCAGTCCTGTTAGCAGCTACATTCATGGAACCCTGTGGTATGAAGAGAGGATTCGAAACAACCTCCATTCTGTCCGTGACCCCAACAACACTTGTACGATTCTGCAAAGTCTGTGAATGTACAACTTCCGCAGGCTCCTCTTCCGGTAACAACTTCTTGCACTTCAAGTGGTTATGTCCGAACATAGAACAATGATAGCAATAGTCCGGATAATTCTCATACTTAACCTTCTGAACGTACGTCCTATTGTCAGGCATACAAACTCCAAACTCCGTGACAGGCTCCTTGCTCACGTCAATCTCAATCAAAACACGTGCATAGTTCATCTTTGTTCTGTCCTTAGTAAACTGATCCGTATAGAGGGGCTTGCCTATACGCGACGCAATTTTACTAAGTCCAGAGGCACTCCAAACTGATAGCGGGACATCTTTCAACTCTACCCAAACCGGAATGATAGTGAACATGTCATCAGTGAGCATCGTACCTTTTTCAACCAGCTTCAACATCAAGGTCTTGCCATAGACCATATATGGTCCACCATGGAATACCTTGATCATATCCTCCTCCTGCATGAACCGAAAGATGGTCCAACCTCGCCCGTAGGGTATGATTCTACACTTAACTCCCCACTTCTTGACAATGGAGTTGAGTGCATCTCTGCCTGGAAACGGACCGGTGAAACAACCAATGAGACAATGGCCCCAAGTTTCAACAAAGGGAACTTCGTCAGTGGTGTCAAGCTTAACATACTCATCTTTCTGCTCAATGAATTCAAGTTTCATACCCTTCTCCTCTAACCTCGAACCCGCAAACATACCGGCATACGTTTTCTTAGTCTTGCCCACATTTGCATCAATAGTAGCCTTAGGAATATTCGTCAAATCTATAGCCATATCAGTGAGTTGATCATCCTTATTAAGTGTAGAATGATCCATGTTCTGCTCCTGGGCTTGAACCGACCCGCCACGACCCGACTGACCCGATGTGGGCCCAATGGGGCCGAAGCGGCCCATAGCTGCCTTCACCGTGTTGGGCCCAAGACCAGTGGCATCCCGCCCCGGCCCAACCCCCTTCTCCTGGCCCAGATTCATCACCCCCTTCCCTGGTCTCTGCCCCGACCCGCCTTCCACCGCCTGACCCGCTTCTGGCCCATGAGCACCGATGTGGGCCAGAATTTCCTCCGCAAGCCTGGGCCCAGCAACCTTATCACTCCGCTCCAGCCCAACACCATTCCCCTGGCCCAAGCTCACCCTACCCGACCCGTGACCACCCTCCTGCCCCGGAATCACACCTGGGCCCACAGCATGGCCCGCACCCAACCCTAGGGTTTCTGCCGCCGCCGCCTCAAACCCTAGAGCCTCCGACGCCGCCGCCTCCATACCATCACCTAATTCCGTCGATCTAACTCCGGCAAGTTCAAGAATAGCATTCTTGATATTAGAATCAATCAATTCGTCATTGCCATTGATAGGAACGTTAATGGCATCCAAACTTGCAATATTTCTCGTGATTGCACCATTACCGTGAACATTAACGTTGTCCACACCCCTTTCCACCACAACACCATCAATTCCATGCATATTCTCATCATTAACTTCCTGAATAACCATGCTACTTGACGAGGCAAAGCTAGGGGCAAACACCACCGGCGCCGTCACCGTCATCGTGGAAAGATCACTATTCCGGGCTCCGCCTTCAACCATGTTATTAACATGCATGGTTTCAACTCCTTTACCCCATTCATGTATCATCTTGATTGTATTATCATCAACAACCTTCTCAAGAACAACCCTTCTATCCGGAGCAACATGTACCATGACCGTCGGGTCCGCGACTCCGGGGGTCAAGTTCTCACCAACAATCACCGGATATGTATTCAACTTCTTCTTCTTCTTAATGGACTTAACTTTCATCAACGAACCCCCTTCATTAACACCGGAGACACCCTTAGTCTTGCCCATGACATGAGACAAGACAAGAACGTCTCAAACTTCAACCACGGAACCAAACCAAGAACGAATTAGCACGAATCTTGAACTTCTTGAATATTTAGTGATTATCACGGTGAAAATTGTTAAAGATGGACAATAGACAACGTAAATAACCACAAAATAAACTTCAAATAGCCGACACAAACAAACAAGAAACCGTGTTCTTGACTTCTTGAAATAATTCTTGAATCTTGAATTATTTCTTGAATTTTGAACACCTAACAAACCACGGAAGTCAACACGTACAAGGACAATATAGAACACTTCTTGAATCTTGATTCTTGGCCGAAATCTTGAACCCTAAAACTCAAAATTTCCGCCGCAAACTTCACCAAAAACGCGTCCAAAACGAGACCAAATTAAACAAGGAAAAATCTATCAATCCACACGCATTCAATTCCGTGATTAAGGGAAGGAAAACATGAAGATTACGTGACAATTTGAGAGGAAAATCAAAGGAAAGAGACAATTTTCGTGTAAGCCCTAGGCAAAAACGTTGAGAGCGTTTTGTCTAGTGAGAGGAACTTCTCTCTAACTTACTACTACTGAGTCTGGAAAAGCCAACGTAGTTGTTGATGCCTTGAGTCGTAGATCGATGGGGAGCCCGCCGAGGTACGGCAGAGAGACAGATACGGTCCGTCGATCCACCGATTAGCGAGCCTTGGGGTTCGATTGATCGATACCGACGATAGTGGGTACGTTCGTGAGGTTCTTGAGTCTTTCATCGTTGATGAGGTGAAGAGGCGGCGCTTGAGGACCCGGTGTTGGTACCAGATCGAGATGCAGCTCTTCGAGGAGAAGAGTCTATTCGAGGTAGCGCCACTGGGTGCTGAGATTTGAGGGTCGGTTGTGTGTTCCCGATGTGTCAGGACTTCGTCAGCAGATTCTGGGGGAGGCACACAGTGCTCGTTATTCTATTCATCCGGGGTCGACCAAGATGTACCATGACCTCAGATGTTTGTATTGGTGGGATGGCCTGAAGAGGGACGTGGCAGGTTTTGTTGCACAGTGTCCTAATTGCCAGCAGGTCAAGGTCGAGCACCAGAGGCCCAGCGGATTATTGCAGTCTATTGAGATTCCGACTTGGAAGTGGGAGGTGATCAACATGGACTTTGTTACAGGGTTACCTCGTACTCAGAGGAAGTACGACTCCATTTGGGTTATTGTTGACAGGCTGACGAAATCAGCCCATTTCCTTCCAGTCAGGACGACGTTTTCGGCTGAGGACTATGCCAGATTGTACATCAGAGAGATTGTGAGGCTGCACGGTGTCCCGGTGTCGATTATATCTGATAGGGGAGCCTGGGCTTACGCTAACTTGAGGTCTTTCCAGAAGGGTTTAGGGACACAGGTGAGTCTCAGTACAGCATTTCATCCTCAGACTGACGGGCAGGCAGAGCGTACTATCCAGACACTTGAGGATATGTTGCGAGCCTGCGTGATTGATTTCAGGTGTAGCTGAGAGGATCATTTGCCTCTTGTGGAGTTTGCTTACAACAACAGCTACCATTCCAGTATACAGATGGCGCCATACGAGGCTTTATATGGGCGGAAATGTAGATCGCCGATTGGTTGGTTCGACGTGGGCGAGGTACAGTTAGTTGGCCCAGACTTGGTACAGCAGGCTGTGGATAAGGTGAAGCTTATCCAGGAGAGACTGTTAGCAGCCCAGAGTCGGCAGAAGTCTTATGCGGATAATCGGCGTCGGCATTTAGAGTTTCAGGTAGACGATTGGGTGTTCTTGGCGCCACCCACGGCGGTGTGATGAGATTCGGTAAGAAGGGGAAACTCAGCCCAAGGTACATTGGGCCCTACCAGATCGTCCGTAGAGTGGGCAAGGTTGCCTACGAGTTGGATCTGCCATCAGAGTTAGAGGCGGTACATCCGGTCTTCCATGTTTCTATGTTGCGGAAGTGTATCGGAGATCCAGCGAGAGTTTTTCCTACTAGTGAGGTCCAGGTGACAGAGGGGTTATCGTATGAGGAGAGTCCCATAGCGATACTCGATCGCCAGTCGCGATCATGACCAAGGATGTGGCTTCCGTCAAAGTCTTGTGGAGGAATGATAATCGAGAGGAGATGACTTGGGAAGCGGAGGAGGACATGTTGAGGAAGTATCCTCACTTATTTCCTATACCTTCAGGTAATTCATCTTCCCTTACTTGTCGAGTTTTAATTGAAGTATTTTCTTTTACTTAAATGCTATTATGTGGCCATGTGTGGCAGTATTGGTATGTCGGGGTTGTGAAAGGAAACTATGTCGCTAATTATAAGTTTGACTCCGAAAGAACATTCGGGGACGAATGTTTCTAAGGGGGGAAGAATGTTACACCCCGTATTTACAGGACATGTTTTAAGAACGTACGTAAGAACTCACAAGTGTTAAGATTTGAGACTTGTAAAAAAATTTATCGGAATTATGAAATTGTCGGAAAACGTACTATTGTGACGAATGGGAGGGTGACACGTGTCACCCCCCTTATTGATGCCTTGGTCGAATTAGGCATGGCCAAAATGGTCATTTACCATAGTCTTGGATGACTAAGTCTTGCAAGTAGCAAGCTTGATAATCTTGACTAAGTCAAAGGACCCCCCAAGGCTTGATATTTGCTAGGAGCTTATCTAAACCACCCATTTGTTTATATCATGACCCTCCAATGTGCTATATATTACTACTAGTAGCAAGAGAGAGCTTAACACTTAGCCAAATTTCACAAACAAATTGAAGAACATTGAGCATAGCTCTCGGGTTCCTCTTGAGAAAAAAAGAAAAATCTTTGTTCCTTGTTCTTTTAGCTCCCCACTTTAAACCAAGGTTCTTAAGTGTATTGTAAACATATCTCAATAGAAAAATCTTGGAAAAAGATAGTTTACGGGTTAGTCGCAAAACGAAAACCTAGTTGTCTTTCTAGGTTTTGTTTGGAGATTTGAAGGAAAATTTGTTGGTGTTGTTCTAAGGGTCTCAACTAGCGGATTGAAGCGTTTTGAAGAGGCTCTAAGTTGCTAAGGAGTGACTTCGGATTGGAGTTGGATTAAGTTTCATTGAGGTATAATCTTGTCTTTTAAAAGTGTTACAAGATTATATATTTATATTGTTGTTGTTAGCCTTACATGTTGCTAGCATGAAGTTGATATGTTGAAGTTTATAAGTATTATGGATTGCTTGTAGCTTAAATCTGAAATGTTATACAAGCCGCTTGAAGATTGGATTACTAATTGGTCGTTTATTAGAAATCGTCGCATGTCACTTACTTGAAGATTATGGTAGTTATAATCAAATGCGACTTGATATCATGTTATGCTACCAATTTGGATTGAAATGGAAATTGGATAAGAATTGGTATTGTTGTATTCATTATGGCCGAAATTGGACTAGTAGTTGTATTAGTTTGTTATCGTTTGTGGGGCGGAATTTTACACGTCTAGTAGGCGTGTAATCCCCTATTGATTAATTGCTTTGATTGTGCCTTAAATGTGGCGTGTTTGGTTATTGTATTCGGCCTTGAAAAAGGTGGCAAAGTTAGTAAAAACAAAGGAGGTGCTGTCCGATTTTCCGTAGAATTTAGCGACTTGACACTTATAATATTCTACGTTTGAAGTAAGGCTTTAATAGACGTATTGTGAATATTATAGGTTGACATACTACGGGCGGGACTTTGTACTTGGCAAGTGGTTTGACCCGGCGAGGTATGTAGAACTTTTCCTATCCTTTGAGCATAACTAGTTGCACGTATACAATACGGTAGACGTACAAGATTTTGATATCCTTTACTAGTTTTATGAATGGCCAAGTCGGGTGAGTTAAGAGATTAACTCGCTTCTTTGAAAGTATTAAGGATGTCTTAAGTTTTATTAAAGTTAAGGGACTTGAAGAGTTTTAAAGTATTGTGATACTTGTTTCGTTTTAAACGTATAAGTCCCTTGGATAGGAGATTGTACTTGACTAAGGTATAAAGTGAATATAACGACTTTATGGGGAGTTGGTTATATTGGCTTTATGGAAAGATAAATGGCTTGATTTAATGGAAGGCAATTCGATTTTAAGGCATCAATTGCCTAAGGTTTTATAAGAAAATGAGTCACTTGATTTAGAAACCTAACTTTATTTCTAAGGGTATTGTGACTTGCCTTGAAATGTAATTTGGACTTGATACTAGGATTAATAGTATCTTGGAAGTTTTCTACTAAAAAGAGTCATTTGTTTTAAAGAGTAGAAGTACGTAGTACTTTGGGTTAGATTCCCGGATTTTTTATAAGTGACATGTTAGTGTCTTAGGTAAACTAAAATGAGAGTGTATATAAACAAGAATAATAAGAAGTTAGGGGATTTCTTAACTTGCTTATGTATTGTATGATAAGCCGGTAGTGCTTATGTTATGTGTGATAGCCGGATTTGTGCTAGTGATATATTATTCGTTACGGGGTCATTCCCCGGGTTTTTGGCATTTGCATATTCCGTGGATTTTCTACCCACGATGCGAGGAATACCTCATGCGAGTCCGTAAGGGCTTATGCGGGTGAAATAGTCCCATGCGGGCGGGTCCAGCCTATGCGAGGAATATCTCATGCGAGTCTGTAAGGGCTTATGCGGGTGAAATAATCCCATGCGAGGAATACCTCACGCGGGTCCACGTGACCTATGCGGGTGAAATAGTCTCAGGAGTAGGATTGCTAAATGATACTGCGGGCGGGTGGTCCTGCTTTGATCATGAGTTTCCTATTTTATATTGTAATGATACTACTATTTACTCTCATTGTTAGTAAGGCACAATGTACTGTAATTTGATTATCATACATGTCTCCGGCTTTGATTTAGACTTATGATGTAATTACAGTATTTTTCCAGTTTTACATACTTGGTACATATTGTGTACTGACCCCTCGCCCCTGGGCCGCGCTCATGCCGCAGAGTGGTAAGCATGTGTGGATCCTCATTCTTAGGATCACTTATCGACGTCGAAGCTCCATTTATCCGAGGCTTGTCTCTTTCGTACGATCTTTTCCCGTGTTGTAGATTAATGTACATTCAGGGTATGGCGGCCCCGTCCCGCCACAGTTATTATTCCTAGAGGTCTGTATTCACATATGTGGTTGGGCTGTAAGAACTGATTGTACAGTTGTACTTTTGAGTATGTTTATATTATGGAAGGGGGCCTTATCGGCTAGCCTGGGATACTATTGTTTACACCTGTGTTTATGTTGTGTATGTTCCGCTGCTATTCTCTGATGTATACCTGAACAGGGTGCCCAGGTAGGGCACCAGTCGCGGACCCGGGGTCGGGTCGTGACAGTCCTGTTGTCAACTAATATAGATGAGATATAATGATCAAGTCATTTGGATAGACACTTGACAAATCCTAAGCTTGATTGAATGTGTCGTGAATGAAAGGATTTTATCTTCCCACATAGAGGTTCAGTTCACATATTTCGTGTAGCTAAACTTTACATATTGAGTTCGTCTTTCAGCGCAATCTAGGAGTTTCGTGAAGACCCTAATGTTGTTAGTGTCGATATTTCAATTATCTACAACTTTCATTTTTTGTGTTTTCACAAATTCTCAACCTATAATGGTGTGTTGGCCTCGTAAAGCTAGATCACCCGAAAACGTATCCTTAAATCATCCTTTTGGAGTGCTTATACTCATATTTGGCTTAAGTGTCCCTCTTAGGACTTTCTAAACTTCCTATGTACTATTCATATAACTTGTCATATGCCCCTTATAAAATCCTGACATGTGGGCCCCACCTTAACTTACGGTTACGAGGGCTATTTGTCAAGAAACGTATTAACCAACTTAAACCATATGGCCTCCACTGTCGTCTATATGTTATTCTTATACATATATAACAGAATCTTCATCCCTAATCCTTGTATATCTTTACCCTCCCCTCAGCCCATACTAAGTCGTCTGCAGTCTCGGTAACACGAAAAAATTTCTGGGGTGTAACAATTAGGTTGACTAAGTCGTTGGCCAACACAATGTATATGTCTTTGATATGGTCCTGTTGTCAACTAATATGGATGAGATATAATGATCAAGTCATTTCGATAGACACTTGACAAATCTTAAGCTTGATTGAATGTGTCGTGAATGAAAGTATTTATCTTCCCACATAGAAGTTCAGTTCACATGTTTCGTGTAGCTAAACTTTACATATTGAGTTCGTCTTCCGACGCAGTCTAGGAGTTTCGTGAACACCCTAATGTCGTTAGTGTCGATATTTCAATTATCTACAACTTTCATTTTTTGTGTTTTCCCAAATTCTCAACCTATAATGGTGTGTTGGCCACGTAAAGCTAGATCACCCGAAAACGTATCCTTAAATCATTATTTTGGAGTGTGTATACTCATACTTGGCTTAAGTGTCCCTCTTAGAACTTTCTAAACTTCCTATGTACTATTCATAAAACTTGTCATATGCCCTTTATAAAATCCTGACATGTGGGCCCCACCTTAACTTACGGTTACGAGGGTTATTTGTCAAGTAACGTATTAACCAACTTACACCATATGGCCTTCACTGTCGTCTATATGTTTGTCACGACCCGACCCCGGGCCCGCGACTGGTGCCCTACCTGGGCACCCTTACAGGTATACATCAGATATAATCAGCGAAACATACATGAAACTTATAAAATGAATCAACAAGAAATAAACAACAGGTTAGCCGATAAGGCTACCTCCCTGGACACATATACATATAATTAGCCAAACGCAGTTACATCCTTATTTTTTTTTACAAACCGGCCCACAAGATATGACTACAGACCTCTAAGAATTACAACTGTGGCGGAACAAGGCCCCGCCCAACCCCTGAATGTACATAAATCTACAACATCAGGGAAACCGTACCCAAAAAGATAAATCTCCGGAGTGAATGGAGTTTCTTCTCAAAAACTGAACAGAGATCCTAAGAGCAAGGATCACCAACCTGTGTACCTAACACCTGCGGGCATGAACGCACTTCCGGGGGTCAAGACATAACAGGTACCTAGTATGGAACAGAAATAAGGTACAGTAACCACATCATAACTGTATAAAAGAATGAGAGGGGCAAGTATAAAAATGAAATATCAGATCCTACCGTGCTATTTTAACTCCTGCAACCAATCGTACATTAACCGTTCTTTTCCTTCTTTCAATAAGAATTAACATCATATTCTTACATTCATACTTAAGAATTCAATCAAATTTTTCCACATAACTTACATAACATAATCCGACCATTTATGGAGGGATTTCTTATTTGGGAGCTTACTTCTATTATCCTTACGTGATAACGTAATCCGGCCCATTTGCGGGACACGGTGTACTGATGAATCATGTGGCATAATCCGGCCCACCGCTGGGCTTGCATTGTGGAATCATATAGCATAATCCAGCCCGCTGTGGGGCTCGGTGTCTGATTGAATCATGTAGCATAACTGCCCGCCCGTGGCCTCGGTAAGACGACGTAATCCTACATGTGTAGGCTTGGTGCATATGGCGTAATCCGGCCTATTTGTAGGCTCGGTGAATCTCATAACATAATCCGGCTTATTTGTAGGCTCGGTGTATCTCATAACATAATCTGGCCTATTTGTAGGCTCGGTGTATCTCATAACATAATCCGGCCTATTTGTAGGCTCGGTGTAATTTTTCTTACATAATATTTTTAAACCATATTTTCACTTCTTCTTAAGTCGTTATAACAACTTCCCATAAAGCTATTATAACAACCTTTCATTTTAGAGAACTTAAGGCACTTTTATTTCTTATTACATTAGGGAAACTAAACCCAAACGTACTACGTACATACATACTTATAAAAGAATCATGCCACGCCCTCTCTTTTAAATCAATAAATTCTTATTTTTAAAACTCAAGTTACATACTCTTTTTGAAATCAATCTTCTTAACTTTTGAAATAGATCAAGAAGCCATACCTTTTAAATCAAGTCATTTCCACTTATAAAATCAAGGCTTATAGTCTTAAAACCTCGTATCATATACTCTTTAAAATCATGTCGCTTATACATATAAAATCATGTCGTCTATACTTTAGAAATCAAGTTCCATAACTTGAAAAAAATAAAGTTTCATACACCTCCAAAACCAAGTAACTTATTCTCTTTAAAATCATATAACTTCCACTTTTTAAAATCAATCCCCTTTTCACATATAAATTCAAGTCATTTTCAAACATAAAATCAACTTACTTACTTTTAATAAATCAAGACACATAGCTTTAAATCAAATCTCATAACTTCCTAACAATTCTTACCAACATCTCCCATAAGACTTGGTAAGGACTTAGGACAATTTAAACATACTTTTAACTTAGAATCAACAACGTGAATACTTCTTAACTTCTAAGAGTAGAAGGAATCATGAAATAATATCACATGGCTATTTCATACGTAGAATCATGCCAAAAGAAGGAAGAGGTTCACATACCTCGCGACGATTATCCACAAGTAGCAAAATGCTCCCAAGTACTTTAACCTTGCTAGCTTTTCCACCCTTCAAGTAGAATACGCTACTCGTAGTACTTCAACCTATATTAATCATAACATGTCTATCAACTCCTAGCTTTTTAACGTAGAATCATACTAAGTGTAAGGTCTCTTATTCTACGGAAAATCGGGCAGCACTTCCTTTGTTTCTACATATTTTTCCAGCTTTTTCAAGGCCCGAAAATCAATAACCAAACGCCACATTTAAGGCTCAACAATTCAGCTAACCAAAGGGGATTACACGCCTTAACAGGACGTGTAAAATTCTGCCCCACCATGTATACAAAACAGTCCATAATTTCATCAATATTTAGGATAAGATATGAAGCCTCTTTGCACCCTTTTTCACATTTATACCTTAGGACTTTCACTAGCCAATTCTACCACATTAATGATATATATAACCACCCAATTTCTGCATATATACTAGTCTAAAACAGCCCATAAAACTGCCAGAAAACTGCGCCAAAATATCCCAAAATTCTAGACCATTTCGGCAATTTTACAATATAACAACAAGTAGTCATTTCCCATTTCCTTTTCCAATTCCTTTTCAATCCAAGTTGTTATTCAAACATGTTATATAGTCGCAACCAATCTTAATAACTATAATCACTTCTTTACATAACATGCGACGACTAAAACTAACAATTAAATTGAATTACAATCTTATCGCTAAACATGCTAGTTTTGGATTTTGGCTACCATAATTCCATAACACTTATCAATCTGCATAATATATATCACATGATCACTTCTAACTTATCATAACATGGATTCTTCAATCACAATAGTAAGACGAAGATTTATACCTCAATAAGCCCAAATCCAATCCAAGATTTAAAGTCGATCCTTAGCAACTTTAGCTCCTCTTCTTGACGTTCCAATCCACTCCAAGTAACCCTTAGAAGCTTGTGAAGAACTCCTCTTCAAGTTCCAACTTCAAAGTTGAAGAAAACCTTAGGTTTTCATCTTGCGACTAACGTAAAAACGTAGTTTTTCCGGGATTTTTGTATTGAGATATCCTTATAATACCTCTAGGAACCTTGGGTTTAAGTATTGTGAATTAAGAAGAAAGATTGCAAATTTTTTGTGTGGATAAGGACCCTTAGCCGAGAGCAACTTTTTCAAGAACAAGAAAATGAAAATTTTCTAAGTGTTGAATTTGTCTAGTCTTGCACTAGTAGTAGTAATATATAAAGAGACCAAGGGGTGAGATCAAAACAAATGGATGGCTAGGATTGGGTCAATTATGTCAAGCTCAACTTTTCTTGTTGACTTGGTCCATTTTTATTCATCCAACAAGCCCATGTGGAGGGTGACATGTGTCTCCCTCCCATTGGTCTAAAATATTTCGTTTCTCGAAATTTCCATAATTGGTTAAAATATCTGAAACCTCGTGGGCCCCACAAAAACGTAAAATTCCTCGGGTGGGCCCCACGTATCCAACTCTGGAAATAGAATTCCATAATTCCTATAAATTTCAACAGTCTCAAATAAAAAGTTCTGAGAACCCAATTCTCATTAACGAACAATCTTTTTCCTTCCCGAGGTTCGGAAGATTTTTCCTTGGAAAATAATTCTCTCTTTCGTTCAAATTTTTAAGTCTTGTTTCCTTACGTACCTTCTATTAAACATATCCTGGAATTACGGGGTGTAACATTCTTCCCCCCTTAGAAACATTCGTCCCCGAATGTTCTTTCGGAGCTTCATCTAAACATTTCTCGGTATAGTCTCATAAATCTACACTTAATGAAACCTAATTATGCCACATATGGCCCTAATACATCGCACATGCATATCCATCCATCATAAGCCAAACGAGAAATCAAATCCAAAGTGTGAATCACCACTATTTACTCCCATTCATGGCAAAAAAGGATTCTTTTTTCGTACATTTCCTTAGGCATAACTATAAACACTCCAATTCTTTCAACCCTTGTTCTTTTCTTTTCTTACTTATCGTATTCTTCTCGTACTTCCAAACTTATTCTCGTACACATACATAATCTCAATCATTACTTCTGTTTTCAATTCCTTGGAGTTACTACATCAAAACTTAGTCATTATACTTAGATTCAATTTCCGTTAAGGCACTTCTCGGCCCTCACGACCCGGTTCTGGTAAAACGCATCCACGAACTCGTACAACGATTAACTAGACTTGGGCCTTACACCCTCGTGACCCTATCACCTAGCGGGACCGTCTCCAACTGACCTCATTCTATTCCGGGCTACGGGTGGACCCGTAATCAGCCCACAACTTGATCCATTGTCGCACTTAATTCTCATTCTTGGTCTGAAATAAATCTTACTACCCGAGAAGGCCTTATACCTCTAAGGGTCTCAGCGGTTATCAATATTCTAAGGTCTCCAATATTCCATGTCCCCCAAACTTACGTTACCTCATAATCGTACTGTCTTAATCACAACAACCCAATATTATCTGTACATAACACCTGAGCATACTACATAGCTTAATCTATTACATAGTCTTACATTAAGTCTCTTATCATGATTTCTTAAGGGTTCATTACCTTTTCAGACCGCTCATCCTCTCCTAATTATCTCAAATTAGTACATAAAACCTTCATGAGAATTTATTAAACTGTTACATACCTTCCCGGTATCTAATTAGTCCTTACCAATTCGGGTAATCTAAAATCATTCTAGGCAACACGTGTCTGACCCTCATACATAACTCCGTATAGCCGTATGTCATAATACCAACTATACTACAATCATTACCAACATGGATACGCAATCCACATAGCCCTTCCTGGGACACTGCTGCCTTTCTCATAGTTGTAATTAACATAACTCGTTAGGGAGAGACGACCCTAACAACACAGCTTTATCGCACGATCTCAGAGTGAGAAGAATGGAAACCAATCCTAAATGTCCTGCAGCCTCCTGATTATAGATGTGGTGCACAACACACCGATAATCAAGACACTACTAGACACGGACTGTAGACACTTTCCGAGGACTAACTGCTCTGATGCCACTTTTGTCACGACCCGACCCCGGGCCCGCGACTGGTGCCCTACCTGGGCACCCTTACAGGTATACATCAGAGATAATCAGTGGAACATACATGAAACTTATAAAATAAATCAACAAGAAATAAACAACAGGTTAGCCGTAAGGCTACCTCCCTGGACACATATACATATACTTAACCAAACGCAGTTATATCCTTCTTTTTTTTACAAACCGACCCACAAGATATGACTACAGTCCTCTAAGAATTACAACTGTGGCGGGACAGGGCCCCGCCCTACCCCTGAATGTACATAAATCTACAACATCAGGGAAACCGTACCCAAAAAGATAAGCCTCCGGAGTGAATTGAGCTTCTTCCCAAAAACTGAACAGAGATCCTAAGAGCAAGGATCACCAACCTGTGTACCTAACACCTGCGGGCATGAACGGAGCCCTCGGGCGGGTCACAACAAAAATTTAGTATGGAACAGAAATAAGGTACAGTAACCACATCATAACTGTATAAAAGAATGACAGAGGCAAGTATAAAAATGAAATATCAGATCCTACCGTGCCATTTTAACTCCTGAAACCAATCGTACATTAACCGTTCTTTTCCTTCTTTCAATAAGAATTAACATCATATTCTTACATACATACTTAAGAATTCAATCAAGTTTTTCCACATAACTTACATAACATAATCCGACCGTTTATGGAGGGATTTCTTATTTGGGAGCTTACTTTGATTATCCATACGTGATAACGTAATCCGGCCCACCAATGGGGCTCGGTGTACTGTGGAATCATGTAGCATAATTCAGCCCGCCTATGGAGCTCGGTGTACTGTGGAATCATGTAGCATAATCCGGGCCGCCTGTGGGGCTCGGTGTAAGATGACGTAATCCGGCCAATGTGTAGGCTCGGTGCATATGGCGTAATCCGGCCTATCTGTAGGCTCGGTGTATCTCATAACATAATCCGGCCTATTTGTAGGCTCGGTGTATCTCATAACATAATCCGGCCTATTTGTAGGCTCGGTGTATCTCATAACATAATCTGGCCTATTTGTAGGCTCGGTGTATCTCATAACATAATCCGGCCTATTTGTAGGCTCGGTGTAATTTTTCTTACATAACATTTTTAAACCATCTTTTCACTTCTTCTTAAGTCGTTATAACAACTTCCCATAAAGCTATTATAACAACCTTTCATTTTAGAGAACTTAAGGCACTTTTATTTCTTATTACATTTGGGAAACTAAACCCAAATGTACTACGTACATACATACTTATAAAAGAATCATGCCACGCCCTCTCTTTTAAATCAATAAATTCTTCTTTTTAAAACTCAAGTTACATACTCTTTTTGAAATCAATCTTCTTAACTTTTGAAATAGATCAAGAAGCCATACCTTTTAAATCAAGTCATTTCCACTTATAAAATCAAGGCTTATAGTCTTAAAACCTCGAATCATATACTCTTTAAAATCATGTCGCGTATACATATAAAATCATGTCGTCTATACTTTAGAAATCAAGTTCCATAACTTGAAAAAAAATTAAAGTTTCATACACCTCCAAAACCAAGTAACTTATTCTCTTTAAAATCATATAACTTCCACTTTTTAAAATCAATCCCCTTTTCACATATAAATTCAAGTCATTTTCAAACATAAAATCAACTTACTTACTTTAAATAAATCAAGACACATAGCTTTAAATCAAATCTCATAACTTCCTAACCATTCTTACCAACATCTCCCATAAGACTTGGTAAGGACTTAGGACAATTTAAACATACTTTTAACTTAGAATCAACAATGTGAATACTTCTTAACTTCTAAGAGTAGAAGGAATCATGAAATAATATCACATAGATATTTCATACGTAGAATCATGCCAAAAGAAGGAAGAGGTTCACATACCTCGCGACGATTATCGACAAGTAGCAAAATGCTCCCAAGTACTTTAACCTTGCTAGCTTTTCCACCCTTCAAGTAGAATACGCTACTCGTAGTACTTCAACCTATATTAATAATAACATGTCTATCAACTCCTAGCTTTTTAACGTAGAATCATACTAAGTGTAAGGTCTCTTATTCTACGGAAAATCGGGTAGCACTTCCTTTGTTTATACATACTTTTCCACCTTTTTCAAGGCCCGAAAATCAATAACAAAACGCCACATTTAAGGCTCAACAATTCAGCTAACCAAAGGGGATTACACGCCTTAACAGGACGTGTAAAATTCTGCCACACCATGTATACAAAACAGTCCATAATTTCATCAATATTTATGATAAGATATGAAGCCTCTTTGCACCCTTTTTCACCTTTATACCTTAGGACTTTCACTAGCCAATTCTACCACATTAATCATATATATAACCACCCAATTACTGCATATATACTAGTCTAAAACAGCCATAAAACTGCACCAAAATATCCCAAAATTCTATACCATTTCGGCAATTTTACAATATAACAACAAGTAGTCATTTTCCATTTCCTTTTCCAATTCCTTTTCAATCCAAGTTGTTATTCAAACATGTTATATAGTCGCAACCACTATTAACAACTATAATCACTTCTTTACATAACATGCGACGACTAAAACTAACAATTAAATTGAATTACAATCTTATCGCTAAACATGCTAGTTTTGGATTTTGGCTACCATAATTCCATAACACTTATCAATCTTCATAATATATATCACATGATCACTTCTAACTTATCATAACATGGAATCTTCAATCACAATAGTAAGACGAAGATTTATACCTCAATAAGCCCAAATCCAATCCAAGATTTAAAGTTGATCCTTAGCAACTTTAGCTCCTCTTCTTGACGTTCCAATCCACTCCAAGCAACCCTTAGAAGCTTGTGAAGAACTCCTCTTCAAGTTCCAACTTCAAAGTTGAAGAAAACCTTAGGTTTTCATCTTGCGACTAACGTAAAAACGTAGTTTTCCGGGATTTTTGTATTGAGATATCCTTATAATACCTCTAGGAACATTGGGTTTAAGTTTTGTGAATTAAGAAGAAAGATTGCAAATTTTTGTGTGGATAAGGAACCTTAGCCGAGAGCAACTTTTTCAAGAAAAGGAAAATGAAATTTTTCTAAGTGTTGAATTTTTCTAGTCTTGCACTAGTAGTAGTAATATATAAAGAGACCAAGGGGTGAGATCAAAACAAATGGATGGCTAGGATTGGGTCAATTATGTCAAGCTCCACTTTTCTAGTTGACTTGGTCCATTTTTATTCATCCAACAAGCCCATGTGGAGGGTGACATGTGTCTCCCTCCCATTGGTCTAAAATATTTTGTTTTCCGAAATTTCCATAATTGGTCAAAATATCGGAAACCTCGTGGGCCCCACAAAAACGTAAAATTCCTCGGGTGGGCCCCATATATCCAACTCTGGAAATAGAATTCCATAATTCCTATAAATTCCAACAGTCTCAAATAAAAAGTTCTGAGAACCCAATTCTCATTAACGATCAATCTTTTTCCTTCCCGAGGTTCGGAAGATTTTTCCATGGAAAACAATTTTTTCTTTAGTTCAAATTTTTAAGTCTTGTTTCCTTACGTACATTCTCTTAAACATATCCTGGAATTACGGGGTGTAACAATGTTATTCTTATACATATATAACAGAATCTTCATCCCTAATCCTTGTATATCTTTACCCTCCCCTCAGCCCATACAAAGTCGTCTGCAGTCTCGGCAACACGAAAAAATTTTCGGGGTGTAAAAATTAGGTTGACTAAGTCGTTGGCCAACGCAATGGACATGTCTTTGATATGGTCCTGTTGTCAACTAATATAGATGAGTTATAATGATCAATTTATTTGGATAGACACTTGACAAATCCTAAGCTTGATTGAATGTGTCGTGAATGAAAGGATTTATCTTCCCACATAGAAGTTCAGTTCACATGTTTAGTGTAGCTAAACTTTACATATTGAGTTCGTCTTCCAACGCAGTCTAGAAGATTCGTGAAGACCCTAATGTCGTTAGTGTCGATATTTCAATTATCTACAACTTTCATTTTTTGTGTTTTCCCAAATTCTCAACCTGTAATGGTGTGTTGGCCACGTAAAGCTAGATCACCCGAAAATGTATCCTTAAATCATCCTTTTGGAGTGCTTATACTCATACTTGGCTTAAGTGTCCCTCTTAGGACTTTCTAAACTTCTTATGTACTATTCATATAACTTGTCATATGCCCTTTATAAAATCCTGACATGTGGGCCCCACCTTAACTTACGGTTACGAGGGTTATTTGTCAAGTAACGTATTAACCAACTTACACCATATAGCCTCCATTGTCGTCTATAAGTTATTCTTATACATATATAACAGAATATTCATCCCTAATCCTTGTATATCTTTACCCTCCCCTGAGCCCATACTAAGTCGTCTGCAGTCTCGGTAACACGAAAAAATTTCCATGGTGTAACAATTAGGTTGACTAAGTCATTGGCCAACGCAGTGGACATGTCTTTGATATGGTCATGTTGTCAACTAATATAGATGAGATATAATGATCAAGTCATTTGGATAGACACTTGACAAATCCTAAGCTTGATTGAATGTGTCGTGAATGAAAGGATTTATCTTCCCACATAGAAGTTCAGTTCACATGTTTCGTGTAGCTAAACTTTACATATTAAGTTCGTCTTCCGACGCAGTCTAGGAGTTTAGTGAAGTCCCTAATGTCGTTAGTGTCGATATTTCAATTATCTACAACTTTCATTTTTTGTGTTCAAAATTCTAAACCTATAATGGTGTGTTGGCCTCGTAAAGCTAGATCACCCGAAAACGTATCCTTAAATTATCTTTTTGGAGTGCTTATACTCATATTTGGCTTAAGTGTCCCTCTTAAGACTTTCTAAACTTCCTATGTACTTTTTATATAACTTGTCATATGCCCTTTATAAAATCCTGACATGTGGGCCCCACCTTAACTTACGGTTATGATGGCTATTTGTCAAGTAATGTATTAACCAACTTACATCATATGGCCTCCACTGTCGTCTATATGTTATTCTTATACATATATAACAGAATCTTCATCCCTAATCCTCGAATATCTTTACCCTCCCATGAGCCAATACTAAGTCCTCTGCAGTCTCTGTAACACGAAAACAAATTTGGGGTGTAACAATTAGGTTGAATAAGTCGTTAGTCAATGCAATGAACATGTCTTTGATATGGTCTTGTTGACAACTAATATAGATGAGATATAATGATCATGTCATTTTGATAGAAACTTGACAAATCCTAAGCTTGATTGAATGTGTCGTGAATGAAAGTATTTATCTTCCCACATAGAAATTCAGTTCACATGTTTCGTGTAGCTGTGCTTTACATATTGAGTTCGTCTTCCGACGTAGTCTAGGAGTTTCGTGAAGACCCTAACGTTGTTGGTGTCGATATATCAATTATCTACAACTTTTATTCTCTGTGTTTTCCCAAATTCTCAACCTGTAATGGTTTGTTGGCCTCGTAAAGCTAGATCACCCGAAAATGTATCCTTAAATCATCCTTTTGGAGTGCTTATACTCATATTTGGCTTAATTGTCCCTCTTAAGACTTTCTAAACTTCTTATGTACTATTCATATAACTTGTCATATGCCCTTTATAAAATCCTGACATGTGGGCCCCACCTTAACTTACGGTTATGAGGGTTATTTGTCAAGTAACATATTAACCAACTTACACCATATGGCCTCCATTGTCGTCTATATGTTATTCTTATACATATATAACAGAATCTTCATCCCTAATCCTTGTATATATTTACCCTCCCCTGAGCCCATACTAAGTCGTCTGCAGTCTCGCTAACACGAAAAATTTTCCATGGTGTAACAATTAGGTTGACTAAGTCGTTGGTCAATGCAATGAACATGTCTTTGATATGGTCTTGTTGTCAACTAATATAGATGAGATATAATGATCAAGTCATTTGGATAGACACTTGACAAATCCTAAGCTTGATTGAATGTGTCGTGAATGAAAGTATTTATCTTCCCACATAGAAATTCAGTTCACATGTTTCGTGTAGCTAAACTTTACATATTGAGTTCGTCTTCCGACGCAGTCTAGGAGTTTAGTGAAGTCCCTAATGTCGTTAGTGTCGATATTTCAATTATCTACAACTTTCATTTTTTGTGTTTTATCAAAATTCTAAACCTATAATGGTGTGTTGGCCTCGTAAAGCTAGATCACCCGAAAACGTATCCTTAAATCATCTTTTTGGAGTGCTTATACTCATATTTGGCTTAAGTGTCCCTCTTAAGACTTTCTAAACTTCCTATGTACTATTTATATAACTTGTCATATGCCCTTTATAAAATCCTGACATGTGGGCCCCACCTTAACTTACGGTTATGAGGGCTATTTGTCAAGTAATGCATTAAACAACTTACATCATATGGCCTCCACTGTCGTCGATATGTTATTCTTATACATATATAACAGAATCTTCATCCCTAATCCTTGAATGTATTTACCCTCCCCTGAGCCAATACTAAGTCTTTTGCAGTCTCGGTAACACGAAAACAAATTTGGGGTGTAACAATTAGGTTGACTAAGTCGTTGGTCAATGCAATGAACATGTCTTTGATATGGTCTTGTTGTCAACTAATATAGATGAGATATAATGATCAAGTCATTTGGATAGACACTTGACAAATTCTAAGTTTGATTGAATGTGTCGTGAATGAAAGTATTTACCTAAAAAAAAAAAAAAAAAAAAAAAAAAAAAAAAAGTTCACATGTTTCGTGTAGCTGTACTTTACATATTGAGTTCGTCTTCCGACGCAGTCTAGGAGTTTCGTGAAGACCCTAACATTGTTAGTGTCGATATATCAATTATCTACAACTTTTATTCTTTGTGTTTTCACAAATACTCAACCTGTAATGGTGTGTTGGCCTCGTAAAGCTAGATCACCTGAAAACGTATCCTTAAATTATCCTTTTGGAGTGTTTATACTCATATTTGGCTTAATTGTCCCTCTTAAGACTTTCTAAACTTCTTATGTATTATTCATATAACTTGTCATATGCCCTTTATAAAATCCTGACATGTGGGCCCACCTTAACTTACGGTTACGAGGGTTATTTGTCAAGTAACGTATTAACCAACTTACACCATATGGCCTCCATTGTCGTCTATATGTTATTATTATACATATATAACATAATCTTCATCCCTAATCCTTGTATATCTTTACCCTCCCCTGAGCCCATACTAAGTCGTCTGCAGTCTCGATAACACGAAATTTTTTCCATGGTGTAACAATTAGGTTGACTAAGTCGTTGGTCAATGCAATGAACATGTCTTTGATATGGTCTTGTTGTCAACTAATATAGATTAGATATAATGATCAAGTCATTTGGATAGACACTTGACAAATCCTAAGCTTGATTGAATCTGTCGTGAATGAAAGTATTTATCTTCCCACATAGAAATTCAGTTCACATGTTTCGTGTAGCTAAACTTTACATATTGAGTTCGTCTTCCGACGTAGTCTAGGAGTTTAGTGAAGTCCCTAATGTCGTTAGTGTCGATATTTCAATTATCTACAACTTTCATTTTTTGTGTTTTATCAAAATTCTAAACCTATAATGGTGTGTTGGCCTCGTAAAGCTAGATCACCCGTAAACGTATCCTTAAATCATCTTTTTGGAGTGCTTATACTCATATTTGGCTTAAGTGTCTCTCTTAAGACTTTCAAAACTTATTATGTACTATTTATATAATTTGTCATATGCCCTTTATAAAATCCTGACATGTGGGCCCCACCTTAACTTACGGTTATGAGGGCTATTTGTCAAGTAATGTATTAACCAACTTACATCATATGGCCTCCACTGTCGTCTATATGTTATTCTTATACATATATAACAGAATCTTCATCCCTAATCCTTGAATATATTTACCCTCCCCTGAGCCAATACTAAGTCCTCTGCAGTCTCGGTAACACGAAAACAAATTTGGGGTGTAACAATTAGGTTCACTAAGTCGTTGGCCAATGCAATGAACATGTCTTTGATATGGTCTTCTTGTCAACTAATATAGATGAGATATAATGATCAATTCATTTGGATAGACACTTGACAAATCCTAAGCTTGATTGAATGTGTCGTGAATGAAAGTATTTATCTTCCCACATAGAAATTCAGTTCACATGTTTCGTGTAGCTGTACTTTACATATTGAGTTCGTCTTTCGACGCAGTCTAGGAGTTTCGTAAAGACCCTAACATTGTTAGTATCGATATATCAATTATCTACAATTTTTATTCTTTGTGTTTTCCCAAATACTCAACCTGTAATGGTGTGTTGGCCTCGTAAAGCTAGATCACCCGAAAACGTATCCTTAAATCATCCTTTTGGAGTGCTTATACTCATATTTGGCTTAAGTGTCCCTCTTAAGACTTTCTAAACTTCCTATGTACTATTCATATAACTTGTCATATGCCCTTTATAAAATCCTGACATGTGGGCCCCACCTTAACTTACGGTTACGAGGGCTATTTGTCAAGTAACGTATTAACCAACTTACATTATATGGCCTCCACTGTCGTCTATATGTTATTCTTATACATATATAACAGAATCTTCATCCCTAATCCTTGAATATCTTTACCCTCCCCTGAGCCAATACTAAGTTCTCTACAGTCTCGGTAACACGAAAAATATTTCGGGGTGTAACAATTAGGTTGACTAAGTCGTTGGCCAATGCAATGGACATGTCTTTGATATGGTCCTGTTGTCAATTAATTTAAATGAGATATAATGATCAAGTCATTTGGATAGACACTTGACAAATCCTAAGCTTGATTGAATGTGTCGTGAATGAAAGGATAGTATCTTCCCACATAGTGGTTCAATTCACATATTTCTTGTAGCTAAACTTTACATATTGAGTTCGTCTTCTGGCATAGTCTGGGAGATTCGTGAAGACCTAATGTTGTTAGTGTCTATATTTCAATTATCTACAACTTTCATTTTTTGTGTTTTCCTAAATTCTCAACCTATAATGGTGTGTTGGCCTCGTAAAGCTAGATCACCCGAAAACATATCCTTAAATCATCCTTTTGGAGTGCTTATACTCATATTTTGCTTAAGTTTCCCTCTTAAGACTTTCTAAACTTCCTATGTACAATTCATATAACTTGTCATATGCCCTTTATAAAATCCTGATATGCGGGCCCCACCTTAACTTACGGTTACGAGGGCTATTTGTCAAGTAACGTATTAACCAACTTACACCATATGGCCTCCACTGTCGTCTATATGTTATTCTTATATATATATAACATAATCTTCATCCCTAATCGTTGTATATATTTTCCCTCCCCTAAGCCCATACTAAGTCGTCTGTAGTCTCGGTAACACGAAAAAATTTCCGGGGTGTAAAAATTAGTTTGACTAAGTCGTTGGCCAACGCAATGGACATGTCTTTGATATGGTCTTGTTGTCAACTAATATAGATGAGTTATAATGATCAATTTATTTGGATAGACACTTGACAAATCCTAAGCTTGATTGAATGTGTCGTGAATGAAAGGATTTATCTTCCCACATAGAAGTTCAGTTCACATGTTTAGTGTAGCTAAACTTTACATATTGAGTTCGTCTTCCAACGCAGTTTAGAAGATTCGTGAAGACCCTACTGTCGTTAGTGTCGATATTTCAATTATCTACAACTTTCATTTTTTGTGTTTTCCCAAATTCTCAACCTGTAATGGTGTGTTGGCCACGTAAAGCTAGATCACCCGAAAACGTATCCTTAAATCATCCTTTTGGAGTGATTATACTCATACTTGGCTTAAGTGTCCCTCTTAGGACTTTCTAAACTTCTTATGTACTATTCATATAACTTGTCATATGCCCTTTATAAAATCCTGACATGTGGGCCCCACCTTAACTTACGGTTACGAGGGTTATTTGTCAAGTAACGTATTAACCAACTTACACCATATGGCCTCCATTGTCGTCTATATGTTATTCTTATACATATATAACAGAATATTCATCCCTAATCCTTGTATATCTTTACCCTCCCCTGAGCCCATACTAAGTCGTCTGCAGTCTCGGTAACACGAAAAATTTTCCATGGTGTAACAATTAGGTTGACTAAGTCATTGGCCAACGCAGTGGACATGTCTTTGATATGGTCATGTTGTCAACTAATATAGATGAGATATAATGATCAAGTCATTTGGATAGACACTTGACAAATCCTAAGCTTGATTGAATGTGTCGTGAATGAAAGGATTTATCTTCCCACATAGAAGTTCAGTTCACATGTTTCGTGTAGCTAAACTTTACATATTGAGTTCGTCTTCCGACGCAGTCTAGGAGTTTAGTGAAGTCCCTAATGTCGTTAGTGTCGATATTTCAATTATCTACAACTTTCATTTTTTTGTTCAAAATTCTAAACCTATAATGGTGTGTTGGCCTAGTAAAGCTAGATCACCCGAAAACGTATCCTTAAATCATCTTTTTGGAGTGCTTATACTCATATTTGGCTTAAGTGTCCCTCTTAAGACTTTCTAAACTTCCTATGTACTATTTATATAACTTGTCATATGCCCTTTATAAAATCCTGACATGTGGGCCCCACCTTAACTTACGGTTATGAGGGCTATTTGTCAAGTAATGTATTAACCAACTTACATCATATGGCCTCCACTGTCGTCTATATGTTATTCTTATACATATATAACAGAATCTTCATCCCTAATCCTTGAATATCTTTACCCTCCCCTGAGCCAATACTAAGTCCTCTGCAATCTCGTTAACACGAAAACAAATTTGGGGTGTAACAATTAGGTTGACTAAGTCGTTAGTCAATGCAATGAACATGTCTTTGATATGGTCTTGTTGTCAACTAATATAGATGAGATATAATGATCAAGTCATTTTGATAGACACTTGACAAATCCTAAGCTTGATTGAATGTGTCGTGAATGAAAGTATTTATCTTCCCACATAGAAATTCAGTTCACATGTTTCGTGTAGCTGTACTTTACATATTGAGTTCTGTTATACCCCGTATTTCCAGAGTATGTACGTGAGGGCGTACGTACGAAAGTTTAGCCTTAAAGTAGGCAATGGGACGATTTTTTTGGGCACAACTCATTAAAAGAATCGTTTTCCGACGAAACATTTTACACAACTCGCGTAGGATAAATTCCGGCTATGTCATTTCTAATTTTTGCGGATTTTTCTGATAGACAAAACACTTTGGACCAACGAGAGGGCGACACTTGTCACCCTCTCATTGATGGATGTGAGGCGGAAATGGACCAAATTGGATGGCTTATTTTGTCAAGTAGTTGGTAGGATATTTTGTGTGCAAGTTGGCTAGGTACACTTGCCCAAATCTTGACCTTACACTTGCCTTGCACTTGGCATCATCTTGGCCCTTGGTTGGCCATGGCTTGACCTATAAATACCCCCTTAAGATGAAGAGTTCTTCATCCACAAATTCCTTTCCAAGTCTTGAAAATTCTTCCCTCTCCCTTGTAGCTTTTCGTCCAAACACCTCCCCCTCCCCTTGTGAAGCTTGGTCGAGGCAACCCCCCCTAGCCTAGCCGAAATCTACCCCCCCCCCCTCCCTTGGTAGAAAAGTTGCCCTCTAGTATTGTTATAATGCCCAAAATACCCTAGACCAAATCCCTTAGTACTAGTAGAAGTTGTGAAGAACTTCTAAGGTTTCTCGAGCTATCTGAGCGCATAACCCAGAGCTAAACCTCGCTCAGATCGACGTTTATACTTGGATAATATTGGGCTTATAGAGGTAAATAATCTTACCCTTCTTTTTAATTAGAGAATACATCGTAGAAGTATAAGAATAAGTATTAATACTTAGAAGAATATTGCGAATAGAATTGAATCTGTATCACGGTAGAAGCGGTTTAAAAGAAGAATAATTGAACTATACTTAGATTTGTTTTCACAAGAGACTTGAGTAGCTCACCGCAGGGAAGTCGCCCGATTTTCCGTAGAATAAAGGACCCTCTCGCTAGAATCTGCATTTGAGTAGTCTAGACGTTGATAGGCGTGTCGACTATTATAGGTTGATTCTCTGCGCGACATATTCAACTTGGCGGTGGTTTTCACGGTAAGGTATGTGATTCTTCCTAAAGCATGATATTTTAAAATATATATATAGTACGGTAGACGTACACGTGTTAACTGAATAATACTTACGGCAATGTCTTTTGACTTAAGCCTGAATAATACTTACGGCAATGTCTTGCGACTTAAGCCTGAATAATAAGGATCTTAAAGCATTTCAAAAGAATATTGAATCATTTTCTACGTAAGAGGACTAATTGGTTTTTAAACATCAAGCTTAAGAGTTATACTAGCTTTATGGGAAGTTAGGTATAACAACTTAAGAATGATAAAAGGAACAGTTTACTTATGTGTTTATAACAGACTTATATTGATTTATGAAAGAATAATAAAATGGTTTGATAAGTAGACATGATATGATGCTATGTGTTGTAGTGACTTGTAACATTTGTATAAAAGGGTATTCTTGTTGTGCTTATGTGTTTAACGATAAGCTGTTATGTTAGTATTATATCACTCACCTCTTGACATAAATACCGGGTTGGCGCCTCCGACGCGGGGTATACCTCGTGCGATGTGTGACTATGATGCGAGGACACCTCACGCGGTGCAGTGTGACCTGCGCGAGCTACGAGAGTTCCGTGTTAGTGTGCGGGTTATACCTCATGCGGTCTATATGGCCATGCGGACTACGAGTCGGGGCGATGCCGAGGAGTAGCTACCTCGATGCGGGTTATACCCATGCGGGCCTATGCGAGTGGCCTATGCGCACTACGGAGTCGAGGATTAGGCTTGCATGGTGATACTACGCAATTGCCCCGCTTCGATCATTCGCGGCTAGAAAAGACACATTCGCTTTACCTATTGATGCTCTTGTTTATGATGTGCACTATGTGCGTTACCTTGGTTGTTTCATACATATATGTAAACTGATTTTAAAATGATATGTTTTCATTTAAGTACTTTCTGATTTCACATACTTAGTACTTGTTGTCTTGACCTCCTTCGGGGCCGCGTTCATGCCGCAGGTGGCAAGCAGTGCTAGATCCACATCCTTAGGATCTTTGCTTTGGTGTCGTGAGCTCCATCTTCTTCGAGGCTCTACTTTTGGGTATGATCTCCTGTATTGTAGATAGTTTTGTACATTCAGGTAGGGCGGGCCCCGTCCCGCCATAGAGGTTTACTTCTTTAGAGGTGCAGAGTCCTATTGCATACTGGGATGTAATCGCAAAACTTGGGTTATATATATATGCCGAAAGGCAAGCTTTTCTTCAGATAAACTGTTTCTATTTTTATAATGTTTCTTGTCTTGTCTTATGTTCCGCTGATTACTCTGATGTATGACTACTTGGGTGCCCGGGTAAGGCACCAGTCACGGGCCCCGGAACGGGTCGTGACAAGTTCGTGGTATCAGAGCAGTTAATCCTCGGAAAGTGTCTACAGGCCGTATCTAGTAGAGTCTTGATTATCGGTGTGTTGTGCACCACACCAATAATCAGGAGGCTATAGGATATTTAGGATTGGTTTCCATTCTTCTCACTATGAGATCGTGCTTTAGAGCTGTGTGTAAGTTGGACCCCTCTAACGTATTCCTTTTCTGTAATAGTTATGCCTCCACGTAAGGCAACCCGCCTGGCGGCAAGGCAGGCGGAGCCGCCACGGACACCGAGTTACGAGGGCTCGTGCCCGCCTATACCCGAGACGGCGAAGTTCCATGACGCCGCCGCCCCAAAGAGAGACCACGCACTCGCACTCCCGCCCCACACCGGGCAGGAGTTAGGTACAAGTAGATGGCCCGCCATCGGCCGGATTGTGGCTGCATACGAGGACAGCCGACGCAGCTTCAGCCCCAGTTGTACCCGTGGTTCACCCGAGGGCAGAGAGTTTGAGGCTACGAGATTTCCTGAGTTGTAGCCCGCCAGAGTTTTACGGGTCGAGGCCGGAGGATGATCCGCAGGATTTCATCCGTCAGCTACAGAGGATTATGAGAGTGACCAGGGCGTCGGAGACCGAGTCCGTGATCTTCGGTTCACATCGGCTGCGTGATACCGCAGTCGATTGGTTTGATTCGTGGGAGTTATCCCGGGGAGAGCACGCGTCCCCAGCTACTTAGGATGAGTTCTCAGAGGCTTTCCTCCTCACTTCTTGCCTCCACAGATGAGGAGGGCGCGGGCTGACAGATTTTTACTGCTGAGACAGAGGGGACGCACAGTTAGGGAGTACAATGTCGAGTTCGATTCTTTGGCTCGATATGTCCCAGCATTGGTAGCAGATATGGAGGATAGGGTGCACCGCTACGTCACCGGGCTAGATGATTATATGGCCGAGTCTTGTGCGGGTGTGGCTCTACAGCCAGGCATGGATATTACCCGCATGCAGGCTCATGCACTAGGATGCGAGGAGCGTCGAGGCCGACGGGTTGACAGACAGCAGAAGAGGACCAGGACGGCAGGGTCCTTTGGTAGTTATCAGGGTGGACGGCCTCAGCAGCGGTCTAGATTCGCACCACAGCCAGCTCAGAGCACTCCTGCACCATCCTCAGCACAGCCAGAGTATTCGGGGGCAGGTCAGGGCCCCAGGACTTCAGACTTTCAGGGTGGCAGAGGTGCCGGCCGGTCGGGACCACCCCCCCTCAGTGTGGCCGATGCGGTAGATCCCATTTCGGGAATTGTGGTACTCCTCCGAGGGTTTGTTACAGTTGCGGCCAGACGGGTCATATTGCGAGGGCTTGTCCGATCGGGGGCAGCGCGGGTGGTAGGGCTCAGCCTACAGGGTCTGTTGCCGGTTCATCATCTCCTACAGTTACTCGCCCCGGAGGGCAGGGTACTCATGGGCCAGCAGGTCGCGGCAGAGGTCGTGGCGCGGGTCCCAGTTCTAGCGGTCCTCAGAACCGCATTTATGCCTTGTCCAGCCGGCAGGATCAGGAGGCCTCACCTGATGTCGTCACAGGTACCTTATCAGTTTCTGGGTTTGATGTGTATGCTTTGATAGATCCGGGTTCTACTCTGTCCTATATATCTCCCCTTGTTGCTAGTAGGATAGGGATAGAGCCTGAGTCCATAGACCCTCGCCAGTGGGTGATTCGGTGGTAGCTCGGCGGGTGTATAGGGCTTGTCCAGTGACCATATACAGTCGTCGGACCCTAGCCGACTTGATAGAGTTGGAGATGATTGATTTCGACGTAATCATGGGGATGGATTGGCTAGCTTCTTGCTACGCCAATGTTGACTGTAGGGAGAGAATAGTACGGTTCCAGTTTCCTGAGGAGCCGGTTGTTGAGTGGGAGGGGAGCACTGTATCGCCGAGGGGTAGGTTTATTTCCTACCTCAAGGCTAGGAAGATGGTGCAGAAGGGGTACATTTACCATCTCGTTCGGGTGTTTGATACTGAAGCTGCGGTACCAGATTTTCAGTCAGTTCCAGTAGTCAGAGAGTTCCCAGACGTGTTTCCAGACGACCTCCCGGGTATCCCTCCTGAGAGGGAGATTGAGTTTTGTATAGATGTGTTGCCAGACACTCGGCCTATTTCCATTCCGCCATACAGAATGGCACCTGCCGAGTTGAGAGAGTTGAAGGATCAGCTTAGAGATTTGCTGGAGAAGGGCTTCATCAGACCTAGTGTTTCTCCCTGGGGAGCGCCGGTATTGTTCGTGAAGAAGAAGGACGGGACGCTGCGCATGTGTGTTGATTACAGGCAGCTGAACAAGGTGACCATTAAGAACGTATACCCTTCCCGTGATTGATGATTTGTTCGACCACTGCAGGTGCGAGATGTTTCTCCAAGATTGATCTACGGTCGCTATCATCAGTGCGAGTCGAGAGCGGACATCCCTAGGATCGCATTCGGACCTAGACGCACTACGAGTTTAGGGTTATGTCGTTTGGTTTGACCAACGCTCCGGCGGTATTCATGGATTTGATGAACCGAGTGTTCAAACCATTTTTGGACACGTTTGTGATAGTGTTCATTGATGATATCTTGGTTTATTCTCGCTCAGAGCAGAGCACGCGAGCATTTGGCGATCTTGGCCGTTCTCCGACTAGCCAGACGCCAAGTTTTCCAAATGTGAGTTTTGGTTAACTTCGGTGGCTTTTCTTGGGCATATTGTCGGGGCTGATGGTATTCAGGTGGATACGGCCAAGATTGAGGCAGTCAGGAGTTGGCCTCGACCTACTACTCCGACAGAGGTTCGCAGTTTTCTGGGCCTTGCAGGTTATTATCGGCGGTTCGTAGAGAAGTTTGCTTCTATCTCTGCACCATTGACTAGGCTGACTCGTGGCGCTAAGTTTGATGGACCGATGCTTGTGGCGGGGTTTCCGCCATGAAGGAGAGATCGACGACCGCCCCGCTTTACTCTTCCGAGGGTCCAGACGGTTACGTCGTGTATTGTGATCGTCGGCATCGGGTTGGGATGTGTTGATGCAGCAGGCAAGGTTATAGCGTATGCATCCCGACACCAAGAAACACGAGAGGAACTACCCCACCCATGATTTGGAGTCGCGGTGATTCACGCCTTGAAGATCCGGAGGCACTATTTGTATGGGTTCACGTGGATATTTATACGCACCACAAGAGCCTCCAAGATATCTTCACCAAAGGAGCTGAACTTACGGCGCAGACGGTGGTTAGAGTTTCTTAAGGATTACGATGTTGATATCCCGTATCACCCGGGAAGGCCAATGTTGTGGCGTATGCTCTTAGTCGTAGGTCGATGGGAGTCTATCGATATGCGGCAGAGGAGGGACATGGTTCGTGATTTGCATCGATTAGCGAGCCTTGGTGTCCGCTTGATTGATTCCGATAGCGATGGGTTCGAGTTCGTGAGGTAGCCAATTCTTCAATCGTCGAGGAGGTGAAGAGGCAACAGTTCGAGGATCCAGTTTTGGCACGTTATCGTGATACGGCTCTTCGTGATGGGAAGGGTACTTTTGAGGTAGCACGATGGGTGCTAAGGTTTGAGGGCGTGTGTGTTCGGATGTTTCAGACTTGGCAGCAGTTCTTGGGGAAGCACACAAAGCGTTACTCATCCATCCGTGGTCGACCAAGATGTACCACGACCTTAGATGCGTATTGGTGGGATGGCTTGAAGAGGACGTTGCAGAGTTCGTAGCTCGCCCGTGTTGTCGGCGCAGTGAAGGTAGAGCACCGAGGCCCGTGGTTTGTTACTGACGATAGAGATCCCGACCGAAGTGGGAGGTGATCAACATGGACTTTATCACAGGATTACCTCGCACTCGGAGGAGACATGATTCTATGGGTTATCGTCGACGGTCGATTTAAATCAGCCCACTTTCTTCCCGTTAGGACGACTTTTTCTACCGAGGATTATGCGGACTTTACATCCGAGAGATCGTCGATCGCATGGAGTCCCTATTTCGATCATATCGCATGCAGGAGCCCGATTACGCTAACTTCGGAGGTCCTTCCGAATGGGTTTAGGACGCAGTGAGCTCGAGCACGCATTCCATCCACGCATGCATCGACAGCAGAGCGCACTATCCGCACTCTCGAGGATATGTTGCGAGCCCGTGTTATTGACTTCGTGGTAGCCGGGAGGATCATTTGCCTCTAGTTGAGTTCGCAGATAATAATAGCTACCACTCCAAAGATACGATGGCGCCTTATGAGGCCTTGTATGAGGAAGTGCAGATCGCCTATAGGCTGGTTCGATGTGGGCGAGGTGCAACTAGTGGGACCAGATTTGGTGCAGCAGGCAGTGGATAAGGTGAAGCTTATCCAGGAGCGGTTGCTCACAGCTCAGAGTCGACAGAAGTCATATGCAGATCATCGTCGTCGGATCCGGAGTTCGAGGTTGATGATTGGGTTTTCTGAAGGTGTCACCCATGGCGGTGTGATGAGATTTGGGAAGAAAGGAAACTCACCAAGGTACATTGGGCCCTATCGATTGTCCGCAGGTAGGCAAGGTTGCCTATGAGTTGGATCTCGCCGTCCGATCCGGAGGCGCGCATCCGTGTTTCATGTTTCTATCTTTGAGGAGATGTATCGGATCCATCTAGAGTGCACCCGGACGACGATGTCCAGTGACCGGCGGGTTATCGATGAGGAGATTCCATAGCGATAATCGATCGTCGAGTTAGCGTCTGCGACGAAGGACGTGGCTTCCACAAAGTTACGTGGCGAACGAGCTCGGGAGGAGATGACGTGGGAAGCCGAGGAGGACATGAGGCGCAGGTATCCTCACCTATTCCCACACCTCCGTGTAATTCACTTTCCTACTTGTAAATCTTCATTATCGTTTATGCCTAAGTGTTGTTTATGGCCGTGTGTGGCATTTGCAAACCGCTTAAGTTATGAAGAACCTTATCGTTAATCGTCTTGGGAAGGAACATTCGTGACGAATGTTTCTGCGAGGGGAGAATGTTATACCCGTATTTCCGCAGTATGTACGTGAGGCGCACGACGAAAAGTTTAGCCTTAAAGTAGGCAATGGACGCTTTTTTTGGGCACAACTCATTAAAAGAATCGCTTTCCGACTAAACGTTTTACACAACTCGCGTAGGATAAATTCGGCTATGTCATTTCTAATTTTTATGGATTTTTCCGAGAGACAAAACACTTTGGACCAACGAGAGGGCGACACTTGTCACCCTCTCATTGATGGATGTGAGGCGGAAATGGACCGAATTGGATGGCTTATTTTTTCAAGTAGTTGGTAGGATATTTTGTGTGCAAGTTGGCTAGGTACACTTGCCCAAATCTTGACCTTACACTTGCCTTGCACTTGGCATCATCTTGGCCCTTGGTTGGCCATGGCTTGACCTATAAATACCCCCTTAAGATGAAGAGTTCTTCATCCACAAATTCCTTTCCAAGTCTTGAAAATCCTTCCCTCTCCCTTGTAGCTTTTCGTCCAAACACCTCCCCCTCCCCTTGTGAAGCTTGGCCTAGGCAACCCCCCTAGCCTAGCCGAAATCTACCCCCCCTCCCTTGGTAGAAAAGTTGCCCTCTAGTATTGTTATAATGCCCAAAATACCCTAGCCCAAATCCCTTAGTACTAGTAGAAGTTGTGAAGAACTTCTAAGGTTTCTCGAGCTATCGGAGCGCATAACCTAGAGCTAAACCTCGCCAGATCGACGTTTATACTTGGATAATATTGGGCTTATAGAGGTAAATAATCTTACCCTTCTTTTTTTAATTAGAGAATACATACTGTAGAAGTATAAGAATAAGTATTAATACTTAGAAGAATATTGCAGAATAGAATTGAACTGTTATCACAGTAGAAGGGTTTAAAAGAAGAATAATTGAACTATACTTAGGATCGCTTTCAAAGAGACTTGAGTAGCTCACCGCAGGGAAGTGCTGCCCGATTTTCCGTAGAATAAAGGACCTTCTCGCTAGAATCACATGAGTAGTCTAGACGTTGATAGGCGTGTCGACTATTATAGGTTGATTCTGCGCGACATATTCAACTTGGCGTGGTTTTCAGAAGGAATGTGATTCTTCCTAAAGCATGATATTTTAAAATATATATATAGTACGGTAGGACGCATACGTGTTAATTGAATAATACTTACGGCAATGTCTTTTGACTTAAGCCTGAATAATACTTACGGCAATGTCTTGCGACTTAAGCCTGAATAATAAGGATCTTAAAGCATTTCAAAAGAATATTGAATCATTTTCTTACAGAAGAGGACTAATTGGTTTTTAAACATCAAGCTTAAGAGTTATACTAGCTTTATGGGAAGTTAGGTATAACAACTTAAGAATGATAAAAGGAACAGTTTACTTATGTGTTTATAACAGACTTATATTGATTTATGAAAGAATAATAAAATGGTTTGATAAGTAGACATGATATGATGCTATGTGTGGTAGTGACTTGTAACATTTGTATAAAAGGGTATTCTTGTTGTGCTTATGTGTTTAACGATAAGCTATTAGGTTAGTATTATATCACTCACCTCTTGACATAAATACCGGGGGTTAAGCTGCCCTCCGATGCGGGGTATACCTCAGGCAGTCTGTGTGACTATGATGCGAGGACACCTACGCGGTGCATGTGACCTATGCGGAGCTACGAGAGTTCGGGTTAGTGTGCGGGGTTATACCTCACGCGTCTATATGGCCATGCGGACTACGAGTCGGGGCGATGCCGAGGAGTAGCTACCTCGACGCGGGTTATACCCTATGCGGGCCTATGTGAGTGGCCTATGCGGACTACTGGAGTCGTGATTAGGCTTGCATGGTGATACTACGCAATTGCCCCGCCGATCATTCGCACCTAGAAAAGACACATTACGATTTACCTATTGATGCTCTTGTTTATGATGTGGCACTATGTACGGTTACCTTGGTTGTTTCATACATATATGTAAACTGATTTTAAAATGATATGTTTTCATTTAAGTACTTTACAGTTTCACATACTTAGTACTTGTTGCATCGACTCCTTCGGGGCTGCGTACGCCGCAGGTAAGTGGCAGTGCTAGATCCACATCCTTAGGATCTTTGCTTTGGTGTCGGGAGCTCCATCTTCTCCGAGGCTCTACTTTTGGGTATGATATCCTGTATTGTAGATAGTTTTGTACATTCAGGGTAGGGCCCCGTCCCCGCCATGTAGGTTTACTTCTTTGTGAGTAGTCCTATTGTACAGTTGGGATGTAACTGCAAAACTTGGGTTATATATATATGCCGAAAGACAAGCTTTTCTTCAGATAAACTGTTTCTATTTTTATAATGTTTCTTGTCTTGTCTTATGTTCCGCTGATTACTCTGATGTATGACTACTTGGGTGCCCGGGTAAGGCACCAGTCACGGGCCCCGGAACGGGTCGTGACAAGTTCGTCTTCTGACGTAGTCTAGGAGTTTCGTGAAGACCCTAACGTTGTTAGTGTCGATATATCAATTATCTACAACTTTTATTCTTTGTGTTTTAATTCTCAACCTGTAATGGTGTGTTGGCCTCGTAAAGTTAGATCACCCGAAAACGTATCCTTAAATCATCCTTTTGGAGTGCTTATACTCATATTTGGCTTAATTGTCCCTCTTAAGACTTTCTAAACTTCTTATGTACTATTCATATAACTTGTCATATGCCCTTTATAAAATCCTGACATGTGGGCCCCACCTTAACTTACGGTTACGAGGGTTATTTGTCATGTAACGTATTAACCAACTTACACCATATCGCCTCCATTGTCGTCTATATGTTATTCTTATACATATATAACAGAATCTTCATCCCTAATCCTTGTATATCTTTACCCTCCCCTGAGCCCATACTAAGTCGTCTGCAGTCTCGGTAACACGAAAAATTTTCCATGGTGTAACAATTAGGTTGACTAAGTCGTTGGTCAATGCAATGAACATGTCTTTGATATGGTCTTGTTGTCAACTAATATAGATGAGATATAATGATCAAGTCATTTGGATAGACACTTGACAAATCCTAAGCTTGATTGAATGTGTCGTGAATGAAAGTATTTATCTTCCCACATAGAAATTCAGTTCACATGTTTCGTGTAGCTAAACTTTACATATTGAGTCCGTCTTCTGACGCAGTCTAGGAATTTAGTGAAGTCCCTAATGTCGTTAGTGTCGATATTTCAATTATCTACAACTTTCATTTTTTGTGTTTTATCAAAATTCTGAACCTATAATGGTGTGTTGGCCTCGTAAAGCTAGATCACCCGAAAACGTATCCTTAAATCATCTTTTGGAGTGCTTATACTCATATTTGGCTTAAGTGTCCCTCTTAAGACTTTCTAAACTTCCTATGTAGTATTTATATAACTTGTCATATGCCCTTTATAAAATCCTGACATGTGGGCCCCACCTTAACTTACGGTTATGAGGGCTATTTGTCAAGTAATGTATTAACCAACTTACATCATATGGCCGCCACTGTCGTCTATATGTTATTCTTATACATATATAACAGAATCTTCATCCCTAATTCTTGAATATATTTACCCTCCCCTGAGCCAATACTAAGTCCTCTGCAGTCTCGGTAACACGAAAACAAATTTAGGGTGTAACAATTAGGTTGACTAAGTCGTTGGACAATGCAATGAACATGTCTTTGATATGGTCTTGTTGTCAACTAATATAGATGAGATACAATGATCAAGTCATTTGGATAGACACTTGACAAATTCTAAGCTTGATTGAATGTGTCGTGAATGAAAGTATTTATCTTCCCACATAGAAACTCAGTTCACATGTTTCGTGTAGCTGTACTTTACATATTGAGTTCGTCTTCCGATGCAGTCTAGGAGTTTCGTGAAGACCCTAACAATGTTAGTGTCGATATATCAATTATCTACAACTTTTATTCTTTGTGTTTTCCCAAATACTCAACCTGTAATGGTGTGTTGGCCTCGTAAAGCTAGATCACCCGAAAACGTATCCTTAAATCATCCTTTTGGAGTGCTTATACTCATATTTGGCTTAATTGTCCCTCTTAAGAATTTCTAAACTTCTTATGTACTATTCATATAACTTGTCATATGCCCTTTATAAAATCCTAACATGTGGGCCCCACCTTAACTTACGGTTACGAGGGTTATTTGTCAAGTAACGTATTAACCATCTTACACCATATGGCCTCCATTGTCGTCTATATGTTATTCTTATACATATATAACAGAATTTTCATCCCTAATCCTTGTATATCTTTACCCTCCCCTGAGCCCATACTAAGTCGTCATAGCCCGGTGAACACGAAAAATTTCCATGGTGTAACAATTAGGTTGACTAAGTCGTTGGTCAATGCAATGAACATGTCTTTGATATGTTCTTGTTGTCAACTAATATAGATGAGATATAATGATCAAGTCATTTGGATAGACACTTGACAAATCCTAAGCTTGATTGAATGTGTCGTGAATGAAAGTATTTATGTTCCCACATAGAAATTCAGTTCACATGTTTCGTATAGCTAAACTTTACATATTGAGTTCGTCTTCCGACGCAGTCTAGGAGTTTAGTGAAGTCCCTAATGTCGTTAGTGTCGATATTTCAATTATCTACAACTTTCATTTTTTGTGTTTTATCAAAATTCTAAACCTATAATGGTGTGTTGGCCTCGTAAAGCTAGATCACCCGAAAACGTATCCTTAAATCATCTTTTTGGAGTGCTTATACTCATATTTGGCTTAAGTGTCCCTGTTAAGACTTTCTAAACTTCCTATGTACTATTTATATAACTTGTCATATGCCTTTTATAAAATCCTGACATGTGGGCCCCACCTTAACTTACGGTTATGAGGGCTATTTGTCAAGTAATGTATTAACCAACTTACATCATATGGCCTCCACTGTCGTCTATATGTTATTCTTATACATATATAACAGAATCTTCATCCCTAATCCTTGAATATATTTACCCTCCCCTGAGTCAATACTAAGTCCTCTGCAGTCTCGGTAACACGAAAACAAATTTGGGGTGTAACAATTAGGTTGACTAAGTCGTTGGTCAATGCAATGAACATGTCTTTGATATGGTCTTGTTGTCAACTAATATAGATGAGATATAATGATCAAGTCATTTGGATAGACACTTGACGAATTCTAAGCTTGATTGAATTTATCGTGAATGAAAGTATTTATCTTCCCACATAGAAACTCAGTTCACATGTTTCGTAGTGCATTTCTACATATTGAGTTCGTTTTCCGACGCAGTCTAGGAGTTTCGTGAAGACCCTAACATTGTTAGTGTCGATATATCAATTATCTACAACTTTTATTCTTTGTGTTTTCCCAAATACTCAACCTATAATGGTGTGTTGGCCTCGTAAAGCTAGATCACCTGAAAACGTATCCTTAAATCATCCTTTTGGAGTGATTATACTCATATTTGGCTTAAGTTTCCCTCTTAAGACTTTCTAAACTTCCTATGTACAATTCATATAACTTGTCATATGCCCTTTATAAAATCCTGACATGCGGGCCCCACCTTAAATTACGGTTACGAGGGCTATTTGTCAAGTAACGTATTAACCAACTTACACCATATGGCCTCCACTGTCGTCTATATGTTATTCTTATATTTATATAACATAAACTTCATCCCTAATCGTTGTATATATTTACCCTCCCCTGAGCCCATACTAAGTCGGCTGTAATCTCGGTAACACGAAAATTTTTCCATGGTGTAACAATTAGGTTGACTAAGTCGTTGACCAACGCAGTGGACATGTCTTTGATATGGTCATTTTGTCAACTAATATAGATGAGATATAATGATCAAGTCGTTTGGATAGACACTTGACAAATCCTAAGCTTGATTGAATGTGTCGTGAATGAAAGGATTTATCTTCCCACATAGAAGTTCAGTTCACATGTTTCGTGTAGCTAAACTATACATATTGAGTTCATCTTCCGACGCAGTCTAGGAGTTTAGTGAAGTCCCTAATGTCGTTAGTGTCGATATTTCAATTATCTACAACTTTCATTTTTTGTGTTCAAAATTCTAAACCTATAATGGTGTGTTGGCCTCGTAAAGCTAGATCACCCGAAAACGTATCCTTAAATCATCTTTTTGGAGTGCTTATACTCATATTTGGCTTAAGTGTCCCTCTTAAGACTTTCTAAACTTCCTATGTACTATTTATATAACTTGTCATATGCCCTTTATAAAATCGACATGCTGGCCCCACCTTAACTTACTAAGCATGAGGGCTATTTGTCAAGTAATGTATTAACCAACTTACATCATATGGCCTCCACTGTCGTCTATATGTTATTCTTATACATATATAACAAAATCTTCATCCCTAATCCTTGAATATATTTACCCTCCCCTGAGCCAATACTAAGTCCTCTGCAGTCTCGGTAACACGAAAACAAATTTGGGGTGTAACAATTAGGTTGACTAAGTCGTTGGTCAATGCAATGAACATGTCTTTGATATGGTCTTGTTGTCAACTAATATAGATGAGATATAATGATCAAGTCATTTGGATAGACACTTGACAAATTCTAAGCTTGATTGAATTTATCGTGAATGAAAGTATTTATCTTTCCACATAGAAACTCAGTTCACATGTTTCGTGTAGCTGTACTTTACATATTGAGTTCGTCTTCCGACGCAGTCTAGGAGTTTCGTGAAGACCCTAACATTGTTAGTGTCGATATATCAATTATCTACAACTTTTATTCTTTGTGTTTTCCCAAATACTCAACCTCAGAATGGTGTTGCCTCGTAAAGCTAGATCACCCAAAACGTATCCTTAAATCATCCTTTCGAGTGCTTATACTCATATTTGGCTTAATTGTCCCTCTTAAGACTTTCTAAACTTCTTATGTACTATTCATATAACTTGTCATATGCGTTTTATAAAATCCTGACATGTGGGCCCCACCTTAACTTACGGTTACGAGGGTTATTTGTCAAGTAACGTATTAACCAACTTACACCATATGGCCTCCATTGTCGTCTATATGTTATTCTTATACATATATAACAGAATGTTCATCCCTAATCCTTGTATATCTTTACCCTCCCCTGAGCCCATACTAAGTCGCCTGCAGTCTCGATAACACGAAAAATCTTCCATGGTGTAACAATTAGGTTGACTAAATCGTTGGTCAATGCAATGAACATGTCTTTGATATGGTCTTGTTGTCAACTCATATAGATGAGATATAATGATCAAGTCATTTGGATAGACACTTGACAAATCCTAAGCTTGATTGAATGTGTCGTGAATGAAAGTATTTATCTTCCCACATAGAAATTCAGTTCACATGTTTCGTGTAGCTAAACTTTACATATTGAGTTCGTCTTCCGACGTAGTCTAGGAGTTTAGTGGAGTCCCTAATGTCGTTAGTGTCGATATTTCAATTATCTACAACTTTCATTTTTTGTGTTTTATGAAAATTCTAAACCTATAATGGTGTGTTGGCCTCGTAAAGCTAGATCACCCGTAAACGTATCCTTAAATCATCTTTTTGGAGTGCTTATACTCATATTTGGCTTAAGTGTCCCTCTTAAGACTTTCTAAACTTCCTATGTACTATTTATATAACTTGTCATATGCCCTTTATAAAATCCTGACATGTGGGCCACACCTTAACTTACTAAGCATGCAGGCTATTTGTCAAGTAATGTATTAACCAACTTACATCATATGGTCTCCACTGTCGTCTATATGTTATTCTTATACATATATAACAGAATCTTCATCCCTAATCCTTGAATATCTTTACCCTCCCCTGAGCCAATACTAAGTCCTCTGCAATCTCGTTAACACGAAAACAAATTTGGGGTGTAACAATTAGGTTGACTAAGTCGTTAGTCAATGCAATGAACATGTCTTTGATATGGTCTTGTTGTCAACTAATATAGATGATATATAATGATCAAGTCATTTGGATAGACACTTGACAAATCCTAAGCTTGATTGAATATGTCGTGAATGAAAGTATTTATCTTCCCACATAGAAATTCAGTTCACATGTTTCGTGTAGCTGTACTTTACATATTGAGTTCGTCTTCCGACGCAGTCTAGGAGTTTCGTGAAGACCCTAACATTGTTAGTGTCGATATATCAATTATCTACAACTTTTATTCCTTGTGTTTTCCCAAATACTCAACTTGTAATGGTGTGTTGGCCTCGTAAAGCTAGATCACCCGAAAACGTATCCTTAAATCATCCTTTTGGAGTGCTTATACTCATATTTGGCTTAAGTGTCCCTCTTAAGACTTTCTAAACTTCCTATGTACTATTCATATAACTTGTCATATGCCCTTTATAAAATCCTGACATGTGGGCCCCACCTTAACTTACGGTTACGAGGGCTATTTGTCAAGTAACGTATTAACCAACTTACATCATATGGCCTCCACTGTCGTCTATATGTTATTCTTATACATATATAACAGAATCTTCATCCCTAATCCTTGAATATCTTTACCCTCTCCTGAGCCAATACTAAGTTCTCTACAGTCTAGGTAACACGAAAAATTTTCCATGGTGTAACAATTAGGTTGACTAAGTCGTTGGTCAATGCAATGAACATGTCTTTGATATGGTCTTGTTGTCAACTAATATAGATGAGATATAATGATCAAGTCATTTGGATAGACACTTGACAAATCCTAAGCTTGATTGAATGTGTCGGGAATGAAAGTATTTATCTTCCCACATAGAAACTCAGTTAACATGTTTCGTGTAGCTGTACTTTACATATTGAGTTCGTCTTCCGACGCAGTCTAGGAGTTTCGTGAAGACCATAACATTGTTAGTGTCGATATATCAATTATCTACAAATTTTATTCTTTGTGTTTTCCCAAATACTCAACCTGTAATGGTGTGTTGGCCTCGTAAAGCTAGATCACCCGAAAACGTATCCTTAAATCATCCTTTTGGAGTGCTTATACTCATATTTGGCTTAATTGTCCCTCTTAAGACTTTCTAAACTTCTTATGTACTATTCATATAACTTGTCATATGCCCTTTATAAAATCTTGACATGTGGGCCCCACCTTAACTTACTGCACGGAGGTTATTTGTCAAGTAACGTATTAACCAACTTACACCATATGGCCTCCATTGTCGTCTATATGTTATTCTTATACATATATAACAGAATCTTCATCCCTAATCTTTGTATATCTTTACCCTCCCCTGAGCCCATACTAAGTCGTCTGCAGTCTCGGTAACACGAAAAATTTTCCATGGTGTAACAATTAGGTTGACTATGTCGTTGGTCAATGCAATGAACATGTCTTTGATATGGTCTTGTTGTCAACTAATATAGATGAGATATAATGATCAAGTCATTTGGATAGACACTTGACAAATCCTAAGCTTGATTGAATGTGTCGTGAATGAAAGTATTTATCTTCCCACATAGAAATTCAACACATGTTTCGTAGCTAAACTTTACATATTGAGTTCGTCTTCCGACGCAGCTTCAGAGTTTAGTGAAGTCCCTAATGTCGTTAGTGTTGATATTTCAATTATCTACAACTTTCATTTTTTGTGTTTTATCAAAATTCTAAACCTATAATGGTGTGTTGGCCTCGTAAAGCTAGATCACCCGAAAACGTATCCTTAAATCATCTTTTTGGAGTGCTTATACTCATATTTGGCTTAAGTGTCCCTCTTAAGACTTTCTAAACTTCCTATGTACTATTTATATAACTTGTCATATGCCCTTTATAAAATCGACATGTGGCCCCACCTTAACTTACTACATGAGGCTATTTGTCAAGTAATGTATTAAACAACTTACATCATATGGCCTCCACTGTCGTCTATATGTTATTCTTATACATATATAACAGAATCTTCATCCCTAATCCTTGAATGTATTTACCCTCCCCTGAGCCAATACTAAGTCCTCTGCAGTCTCGGTAACACGAAAACAAATTTGGGGTGTAACAATTAGGTTGACTAAGTCGTTGGTCAATGCAATGAACATGTCTTTGATATGGTCTTTTTGTCAACTAATATAGATGAGATATAATGATCAAGTCATTTGGATAGACACTTGACAAATTCTAAGCTTGATTGAATGTGTCGTGAATGAAAGTATTTATCTTCCCATATAGAAACTCAGTTCACATGTTTCGTGTAGCTGTACTTTACATATTGAGTTCGTCTTCCGACGCAGTCTAGGAGTTTCGTGAAGACCCTAACATTGTTAGTGTCGATATATCAATTATCTACAAATTTTATTCTTTGTGTTTTCCCAAATACTCAACCTGTAATGGTGTGTTGGCCTCGTAAAGCTAGATCACCCGAAAACGTATCCTTAAATCATCCTTTTGGAGTGCTTATACTCATATTTGGCTTAATTGTCCCTCTTAAGACTTTCTAAACTTCTTATGTACTATTCATATAACTTGTCATATGCCCTTTATAAAATCTTGACATGTGGGCCCCACCTTAACTTACGGTTACGAGGGTTATTTGTCAAGTAACGTATTAACCAACTTACACCATATGGCCTCCATTGTCGTCTATATGTTATTCTTATACATATATAACAGAATCTTCATCCCTAATCTTTGTATATCTTTACCCTCCCCTGAGCCCATACTAAGTCGTCTGCAGTCTCGGTAACACGAAAAATTTTCCATGGTGTAACAATTAGGTTGACTATGTCGTTGGTCAATGCAATGAACATGTCTTTGATATGGTCTTGTTGTCAACTAATATAGATGAGATATAATGATCAAGTCATTTGGATAGACACTTGACAAATCCTAAGCTTGATTGAATGTGTCGTGAATGAAAGTATTTATCTTCCCACATAGAAATTCAGTTCACATGTTTCGTGTAGCTAAACTTTACATATTGAGTTCGTCTTCCGACGCAGTCTAGGAGTTTAGTGAAGTCCCTAATGTCGTTAGTGTTGATATTTCAATTATCTACAACTTTCATTTTTTGTGTTTTATCAAAATTCTAAACCTATAATGGTGTGTTGGCCTCGTAAAGCTAGATCACCCGAAAACGTATCCTTAAATCATCTTTTTGGAGTGCTTATACTCATATTTGGCTTAAGTGTCCCTCTTAAGACTTTCTAAACTTCCTATGTACTATTTATATAACTTGTCATATGCCCTTTATAAAATCCTGACATGTGGGCCCCACCTTAACTTACGGTTATGAGGGCTATTTGTCAAGTAATGTATTAAACAACTTACATCATATGGCCTCCACTGTCGTCTATATGTTATTCTTATACATATATAACAGAATCTTCATCCCTAATCCTTGAATGTATTTACCCTCCCCTGAGCCAATACTAAGTCCTCTGCAGTCTCGGTAACACGAAAACAAATTTGGGGTGTAACAATTAGGTTGACTAAGTCGTTGGTCAATGCAATGAACATGTCTTTGATATGGTCTTTTTGTCAACTAATATAGATGAGATATAATGATCAAGTCATTTGGATAGACACTTGACAAATTCTAAGCTTGATTGAATGTGTCGTGAATGAAAGTATTTATCTTCCCATATAGAAACTCAGTTCACATGTTTCGTGTAGCTGTACTTTACATATTGAGTTCGTCTTCCGACGCAGTCTAGGAATTTAGTGAAGTCCCTAATGTCGTTAGTGTCGATATTTCAATTATCTACAACTTTCATTTTTTGTGTTTTATCAAAATTCTAAACCTATAATGGTGTGTTGGCCTCGTAAAGCTAGATCACCCGAAAACGTATCCTTAAATCATCTTTTTGGAGTGCTTATACTCATATTTGGCTTAAGTGTCCCTCTTAAGACTTTCTAAACTTCCTATGTACTATTTATATAACTTGTCATATGACTTTATAAAATCCTGACATGTGGGCCCCACCTTAACTTACAGTTATGAGGGCTATTTGTCAAGTAATGTATTAACCAACTTACATCATATGGCCTCCACTGTCGTCTATATGTTATTCTTATAAATATATAACAGAATCTTCATCCCTAATCCTTGAATATATTTACCCTCCCCTGAGCCAATACTAAGTCCTCTGCAGTCTCGGTAACACGAAAACAAATTTGGGGTGTAACAATTAGGTTGACTAAGTCGTTGGTCAATGCAATGAACATGTCTTTGATATGGTCTTGTTGTCAACTAATATAGATGAGATATAATGATCAAGTCATTTGAATAGACACTTGACAAATTCTAAGCTTGATTGAATGTGTCGTGAATGAAAGTATTTATCTTCCCACATAGAAACTCAGTTCACATGTTTCGTGTAGCTGTACTTTACATATTGAGTTCGTCTTCCGACGCAGTCTAGGAATTTAGTGAAGTCCCTAATGTCGTTAGTGTCGATATTTCAATTATCTACAACTTTCATTTTTTGTGTTTTATCAAAATTCTAAACCTATAATGGTGTGTTGGCCTCGTAAAGCTAGATCACCCGAAAACGTATCCTTAAATCATCTTTTTGGAGTGCTTATACTCATATTTGGCTTAAGTGTCCCTCTTAAGACTTTCTAAACTTCCTATGTAGTATTTATATAACTTGTCATATGCCCTTTATAAAATCCTGACATGTGGGCCCCACCTTAACTTACGGTTATGAGGGCTATTTGTCAAGTAATGTATTAACCAACTTACATCATATGGCCGCCACTGTCGTCTATATGTTATTCTTATACATATATAACAGAATCTTCATCCCTAATTCTTGAATATATTTACCTCCCGAGCCAATACTAAGTCCTCTGCAGTCTCGGAAACACGAAAACAAATTTAGGGTGTAACAATTAGGTTGACTAAGTCGTTGGACAATGCAATGAACATGTCTTTGATATGGTCTTGTTGTCAACTAATATAGATGAGATACAATGATCAAGTCATTTGGATAGACACTTGACAAATTCTAAGCTTGATTGAATGTGTCGTGAATGAAAGTATTTATCTTCCCACATAGAAACTCAGTTCACATGTTTCGTGTAGCTGTACTTTACATATTGAGTTCGTCTTCCGATGCAGTCTAGGAGTTTCGTGAAGACCCTAACAATGTTAGTGTCGATATATCAATTATCTACAACTTTTATTCTTTGTGTTTTCCCAAATACTCAACCTGTAATGGTGTGTTGGCCTCGTAAAGCTAGATCACCCGAAAACGTATCCTTAAATCATCCTTTTGGAGTGCTTATACTCATATTTGGCTTAATTGTCCCTCTTAAGACTTTCTAAACTTCTTATGTACTATTCATATAACTTGTCATATGCGTTTTATAAAATCCTGACATGTGGGCCCCACCTTAACTTACGGTTACGAGGGTTATTTGTCAAGTAACGTATTAACCAACTTACACCATATGGCCTCCATTGTCGTCTATATGTTATTCTTATACATATATAAAAGAATGTTCATCCCTAATCCTTGTATATCTTTACCCTCCCCTGAGCCCATACTAAGTCGTCTGCAGTCTCGATAACACGAAAAATCTTCCATGGTGTAACAATTAGGTTGATTAAGTCGTTGGTCAATGCAATGAACATGTCTTTGATATGGTCTTGTTGTCAACTAATATAGATGAGATATAATGATCAAGTCATTTGGATAGACACTTGACAAATCCTAAGCTTGATTGAATGTGTCGTGAATGAAAGTATTTATCTTCCCACATAGAAATTCAGTTCACATGTTTCGTGTAGCTAAACTTTTCATATTGAGTTCGTCTTCCGACGTAGTCTAGTAGTTTAGTGGAGTCCCTAATGTCGTTAGTGTCGATATTTCAATTATCTACAACTTTCATTTTTTGTGTTTTATCAAAATTCTAAACCTATAATGGTGTGTTGGCCTCGTAAAGCTAGATCACCCGTAAACGTATCCTTAAATCATCTTTTTGGAGTGCTTATACTCATATTTGGCTTAAGTGTCCCTCTTAAGACTTTCTAAACTTCCTATGTACTATTTATATAACTTGTCATATGCCCTTTATAAAATCCTGACATGTGGGCCACACCTTAACTTACGGTTATGAGGGCTATTTGTCAAGTAATGTATTAACCAACTTACATCATATGGCCTCCACTGTCGTCTATATGTTATTCTTATACATATATAACAGAATCTTCATCCCTAATCCTTGAATATATTTACCCTCCCCTGAGCCAATACTAAGTCCTCTGCAGTCTCGGTAACACGAAAACAAATTTGGGGTGTAACAATTAGGTTGACTAAGTCGTTGGCCAATGCAATGAACATGTCTTTGATATGGTCTTGTTGTCAACTAATATAGATGATATATAATGATCAAGTCATTTGGATAGACACTTGACAAATCCTAAGCTTGATTGAATGTGTCGTGAATGAAAGTATTTATCTTCCCACATAGAAATTCAGTTCACATGTTTCGTGTAGCTGTACTTTACATATTGAGTTCGTCTTCCGACGCAGTCTAGGAGTTTCGTGAAGACCCTAACATTGTTAGTGTCGATATATCAATTATCTACAACTTTTATTCTTTGTGTTTTCCCAAATACTCAACTTGTAATGGTGTGTTGGCCTCGTAAAGCTAGATCACCCGAAAACGTATCCTTAAATCATCCTTTTGCAGTGCTTATACTCATATTTGGCTTAAGTGTCCCTCTTAAGACTTTCTAAACTTCCTATGTACTATTCATATAACTTGTCATATGCCCTTTATAAAATCCTGACATGTGGGCCCCACCTTAACTTACTGCCACGGGCTATTTGTCAAGTAACGTATTAACCAACTTACATCATATGGCCTCCACTGTCGTCTATATGCTATTCTTATACATATATAACAGAATCTTCATCCCTAATCCTTGAATATCTTTACCCTCTCCTGAGCCAATACTAAGTTCTCTACAGTCTAGGTAACACGAAAAATTTTCCATGGTGTAACAATTAGGTTGACTAAGTCGTTGGTCAATGCAATGAACATGTCTTTGATATGGTCTTGTTGTCAACTAATATAGATGAGATATAATGATCTAGTCATTTGGATAGACACTTGACAAATCCTAAGCTTGATTGAATGTGTCGGGAATGAAAGTATTTATCTTCCCACATAGAAACTCAGTTAACATGTTTCGTGTAGCTGTACTTTACATATTGAGTTCGTCTTCCGACGCAGTCTAGGAGTTTCGTGAAGACCCTAACATTGTTAGTGTCGATATATCAATTATCTACAAATTTTATTCTTTGTGTTTTCCCAAATACTCAACCTGTAATGGTGTGTTGGCCTCGTAAAGCTAGATCACCCGAAAACGTATCCTTAAATCATCCTTTTGGAGTGCTTATACTCATATTTGGCTTAATTGTCCCTCTTAAGACTTTCTAAACTTCTTATGTACTATTCATATAACTTGTCATATGCTCTTTATAAAATCTTGACATGTGGGCCCCACCTTAACTTACGGTTACGAGGGTTATTTGTCAAGTAACGTATTAACCAACTTACACCATATGGCCTCCATTGTCGTCTATATGTTATTCTTATACATATATAACAGAATCTTCATCCCTAATCTTTGTATATCTTTACCCTCCCCTGAGCCCATACTAAGTCGTCTGCAGTCTCGGTAACACGAAAAATTTTCCATGGTGTAACAATTAGGTTGACTAAGTCGTTGGTCAATGCAATGAACATGTCTTTGATATGGTCTTGTTGTCAACTAATATAGATGAGATATAATGATCAAGTCATTTGGATAGACACTTGACAAATCCTAAGCTTGATTGAATGTGTCGTGAATGAAAGTATTTATCTTCCCACATAGAAATTCAGTTCACATGTTTCGTGTAGCTAAACTTTACATATTGAGTTCGTCTTCCGACGCAGTCTAGGAGTTTAGTGAAGTCCCTAATGTCGTTAGTGTCGATATTTCAATTATCTACAACTTTCATTTTTTGTGTTTTATCAAAATTCTAAACCTATAATGGTGTGTTGGCCTCGTAAAGCTAGATCACCCGAAAACGTATCCTTAAATCATCTTTTTGGAGTGCTTATACTCATATTTGGCTTAAGTGTCCCTCTTAAGACTTTCTAAACTTCCTATGTACTATTTATCTAACTTGTCATATGCCCTTTATAAAATCCTGACATGTGGGCCCCACCTTAACTTACAGTTATGAGGGCTATTTGTCAAGTAATGTATTAACCAACTTACATCATATGGCCTCCACTGTCGTCTATATGTTATTCTTATAAATATATAACAGAATCTTCATCTCTAATCCTTGAATATATTTACCCTCCCCTGAGCCAATACTAAGTCCTCTGCAGTCTCGGTAACACGAAAACAAATTTGGGGTGTAACAATTAGGTTGACTAAGTCGTTGGTCAATGCAATGAACATGTCTTTGATATGGTCTTGTTGTCAACTAATATAGATGAGATATAATGATCAAGTCATTTGGATAGACACTTGACAAATTCTAAGCTTGATTGAATGTGTCGTGAATGAAAGTATTTATCTTCCCACATAGAAATTCAGTTCACATGTTTCGTGTAGCTAAACTTTACATATTGAGTTCGTCTTCTGACACAGTCTAGGAATTTTGTTATACCCCGTAGTTGCAGGGTATGTATGTGAGGACGTACGTACGAGAGTACGGCAGAAATTTTGAAAAGAAAGAAAGATGTGAGTTTTCGACGGAAAAGTTTCCGGTTATTTGTGAAGAAAAAGGTTCGTTAATGGGAATTGGATTCCCAGATTTGGTATTTGGACTTCATAGATTATATTAGAATTTTGAGATTTTATTTTCGGAAATGGTCACGTGGGGCCCACGGGAGAAATTTACGGTTTTGTGGGGCCCGCTTTGTTTTGAGATTTTAATTTGGATATTTTCTAAGACGAAATATTCGGCGAATCGGGGCGACACGTGTCACCCCATGGCACCCTTGGCCGGTTTTACATTTGTGCACAACACCCGGTTAGAGTCGTTTTTCGACGAAACGTTTTGCGTAACTTGCGAAGGGAAAATTCCGGCTATGTCGTTTTGTATTTTTGCGGATTTTTCCGAGAGACGAAACATTTTGGACCAACGGGAGGGTGACATGTGTCACCCTCACAATGGAAGCATGCGCAAAGACTTGGCCGATGGCGGGCAAGTTGTGGTAGATATTTGTGTAGATATTTGTGAGGGTTTTAAGGAGTAGGGTCTAGGGTGCACTTGGCTTGATCTTGGCCTTACACTTGCCTTGCACATGGCTTGATCTTGGCCATTGGTTGGCTTTTGGTTTTGCTATAAATACCCCCTTGGCTTGAAGACTTCATTCATCCAAAAATGTTCCAAGTCTTGCTATCCTTCCCCTCTCCTCTTGTTTGACTCTCGTCCAAGAGCCCCCCCCTCCCTAGTAAAGGCCTTTGGCCGAGGAGTCCCCCCTCCCCTTTGTGGTGCACAGGTGGGTACCCCACCCCTAGCCTAGTTGTATTCGTATACTACCCCTCCCATCTGGTATTGAAATACTACTACTAGTATTGTTATAATGCCCAAAATACCTTCGCCATCTACCTTGTAGTATTCCAAAGATACCTCTTACGTAGAGTCCTAAATACTACCTTTTGTCCTTTTAGTCTCAAACCGAAACCCTAAGGAAATCTTCATAGTTGGTCAAGTATTTGAGTAGAAGTTGGTTAGAACTTCTAAGGGTTGTTTGGAGTGGTTTGGAGCGCACGGTGGAGCTAAACCTTGCTCAGATCGACATTATAACTTGGATAATTTTGGGCTTGTCGAGGTAATTATCTTGTCTCTATTGTAATTGGAAATTACATGTTTGTTAGAATATATAGTTGAAGATACTATATATGGAACTATACTTAGTATTCGCAATGTCTTTTGACTTAAGCTCAAGAATAAAGAATCGAATCAATCAGTATTTACATAGATCAGTATTGCGAGACTTGTGTAGAATTGTACACGCCAGGTTAGACGTGTAAACCCTCGGTTGGCTTGGTAGCCGGCCTCGATAGAGAGAGATTTACGCTGTCATGTGAGGTGTCGCTGAATTTTCTATAGAAAGATAGAAACTTGTGTTTTGGGGTTAATAGACGCGTTTGTGACCTTTATAGGTGAAAGTACTAAGAGTAGCGTATTCTACTCGAGTGGAAAGGGCTAGCAAGGTTGTAGTACTTGGAGCATTTTGCTTATTGTCGATAAATCGTCGCGAGGTATGTGAACCTCTTCCTATCTTTTCTAGCATGATTGTTGTGAACTATGTAGTACGGTAGACGCATACGTGCTAAGTGATTTGGTTGGTTTAAAACATAGGGTGTTATAATAGCTTTATGGGAAGTTAGTTATAACGACCTTATGTAAGTGAAAATGGTTTATCGATGTTAGAAGTTAAGAGACTTGATCTTATAAGATAAGAGACTTAACTTATTTGTTTTAATGTGGATGTTTGTGAAACCTCATTCGTGAGTAATGAGTACTTGGTTTTAAAGGGATAATGTTTCCGATTTGGGAATCGAATGTGTATCGGCTGCACCACCGCGTTAATAAAGGAAAATGTATTGAATAATGATGTGTTGTATTAAAACCAAGAGAAACCTCCATCCGCATAAGCTAAGATAAGACAAAATGATATTACATTTTCTAGATCATGGTCATTTGTAATAAGATCGTTATAAACAAGAATAAACTACTCACATATATGACATATGTTACTCAATTGTTCTAAAAAGGAATCAAGTGATTAAGTTTGGGAACTATGAAACCATTTGAAAATGAGAAGCTTGAGTAATTGAAACTAGGCAAACTGGAACTTAGGAAAAGAATGTTGTTACTTGGTTTTGAAAAGGAATGTGGGTTGGTCATTCTAATACTATGGGTATAGGGTGACTTTTATAAAAGTAATGGATCTCTTTTAAAGAACTTAACGTATGTAGTACTTTGGGGTTAAAAACCCGACTTTGGCATAAAATGAAAGTACTTTGAGTCAGTGAAACTTGCCTATGCTTGTTGTTGTGAAACTTGCCTATGCTTGTTGTGTGAAACTTGCATATGCTTGTGATGATAGCCTTTGTTGTGCAAGTGTGGTATTTACGTTACCGCTCTCTCGATAGGGCGGTCGACTTGTTGAGAACTTACTTGACGCGTCCGCGGTGATGGAGAATTCCACGGGTATGTTTCCATTTTGATTCTTGTCTTGTTGTTGATGTCACATGGACATGTCTACACCGACGCAGACTCCGGCACGCGGCCACGCGGTCGGGTTGATTACCCGATATATCATTGTGGTTACATGGACATGTCTACACCGAGGTAGAATTCCGGCATGTTACGCGGCGCGGTTGATCACCCAAAGATATTATTGTTGATGTCACATGGACGTGTCTACACCGAGGTAGAATTCCGGCATGTGGCCATGGGCATTGGTATTATTGTTGCATCATGGACATGTCTACACCGGCGCAGAATTCCGGCACGCGCCGTGACGCGAACATGATTGATGTTGTGGGCGTGAGACCCATAGTTATATTTGAGTGATGACTTGAGGCGTGAGTCCTCGATCGATATGATCGCTTTTATGTTGGAATCGTAGTTTGGTTATCATACATGTCTCCCGCTTTATAGACTAGTATGATTTCATTCTGATTTTTTCTGCTTCACATACTTGGTACTGTTATCTTGACCTCGTGGGCCGCGTTCACGCCGCAGTAGAGGTACATCGGCCGTGGATCCCCGCCTTAGGATCACGCCAACAGATTGGGAAGCTCCGCTTTCTTGAGGCTTATCTTTTGTATGTGTTCTCGAGTTGTAGGTTCTTGTACATTCGTGGTATGGCGGGCCCCGTCCGTCATAGTCGTCAGAAATCTTAGAGGTCCGTAGTAATCTTGCAAGTGTGGTTGTAAAGGATTAAACTGCTCGGGTTTTATGTATATCTTGAAGGCAACCGCTTTGGCCTGTTTATTATTATATCTCTTGTTTCATGACTCATGTTTTATTTTCCGCTGGTTTTTCTCTGATGTTGTATCACTAGGGTGCCCGGGGTAAGGCACCAGTAACGGGGCCCGGAACGGGTCGTTACAAATTTAGTGAAGTCCCTAATGTCGTTAGTGTCGATATTTCAATTATCTACAACTTTCATTTTTTGTGTTTTATCAAAATTCTAAACCTATAATGGTGTGTTGGCCTCGTAAAGCTAGATCACCCGAAAACGTATCCTTAAATCATCTTTTTGGAGTGCTTATACTCATATTTGGCTTAAGTGTCCCTCTTAAGACTTTCTAAACTTCCTATGTAGTATTTATATAACTTGTCATATGCCCTTTATAAAATCCTGACATGTGGGCCCCACCTTAACTTACGGTTATGAGGGCTATTTGTCAAGTAATGTATTAACCAACTTACATCATATGGCCGCCACTGTCGTCTATATGTTATTCTTATACATATATAACAGAATCTTCATCCCTAATTCTTGAATATATTTACCCTCCCCTGAGCCAATACTAAGTCCTCTGCAGTCTCGGTAACACGAAAACAAATTTAGGGTGTAACAATTAGGTTGACTAAGTCGTTGGACAATGCAATGAACATGTCTTTGATATGGTCTTGTTGTCAACTAATATAGATGAGATACAATGATCAAGTCATTTGGATAGACACTTGACAAATTCTAAGCTTGATTGAATGTGTCGTGAATGAAAGTATTTATCTTCCCACATAGAAACTCAGTTCACATGTTTCGTGTAGCTGTACTTTACATATTGAGTTCGTCTTCCGATGCAGTCTAGGAGTTTCGTGAAGACCCTAACAATGTTAGTGTCGATATATCAATTATCTACAACTTTTATTCTTTGTGTTTTCCCAAATACTCAACCTGTAATGGTGTGTTGGCCTCGTAAAGCTAGATCACCCGAAAACGTATCCTTAAATCATCCTTTTGGAGTGCTTATACTCATATTTGGCTTAATTGTCCCTCTTAAGACTTTCTAAACTTCTTATGTACTATTCATATAACTTGTCATATGCGTTTTATAAAATCCTGACATGTGGGCCCCACCTTAACTTACGGTTACGAGGGTTATTTTTCAAGTAACGTATTAACCAACTTACACCATATGGCCTCCATTGTCGTCTATATGTTATTCTTATACATATATAACAGAATGTTCATCCCTAATCCTTGTATATCTTTACCCTCCCCTGAGCCCATACTAAGTCGTCTGCAGTCTCGATAACACGAAAAATCTTCCATGGTGTAACAATTAGGTTGACTAAGTCGTTGGTCAATGCAATGAACATGTCTTAGATATGGTCTTGTTGTCAACTAATATAGATGAGATATAATGATCAAGTCATTTGGATAGACACTTGACAAATCCTAAGCTTGATTGAATGTGTCGTGAATGAAAGTATTTATCTTCTCACATAGAAATTCAGTTCACATGTTTCGTGTAGCTAAACTTTACATATTGAGTTCGTTTTCCGACGTAGTCTAGGAGTTTAGTGGAGTCCCTAATGTCGTTAGTGTCGATATTTCAATTATCTACAACTTTCATTTTTTGTGTTTTATCAAAATTCTAAACCTATAATGGTGTGTTGGCCTCGTAAAGCTAGATCACCCGTAAACGTATCCTTAAATCATCTTTTTGGAGTGCTTATACTCATATTTAGCTTAAGTGTCCCTCTTAAGACTTTCTAAACTTCCTATGTACTATTTATATAACTTGTCATATGCCCTTTATAAAATCTTGACATGTGGGCCACACCTTAACTTACTACATGGTGGCTATTTGTCAAGTAATGTATTAACCAACTTACATCATATGGCCTCCACTGTCGTCTATATGTTATTCTTATACATATATAACAGAATCTTCATCCCTAATCCTTGAATATATTTACCCTCCCCTGAGCCAATACTAAGTCCTCTGCAGTCTCGGTAACACGAAAACAAATTTGGGGTGTAACAATTAGGTTGACTAAGTCGTTGGCCAATCCAATGAACATGTCTTTGATATGGTCTTGTTGTCAACTAATATAGATGATATATAATGATCAAGTCATTTGGATAGACACTTGACAAATCCTAAGCTTGATTGAATGTGTCGTGAATGAAAGTATTTATCTTCCGACATAGAAATTCAGTTCACATGTTTCGTGTAGCTGTACTTTACATATTGAGTTCGTCTTCCGACGCAGTCTAGGAGTTTCGTGAAGACCCTAACATTGTTAGTGTCGATATATCAATTATCTACAACTTTTATTCTTTGTGTTTTCCCAAATACTCAACTTGTAATGGTGTGTTGGCCTCGTAAAGCTAGATCACCCGAAAACGTATCCTTAAATCATCCTTTTGGAGTGCTTATACTCATATTTGGCTTAAGTGTCCCTCTTAAGACTTTCGAAACTTCCTATGTACTATTCATATAACTTGTCATATGCCCTTTATAAAATCCTGACATGTGGGCCCCACCTTAACTTACGGTTACGAGGGCTATTTGTCAAGTAACGTATTAACCAACTTACATCATATGGCCTCCACTGTCGTCTATATGTTATTCTTATACATATATAACAGAATCTTCATCCCTAATCCTTGAATATCTTTACCCTCTCCTGAGCCAATACTAAGTTCTCTACAGTCTAGGTAACACGAAAAATATTTCGGGGTGTAACAATTAGGTTGACTAAGTCATTGGCCAATGCAATGGACATGTCTTTGATATGGTCCTGTTGTCAATTAATTTAAATGTGATATAATGATCAAGTCATTTGGATAGACACTTGACAAATCCTAAGCTTGATTGAATGTGTCGTGAATGAAAGGATATTATCTTCCCACTTAGTGGTTCAATTCACATATTTCTTGTAGCTAAACTTTACATATTGAGTTCGTCTTCTGGCATAGTCTAGGAGTTTCGTGAAGACCTAATGTTGTTAGTGTCTATATTTCAATTATCTACAACTTTCATTTTTTGTGTTTTCCTAAATTCTCAACATATAATGGTGTGTTGGCCTCGTAAAGCTAGATCACCCGAAAACGTATCCTTAAATCATCCTTTTGGAGTTCTTATACTCATATTTGGCTTAAGTTTCCCTCTTAATACTTTCTAAACTTCCTATGTACAATTCATATAACTTGTCATATGCCCTTTATAAAATCCTGACATGCGGGCCCCAACTTAACTTACGATTACGAGGGCTATTTGTCAAGTAACGTATTAACCAACTTACACCATATGGCCTCCACTGTCGTCTATATGTTATTCTTATATATATATAACAGAATCTTCATCCCTAATCGTTGTATATATTTACCCTCCCCTGAGCCCATACTAAGTCGTCTGTAGTCTCGGTAACACGAAAAAATTTCCGGGGTGTAACAATTAGGTTGACCAAGTCGTTGGCCAACTCAATGGACATGTCTTTGATATGGTTCTGTTGTCAACTAATATAGATGAGATATAATGATCAAGTCATTTGGATAGACACTTGACAAATCCTAAGCTTGATTGAATGTGTCGTGAATGAAAGGATCTTATCTTCCCACATAGAGGTTCAGTTCACATATTTAGTGTAGCTAAACTTTACATATTGAGTTCGTCTTCTGGCGTAGTCAGGGAGTTTTGTGAAGACATAATGTTGTTAGTGTCTATATTTCAATTATCTACAACTTTCATTTTTTGTGTTTTCCAAAATTCTCAACCTATAATGGTGTGTTGGCCTCGTAAAGCTAGATCACCCGAAAACGTATCCTTAAATCATCCTTTTGGAGTGCTTATACTCATATTTGGCTTAAGTGTCCCTCTTAAGACTTTCTACACTTCCTATGTACTATTCATATAACTTGTCATATGCCCTTTATAAAATCCTGTCATGTGGGCCCTACCTTAACTTACGGTTACGAAGGGTATTTGTCAAGTAACGTATTAACCAACTTACACCATATGTCCTCCATTGTCGCCTATATGTTATTCTTATACATATATAACAGAATCTTCATCCCTAATCATTGTATATCTTTACCCTCCCCTGAGTCCATACTAAGTCGTCTGCAGTCTCGGTAGCACGAAAATTTTCCGGGGTTTAACAATTAGGTTGACTAAGTCGTTGGTCAACGCAATGGACATGTCTTTGATATGGTCCTGTTGTCAACTAATATAGATGAGATATAATGATCAAGTCATTTGGATAGACACTTGATAAATCCTAAGCTTGATTGAATGTGTCGTGAATGAAAGGCAGATTATTTATCTCTTTGATCATTCGTGAATAAATTTTATCTTCCCACATAGAGGTTCAGTTAACATGTTTCGTGTAGCTAAACTTTACATATTGATTTCGTCTTCCGGCATAGTCTGGGAGTTTTGTGAAGACCTAATGTTGTTAGTGTCTATATTTCAATTATCTACCACTTTTATTCTTTGTGTTTTCCCAAATTCTCAACCTGTAATGGTGTGTTGGCCTCGTAAAGCTAGATCACCCGAAAACGTATCCTTAAATCATCCTTTTGGAGTGCTTATACTCATATTTGGCTTAATTGTCCCTCATAAGACTTTCTAAACTTCCTATGTACTATTCATATAACTTGTCATATGCCCTTTATAAAATCCTGACATGTGGGCCCCACCTTAACTTACGGTTACGAGGGCTATTTGTCAAGTAACGTATTAACCAACTTACACCATATGTACTACACTGCCGTCTATAAGTTATTCTTATATATATATATATAACAGAATCTTCATCCCTAATCCTTGTATATATTTACACTCCCCTGAGCCCATACTAAGTCGTTTGTAGTCTCGGTAACACGAAAAAATTTCCGGGGTGTAACAATTAGGTTGACCAAGTCGTTGGCCAACTCAATCGACATGTCTTTGATATGGTCCTGTTGTCAACTAATATAGATGAGATATAATGATCAAGTCATTTGGATAGACACTTGACAAATCCTAAGCTTGATTGAATGTGTCGTGAATGAAAGGATCTTATCTTCCCACATAGAGGTTCAGTTCACATATTTCGTGTAGCTAAACTTTACTTATTGAGTTCGTCTTCCGGCGTAGTCTGGGAGTTTCGTGAAGACCTAATGTTGTTAGTGTCTATATTTCAATTATCTACAACTTTCATTTTTTGTGTTTTCCCAAATTCTCAACCTATAATGGTGTGTTGGCCTCGTAAAGCTAGATCACCCGAAAACATATCCTTAAATCATCCTTTTGGAGTGCTTATACTCATATTTGGCTTAAGTGTCCCTCTTAAGACTTTCTAAACTTCCTATGTACTATTCATATAACTTGTCATATGCCCTTTATAAAATCCTGACATGTGGGCTCCACCTTAACTTACGGTTACGAAGGCTATTTGTCAAGTAACGTATTAACCAACTTACACCATATGTTCTCCACTGTCGTCTATATGTTATTCTTATACATATATAACAGAATCTTCATCCCTAATCATTGTATATCTTTACCCTCCCCTGAGCCCATACTAAGTCGTCTGCAGTCTCGGTAGCACGAAAATTTTCCGGGGTTTAACAATTAGGTTGACTAAGTCGTTGGCCAACGCAATGGACATGTCTTTGATATGGTCCTGTTGTCAACTAATATAGATGATATATAATGATCAAGTCATTTGGATAGACAATTGACAAATCCTAATCTTGATTGAATGTGTCGTGAATGAAAGGATTTTATCTTCCCACATAGAGGTTCAGTTCACATGTTTCGTGTAGCTAAACTTTACATATTGAGTTTGTCTTCCGGCGCAGTCTAGGTGTTTCGTGAAGACCCTAACGTTGTTAGTGTCGATATATCAATTATCTACAACTTTTATTCTTTGTGTTTTCCCAAATTCTCAACCTGTAATGGTGTGTTGGCCTCGTAAAGCTAGATCACCCGAAAACGTATCCTTAAATCATCCTTTTGGAGTGCTTATACTCATATTTGGCTTAATTGTCCCTCTTAAGACTTTCTAAACTTCCTATGTACTATTCATATAACTTGTCATATGCCCCTTATAAAATCCTGACATGTGGGCCCCACCTTAACTTACGGTTACGAGGGCTATTTGTCAAGTAACGTATTAACCAACTTACACCATATGGCCTCCACTGTCGTCTACATGTTATTCTTATATATATATATAACAGAATCTTCTTCCCTAATCCTTGTATATATTTACCCTCCTCTGAGCCCATACTAAGTCGTCTGTAGTCTCGGTAACACGAAAAATTTTCCGGGGTGTAACAATTAGGTTGACTAAGTCGTTGGCCATCTCAATGGACATGTCTTTGATAGGGTCATATTGTCAACTAATATAGATGAGATATAATGATCAAGTCATTTGGATAGACACTTGACAAATCCTAAGCTTGATTGAATGTGTCGTGAATGAAAGGATCTTATCTTCCCACATAGAGGTTCAGTTCACATATTTCATGTAGCTAAACTTTACATATTGAGTTCGTCTTCCGGCGTAGTCTTGGAGTTTCGTGAAGACCTAATGTTGTTAGTGTCTATATTTCAATTATCTACAACTTTCATTTTTTGTGTTTTCCTAAATTCTCAACCTATAATGGTGTGTTGGCCTCGTAAAGCTAGATCACCCGAAAACGTATCATTAAATCATCCTTTTGGAGTGCTTATACTCATATTTGGCTTAAGTGTCCCTCTTAAGACTTTCTAAACTTCCTATGTACTATTCATATAACTTGTCATATGCCCTTTATAAAATCCTGACATGTGGGCCCTACCTTAACTTACGGTTACAAAGGGTATTTGTCAAGTAACGTATTAACCAACTTACACCATATGTCCTCCACTGTCGTCTATATGTTAGTCTTATACATATATAACAGAATCTTCATCCCTAATCATTGTATATCTTTACCCTCCCCTGAGTCCATACTAAGTCGTCTGCCTGTGAGTACCTAAAATTTTCCGGGGTTTAACAATTAGGTTGACTAAGTCGTTGGTCAACGCAATGGACATGTCTTTGATATGGTCCTGTTGTCAACTAATATAGATGAGATATAATGATCAAGTCATTTGGATAGACACTTGATAAATCCTAAGCTTGATTGAATGTGTCGTGAATGAAAGGCAGATTATTTATCTCTTTGATCATTCGTGAGTAAATTTTATCTTCCCACATAGAGGTTCAGTTCACATGTTTCGTGTAGCTAAACTTTACATATTGAGTTCGTCTTCCGGCATAGTCTGGGAGTTTTGTGAAGACCTAATGTTGTTAGTGTCTATATTTCAATTATCTACCACTTTTATTCTTTGTGTTTTCCCAAATTCTCAACCTATAATGGTGTGTTGGCCTCGTAAAGCTAGATCACCCGAAAACGTATCCTTAAATCATCCTTTTGGAGTGCTTATACTCATATTTGGCTTAATTGTCCCTATTAAGACTTTCTAAACTTCCTATGTACTATTCATGTAACTTGTCATATGCCCTTTATAAAATCCTGACATGTGGGACCCACCTTAACTTACGGTTACGAGGGCTATTTATCAAGTAACGTATTAACCAACTTACACCATATGGCCTACACTGTCGTCTATAAGATATTCTTATATATATAACAGAATCTTCATCCCTAATCCTTGTATATATTTACCCTCCCCTGAGCCCATACTAAGTCGTTTGTAGTCTCGGTAAAACGAAAAAATTTCCGGGGTGTAACAATTAGGTTGACCAAGTCGTTGGCCAACTCAATGGACATGTCTTTGATATGGTCCTGTTGTCAACTAATATAGATGAGATATAATGATCAAGTCATTTGGATAGACACTTGACAAATCCTAAGCTTGATTGAATGTGTCGTGAATGAAAGGATCTTATCTTCCCACATGAGGTTGATTCACATATTTCGTGTAGCTAAACTTTACTTATTGAGTTCGTCTTCCGGCGTAGTCTGGGAGTTTCGTGAAGACCTAATGTTGTTAGTGTCTATATTTCAATTATCTACAACTTTCATTTTTTGTGTTTTCCTAAATTCTCAACCTATAATGGTGTGTTGGCCTCGTAAAGCTAGATCACCCGAAAACGTATCATTAAATCATCCTTTTGGAGTGCTTATACTCATATTTGGCTTAAGTGTCCCTCTTAAGACTTTCTAAACTTCCTATGTACTATTCAAATAACTTGTCATATGCCCTTTATAAAATCCTGACATGTGGGCCCAACCTTTAACTTACGGTTACAAAGGGTATTTGTCAAGTAACGTATTAACCAACTTACACCATATGTCCTCCACTGTCGTCTATATGTTATTCGTATACATATATAACAGAATCTTCATCCCTAATCATTGTATATCTTTACCCTCCCCTGAGTCCATACTAAGTCGTCTGCAGTCTCGGTAGCATGAAAATTTTCCGGGGTTTAACAATTAGGTTGACTAAGTCGTTGGTCAACGCAATGGACATGTCTTTGATATGGTCCTGTTGTCAACTAATATAGATGAGATATAATGATCAACTCATTTGGATAGACACTTGATAAATCCTAAGCTTGATTGAATGTGTCGTGAATGAAAGGCAGATTATTTATCTCTTTGATCATTCGTGAATAAATTTTATCTTCCCACATAGAGGTTCAGTTCACATGTTTCGTGTAGCTAAACTTTACATATTGATTTCGTCTTCCGGCATAGTCTGGGAGTTTTGTGAAGACCTAATGTTGTTAGTGTCTATATTTCAATTATCTACCACTTTTATTCTTTGTGTTTTCCCAAATTCTCAACCTATAATGGTGTGTTGGCCTCGTAAAGCTAGATCACCCGAAAACGTATCCTTAAATCATCCTTTTGGAGTGCTTATACTCATATTTGGCTTAATTGTCCCTCTTAAGACTTTCTAAACTTCCTATGTACTATTCATATAACTTGTCATATGCCCTTTATAAAATCCTGACATGTGGGCCCCACCTTAACTTACGGTTACGAGGGCTATTTGTCAAGTAACGTATTAACCAACTTACACCATATGGACTACACTGTCGTCTATAAGATATTCTTATATATATAACAGAATCTTCATCCCTAATCCTTGTATATATTTACCCTCCCCTGAGCCCATACTAAGTCGTTTGTAGTCTCGGTAACACGGAAAAATTTCCGGGGTGTAACAATTAGGTTGACCAAGTCGTTGGCCAACTCAATGGACATATCTTTGATATGGTCCTGTTGTCAACGAATATAGATGAGATATAATGATCAAGTCATTTGGATAGACACTTGACAAATCCTAAGCTTGATTGAATGTGTCGTGAATGAAAGGATCTTATCTTCCCACATAGAGGTTTAGTTCACATATTTCATGTAGCTAAACTTTAATTATTGAGTTCGTCTTCCGGCGTAGTCTGGGAGTTTCGTGAAGACCTAATGTTGTTAGTGTCTATATTTCAATTATCTACAACTTTCATTTTTTGTGTTTTCCCAAATTCTCAACCTATAATGGTGTGTTGGCCTCGTAAAGCTAGATCACCCGAAAACGTATCCTTAAATCATCCTTTTGGAGTGCTTATACTCATATTTGGCTTAAGTGTCCCTCTTAAGACTTTCTAAACTTCCTATGTACTATTCATATAACTTGTCATATGCCCTTTATAAAATCCTGACATGTGGGCTCCACCTTAACTTACGGTTACGAAGGCTATTTGTCAAGTAACGTATTAACCAACTTACACCATATGTCCTCCACTGTCGTCTATATGTTATTCTTATACATATATAACAGAATCTTCATCCCTAATCATTGTATATCTTTACCCTCCCCTGAGTCCATACTAAGTCGTCTGCAGTCTCGGTAGCACGAAAATTTTCCGGGGTTTAACAATTAGGTTGACTAAGTCGTTGGTCAACGCAATGGACATGTCTTTGATATGGTCCTGTTGTCAACTAATATAGATGAGATATAATGATCAAGTCATTTGGATAGACACTTGATAAATCCTAAGCTTGATTGAATGTGTCGTGAATGAAAGGCAGATTATTTATCTCTTTGATCATTCGTGAATAAATTTTATCTTCCCACATAGAGGTTCAGTTCACATGTTTCGTGTAGCTAAACTTTACATATTGAGTTCGTCTTCCGGCATAGTCTGGGAGTTTTGTGAAGACCTAATGTTGTTAGTGTCTATATTTCAATTATCTACCACTTTTATTCTTTGTGTTTTCCCAAATTCTCAACCTATAATGGTGTGTTGGCCTCGTAAAGCTAGATCACCCGAAAACGTATCCTTAAATCATCCTTTTGGAGTGCTTATACTCATATTTGGCTTAATTGTCCCTCTTAAGACTTTCTAAACTTCCTATGTACTATTCATATAACTTGTCATATGCCCTTTATAAAATCCTGACATGTGGGCCCCACCTTAACTTACGGTTACGAGGGCTATTTGTCAAGTAACGTATTAACCAACTTACACCATATGGCCTACACTGTCGTCTATAAGATATTCTTATATATACAACAGAATCTTCATCCCTAATCCTTGTATATATTTACCCTCCCCTGAGCCCATACTAAGTCGTTTGTAGTCTCGGTAACACGAAAAAATTTCCGGGGTGTAACAATTAGGTTGACCAAGTCGTTGGCCAACTCAATGGACATGTCTTTGATATGGTCCTGTTGTCAACGAATATAGATGAGATATAATGATCAAGTCATTTGGATAGACACTTGACAAATCCTAAGCTTGATTGAATGTGTCGTGAATGAAAGGATCTTATCTTCCCACATAGAGGTTTAGTTCACATATTTCATGTAGCTAAACTTTACTTATTGAGTTCGTCTTCCGGCGTAGTCTGGGAGTTTCGTGAAGACCTAATGTTGTTAGTGTCTATATTTCAATTATCTACAACTTTCATTTTTTGTGTTTTCCCAAATTCTCAACCTATAATGGTGTGTTGGCCTCGTAAAGCTAGATCACCCGAAAACGTATCCTTAAATCATCCTTTTGGAGTGCTTATACTCATATTTGGCTTAAGTGTCCCTCTTAAGACTTTCTAAACTTCCTATGTACTATTCATATAACTTGTCATATGCCCTTTATAAAATCGACATGTGGCTCCACCTTAACTTACTTCTGAAGGCTATTTGTCAAGTAACGTATTCACAAACTTACACCATATGTCCTCCATCGTTGCCTATATGTTATTCTTATACATATATAACAGAATCTTCATCCATAATCATTGTATATCTTAAACCTCCCCAGAGTCCAAACTAAGTCGTCTCATGTGAGTACCTAAAATTTTCCGGTTTAACAATTAGGTTGACTAAGTCGTTGGTCAACGCAATGGACATGTCTTTGATATGGTTCTGTTGTCAACTAATATAGATGGGATATAATGATCAAGTCAGTTGGATATACACTTGACAAATCCTAAGCTTGATTTAGTGTGTCGTGAATGAAAGGCAGATTATTTATCTCTTTGATCATTCGTGAATAAATTTTATCTTCCCACATAGAGGAGTTCGGCCACATGTTTCGTGTAGCTAAACTTTACATATTGAGTTCGTCTTCCGGCATAGTCTGGGAGTTTTGTGAAGAACTAATGTTGTTAGTGTCTATATTTCAATTATCTACCACTTTTATTCTTTGTGTTTTCCCAAATTCTCAACCTATAATGGTGTGTTGGCCTCGTAAAGCTAGATCACCCGAAAACGTATCCTTAAATCATCCTTTTGGAGTGCTTATACTCATATTTGGCTTAATTGTCCCTCTTAAGACTTTCTAAACTTCCTATGTACTATTCATATAACTTGTCATATGCCCTTTATAAAATCCTGACATGTGGGCCCCACCTTACTTACTGCCATTTAGGGCTATTTGTCAAGTAACGTATTAACCAACTTACACCATATGGCCTACACTGTCGTCTATAAGATATTCTTATATATACAACAGAATCTTCATCCCTAATCCTTGTATATATTTACCCTCCCCTGAGCCCATACTAAGTCGTTTGTAGTCTCGGTAACACGAAAAAATTTCCGGGGTGTAACAATTAGGTTGACCAAGTCGTTGGCCAACTCAATGGACATGTCTTTGATATGGTCCTGTTGTCAACTAATATAGATGAGATATAATGATCAAGTCATTTGGATAGACACTTGACAAATCCTAAGCTTGATTGAATGTGTCGTGAATGAAAGGATCTTATCTTCCCACATAGAGGTTTAGTTCACATATTTCGTGTAGCTAAACTTTACTTATTGAGTTCGTCTTCCCACAGAGTGCGGGAGTTTCGTGAAGACCTAATGTTGTTAGTGTCTATATTTCAATTATCTACAACTTTCATTTTTTGTGTTTTCCCAAATTCTCAACCTATAATGGTGTGTTGGCCTCGTAAAGCTAGATCACCCGAAAACGTATCCTTAAATCATCCTTTTGGAGTGCTTATACTCATATTTGGCTTAAGTGTCCCTCTTAAGACTTTCTAAACTTCCTATGTACTATTCATATAACTTGTCATATGCCCTTTATAAAATCCTGACATGTGGGCTCCACCTTAACTTACGGTTACGAAGGCTATTTGTCAAGTAACGTATTCACAAACTTACACCATATGTCCTCCACTGTCGTCTATATGTTATTCTTATACATATATAACAGAATCTTCATCCCTAATCATTGTATATCTTTACCCTCCCCTGAGCCCATACTAAGTCGTCTGCAGTCTCGGTAGTACGAAAATTTTCCGGGGTTTAACAATTAGATTGACTAAGTCGTTGGCCAACGCAGTGGACATGTCTTTGATATGGTCCTGTTGTCAACTAATATAGATGAGATATAATGATCATGTCATTTGGATAGACACTTGACAAATCCTAAGCTTGATTGAATGTGTCGTGAATCAAAGGATTTTATCTTCCCACATAGAGGTTCAGTTCACATGTTTCGTGTAGCTAAACTTTACATATTGAGTTCGTCTTCCGACGCAGTCTAGGTGTTTCGTGAAGACCCTAATGTTGTTAGAGTCGATATATCAATTATCTACAACTTTTATTCTTTGTGTTTTCCCAAATTCTCAACCTGTAATGGTGTGTTGGCCTCGTAAAGCTAGATCACCCGAAAACGTATCTTTAAATCATCCTTTTGGAGTGCTTATACTCATATTTGGCTTAATTGTCCCTCTTAACACTTTCTAAACTTCCTATGTACTATTCATATAACTTGTCATATGCCCTTTTAAAATCCCGACATGTTGGCCCCACCTTAACCTACGGTTACGAGGGTTATTTGTCAAGTAACGTATTAACCAACTTACACCATATTAACCAACTTACACCATATGGTAACACGAAATTTTTTTTTGGGTGTAACATCTTCCCCCCCCCCCCCTTAGGAACATTTATTTTCGAATGTTTGAAATATGTAACTTATAGAAGTTTTATGGATAGTTAAACAATAGAGTAAAACATGACGGTACTATTTAAGGTCAAATTAATCGTATAATACCGCCAGTATCATGTTATAATAACTAAAATGTTACATATCAAGGGTACTCTTCTATTCGTTTACCCTAGTTCTGATTTATAGCTATGGTCTTTGTTACACCCCGTAAGTCCAGGACATGTATAAGAGAATGTATGTAAGGAATCAAGACTTGGAAATTAGTACGAAAGGAAGAATTGTTTTTCCGACGGAAAATCTTCCGAACGTCGGAAAGGAAAAATGTTCGTTGAGGAGAATTAGATTCTCAAAATGCATTATTTGAAGAGTATGTAACTTATTAACATTATGAAAATTTATTTTTACGGATTTGGTCACGTGTGGCCCACCCGAGGAATTTTACATTTTTGTGGGGCCCACGAGGGTTACGGAATTTTATGGACGAATGAGAGGGCGACACGTGGTACCCCCACATATGGTCTTGGACGAATTATAGTAAGGGTAAAATGGTCATTGACCATCAAGGAAGATAAGTCTTGCTAGCTTGAGATTGTTGACTTGTCCACTTGGCTTAACATTAATTGTCCTTCATCCTAGCCCACAAGTGTTTTAATCTAAGCCCTCCAATGTGTTTTATATACTACACTAGTGCAAGACAATCTCTTGAAACACTTAGAAAAATTTCACACATTCTTGTGCATTATAGTTGCTCTCGGGTTTGACATATCTCCCACACAAAAAATTTGTAGTTTTGATCCATTATTCACAAGACTTAAACCCAAGGTCCCTAAGGGTATTGTAAGGATATCTCAATAGAAAGATTTCGGAAAAACGACGTTTTCACGTTAGTCGCAAGGCGAAAACCTAAGTAGTTTTCCTAGTTTTGGATTGGAAATGGAAGAGAAGTTGGTTGTGAACTTATAAAGGCTTCAAATAGCGGATTGGAGCGTAAAGGAAAGGAGCTAAGAATTGCTAAGGAGCGACTTTGAATCTTGGAATTTTTAAGGGCTTGTAAAGGTATAATTCTTGTCGTTTTAGCAATTAAAGTTTACTTATCATTGTAGTTATGGATATTAGCAAGCATGAGGTATATATTATGAAGTTTGATAAGTGTATTGGCTATTGGAACCCTAATCCGAAAACTAGCATGTTTAGTCTTAAGATTACAATTCAAGTTGATTATTAGTTTAAGTCGTCGCATGTTGTATAAGAAGGAAATTGTAGTTGTTGAAGTTGTTTATGACTATATAACATGTTAGACCTTAGAACTTGGAATTGGAAAAGGATTGGAAAAGACTTTGAGTTGTTGTCTATATAGCCGAGAATGGCTTTAAATGTGGAACTACTTCGTATGAATTGTGGGGCGGAATTTTACACGTATTGTAAGGCGTGTAATCCCCTTTGATTGGTTGGTTGTATTGAGCCTTAAATGTGGCGTGTTGGTTATTGAATTCGGCCTTGAAAAAGGTGGCAAAGTATGTAGAAACAAAGGAAGTGCTGCCCGATTTTCCATAGAATTAGAGACCGTATACTTAGTATTATTCTACGTTAGAGACTAGAAGTTGATAGTCATGTTGTGACCATTATAGGTTGACACTTCTACGTGCGGCGTATTCGGCTTAGCTTGTGGATTTAGCCGAAAAGGTATGTGAACTATCTCCTCTTCTAGCATGATTCTGTATGGTAAAGAAAGTATGTCCTACTCCTTAAATGATCCATTCCTTGGTTGTATTTGGATTGTCTAAAATAGAATTTGTTCTATGTACTTCCTTGATTGTACTTTGATGTTTAAATTGTAAGTTGTATAATCCATTGCCTTAGTGAAGTTTGGATTCTTAAGAGTGAAAGTATTTTACTTAAAGTACATAGAGTCTTGAAAAGGAAGTGGTTTCCAAACCTTTTGGCTAGTGTCTTAGTTCCAAAACCTAAGGGTTGTTATAATTACTTTAGGGGAGTTAAAGGAGTGATTTACTTAATTGTTTTAAAAGAGGAGAAATGACATGATTTAAGAGAAGTAACTTGTTTTAAAGGTGTGAGTTACTTGAGGTTTAATAGTAGAAGAAACTTGTTTTCTAAATATTAAGAGTCTTGAAGTATTTTGAAAGTTAAGAACTTGATTTGTAAGTATGTGATACTTGGTTTTAAAAGTATAAGTCTCTTGGTTATAAAAAGGAATGAATATATCTAAAACCATAAAGGGTTATAACGGCTTTATGGGAAGTTGGTTATAACGGCTTTATGGAAGGTTAAGAAAGTTGTCTATTTTGATTAATGGGCATAAGTTGCCTAGATTGTGAAAATTTGAAGTTACTTGATTTCAAGCTTTGAAATGAGTTTTCTAAAAGTGTAGTAACTTACTTTGAAAAATAGACACACCTTGATACTACGGGTGTTAGTATCTTGGGGTTTTACATAAAAAGGAGTCTTTTGAAAAGAATGTATGTATGTAGTACTTTGGCTTGTTTAATTGAGAATTATTCTATAAGTGCCTTGATTTTATAAAATGAAAGTCTAAAGATTTTATGAACTTGCCTATGTGTGCTGGTGATAGCCTTCGAGTGCAAGTATTATGTTTTATTACGTTGCCGCGACTCTCGAGTGGTCGGCCGTCTTGTCAGAAGGTTACTTGACGTACTCTACGTGATGGGATTCCACGTATGCTTCCATTATTTGTATTACTCTGGACATGCTTATACGATGTGGGATTCCGGCGTGTGACCGGAGGCGGGTTAGATTCCCGGATTTGTTTGTATTACCCCATGGTCATGCTTATACGATGTGGGATTCCGGGGCATGCGACCACGTGGGATATTTTATTCCATGGATTGGCCCTCCATGAACTTTAGTGACGCAGGCTGGATCTGGTAGTTAGCTTTCGTACTTGCCCCCGTCAGTTGATGACGCAGGATGGATCTGGTAGTTGGCTTTCGTACTTGCCCCCGTCAGTTCTATTGCACAGTTTGGTACGATAGGCTCCGGTAGATAGCTTTCGCACTTGCCCCGGTCATATCTCGAGACGACAGGATGGATCTGGTAGTTATCTTTCATACTTGCCCCCGTCAGTTGATGACGCATGCTGAATCTGGTAGTTGGCTTTCGTACTTGCCCCCGTCAGTTTTATGATGCAGGCTGGATCTGGTGGTTCGTTTTCCTACTCGCCCGCATGCTTTTAGGACACAGTGGTACTTGGTGTTCATGGATGCTTATTGGTGTTATATTATATCATGGATCGCCGGTGAGGAAGGATTCCACGCATGATTGATATTATGGGCGTGAGACCCATGGTTATATTTTAGTAATGACTTTGAGGTGCGTCTCGACTTGATATGATCGCTTATGTATTGTAATCGTAGGTTGGCTATCATACATGTCTCTGCTTTGTATAGATGTTATGATTTCATTACTGATATTTCCACTTCACATACTTGGTACATTCTTTATCGACCTCGCCGGGTGCGTTCTCATGCCGCAGTTTAGGTGCTTGATTTGGTGATCTGCAGTGTAGGACCGCTCGAGTTTTTGGATAGCTCCATCCATTCGTGAGTTTATCTTTTGGTATAGATCCTTCAAGATGCTTTTGTACGATTATAGGTGCTGGGGGCCTTGTCCGTCATAGTTCAAGAAACTCTTAGAGGTCTGTATTCATATGTGGGATTGGACTCATGTACAGTGTAGTGTCTTTTGATTATGTATATTATATAGCAGCCTTGTCGTATTTGCCCTTGCACGTATGTTGGTTTTTAAAAAAAAAAAGAGGTCTTATTTAAATTCGCAGATTTACGTGTCGATTAGGTAGAAGGTGCCTGGGTAGGGCACCGATCCACGCCCGGGGTTGGGGTGTGACAGAGTGGTATCGAGCGCGATCCTCGGAATGTCTACAGACCGTGTCTAGTAGAGTCTTGATTATCGGTGTGTTGCGCCACACCCATAAGCGAGGCTACGGGACATTTAGGAGTTGGTTTCTATTCTTCTCACTCGAGATCGTGCCATGAAATGTGTTATTAAGATAATTTCTCTCGACGTACTATTATGTTTGGTATGCCTCGAGAGAACAGAGCCTGAAGGGCAAAAGGAGTACCAGGAGCTACTAGTCGGACTCGAGTGTTGATAGGGCTTATGCGCCTGTGGTATACCAGATATTGTCTGCGATGCGAGTTATTCTGCGCTGTTTTGAGACCTCAAAGACTGAGCCTCCGGTTTCTCGGTTAGGAAGACTATAGGGTGCGAGGGAAGCAGTTATGTTATTGACCAAGATAGCGGTGCTACAGTTTCATCAGCAGGAGGTTATTCGGCCAATACAGACAGGTGTACAGAGGGTAGAGGGCCAACGTGTAGATCAGCGTAAGAGGGCTAGCTCGGTTGGTTATCCCGGTGAGTTCTTGGACGAGCAGCCTCAGCAGCGAGTGAGATATTCGTCCCAGCCTACCCAGTACATACCCCCGCAGCTCACAGGTGGGATATTGGACCCCACAAGGTATTTAGGAGCCGGTCCAAGCTCCAGGGATCGAGGTTCTCAGAGGAGCAGAGGATTTTCTCAGTCGAGGCCACTTATTCCTCAGTGTTTCCGTTGTAGTAAGCGTCATATGGGGAAATGCCGTTATGGAATAGGTGTTTGTTTTTATTGTGGCCGTCCGGGCCATATACTGAGGGTATGTCCTTTTAGAAGGAGCACCGGTGAAGTGGCTCAGCGTATGAGGCCGATGGTTGGTTCCCTTTCCTCCACAGCTGTGCGTCCCCCAGGGCAGGGTGTTCAGATGTCGGCCAGTCGTGGTAGAGGTCAGGGTGGAGTTTATAGTTCTGGCGGTCCTTCGAACCGCATAGATGACGTGACTACTGGATAGGATCAAGAGGCGACATCGCATGGGGTTACAGGTATAACTCGATTCTTTTGAATCATACGTGTATTGATAGATTCAGATTTTGCCCTAGCGTATATGTTTTCCCTTTGTTGCTAGCAGTTGTAAGTGATAGTACCCCCAGAGGTAGGAATACTTTGATTAGTAAAGTGAAAAGTTAAGAATGTTGACAAGAATAGTAAGTGAACTGAGACTATAGTTGTGTAGAGTTCACCAGTAGTAATTGCCCCATAACAGTGTAAGACCAATAGGGAAGATTGTACAGTAGAAATACTTTGGCTTATGTGACGAACCTCTAGTGAATATGGGGATAGGGTGAGAAGTACCTTGAGATAAGAGAGAAATTTATTCCAGACTAAGAATGAGAAGTTAAGTATGACGATGGGTTGGGTTATGGACTCATTTCGGGTCAACCGGTAGTATGGAATGAGGTGATGTCAGTTGGATATGGTCTCGCTATGTGATAGGGTCACGAGGGTGCAAGGCCCAAGTCTAGTTGATCGTTGTACGAGTTCGTGGATGTGTTCCACCGGAACCAGGTCGTAAGGGTCGAGAAGAGCCATAACGGGAATTCAAGTAGTATATGGCAAAGTTTGGTTAGTAACTTCAAGGATTGGGGAACAGAAACAATATTGAGATTTTGTACGTATGCTCAAATAAGTTTGGAAGTACGAGAAAGTATGACAAGTAAGAAAATAAAGGAACCTCTAAGGATCCCGTGTTTGAGAAGACTGTAACCTTCGAGTATTGTGATAAGGGGCCACGGACGGAAGGTCCATTGTTATGTCTACGTATGTTATGTGGTGGCCATGTGTGGCATCGTTAGTCTTGTGGAGTATTGATTGATAGGCATAGTAAAGAGACTGTGTCGGAGTTTGTATAGCTTGACAACCGACTAAGAACATTCGGGGACGAATGTTTCTAAGGGGGGAAGAATATTACACCCCGTAAGTCCAGGACATGTATAAGAGAATGTATGCAAGGAATCAAGACTTGGAAATTAGTACGAAAGGAAGAATTGTTTTTCCGACGGAAAATCTTCCGAACGTCGGAAAGGAAAAATGTTCGTTGAGGAGAATTAGATTCTCAGAATGCATTATTTGAAGAGTATGGAACTTATTAACATTATGGAAATTTATTTTTACGGATTTGGTCAAGTGGGGCCCACCCGAGGAATTTTACATTTTTGTGGGGCCCACGAGGGTTACGGAATTTTATGGACGAATGAGAGGGCGACACGTGGCACCCCCACATATGGTCTTGGACGAATTATAGTAAGGGTAAAATGGTCATTGACCATCAAGGAAGATAAGTCTTGCTAGCTTGAGATTGTTGACTTGTCCACTTGGCTTAACATTAATTGTCCTTCATCCTAGCCCACAAGTGTTTTAATCTAAGCCCTCCAATGTGTTTTATATACTACACTAGTGCAAGACAATCTCTTGAAACACTTAGAAAAATTTCACACATTCTTGTGCATTATAGTTGCTCTCGGGTTTGACATATCTCCCACACAAAAATTTTGTAGTTTTGATCCATTATTCACAAGACTTAAACCCAAGGTCCCTAAGGGTATTGTAAGGATATCTCAATAGAAAGATTTCGGAAAAACGACGTTTTCACGTTAGTCGCAAGGCGAAAACCTAAGTAGTTTTCCTAGTTTTGGATTGGAAATGGAAGAGAAGTTGGTTGTGAACTTATAAAGGCTTCAAATAGCGGATTGGAGCGTAAAGGAAAGGAGCTAAGAATTGCTAAGGAGCGACTTTGAATCTTGAAATTTTTAAGGGCTTGTAAAGGTATAATTCTTGTCGTTTTAGCAATTAAAGTTTACTTATCATTGTAGTTATGGATATTAGCAAGCATGAGGTATATATTATGAAGTTTGATAAGTGTATTGGCTATTGGAACCCTAATCCGAAAACTAGCATGTTTAGCCTTAATATTATGTTACACCCCGTAGTTCCAGGGTATGTATACATGACGTACGTACGAGAATACGACAGCAAAATTGGAAAGGAAGAAAGATGTGATTTTTCGACGGAAAAGTTTCCGGATTTTGTGAAGGAAAAATGTTCGTTAAAGGGAATTGGATTCCCAGATTTGGTATTTGGACTTTTTGAAATATTTGAGACTTATGAAATTTTATTTCCGAAATTGGTCACGTGGGGCCCACGGGAAAATTTACGGTTTTGTGGGGCCCACTTTATTTTTGGATTTTTGGCATTACGGATATTTTCGGAAGATGAAATATTTTGGACGAGTAGGGGGGACACGTGTCACCCCCGTGTTGCCATGTTGGCCGAATTGGAGAAGGACAAGTGGCACGTTTTTTTTGGTGGACAAGTGGCCCATTTTTGTGGTGGCCGCTTGTCCCATTTTTGTGGTAGCCAAATGGTTGGCCAACTACCCACACACATGTACCCCATCCTCACCATCCACTTGCCTAGATCTTGGCCATTGATTTCCCTATAAATACCCCTTGTGTGCAAGACTTTATTTCATCCACATTAGAAAGTTTCCAAGGCAAAAATTCCTCCTCCTTAGTGAGTTCTCGTCCAAACACCCCCACCTTGAGTAGAATTCTTCAAGTATTGTTGTTATTCCAAATACTTTAGCCTAAATCCCTTGTGGTATTCCAAAAATCCCAACATAAGAGCAGGAATACTACTTTATTCCATAGTCGCAAAATGAAGCCTAGAAAAATCTTCATAGCTTAGATGAAGTGTTAAGAAGTTGTTTAGAAACTTCTAAGGGTTGCTTGGAGCCGGGTTGGAGCGTAAGGAATGGAGCTAAACGTTGCTCGGGATCGACTTATATCTTGGATAATTTTGGGCTTATCGAGGTAATTACCTATGTCCCCATCAGAATTGAGATTACATGTTGTAGTAGTTTAGAATTGAGTATAAGATATATTGGAAGGATGATTATAAAGAATTGAATCTGTATTTACATAGGACCGTATTTACAGACTTGTAGTATTATTGTGGAGTAGAATTGTACACGTCAGGTTAGGCGTGTAACCCCAGGGATTGTTGGTTTGCAGCAGCCTCGTTAGAGGAGATTTTGTGGTTGGTGGGGAGGTGCCGAATTGTCCGTAGAATAAGGAATCTAGTATCTAGAATGATTCTACGAAGGATCTAGAGGTTGATAGACGATTTGTGGCCTTTATAGGTTGAAGTACTACGAGTAGCGTATTCTACTGAAGGGTGGAAAAGGCGAGCAAGGTTAGAGCACGCGAGCGCTTTTGCTAATTGTCGATAATCGTCGCGAGGTATGTGAACCTCTTCCTATCTTTTCTAGCATGATTGTTGTGAACTATGTAGTACGGTAGACGCATACGTGCTAAATGAATTTGGTTGGTTTAAAACATAAAGTGTTATAACGCTTTATGGGAAGTTTGCTATAACAACTTTATGTAGGTAAAGAAATGGTTTGTGGTTTTTAAAAGATAAGAGACTTGACTTATAAATGACTTGATGTGAAATATTAAGGAACTTGATTTCTAAAAGAAAAGAGACTTGAGGAATTGAAGAGTTTTGGTTTAAAAGAAAGACATGGTTTTGTCTTAAATTGGTTTAAAACATAAAGTGTTATAACAGCTTTATGGGAAGTTAGTTATAACGACTTTATGAAAACAAAAGAATGGTTTTATCATTAGTTTTAAAATGGTAACTTGACTTTAAAAGGAGAAGTGTTTTGGTCTAAAAAGAAGGCATAGTATTGTCTTAATTTGGTTTAAAAAGGAAAGTATGGAAGTTGTTTTGGTTTACTTAAAATGTTAGTCACTCTATTTTGATAATACGCATCGGTGACCTTTGTAAAAGAAATGGATCTTTTAAAAAGAATTTAACGTACGTAGTACTTTGGGGTTAAAACCTGGACTTTTGCATAAAATGAAAGTACCTTGAGTTGTGTGTAACTTGCCTATGTTTGCGTGTGATAGCCTTGTCGTGCTAGCATTGTATTTCTATACCACCGCGTCTCGATGGAGGCGGCTGATTTGTTATGATCTTACTTGACGCGTCTGTGGATGGAGCATTCCACGGGTACGCTTCTGTGATTATTATTCCATGGACTAGCTCTCCATGAGGTTTTACTGATTCGGCTTGGTATCTGGTAGTTGGCTCTCGTACTTGCCCCGAGGTCGTGGCTGATTCGGCTTGGTATCTGGTAGTTAGCCTTCGTACTTGACCCGCTCGGTTTGGACGAAGTCTCGTGATTCCGCCAGGTATCGGTAGTTAGTTCAGATTGCCCACCGCCACGTAGCGCAGTGGTATCCGGTAGTTGGATTTCGCATTGCCCGGGTCGCCGTGGTATGGTTATATAGATTTGTTAGTACGGCTTTGGTATCTGGTAGTTGGCTTTCGCATTTGCCCCGTTCAGTTGATGATGCGGCTTTGGTATCTGGTAGTTAGCCTTCGTACTTGCCCCGTACGGTTTTTATGACACAGCGGACTCGTGTTCATGTACTCTGGTGTGGTTATCGTAGATCGCCGTGAGGAAGGTGTTCCACGGGCATGATTGATGTTGCGGGCATGAGACCCATAGTTATATTTGAGTGATGACTTTGAGGCGTGAGTCCTCGACTTGACGCGATCGCTACATATTATGTATTGTAGTTTGGTTATCATATATGTCTCTGCTTTATATAGACTACTATGATTTCATTTACGATATTTTGATTTCACATACTGGTACTCAGATCGACTCCTTCGGGCCGCGTTCACGCCGCAGTAGGTACACCGATTGTTGATCCTCGCCATAGGATCACGTCAGCGTTTGGGAAGCTCCGTTTCTCGGAGGCTTATCTTTGGTATAGTCCGCCGTCAGAGTACTTACATTCGGGGTATGGCGGCCCCGCCGTCGTTGTTGTTATAATATTCTTAGAGGTCTGTAGTACTGTTGTGGGCAGAGTTTGTAAAAGGGATGTAACTGTTTGGGTTCAAGTTTTATTTATATATTCAGAAAGGTAACCATTTTGGTTAGCCTGTTTTCTTATTTCATTATTGTGTATCTTGTTTCATGTGTAAGTTTTCATTTTCACTGATTTTCTCTGATGTTTGTATCACTAGGGTGCCCGGGGTAAGGCACCAGTCGCGGGCCCGTGGTCGGGTCGTGACAGATTACAATTCAAGTTGATTATTAGTTTAAGTCGTCGCATGTTGTATAAGAAGGAAATTGTAGTTGTTGAAGTTGTTTATGACTATATAACATGTTAGACCTTAGAACTTGGAATTGGAAAAGGATTGGAAAAGACTTTGAGTTGTTGTCTATATAGCCGAGAATGGCTTTAAATGTGGAACTACTTCGTATGAATTGTGGGGCGGAATTTTACACGTATTGTAAGGCGTGTAATCCCCTTTGATTGGTTAGTTGTATTGAGACTTAAATGTGGCGTGTTGGTTATTGAATTCGGCCTTGAAAAAGGTGGCAAAGTATGTAGAAACAAAGGAAGTGCTGCCCGATTTTCCGTAGAATTAGAGACCGTATACTTAGTATTATTCTATGTTAGAGACTAGAAGTTGATAGTCATGTTGTGACCATTATAGGTTGACACTTCTACGTGCGTATTCGAACAGCTTGTGGATTTAGCCGAAAAGGTATGTGAACTATCTCCTCTTCTAGCATGATTCTGTATGGTAAAGAAAGTATGTCCTACTCCTTAAATGATCCATTCCTTGGTTGTATTTGGATTGCCTAAAATAGAATTTGTTTTATGTACTTCCTTGATTGTACTTTGATGTTTAAATTGTAGGTTGTATAATCCATTGCCTTAGTGAAGTTTGGATTCTTAAGAGTGAAAGTATTTTACTTAAAGTACATAGAGTCTTGAAAAGGAAGTGGTTTCCAAACCTTTTGGCTAGTGCCTTAGTTCCAAAACCTAAGGGTTGTTGTAATTACTTTAGGGGAGTTAAAGGAGTGATTTACTTAATTGTTTTAAAAGAGGAGAAATGACATGATTTAAGAGAAGTAACTTGTTTTAAAGGTGTGAGTTACTTGAGGTTTAATAGTAGAAGAAACTTGTTTTCTAAATATTAAGAGACTTGAAGTATTTTGAAAGTTAAGAACTTGATTTGTAAGTATGTGATACTTGGTTTTAAAAGTATAAGTCTCTTGGTTATAAAAAGGAATGAATATGTCTAAAACTATAAAGGTTATAACGACTTTATGGGAAGTTGGTTATAACGGCTTTATGGAAGGTTAAGAAAGTTGTCTATTTTGATTAATGGGCATAAGTTGCCTAGATTGTGAAAATTTGAAGTTACTTGATTTCAAGCTTTGAAATGAGTTTTCTAAAAGTGTAGTAACTTACTTTGAAAAATAGACACACCTTGATACTACGGGTGTTAGTATCTTGGGGTTTTACATAAAAAGGAGTCTTTTGAAAAGAATGTACGTACGTAGTACTTTGGCTTGTTTAATTGAGAATTATTCTATAAGTGCCTTGAGTTTATAAAATGAAAGTCTAAAGATTTTATGAATTTGCCTATGTGTGCTGGTGATAGCCTTCGAGTGCAAGTATTATGTTTTATTACGTTGCCGCGACTCTCGATTGGAGGGCCGACTGTCTTGTTGTAAGGTTACTTGACGCGTCGACAATGATGTAGGATTCCACGTATGCTTCCATTATTTGTATTACTCCTGGGCGTGCTTATACGATGTGGGATTAGGGCATGTGACTGAGGCGGGTTAGATTCCCGGATTTGTTTGTATTACCCCATGGTCATGCTTATACGATGTGGGATTCCGGGGCATGCGACCACGTGGGATATTTTATTCCATGGATTGGCCCTCCATGAGCTTTAGTGACGCAGGCTGGATCTGGTAGTTAGCTTTCGTACTTGCCCCGTCGATTGATAGCGAGCTAGATCCGGTAGTTGGCTTTCGTACTTGCCCCGTCGATTCTATTACGCGATTTGGTACGATAGGCTCCGGTAGATAGCTTTCGCACTTGCCCCGGTCATATCTCGAGACGACAGGATGGATCTGGTAGTTATCTTTCATACTTGCCCCGTCGATTGATAGCGCATCACGAATCAGTAGTTGGCTTTCGTACTTGCCCCCGTCAGTTTTATGATGCAGGCTGGATCTGGTGGTTCGTTTTCCTACTTGGCCCGTACAGTTTTAGGACACAGGTGGGACTTGGTGTTCATGTATGCTTATTGGTGTTATATTATATCATGGACTGCCGGCAGTGAGGAAGGATTCCACGGGCATGATTGATATTATGGGCGTGAGACCCATGGTTATATTTTAGTAATGACTTTGAGGCACGCGTCTCGACTTGATATGGCTATGTATTGTATCGTAGGTTGGCTATCATACATGTCTCTGTTTTGTATAGATTATGATTTCATTCTGATATTTCCACTTCACATACTTGGTACATTCTTTGATCGACCTCCTTGAAGTGCGTTCATGCCACGAGTTTAGGTACGCAGTTTGGTGATCTGCAGTGTAGGACCTGCTCGTAGTTTTGGATAGCTCCATCATTCGTGAGTTTATCTTTTGGTATAGATCCTTGATGTGAGGCTTTATGCGATTATAGGTACGGCGGGGCCTTGTCCCGTCATAGTTCAGTAAAACTCTTAGAGGTCTGTATTCATATGTGGGATTGGACTCATGTACAGTGTAGTGTCTTTTGATTATGTATATTATATGGCAGCCTTGTCGGCTTTGCCCTTTCACGTATGTTGGTTTTTAAAAAAAAAAGAGGTGTTATTTAAATTCCGCAGTTTACATGTGTCAGTTAGGTAGAAGGGTGCCCAGGTAGGGCACCAGTCACGGGCCCGGGGTTCGGGGTGTGACAGAGTGGTATCAGAGCAGTCAGTCCTCGGAATGTCTACAGACCGTGTCTAGTAGAGTCTTGATTATCGGTGTGTTGCGCGCCACACCCATAAACAGGAGGCTACAGGACATTTAGGAGTTGGTTTTTATTCTTCTCACTCTGAGATCGTGCCATAGAGCTGTGTTATTAAGATAATTTCTCTCTGACGTACTATTATGTTTCAGCTATGCCTCCAAGGAGGGCAACAGTAGCCCAGAAGGGCAAAGGAGTACCAGGAGCTACTAGTCAGACTCAGAGTGTTGATAGGGCTTATGCCTGGTATACGGATATTGTCCGCATGATCGGCGAGTTCTTGCGCGAGTTTTGAGACCCCAGCACCAGAGCCTCCAGTTTCTCAGTTAGGAGAAGACTATAGGGTCATGAGGGAAGCAGTTATGTTATTGACCAAGATAGCGGTGCTACAGTTTCATCAGCAGGAGGTTATTCGGCCAATACAGACAGGTGTACAGAGGGTAGAGGGCCAACGTGTAGATCAGCGTAAGAGGGCTAGCCCGGTTGGTTATCCCGGTGAGTTCTTGGACGGCGGCCTCAAGCGAGTGAGATATTCGTCGACCTACCCGGTACATACCCCGCAGCTCACGGGTGGGATATTGGACCCACAAGGTATTGAGAGCCGGTCCAAGCTCGAGGATCGAGGTTCTCGGAGGAAGCGAGGATTTTCTCGATCGAGGCCACTTATTCCTCGGTGTTTAGTTGTAGTAAGCGTCGTATGGGAAATGCCGTTATGGAATAGGTGTTTGTTTTTATTGTGGCCGTCCGGCCATATCTGAGTATGTCCTTTTAGAAGTAGCACCGGTGAAGTGGCTCAGCGTATGAGGCCGATGGTTGGTTCCCTTTCCTCCACAGCTGTGCGTCCCCCAGGTCAGGGTGTTCAGATGTCGGCCAGTCGTGGTAGAGGTCAGGGTGGAGTTTATAGTTCTGGCGGTCCTTCGAACCGCATAGATGACGTGACTACTGGACAGGATCAAGAGGCGACATCGCATGGGGTTACAGGTATAACTCGATTCTTTTGAATCATACGTGTATTGATAGATTCAGATTTCGCCCTAGCGTATATGTTTTCCCTTTGTTGCTAGCAGTTGTAAGTGATAGTACCCCCAGAGGTAGGAATACTTTGATTAGTAAAGTGAAAAGTTAAGAATGTTGACAAGAATAGTAAGTGAACTGAGACTATAGTTGTGTAGAGTTCACCAGTAGTAATTGCCCATGTGATGTAAGACCAATAGGGAAGATTGTACAGTAGAAATACTTTGGCTTATGTGACGAACCTCTAGTGAATATGGGGATAGGGTGAGAAGTACCTTGAGATAAGAGAGAAATCTATTCCAGACTAAGAATGAGAAGTTAAGTATGACGATGGGTTGGGTTATGGACTCATTTCGGGTCAACCGGTAGTATGGAATGACGTGATGTCAGTTGGATATGGTCTCGCTATGTGATAGGGTCACGAGGGTGCAAGGCCCAAGTCTAGTTGATCGTTGTACGAGTTCGTGGATGTGTTCCACCGGAACCAGGTCGTAAGGGTCGAGAAGAGCCATAGCGGGAATTCAAGTAGTATATGGCAAAGTTTGGTTAGTAACTTCAAGGATTGGGGAACAGAAACAATATTGAGATTTTGTACGTATGCTCAAATAAGTTTGGAAGTACGAGAAAGTATGACAAGTAAGAAAATAAAGGAAACTCTAAGGATCCCGTGTTTGAGAAGACTGTAACCTTCGAGTATTGTGATAAGGGGCCACGGACGGAAGGTCCATTGTTATGTCTACGTATGTTATGTGGTGGCCATGTGTGGCATCGTTAGTCTTGTGGAGTATTGATTGATAGGCATAGTAAAGAGACTGTGCCGGAGTTTGTATAGCTTGACAACCGACTAAGAACATTCGGGGACGAATGTTTCTAAGGGGGGAAGAATGTTACACCCCGTAAGTCCAGGACATGTATAAGAGAATGTATGTAAGGAATCAAGACTTGGAAATTAGTACGAAAGGAAGAATTGTTTTTCCGACGGAAAATCTTCCGAACGTCGGAAAGGAAAAATGTTCGTTGAGGAGAATTAGATTCTCAAAATGCATTATTTGAAGAGTATGGAACTTATTAACATTATGGAAATTTATTTTTACGGATTTGGTCACGTGGGGCCCACCCGAGGAATTTTACATTTTTGTGGGGCCCACGAGGGTTACGGAATTTTATGGACGAATGAGAGGGCGACACGTGGCACCCCCACATATGGTCTTGGACGAATTATAGTAAGGGTAAAATGGTCATTGACCATCAAGGAAGATATGTCTTGCTAGCTTGAGATTGTTGACTTGTCCACTTGGCTTAACATTAATTGTCCTTCATCCTAGCCCACAAGTGTTTTAATCTAAGCCCTCCAATGTGTTTTATATACTACACTAGTGCAAGACAATCTCTTGAAACACTTAGAAAAATTTCACACATTCTTGTGCATTATAGTTGCTCTCGGGTTTGACATATCTCCCACACAAAAATTTTGTAGTTTTGATCCATTATTCACAAGACTTAAACCCAAGGTCCCTAAGGGTATTGTAAGGATATCTCAATAGAAAGATTTCGGAAAAACGACGTTTTCACGTTAGTCGCAAGGCGAAAACCTAAGTAGTTTTCCTAGTTTTGGATTGGAAATGGAAGAGAAGTTGGTTGTGAACTTATAAAGGCTTCAAATAGCGGATTGGAGCATAAAGGAAAGGAGCTAAGAATTGCTAAGGAGCGACTTTGAATCTTGAAATTTTTAAGGGCTTGTAAAGGTATAATTCTTGTCGTTTTAGCAATTAAAGTTTACTTATCATTGTAGTTATGGATATTAGCAAGCATGATGTATATATTATGAAGTTTGATAAGTGTATTGGCTATTGGAACCCTAATCCGAAAACTAGCATGTTTAGCCTTAATATTATGTTACACCCCGTAGTTCCAGGGTATGTATACAGGACGTACGTACGAGAATACGACAGCAAAATTGGAAAGGAAGAAAGATGTGATTTTTCGACGGAAAAGTTTCCGGATTTTGTGAAGGAAAAATGTTCGTTAAAGGGAATTGGATTCCCAGATTTGGTATTTGCACTTTTTGAAATATTTGAGACTTATGAAATTTTATTTCCGAAATTGGTCACGTGGGGCCCACGGGAAAATTTACGGTTTTGTGGGGCCCACTTTATTTTTGGATTTTTGGCATTACGGATATTTTCGGAAGATGAAATATTTTGGGCGAGTAGGGGGGCGACACGTGTCACCCGTGTGGCCATGTTGGCGAATTGGAGAAGGACAAGTGGCACGTTTTTAAGTGGCCCATTTTGTGGTGGCCCACTTGTCCCATTTGTGGTAGCCAAATGGTTGGCCAACTACCCACACACATGTACCCCATCCTCACCATCCACTTGCCTAGATCTTGGCCATTGATTTCCCTATAAATACCCCTTGTGTGCAAGACTTTATTTCATCCACATTAGAAAGTTTCCAAGGCAAAAAAAAATTCCCCTCCCTCCCTTAGTGAGTTCTCGTCCAAACACCCCCCACCTTGAGTAGAATTCTTCAAGTATTGTTGTTATTCCAAATACTTTAGCCTAAATCCCTTGTGGTATTCCAAAAATCCCAACATAAGAGCAGGAAATACTACTTTATTCCATAGTCGCAAAATGAAGCCTAGAAAATCTTCATAGCTTAGATGAAATGTTAATAGAAGTTGTTTAGAAACTTCTAAGGGTTGCTTGGAGCGGGTTGGAGCGTAAGGAATTGGAGCTAAACGTTGCTCAGGATCGACTTATATCTTGGATAATTTTGGGCTTATCGAGGTAATTACCTATGTCCCATCAGTAATTGGAGATTACATGTTGTAGTAGTTTAGAATTGAGTATAAGATATATTGGAAGGATGATTATAAAGAATTGAACTGTATTTACATAGAATTTGTATTCTGATGAGCTTGTAGTATTATTGTGGAGTAGAATTGTACACGTCAGGTTAGGCGTGTAACCCACAGGATTGTTGGTTTGGTAGCAGGCCTCGTTAGAGGAGGAGATTTTTGTGGTTGCGGGGGGGGGGGGGGAGGTGCTGCCGAATTTTCCGTAGAATAAGGAAACTTGTATCTATAATTATTCTACGAAGAGATCTAGAGGTTGATAGACGTTGTGTGGGCTGTATATGTTGAAGTACGACGAGTAGCGTATTCTACTTGAAGGGTGGAAAAGGCGAGCAAGGTTAAATGCGTGAGCGTTTTGCTAATTGTCGATAATCGTCGCGAGGTATGTGAACCTCTTCCTATCTTTTCTAGCATGATTGTTGTGAACTATGTAGTACGGTGAGCGTCGTGTGCTAAATGAATTTGGTTGGTTTAAAACATAAAGTGTTATAACGGCTTTATGGGAAGTTTGCTATAACAACTTTATGTAGGTAAAGAAATGGTTTGTGGTTTTTAAAAGATAAGAGACTTGACTTATAAATGACTTGATGTGAAATATTAAGGAACTTGATTTCTAAAAGAAAAGAGACTTGAGGAATTGAAGAGTTTTTGGTTTAAAAGAAAGACATGGTTTTGTCTTAAATTGGTTTAAAACATAAAGTGTTATAACAGCTTTATGGGAAGTTAGTTATAACGACTTTATGAAAACAAAAGAATGGTTTTATCATTAGTTTTAAAATGGTAACTTGACTTTAAAATGAGAAGTGTTTTGGTCTAAAAAGAAGGCATAGTATTGTCTTAATTTGGTTTAAAAAGGAAAGTATGGAAGTTGTTTTGGTTTACTTAAAATGTTAGTCACTCTATTTTGATAATACGGGCATCGGGTGACCTTTGTAAAAGAAATGGATCTTTTAAAAAGAATTTAACGTACGTAGTACTTTGGGGTTAAAACCTGGACTTTTGCATAAAATGAAAGTACCTTGAGTTGTGTGTAACTTGCCTATGTTTGCGTGTGATAGCCTTGTCGTGCTAGCATTGTATTTCTATACCACCGCGTCTCTCGATGGAGGGCGGCTGATTTGTTATGATCTTACTTGGACGTACCGGCAGTGACGGAGCATTCCACGGGTACGCTTTTGTGATTATTATTCCATGGACTAGCTCTCCGTGAGGTTTTACTGATTCGGCTTGGTATCTGGTAGTTGGCTCTCGTACTTGCCCCGAGGTCGTGGCTGATTCGGCTTGGTATCTGGTAGTTAGCCTTCGTACTTGCCCCGTTCAGTTTTGTGACGAAGTCTCGTGATTCCGGCTTGGTATCTGGTAGTTAGTCTTCGTACTTGCCACCGCCACGTGGCGCGGTGGTATCGGTAGTTGGATTTCGTCTTGCCCGGGTCGCCGTGGTATGGTTATATAGATTTGTTGGTACGGCTTTGGTATCCGGTAGTTGGCTTTTCTTGCCGTCGATTGATGACGCGGCTTTGGTATCCGTAGTTAGCGCCCGTACTTGCCGTCACGGTTTTATGACACTGGTGGGACCTGGTGTTCACATGTACTCCTTGGTGTGGTTATCGTAGACTGCCGGCAGTGAGGAAGGTGTTCCACGGGCATGATTGATGTTGCGGGCATGAGACCCATAGTTATATTTGAGTGATGACTTTGAGGGCGTGAGTCCCTGACTTGACGTATCGCTACATATTATGTATTGTAGTTTGGTTATCATATATGTCTCTGCTTTATATAGACTACTATGATTTCATTTACGATATTTTGATTTCACATACTTGGTACTGTTATGCGACCTCCTTGGTGCGTTCATGCCGCAGGTAGAGGTACACCAGTTGTTGATCCTCGCTAATAGGATCACAGTTCAGCGTTTTGGGAAGCTCCGTTTCTCCGGAGGCTTATCTTTGGTATAGTCCCCTGTCGTTGTAGGTACTTACATTCAGGGGTATGGCGGGGCCCTGTCCCGTCGTTGTTGTTATAATATTCTTAGAGGTCTGTAGTACTGTTGTGGGCAGAGTTTGTAAAAGGGATGTAACTGTTTGGGTTCAAGTTTTATTTATATATTCAGAAAGATAACCATTTTGGTTAGCCTGTTTTCTTATTTCATTATTGTGTATCTTGTTTCATGTGTAAGTTTTCATTTTCGCTGATTTTCTCTGATGTTTGTATCACTAGGGTGCCCGGGGTAAGGCACCAGTTGCGGGCCCGTGGTCGGGTCGTGACAGATTACAATTCAAGTTGATTATTAGTTTAAGTCGTCGCATGTTGTATAAGAAGGAAATTGTAGTTGTTGAAGTTGTTTATGACTATATAACATGTTAGACCTTAGAACTTGGAATTGGAAAAGGATTGGAAAAGACTTTGAGTTGTTGTCTATATAGCCGAGAATGGCTTTAAATGTGGAACTACTTCGTATGAATTGTGGGGCGGAATTTTACACGTATTGTAAGGCGTGTAATCCCCTTTGATTGGTTGGTTGTATTGAGCCTTAAATGTGGCGTGTTGGTTATTGAATTCGGCCTTGAAAAAGGTGGCAAAGTATGTAGAAACAAAGGAAGTGCTGCCCGATTTTCCGTAGAATTAGAGACCGTATACTTAGTATTATTCTATGTTAGAGACTAGAAGTTGATAGTCATGTTGTGACCATTATAGGTTGACACTTCTACGTGCGGCGTATTCGGCTTAGCTTGTGGATTTAGCCGAAAAGGTATGTGAACTATCTCCTCTTCTAGCATGATTCTGTATGGTAAAGAAAGTATGTCCTACTCCTTAAATGATCCATTCCTTGGTTGTATTTGGATTGCCTAAAATAGAATTTGTTCTATGTACTTCCTTGATTGTACTTTGATGTTTAAATTGTAGGTTGTATAATCCATTGCCTTAGTGAAGTTTGGATTCTTAAGAGTGAAAGTATTTTACTTAAAGTACATAGAGTCTTGAATAGGAAGTGGTTTCCAAACCTTTTGGCTAGTGCCTTAGTTCCAAAACCTAAGGGTTGTTGTAATTACTTTAGGGGAGTTAAAGGAGTGATTTACTTAATTGTTTTAAAAGAGGAGAAATGACATGATTTAAGAGAAGTAACTTGTTTTAAAGGTGTGAGTTACTTGAGGTTTAATAGTAGAAGAAACTTGTTTTCTAAATATTAAGAGACTTGAAGTATTTTGAAAGTTAAGAACTTGATTTGTAAGTATGTGATACTTGGTTTTAAAAGTATAAGTCTCTTGGTTATAAAAAGGAATGAATATGTCTAAAACCATAAAGGGTTATAACGACTTTATGGGAAGTTGGTTATAACGGCTTTATGGAAGGTTAAGAAAGTTGTCTATTTTGATTAATGGGCATAAGTTGCCTAGATTGTGAAAATTTGAAGTTACTTGATTTCAAGCTTTGAAATGAGTTTTCTAAAAGTGTAGTAACTTACTTTGAAAAATAGACACACCTTGATACTACGGGTGTTAGTATCTTGGGGTTTTACATAAAAATGAGTCTTTTGAAAAGAATGTACGTACGTAGTACTTTGGCTTGTTTAATTGAGAATTATTCTATAAGTGCCTTGAGTTTATAAAATGAAAGTCTAAAGATTTTATGAATTTGCCTATGTGTGCTGGTGATAGCCTTCGAGTGCAAGTATTATGTTTTATTACGTTGTCGCGACTCTCGATTGGAGGGCCGGCTGTCTTGTTGTAAGGTTACTTGGACGTACCGACAATGATGTGGGATTCCACGGGTATGCTTCCATTATTTGTATTACTCCTTGGACATGCTTATACGATGTGGGATTCCGGGGCATGTGACCAGGAGGCGGGTTAGATTCCCGGATTCGTTTGTATTACCCCATGGTCATGCTTATGCGATGTGGGATTCTGGGGCATGCGACCACGTGGGATATTTTATTCCATGGATTGGCCCTCCATGAGCTTTAGTGACGCAGGATGGATCTGGTAGTTAGCTTTCGTACTTGCCCCCGTCGATTGATAGCGCAGTGGATCTCGTAGTTGGCTTCGCACTTGCCCCGTCAGTTCTATTACGCGATTTGGTACGATAGGCTCGTAGATAGCTTTCGACTTGCCCGGTCATATCTCGTGGCAGCCAGTGGATCCGTAGTTAGCTTTCGTACTTGCCCCGTCGATTGATAGCGCAGCCGGATCAGTAGTTGGCTTTCGTACTTGCCCCGCCGCTTTATGATGCAGTGGATCCGGTGGTTCGTTTTCCTACTTAGCGTCTGATTTTAGGACACAGGTGGGACTTGGTGTTCATCTATGCTTATTGGTGTTATATTATATCATGGACTGCCGGCAGTGAGGAAGGATTCCACGGGCATGATTGATATTATGGGCGTGAGACCCATGGTTATATTTTAGTAATGACTTTGAGGGCATGCGTCCCTGACTTGATATGACTGCTTATGTATTGTGTACTATAGGTTGGCTATCATACATGTCTCCTGTTTTGTATATCGTTATGATTTCATTCTGATATTTCCACTTCATACTTGGTACATTCTTCGTCGACCTCGCCCGAAGTGCGTTCATGCCGCACGTTTAGGTACGCAGTTTGGTGATCTGCAGGTATAGGACCCTGCTCAGAGATTTTGGATAGCTCCATCTGTTCAGGAGTTTATCTTTTTGGTATAGATCCTTCAGTACAGGCTTTTGTACAGTTATGGGTACGGCGGGGCCTTGTCCCGTCATAGTTCAGTAAAACTCTTAGAGGTCTGTGTTCATATGTGGGATTGGACTCATGTACAGTGTAGTGTCTTTTGATTATGTATATTATATGACAGCCTTGTCGGCTTTGCCCTTGCACGTATGTTGGTTTTAAAAAAAAAAGAGGTGTTATTTAAATTCCGCAGTTTACTTGTGTCAGTTAGGTAGAAGGGTTCCCAGGTAGGGCACCAGTCACGGGCCCGGGGTTCGGGGTGTGACAGTCTTGCTATGCTATGGGCACTTCCCTCCTTAAGGTTTCAACTAAGTTTTTCAATAATTTTTTGTCTCGATTTACCCCATTAACTCATATGCTTGTATCCTAACTTATGTTGTAATACATCATGTCATAGTGGTAAGGGACTGTTCGTATATAGCTTAAACCCATCAGTAAATAATCTGAAGAAGGGTATACCTGATGGTGCATCCTGCGGTGTCTCTGGACCCGGTCTCCTACCTAGAGCGTAGATACGATGCGGCCCAGTATTGGAGTTAGATTCTCCACCTCTGCCCCTACCTCGACCGGAAGAAGTCTGGAGTCATATCTTTGGGGCTCTTATTGAGGGTGACGATGCTGCTACCGAATTCTCAGGAACAATACTACCCACTCTTTGTGGGCAATCTCTAGCATAGTGCCCCGGATCACCACAAGTATTGCATACACCCTGACGACACCGTCTTATATGACATTTCCCACAAGTCGCACATCGAGGAGGGGGCATCACCTCTTGCCCTGACCTCGTCTGCTGCTGAGAACCTGATGCATAAGAACTTTGTCTCTGCCTAAGGGAAGTCTCTCTACCCTCTGAGATCCTTGAAACTGCAGAGGTGTACTATACTAGGGTCTGCTCTCGCTAGTGGAACCTCTATACTGACCTTCTGACCTAGCCCTCTTGGGCTGACTACTACTCTGCTCCGAGATAGCCTCTCGCTGGCGCCTACGATCCTCTGACCCTTGAGCATATGCCTGAATACGAGCTATATCCATACCTGGCTACATCGCTACTGCCATACAAGCCTCCTGCAACCCCGACTCTAATCCCATCACGTATCGGTGAACTCTATCTTCCATTTCCTGCACAATCAAAGTGGCATATCTGGCTAAAGAATCAAACTCCACACTATACTCTCTAACAGACATACTACCTTGTTGCAGGTTAAGGAACCTATCAACCCTTGTCTCCCTCAAGTCGGGTGGCATATAATGGCGCAAGAAGGAATCTGAGAATTCCTGCCAAGTCGGCGGAAGAGCATCCCTACCCCTTGATAATCTCCATGACTGAAACCAGTTAATCGCTATACCCTGCAATCTATAAGCAGCTAACTCAACAGATTCTGTAGCTGACACCTTCATCACATTTAAAGTACGCTGCATACTATCTATGAACTCTTGAGGATCAACATTAGGGTCCATGCCCTTAAACTCTGGGGGATCTAATGTAAGAAAATCTCGGGCCCTGGCACTAGAAGCCCTATCTGGATACTCATGACCCCTATCCTGCCGTCCAGCCTGGGTAGCAAGTATCTGAGTCAACAAACGGATAGCATCTCTTATCTCTCTCATCTCCTGACCCTGTGCATTCGGTTGAAGGACTGGAGGTACAGGTACTGGTGATGGAGCTGGGGCTGGATCAGGTGCCCCTCTTAGCTCCTCCGAAGGTGGGGAAGTAGGAGAACTCTGGGACTGAATGTGTATCCCAGTATAAGTTTGAGCTCTGGTAGACCTGGGGGCTTGGCTAACTGATTTGCCCTTCTGGTCTGCTGTCGCTTTACTCTTCCTAGTCATCATTGAAATCATACAAGATTATTAAATTAAGGACCTCACTTATGACACAGCTCTATTCGCACGATCTCTAAGATGAAAGAAGGAATGACACCCTATTAATGTCCTATAGCCTCCTGTTTATAGATGTGGTGCACAACACACCGATAAACAAGACTCTACTAGACACCGTCTGCGAACATGCCGAGGACTGTACTGCTCTGATACCACTTTTGTCACGATCCAACCTAGGGCCATGACGAGTGACCGAGCTTAACCTGCCTGATAACCCAACTTATGTTACATGTACTCACACATGGTATTCAATAGGGTCTTTGTAACTAAGTTTGGAAGCTGTAAATAGAATACCAAAGTCCAACTGTAACTCAAAACATCTCAAAACATACTTATATACGTAACATGTCACAAGGTAAGCCAACGAGGCTGCTGATACTTCTGTACAACAAAATAATGGCCGACAAGGCCAAACAATACTCATGACACCTATGTTGTCTGCAGACTACTAGAAGAGTATAACCGTGCATAAGTGATGGGACAGGGCCTCGTCGGACCCAGGATGTATACAAATAAAATTATACCAAAACAGGAACAGTCTCTGAAGCAAGTTGAGTTGTCTGACTCTCAATGCTGACTCCTCCTAGGTGGCTGTATCGTGTAACCGCATCCCTGAACCTGCGGGCATAAAACGCAGCCTCCGAAAAAAGGGGTCAGTACTGAATATATAAGGCAATACTGAATCATAAAACAAGGAAAAGCATAACAGTAAGCAAGTTTAGAAAGCAACCTGGAGTAATCTGGAACAATACTTTGAACCATGTCATATGGTCCCTTACACAAATTCTAGCATACTCAATATAAATATAGAATATCCTACTCGTAGCCACTTACGGCTAATAACACAATAGTCCCTTCGGACGGCCGCTTCCGGTGTAGTCATTATGGCGCCTTCGGGCAGCCGTTTCTGGCTTAGCTAGGGTGGCCCCTTCGGGCAGCCGCTTCCGGCTTAAGAATATCATAATCCAGCTGATTAGGTGGAACAATAACAATACACATGATATACAGTATGAATATGTAATGAATTTACAAAATGTTGCACCCCTTTCAGAGTGGTTTCTATTACAACTCCCTTTGGAGAGATTTTGAGAACAAGTTTTAGAGTTTCCTTCATTTACCATTTGCTTTTTAGTGAACGTGTAAGTATAATGTATCGCATAAGCTTCCTTCGAATTATCAACAAGAGTATAACATGAACGAAACAAGACATTGGATATCGACTCCACATCCAACTAAGAATAAAGGTACTTATGTTTTACATTCTTTAGGTATCATATAAAAGGGATCATGTCAAAATATGAAAGAAGGGTTAGCCTTACAAATCTTATTTATGCCTCAAGCTAATCCTCGAGTCCCTTCCCGAGCTTAATCAACTAAAATACCATCAACAATATAGGGATTAAGACTAGGCCAACAAGATTATTCTAACTAATTATTTATTTTGTCGCCTAACGGGATTTGGACAGCATCTCTCCTATAATCCTACCAACCCAACAATTCCAAATTAAGCTAATAACCAACAACAACAACAAATCTAACAATTTACAACAATAATATGACTAAACTCATCTTACAATTCTATACAAAACAGCACCTAAACCGCAACGCCTTAATATTCGATATACGATAATTATAACTATATTTCTAACACTTTAATCCGTTAAATCTCCACGTAATCATCTCAATAACAATGATGAGAAAATAATACATACCTTAACAGCAGCTCAACCACGAAAATATCATTCCTAAGTTCAATATTTAGCTTAAAACGACGACGACAACTCGTATTACACTTTATTCTTCACGAGCCTTGGGATTCGGGGCCTCGAACTTGATCGAACCCTTGCTTTATCTCTCTAACTCTCCTCACTCTCTCTCTCTCTAAAATATTCTAGATCTTTTGGCATGAAATGAGGAAGATAATGGGTGAAAATTTTCCTTAAATAGCCAAGGAAGTGGGCCTGACCCGACTTGGAGTCGGGTTGGGCCGAGCCCACTGCCAGTATGACCTTTCCTCCTTAAACGTCCATACCTTTTTAACTTTCATACCGTCAGGTGTCGTGACCTTTCCTCCTCCTTAAAACGTCCATATCGTCGGGTCGGGTCATGACATTTAGTGGTATCAGTGCAGTTCATCCTCGGAATGTCTACAGACCGTGTCTAGTAGAGTCTTGCGTATGGGTATGTTGTGCACCATACTTATATGCATGAGGCTACCGGAAATTTAGGATGTCGTCTTTTCTTCTTACTCTAAGATCGTGCGATAGAGCTATGTTATTAGGGTAATCCCTCTCTGACGAATTATTATGTTTTAAGCGATGCCTCCGAAGAAAGCGACAGCTTCCCAGAAGAGAAAATCAGTAGCATGAGCTACTAGCCAGATCCGGAGAGTTACCAGGTCCTGTACCCAGTCTATGCCTGAGACTGTACCCCAGTCGATGAGCTCGGCTACATCGCCACCTCCAGGGGCTCCAGTTCAGGGGGAAACATCACCAGCTCCCGAGGTCCCAGCACCTGAGCCTCCAGCTCCTCAGCCAGGGGCGGAGAAAAGTGCTATGAGAGATGCAGTTCAGCTTCTGACCAGATTAGTGGCAGGGCAGATTCGGGCATGGACTTGGAGTTGACCATAGAGCTGATAGTTTGAGGGTTCGTGACTTCTTGAGTTGTAATCCTCCAGCATTTTTTGGGTCAAAGCCCGAGGATGATCCGCAGGAGTTTATTCGGCAGATATAGCATACCTTGAGGATATTCAAGGCTTTTGAGACCGAGTATGTTGAGTTGGCTTCGTATCGATTGCGGGATGTAGCTACTAATTGGTATGAGTCTTGGGAGTTATCTAGGGGAGAGGCTTCTCCTCTAGTAGTATGGGATGAGTTTGCAGAGGCCTTCCTTGGCCACTTCCAGCCTCCAGAGATGAGACGAGCTAGAGTTGATAGATTCTTACACTTGAGGCAAAATGGCAAGAGCATTCGAGAGTATAGCCTTGAGTTTGACTCGTTGGCTAGATATGCGCCTACTATCATAGCTGATATGGCGGATAGAGTGCAGCGTTATGTGATGGGATTAGATCGCTATTTGATTGATGGTTGTATGGCAGTGGCTCTTCAGCCAGGTATGGATATTGTTCGGATATAGGCCTATGCACAGGGGGTAGAGGACCGACACAGAGGGCGTCAACTAGATAGAGATCACGACAGAGGTCAGCATAATAGGGCTAGGTCGGCTGGATACACTGGTGAGTTTCGAGGCGGGCAGCCTCAACAGCATGTTAGATATTCTTCCCAGCCAGCACAGAGTGCACCCCCACAGTCCACGGGTAGGAGGTTCGACCGCATAGGGTATTCAGGAGCTGGTCAGAGCTCCAGGGCTTCAGGTTCACATATGAACAGGAGTTCTAGTCAGTCGAGGCCACCTTTTCCTCGGTGTTCTCGGTGTGGTAGGTCCCATCCTGGGGAATGTCGTCTTACTACTGGTGCTTGTTTTTCCTACGGCCGTCAAGGTCATATAATGAGAGAATGTCCTTATGTAAGTGGTACAGGTGGTATGTATCGGCCTACTGGGTCGGTTGTTGGTTCATCTTCTTCTATAGCTATGCGCCCCGCAGAGCAGGGTGTTCATATGCCAGCAGGCCGTGGTAGAGGTCGTGGCGGATTTTCTATTTATGGCGGTCCCTCGAACCGCATATATGCTTTGGCTAGCAGGCAGAATCAGGAGGCGTCACCAAATGTGGTTACATGTATATTATCGACCTTTTTCCGAGACGTATATGTATTGATAGATCCAGGTTCCACCTTATCATATATATCTCCCTTTTGTTGCTAGTAGAATCGGAATAGAACCTAAGTTAATAGAACCATTTGAGGTAGCTACACCGGTAGGAGATTCCGTCATAGCTAAGCATGTATATAGAAATTGTTCGGTGGTTATATATAGTCGTCATACCATAGCAGATTGCTACACTGGTAGGTTGCTAGTTCAGCTGATATTTGGAGCACTCTACTTATTTTAGAGTTGCAGTCTGGTCGTGGTATGTTTTTCTCTTAGAGGCTTATAGATAAGTGTCTTGTGGTTAGTTATCATGCATGGCCCTGTCGGCCTTGGCATCATTATATAAATTGGGGTTTTCAGGTTAAAGATTTACCTAATCCTTCTCGGCTTAGTCCGTGGATAATATGGTTAAGTATGGATTGTGTGATCAGCGGTGCCCGGTAAGTTGGGTCCGGATGCTCGTCGCGGCCCTCTGGTTTAGGTCGTGATAGCCAATTTTCATTTACTAGCCTCGATTATTTCTAGGGCTATCAGTCGATCTTCATCTAGCTGATCTAATTCCATTTGCATGGTCTGTTGATACTCTTCTAATCTTAAAGAATTCTGTTTGGCCACCCGTAATGACTTAACATTAATCTCCAAAGGCAACACTGCATCCTGACCATAGGTTAGTCGATAAGGTGTTGTCCTAGTAGTTGTAGATTTAGTGTTTCTGATCGTCCAGACAGCTTCATCCAACGTGAGATGCCACACTGTCGGTTTATCCTCCACATTTTTACTGATAATGTCCATAATAAGTTTGTTAGCTGCCTCAGCTTGTCCATAATCATGTGCATAATAAGGTGAGGATATGATCATCTTGATCCCAAATTTTTCAGCGAAGGCTTCCACCCTAGAACCAGCGAACACCGTCCCTTGATCGGTTGTAATCGTCTCAGGAATACCATATCTATATATGATCTGATATTGGATGAACTAAATGACATCTATCTGATGAACCCTCTTCATTGGTTGTGCCTCTACCCATTTAGTGAAGTAATCGGTAGCCACAATAATGAAATTATGGCCCTTAGCCGATTGCGGGTGGATTTTGCCGATGAGGTTCATAGCCCATCCTTTGAAAGGCCAGGGCTTTACGATCGGGTGCAATAACTCGGCTGGTACCTGTTGGACTGGTCTATATTTCTGATATTCTTCACACCCTTTTGCGTACTGAAAGCAATCGACTGTGATTGTAGGCCAATAATAGGCATGGCAATAAATCAACAATTTCATCGTTGGACCGATTCTGTGTGATCCACAGATTCCTTCGTGGACTTCTCCCATGACCCTTAAGGCTTCTACTTTATCAACACACTTGAGTAGCACCCTGTTTACACTCTTTTTGTATAGATCATCATCAATGAGCACATACTTCAAGGCTCTCCTCTTAACTTTAATGTCCTTGTAAGTGGAAGGATCTTTTAAGTAGTCGATTAATACCTGCTTCCACGAGTCGATCTGGTCCACAGCTAGCACTTCGGCTGGCAGCTTATCATACTCTAAAGTGAGTAGAGACTTCTTAAAGCCAGAAGTTTCTTGTGCTAAGTCGTTAGCCTCAACATTCATGCCCCTAGGAACATAACTTAATGTAGATGACGTGAACCCGCTAAGTAATCTGCTAGCCGTTCTGTAACGGGCCAACAAATTTGGGTCTTTGCATTCATATTCCCCAGCCTGTTATTTGATACCCAGTTGAGAATCTCCACGAACATCGATGCACATCGCCTTCATAGAGGTTAGGAGTTTGAGTCCCAAGAGCATCATATTCGTCTTGGTTATTTGTCAATTCAAAATTCAACCGATAAGAGAACCTCCACATGAGGAGTTGGTAGAGCTTTTTTAATCTGGTCAAATGTTTATTGTTGTTCCAAGCCCCACACTAGCTCTTCTGACCCTTTAAGATTAAGCAGATTTGAGAAAGCCTTCATTTTTCCAGCTGAATTGGATATGAATCTCCTCAGAAAGTTGATATTCCCTAACATGCTTTGTAATTCTTTCTTCGTTCTGGGTGGTAGAGATTTCATAATTGCCCGAGCTTTGTTATGATATATCTCAATACCTTTCTTATGTACCAAGAAGCCAAGGAAGTTATCAGTAGATACTTCAAACATGCACTTGGCTAGATTCATTTGAAGGTTATGAATTTGCATTCTTTTTAGTTCTTGTTCGAGATCGGCTAAATGATTTTGAAGTCTTTAGACCTCACCACCACATCATCAATATAAACCTCCACAATCTTGTCGATCAAGTCATGGAAGATGGTGTTCATTTCCCTCTGATAAGTGGCACCGGCATTCTTCAGACCAAATGGAATAACTAACCACTCGTAAATGCCTAAGGCTCCTGAAAACCTAAAAGCAGTCTTGTGAATGTCCTCCTCGGCCACTGCTATTTGATTATAGTCGGAGTATCCATCCATGAATGTCAGCACGCCATTAGCGGCTGCCGAATCGACTAGCATATCGGTTATAGGCATAATGTATTCATCTTTGAAAGTGGCTAGGTTTAGGTTACTGTAATCAATACATACCCGAACCTTTCTGTCACGACCCGACCTCGGGCCCGCGACTGGTGCCTTACCCCGGGCACCCTAGTGATACAACATCAGAAAAAATCAGCGGAAATAAAAACTAAAACATGAAACAAGACATAAAATAAGAAACAGGCTAACCAAAACGGTCACCTTCCTGTATATATATATATCAAACCGAACAGTTAAATCCTTTATAAACCCTGCCCACAACAGTACTACAGACCTCTAAGAATGTAACAACAACTATGACGGGACAGGGCCCCGCCATACCCCTGAATGTACAAGTGCCTACAATGACAGGGGACTATACCAAAAGATAAGCCTCCGGAGAAACGGAGCTTCCCAAAGCGCTGAACTGTGATCCTATGAGCGAGGATCAACAACCGGTGTACCTCTACCTGCGGCATGAACGCAGCCCCCCGAAGGAGGTCAGTACAACAGGTACCAAGTATGTGAAACTGAAAATACTGTAATGAAATCATAACAGTCTATATAAAACAGGAGACATGTATGATAACCAAACTACAGTTCACAACATATAAGCAGTCATGTCAAGTCAGGGACTCACGCCCTCAAAGTCATCCCTCATGCCCGTGGAACTCCTTCCTCACTGCCGGCAGTCCACATATAAATCGTATGATACGTATAACATGTCTCGGCCCATCCCATGGGACTCGAGGTAGAATCGTATGGTATACATATCTCGGCCCATCCCATGGGACTCGAGGTAAAATCGTGTGGTATACATATCTCGGCCCATCCCATGGGACTCGATGTAGAATCGTGTGGTATACATATCTCGGCCCATCCCATGGGACTCGATGTAGAATCGTGTGGTATACATATCTCGGCCCATCCCATGGGACTCGATGTAGAATCGTGTGGTATACATATCTCGGCCCATCCCATGGGACTCGATGTAAAATCGTGTGGAATACATATCTCGGCCCATCCCATGGGACTCGAGGTAAAATCGTGTGGAATACATATCTCGGCCCATCCCATGGGACTCGAGGTAAAATCGTCCATAACATTTAAACCCTCTTTTAAGACAGATTAAGACAATACCATGCCTTCTTTTTAAACCAAACTAAGGCAATGTCATGCCTTCCTTTTAAACCAAAACACTTTCCCTTTTAAAGTCAAGTAACAATATTCTTTTCCAATAGTTTAAGTTGCATAACTTCAAATAATCAAGTCTCTTATTTTCGAAAGATTTCATAGTTCATAGTCTTAATCACTTAATAACGTAATCTCTTTTAAAACAATTTGAGTAACATATGCCTTATGTGTGAGTAGGTTATACTTGTTTATAATGATCTTATTAAAGCAGCCATGATCTAGAAAATGTAATACAATTTTGTCTTATCTTAGCTTCTATGCAGATGGAGGATTCTACTTGTTTTAATATAATTATTTGTCAATACATCTTCCTTTATTAACGCTGCAATGGGTTGTTCGATACTTATTCTCATTTCCGAAATCAATATAACATTATCCTTTTTAAAGACCAAGTACCAATTACTCATGAATGCGGTTTCACAACTTTTTAACACACCTTAAGTCCTTAACATTTCATATCAATTCATTTATAAGTTAAGTCTCTTATCTTTTAAGATCAAGTCTCTTAACTTCGAAAATCAACAAACCATTTTTTTACCTACATAAAGTCGTTATAACTAACTTCCCATAAAGCTATTATAACACTTTATGTTTTAAACTAACCAAATTCTTAGCACACGTACGTCTACCGTACTACATAGTTCACAACAATCATGCTAGAAAGGATAGGAAGAGGTTCACATACCTCGCGACGATTATCGACAATTAGCAAAACGCTCCAAGTACTTCAACTTCGTCGGCTACTCCTTAAGCCAAGTAGATTACGCCACATGTAGTACTTCAATCCTAAAATGGACATAGTACTTCTTGTCACGCCCCGAACCCCGGGCCCGTGACTGGTGCCCTACCTGGGCACCCTTCTACCTTAACAACTAAGTAAACTGCGGAAATTAAATAACACATTTTTTTTAAAAAAAACCAACATACGTACAAGGGCAAAGCCGACAAGGCTGCCATAATATACATAATCAAAAGACACTACACTGTACATGAGTCCAATCCCACATATGAATACAGACCTCTAAGAGTTTTACTGAAAAATGACGGGACAAGGCCCCGCCGTACCCATAACTGTACAAAAGCCTGTACTGAAAGAACTTATACCAAAAAGATAAACTCCCGAACAGAAGGAGCTATCCAAAAACTCTGAGCAGGGTCCTACACCTGCCGATCACCAAACAGCGTACCTAAACCTGCGGCATGAACGCAGCCCCCCGAAGGAGGTCAGTACGAAGAATGTACCAAGTATGTGAAACAGTAAGTACTGTAATGAAATCATAACAGTCTAAACAAAATAGGAGACATGTATGATAGCCAACCTACAGTACACAATACATAAGCAGTCATATCAAGTCAGGGACGCATGCCCTCAAAGTCATTACTAAAATATAACCATGGGTCTCACGCCCATAATATCAATCATGCCCGTGGGATCCTTCCTCACTGCCGGCAGTCCATGATATAATAATCCAATTACAGTACACTGTGCCTTACTAACAATGAGAGTAAATAGTGGTATACTTACAATATAAAATAGGAAGCTCACGATCAAAGCAGGACCACCCGCCCGCAGTATCATTAAGCAATCCTACACCTGGGACTATTTCACCCGCATAGGTCGCGTGGACCCGCATGAGGTATTCCTCGCATGGGACTATTTCACCCGCATAAGCCCTTACGGACTCGCATGAGGTATTCCTCGCATGGGACTATTTCACCCGCATAAGCCCTTACAGACTCGCATGAGGTATTCCTCGCATAGGCTGTATCCGCCCGCATGGGACTATTTCACCCGCATAAGCCCTTGCGGACTCGCATGAGGTATTCCTCGCATCGTGGGTAGCAAATCCACGGAATATGCAAATGCCACAAACCCGGGGAATGACCCCGAAATGAATGATATACCACTAGCACAAAACCGGCTATTACCAGCACACATAGGCAATTCTCAATTAAACAAGCCAAAGTACTTATCCAGGCACACATAGAATAATTCTCAATTAAACAAGCCAAAGTACTTATCAAGGCACACATAGAATAATTCTCAATTAAACAAGCCAAAGTACTTATCCAGACACACATAGAATAATTCTCAATTAAACAAGCCAAAGTACTACGTACGTACATTCTTTTCAAAAGACTCTTTTTTATGTAAAACCCCAAGATACTAACACCCGTAGTATCAAGGTGTGTCTATTTTTCAAAGTAAGTTACTACACTTTTAGAAAACTCATTTCAAAGCTTGAAATCAAGTAACTTCAAATTTTCACAGTCTAGGCAACTTATGCCTAATAATCAAAATAGACAACTTTCTTAACCTTCCATAAAGCCGTTATAACCAACTTCCCATAAAGTCGTTATAACCCTTTATGGTTTTAGACATATTCATTCCTTTTTATAACCAAGAGACTTATAATTAAAACCAAGTATCACATACTTACAAATCAAGTTCCTTAACTTTCAAAATACTTCAAGTCTCTTAATATTTAGAAAACAAGCTTCTTTTACTTTTAAACCTCAAGTAACTCACACCTTTAAAACAAGTTACTTCTCTTAAATCATATCATTTCTCCTCTTTTAAACCAATTAAGTAAATCACTCCTTTAACTCCCCTAAATTCATTACAACAACCCTTAGGTTTTGGAACTAAGGCACTAGCCAAAAGGTTTGGAAACCACTTCCTTTTCAAGACTCTATGTACTTTAAGTAAAATACTTTCACTTTAAGAATCCAAACTTCACTAAGGAAATGGATTATACAACTTACAATTTAAACATCAAAGTATCATCAAGGAAGTATATAGAACAACTTCTATATTAGGCAATCCAAGTACAAACAAGGAGTGGATCATTTAAGGAATATGACATACTTTCTTTATCTTAAGGAATCATGCTAGAAGAGGAGATAGTTCACATACCTTTTCGGCTAAATCCACAAGCTAAGCCGAATACGCCGTACGTAGAATTGTCAACCTATAATGGTCACAACAAGACTATCAACTTCTAGTCTCTAACGTAGAATAATACTAAGTATACGGTCTATAATTCTACGGAAAATCGGGCAGCACTTCCTTTGGTTATACTCACTTTGCCACCTTTTTCAAGGTCGAATACAATAACCAACACGCCACATTTAAGGCTCAAAACAACAACCAAACAAAGGGGATTACACGCCTTACAATACGTGTAAAATTCCGCCCCACAATTTAATACCTACTAAGTCCATAATCAAGCCATTCTCGGCCAACTTAAACAACAACACAAGTCCTTTCCAAATTCTTTTCCAATTCCAAGTTCTAAGGTCTAACATGTTATATCGTCATTGTTACACCCCGTAATTCCAAGAGGATGAGATGAGAACGTACGAAAGGAAATAAGATTCGAAGTTGGAAAAAGAAAAAAAAGTTGGCAGAATATTTTTGGACAGTTTTTCAGGCAACTTGGAAGCAGTATATCTCCTAGTATAATTGGGGTTTTTAGGTGTTTCAAAAGCCTAATATGAAGTTCATTGAGTCTAGTTTCCAACGCAACAAACCGCTCGTCAATAGGACATCGGAGTAGAAAGTTATGGACGTTACAAGATCGGCTGACAGAACAGACAGGGTCAGGCGCCGCGGCTCCAGATGTAGCGCCGGGGCGCCGGAAAGCCTGAAATTGTCTGAAATTGCAGAGCCATGGCGCCGGCTGCAGGGCCGCGGCGCCGGGGCGGGATTTTTGCGGAAATAGGGTAAAAATAGAAGATATTTGTTGTAAAGGACCCCTGGGTGGGTGACAAGTGTCCCCCCAACTTGTGGAACAAGATAAAGGCTATATAAGACATGTCTTGCTAGATTTAAATCATTTGCAAGACTTCACCCAAATCTTCTCTTCTTTTCTCTTCTCTTCTCTCTCAAATGGTTAAAACCCTAGGCCTAAATGAGATTTTTGGAAAGGCAACAAGAAGGAAATATGTTGGCAAGCTTGTAGGGGATTAGTAGAGATGATTTTAGCGGGAAGAAGAATTTCAAAAAGAGGAGCTAAAGTTGCTAAGGATCGACTTGTAATCTTGGAGCATTTTTTGGGCTAAATGAGGTATAATCTTCGTCTTACTTTTGTAATTGAAGATTCCATGTTATTATAAGTTAGAAATGATCATGTGATATGTGTTATGAAGATTGATAAGTGTTATGGAAATTTGGAAGCTCAAATCCGAAAATGACATGTTAAGCCATTTGAAATTGAAATACAAATTGGTCGATAATTAGAATCGTCGCATGTTTACCTACTTGAGGATTGTAGTAGTTATAATCAATTGTGGCTAGATAACATGTTATATTAAACCACTTGGATTGAAAAGGGATTGGAAACGAATTTGTATTGTTGTCCCTAATTTGCCGAATGGACATTGTATTTTGGACTTGTGTGATATCAATTGTGGGGCGGAATTTTACACGTCTTGTAGGCGTGTAATCCCCTATTGTTAACTACTTTGTTGAGCCTTAAATGTGGCGTGTTTGGTTATTGAATTCGGCCTTGAAAAAGGTGGCAAAGTATGTAGAAACAAAGGAAGTGCTGTCCGATTTTCCGTAGAATTTAGTGACTTTGCACTTAGAATATTCTACGTTTGAAGTAAGAAGTTAATAGACGTACTATGGTCATTATAGGTTGACATACTACGTACGGCGAATTGGACTTAGCAAGTGGATTAAACCGAAGAGGTATGTGGAACTTTCTTATCTCTTGAGCATGAATAAGTTGTAAATGTATAGTACGGTAGACGTACAAGATTTTGACAATCTAGGTCCATTTGATATCCTTTACTAGTTTTATGAATGGTCAAGTCGGGTGAGTTAGGAGATTAACTCGCTTCTTTGAAAGTATTAAGGATGTCTTAAGTTTTATTAAAGTTAAGGGACTTGAAGAGTTTTAAAGTATGTGATACTTGTTCCGTTTTAAATGTATAAGTCTCTTGGATAGGAAATTGTATTTGGCTAAAGTATAAAGTGAATGTAACGACTTTATGGGAAGTTGGTTATATTTGCTTTATGGAAAGATAAATGACTTGATTGTAATGAAAAGGCAATTTGATTTTAAGGCATCAATTGCCTAAGGTTTTATAAGAAAAGGAGTCACTTGATTTAGAAACCTAACTTTATTTCTAAAGGTATTGTGACTTGTCTTGAAAAGTAATTTTGACTTGATACTACGGCTAATAGTATCTTGGAGGTTTTATATGAAGGGGAGTCATTTTTTTAAAAGAGTGGAAGTATGTAGTACTTTGGGTTAAATTCCCGGATCTTTATAAAAGACATGTTAGTGCCTTAAGTAAACTAAAATGAGAGTGTATGTGAACAAGAATAATAAGAAGTTAGGGGGGATTCTTAACTTGCTTATATATTGTATGATAGCCGGTTTTGTGCTAGTGGTATATTATTCATTACGGGGTCATTCCCCGGGCTTGTGGCATTTGCATATTCCGTGGATTTGCTACCCACGATGCGAGGAATACCTCATGCGAGTCCGCAAGGGCTTATGCGGGTGAAATAGTCCCATGCGGGCGGATCTGACCTATGCGAGAATACCTCGTGAGTCCGTAAGAGCTTATGCGGGTGAAATAGTCCCACGAGGAATACCTCATGCGGGTCCACGCGACCTATGCGGGTGAAATAGTCCCGAGTAGGATTGCTTAACGATCTGCGCGGGCGGGTGGTCTGCTTTGATCGTGAGCTTCCTAGTTTATATTGTAAGTATACTACTATTTACTCTCATTGTTAGTAAGGCCGTGTCTTCGTTAATTGAGTTATCATACATCTCCGCTTTATTATAGACTTATGATTTCATTACTGACTTTCGGTTTCACATATTCGGTACATGTTGTCTTGACCTCGCGGGGCTGCGTTCACGCCGCAGTAGAGTCTGAGTTCTTGATCCTCGCTCTTAGGATCACCGCTCACCGTTGAGAAGCTCCTTTATTCGAGGCTTATCCCGGTATTGTCGGTTGTTGTACATTCAGGGTATGGCGGGGCCTGTCCCTTGAGTTGTTATTCTTAAGTGCGTAGTCACAGTGTGGTTTGGGTTGTAAAGAAAAAAAATGTACTATTTTATTTGTATAGTTTACGGAAGGTGGCCTTATCGGCTAGCCTGTTGTTATTTTATGTTTAAGAATTTTATCAGTTGTGTATGTTCTGTTGCTATTCTCACGATGTATCGAAAAGTGCGGGTAGGGCACGATCGCGAGCAGGTCGGTCGTGACAAAAGTGGTATCGAGCGATTAGTCCTCGGAAAGTGTCTCTGACCGTGTCTAGTAAGTCTTGATTATCGGTGTGTTGTGCACCACATCTATAATCAGGAGGCTGCAGGACATTTAGGATTGGTTTCCATTCTTCTCACTCTAAGATCGTGCGATATAGCTGTGTGGTTAGGGTCGTCTCTCCCTAACGAGTTATGTTGATTGCAGCTACGAGAAAGCGTGATGACCAGGAAATATTATGTGGATTGCGTATCCAGGTTGGTAATGTTTGTAGTATAGTTGGTATTGGGACATACAACTATACAGATTTATGTATGGGGGTCACATATGTGTCGCCTAGGATGATTTTAGATTACCGTGATTTGGTAAGGACTAAATAAATAAGGGAAGGTATGAACAGTTAAGGAACTCTCATTATGGTTTTACGTGCTAATTTGAGATAATTAGGTGATGATGAGTTGTGTGAGAATGAAATGGACCCAAGAGGTTAATTAAGGGACTTAATGGAAGACTATGTTAATAGATTGAGCTACGTAGTGGGATTTGAGAATGGTGCGGGTGAGATCCGTATGGAGTAAGTATGGTTGTTGTGGACAAGACAACCCGATTATAGTATATGAGAAGTTAGTGTACCGTTTATGGGGTGGGATCGGTTGATAGTAGTCATACGTGGCGAGTCACGCAGTACAAGCAGAGTCTTGTTAATTGTTTCTGGGTTCGTGGGCGTGTTCCACCGGTTCCAGTTGTGAGCCGGAATGGGCCTTATGTTGTTTAAAATAGTAACTCCAAAGATTGGAGTCCCGAATCTGTATGAAGGTTATGTACGAATGCTAGTATAAGTTGGAAGTACAGAAAGAGTACGACCAGTGAAAAAGAGAGCAACCAAGTGTAAAGAAATGGAGCCTAAATCCATGAGGACCTTTCATGGTGACTACACCCGTGAGTGTTGGGTGGTAGCTGAGCGGGTAGATAATAATTACCGGTAACGATACAGTCGTTGGACCCTAGCGAACCTAGCGAGTTATGACAGACGTTGAGGTCATTATGATGAACTAGTTGGCCTCTTGTTATGCCAACGTGGACTACATAGAGAGATTGATTCGGTACAGTTCGTGGCGGTTTGCCATCGAGTGGAAAGGAAGAAAAGTGGTGGTAACCAGTGAATTATCCTTCCTTCTTCGACATTGTTGATTTTAATAAGTCTGTGTGACTTGTTCATTTGAGGTAAATTGACGCAGAAAGTAAGTAATAATTGAATTTGAAGGAATTTATGTTAAGTGCCCTTGGAAGTACTTGGAGTTGGTTTGGTGTGGCGGTCAGGGCCACGACCTTCCGGATAATTTAAGGAAAGTGTGCAAGGCATGAATAAAATAGGTATGAGTGCTGCCGGCAGAAAGCTGAGGGCATCTTTGGTAGGTTTTGAAAATCTACATGACTTTAAGGCGGTGCGTGATGATTAGATATTTACTGGACCGCAAGAGGACCCTGTGATTAGGGTTGTGACTCCAAGGAAAGTTTAAGAAATGGAGATAAGTTCTCTCCCCCACGTAAAAGGACAGTTTTACGTATTATGGGGTTATGTGTACCCATGTTGCTAGACGCAGGATATGAGACTGGTAAGGTCTTCGCTATCGTCATGCCATAGGTTACAGTTGTAGATAACCGGGGGGAAAAGTGTTGTGTTGGGGTAATTAAGAACGACGTACGAATTGGTCGAGGAAGTATCGTAAAGATATAAATGCAGGTTGTACGCATGTATGAAACTGTACGATTATGAATCAAGATAGAAATACTTTTGCTAATAATAAGCCTAAGGTAAGGATATGGCCAGAATGATAAAGTAGAATACGACTATGGTTATGTAAGTTGCACGAGATATGACTACCCCAGACTAGTGTAAGACCATTAGTAAATAATGGGTAGTAAGAACACCTCGAGGAAAGGTTGTAGCATCGGGTTACTAAGTGAATGTAACGACTTTATGGGAAGTTGGTTATATTTGCTTAATGGAAAGATAAATGACTTGATTGTAATGAAAAGGCAATTTGATTTTAAGGCATCAATTGCCTAAGGTTTTATAAGAAAATGAGTCACTTGATTTAGAAACCTAACTTTATTTCTAAAGGTATTGTGACTTGTCTTGAAAAGTAATTTTGACTTGATACTACGGCTAATAGTATCTTGGAGGTTTTATATGAAGGGGAGTCGTTTTTTTAAAAGAGTGGAAGTATGTAGTACTTTGGGTTAAATTCCCGGATCTTTATAAAAGACATGTTAGTGCCTTAAGTAAACTAAAATGAGAGTGTATGTGAACAAGAATAATAAGAAGTTAGGGGGGATTCTTAACTTGCTTATATATTGTATGATAGCCGGTTTTGTGCTAGTGGTATATTATTCATTACGGGGTCATTCCCCGGGCTTGTGGCATTTGCATATTCCGTGGATTTGCTACCCACGATGCGAGGAATACCTCATGCGAGTCCGCAAGGGCTTATGCGGGTGAAATAGTCTCATGCGGGCGGATACAGCCTATGCGAGGAATACCTCATGTGAGTCCGTAAGAGCTTATGCGGGTGAAATAGTCCCATGCGAGGAATACCTCATGCGGGTCCATGCGACCTATGCGGGTGAAATAGTCCCAGGAGTAGGATTGCTTAATGATACTGCGGGCGGGTGGTCCTGCTTTGATCGTGAGCTTCCTAGTTTATATTGTAAGTATACTACTATTTACTCTCATTGTTAGTAAGGCACTGTGTACTGTTAATTGAGTTATCATACCTGTCTCCAGTTTTATTATAGACTTATGATTTCATTCTGATTTTCGGTTTCACATATTCGGTACACGTTGTTATCGACCTCCTTGGGCTGCGTTCACGCCGCAGTAGAGTCTGAGTTCTTGATCCTCACTCTTAGGATCACTGTTGGTGTTGAGAAGCTCCTTTATTCGGAGGCTTATCCCCGGTATTGTCGGTTGTTGTACATTCGGGGTATGGCGGGGCCTGTCACTTGAGTTGTTATTCTTAGAGGTCTGTAGTCACAGTGTGGTTTGGGTTGTAAAGAAAAAAAATGTACTATTTTATTTGTATAGTTTACGGAAGGTGGCCTTATCGGCTAGCCTGTTGTTATTTTATGTTTAAGAATTTTATCAGTTTTGTATGTTCTGTTGCTATTCTCTGATGTATACCGAAAGGGGTGCGGGTAGGGCACCGATCGCGAGCGGTCGGGTCGTGACAAAAGTGGTATCGAGCGATTAGTCCTCGGAAAGTGTCTGAGGCGTGTCTAGTAGAGTCTTGATTATCGGTGTGTTGTGCACCACATCTATAATCAGGAGGCTGCAGGACATTTAGGATTGGTTTCCATTCTTCTCACTCTAAGATCGTGCGATATAGCTGTGTGGTTAGGGTCGTCTCTCCCTAACGAGTTATGATTGTTTGCAGCTACGAGAAAGGCAGCAGTGACCCAGGAAATATTATGTGGATTGCGTATCCAGGTTGGTAATGTTTGTAGTATAGTTGGTATTGGGACATACAACTATACAGATTTATGTATGGGGGTCACATATGTGTTGCCTAGGATGATTTTAGATTACCAGGATTTGGTAAGGACTAAATAAATACCGGGAAGGTATGAACAGTTAAGGAACTCTCATTATGGTTTTACGTGCTAATTTGAGATAATTAGGTGATGATGAGTTGTGTGAGAATGAAATGGACCCTTAAGAGGTTAATTAAGGGACTTAATGGAAGACTATGTTAATAGATTGAGCTACGTAGTGGGATTTCGAGAATGGTACGGGTGAGATCCGTATGGAGTAAGTATGGTTGTTGTGGACAAGACAACCCGATTATAGTATATGAGAAGTTAGTGTACCCGTTTATGGGGTGGGATCGGTTGATAGTAGTCCCGCTACGTGACAGGGTCACGAGGGTACAAGCCCGAGTCTTGTTAATTGTTTTACGGGTTCGTGGACGTGTTCCACCGGAACCAGGTTGTGAGAGCCGGAATGGGCCTTATGTTGTTTAAAATAGTAACTCCAAAGATTGGAGTCCCGAATCTGTATGAAGGTTATGTACGAATGCTAGTATAAGTTGGAAGTACGGAAAGAGTACGACCAGTGAAAAAGAGAGCAACCAAGTGTAAAGAAATGGAGCCTAAATCCATGAGGACCTTTCATGGTGACTACACCCGTGAGTGTTGGGTGGTAGCTGAGCGGGTAGATAATAATTACCGGTAACGATACAGTCGTTGGACCCTAGCAGACCTAGCAGAGCTGTTATGACAGACGTTGAGGTCATTATGAGTACGAACTAGTTGGCCTCTTGTTATGCCAACGTGGACTACATAAGAGAGATTGATTCGGTACCAGTTCCCGGTAAGCCGGTTATCGAGTGGAAAGGAAGAAAAGTGGTGGTAACCAGTGAATTATCCTTCCTTCTTCGACATTGTTGATTTTAATAAGTCTGTGTGACTTGTTCATTTGAGGTAAATTGACGCAGAAAGTAAGTAATAATTGAATTTGAAGGAATTTATGTTAAGTGCCCTTGGAGGTACTTGGAGTTGGTTTGGTGTGGCGGTCAGGGCCACGACCTTCCGGATAATTTCAGGAAAGTGTGCAAGGCATAAATAAAATAGGTACGAGTGCTGCCGGCAGAAAGCTGAGGGCATCTTTGGTAGGTTTTGAAAATCTACATGACTTTAAGGCGGTGCGTGATGATTAGATATTTACTGGACCGCAAGAGGACCCTGTGATTAGGGTTGTGACTCCAAGGAAAGTTTAAGAAATGGAGATAAGTTCTCTCCCCCACGTAAAAGGACAGTTTTACGTATTATGGGGTTATGTGTACCCATGTTGCTAGACGCAGGATATGAGACTGGTAAGGTCTTCGCTATCGTCATGCCATAGGTTACAGTTGTAGATAACCGGGGGGAAAAGTGTTGTGTTGGGGTAATTAAGAACGCGTCTGAATTGGTCGGAAGTATCGTAAAGATATAAATGCAGGTTATGCATGTATGAAAGCTGCGATTATGAATCAAGATAGAAATACTTTGCTAATAATAAGCCTAAGGTAAGGATATGGCCAGAATGATAAAGTAGAATACGACTATGGTTATGTAAGTTGCACGAGATATGACTACCCCAGACTAGTGTAAGACCATTAGTAAATAATGGGTAGTAAGAACACCTCGAGGAAAGGTTGTAGCATCGGGTTACTAAGTGAATGTAACGACTTTATGGGAAGTTGGTTATATTTGCTTAATGGAAAGATAAATGACTTGATTGTAATGAAAAGGCAATTTGATTTTAAGGCATCAATTGCCTAAGGTTTTATAAGAAAATGAGTCACTTGATTTAGAAACCTAACTTTATTTCTAAAGGTATTGTGACTTGTCTTGAAAAGTAATTTTGACTTGATACTACGGCTAATAGTATCTTGGAGGTTTTATATGAAGGGGAGTCGTTTTTTTAAAAGAGTGGAAGTATGTAGTACTTTGGGTTAAATTCCCGGATCTTTATAAAAGACATGTTAGTGCCTTAAGTAAACTAAAATGAGAGTGTATGTGAACAAGAATAATAAGAAGTTAGGGGGGATTCTTAACTTGCTTATATATTGTATGATAGCCGGTTTTGTGCTAGTGGTATATTATTCATTACGGGGTCATTCCCCGGGCTTGTGGCATTTGCATATTCCGTGGATTTGCTACCCACGATGCGAGGAATACCTCATGCGAGTCCGCAAGGGCTTATGCGGGTGAAATAGTCCCATGCGGGCGGATACAGCCTATGCGAGGAATACCTCATGCGAGTCCGTAAGGGCTTATGCGGGTGAAATAGTCCCATGCGAGGAATACCTCATGCGGGTCCACGCGACCTATGCGGGTGAAATAGTCCCAGGAGTAGGATTGCTTAATGATACTGCGGGCGGGTGGTCCTGCTTTGATCGTGAGCTTCCTAGTTTATATTGTAAGTATACTACTATTTACTCTCATTGTTAGTAAGGCACTGTGTACTGTTAATTGAGTTATCATACCTGTCTCCAGTTTTATTATAGACTTATGATTTCATTACAGTACTTTCAGTTTCACATATTCGGTACATGTTGTACTGACCTCCTGTCACGACCCGACCTCGGGCCCGCGACTGGTGCCCTACCTGGGCACCCTGTTCAAGTATACATCAGAGAATAGCAGCGGAACATACATGAAACTTATAAAATAAAATAACGAGAAATTAAACCACAGGTTAGCCGATAAGGCTACCTTCCTGGACACATATACATATACATAACAACAGCAGTCACATCCCTTTCCTTTTACAAACCAACCCACAATATGTAACTACAGACCTCTAAGAATTACAACTGCGGCGGGACAGGGCCCCGCCATACCCCTGAATGTACATAAGTCTACCACATCAGGGAAACCGTACCAAAAGATAAGCCTCCGGAGTGAAAGGGGCTTCTTTCCAAAAACTGAACAGAGATCCTAAGAGCAAGGATCACCAACCTGCGTACCTATCACCTGCGGGCATGAACGCAGCCCCCCGAAGGGGGTCAGTACAACAGGTACCGAGTATGGAACAGAAATAAAATGCAATAACCAAATCATATCTGTATAAAAGAATGTCCTTTTAACTCCTGAAATCAATCATATATTAACCGTTCCTTTCCTTCTTTCAATAAAATTTAACAACATATTCTTACATACATACTTAAGAGTTTAATCCATCTTTTCACATAACTTACATATCTTACATAACATAATCCGCCCATTTGCGGGCACGGTGTCTTGATGAATCATGTGACATAACCCGCTGTGGGGCTCGGTGTCTTGTGGAATCATGTAGCATAATCCGGCCGCTTTGTGGGGCTCGGTGTAAGATGACGTAACCCGACGATGTGTAGGCTCGGGGTAATATGGCGTAATCCGGCCTATGTGTAGGATCGGTGTATCTCATAACGTGTCCGCCTATTTGTAGGCTCGGTGTATCTCATAACGTGTCCGACCTATTTGTAGGCTGGGTGTGATTTTTCCTTACGTAACATTTTTAAACCATCTTTTCACTTCTTCTTAAGTCGTCATAACAACTTCCCATAAAGCTATTATAACAACCATTCATTTTAGAGAACTTATGTCACTTTTATTCTTACAACATTTAGGAAGCGGGATCCAAAGATACTACGTACATACATACTTAAAAGAATCGTACGCTTAAAACTTCATAATCCTTAAAAGACAATCAAAGTTCTTAGTCTTCAAACTTCATAACATACTTCCTTTAAAGCCCAATTACTTATACAAAAACATATAAAGTTCCATACCTTCCAAAACCAAGTAATTCATTCCCTTAAAATCATATAACTTCCACTTTTAAAATCAATCCCCTTTTCACATATAAATTCAAGTCATTTTCGAACATAAAATCCACTTACTTTAAACAAATCAAGACACATAGCCTTTAAATCAAATCTCATAACTTCCTAACCGTTCTTACCAACGTCTCCCATAAGACCTAGTAAGGACTTAGGACAATTTAAACATACTCTTAACTTAGATTCAACAATGTAAATACTTCTTAACTTCTAAGAGTAGAAGGAATCTTGAAATACTATCACATGGATATTTCATACGTAGGATCATGCCAAGGAAAGAAGAGGTTCACATACCTCGCGACGATTGTCGACAAGTAGCAAAATGCTCCAAAGTACTTCAACCTTGAGCTATTCCATTCTTCAAGTAGGATACACTATACTTAGTACTTCAACCTATAATGGTCACGACGTCCATTAACCTCTTATTTCAAACGTAGAATATTCTAGGTGCTAAGTCGCTAAATTCTACTACGGAAAAATCGGACTGACACCTCCTTTGTTTCTACTCACTTTGCCACCTTTTCAAGGCGAAATACAATAACCAAACAGCCCCAATTGGCTCACAACAATAAAGAAGGTAGTCCAATACAAATGAATAACTAAACAGCCCCAATTGGCTCACAATTTAGAAAGTAGTCCAATGCAAATGAATAACAAACTAAAAGTCCAAATTCGACCACCTAGACTTCAACCATACCAATACTTATCAAATTTCCATTTCAATCCAAATTGTTAATCATAACATGATATCAAGTCGCATTTGATTAAAACTACCACAATCTTCAAATCAATAACATGCGACGATTCTAATAACGACTAAATTGAAATCCAACTTAACATGGCTTACATTACATTCCGGATTTCCAAGGCTACAATCAATCCACAATCCTTATAAACTTCTACATATCAACTTCATGCTAGCAACACGTAAAGCTAACAACAACAGTATAAATATATAATCTTGTAACACATTAAAGGACAAGATTATACCTCAACGAATCTTAATCCAATTCCAATACGAAGTCGCTCCTAGTAGTTTAGAACCTCTCCAAGACAATTCAATCCGCTCGTTGAGACCCTTAGAACCATACCAACAACTTTCCTTCAACTTCCAATCCAAAACCTAGAAAGACCCTTAGGTTTTCGTTTTGCGACTAACCCGTAAACTACTTTTTTTCCAAGATTTTTCTATTGAGATATGCTTACAATACACATAGGAACCTTGGTTTAAAGTGTGGAGCTTAAAGAACAAGAAACGAAATTTTTTCTTCTTGGAAGTGAGCTTGGCCGAGAGCACCTCAAGGTGTAGCACAATATTTGTGGAAATTTTTCTAAGTATGGAACTAGTCTTGCAATGTGAATGAATATATAAAACATTGGAGGGGGTAGATTAGAACACTTGTGAGGTTTGGATGAGTTTCTACTAAATATCAAGTCTATGTGGGGTCATATATAACTCATTCTTGCTAATATCCATAGCTACAACAATAAGTAAATCTCAATTACTAAAACGACAAGATTTATACCTTTATAAGCCCTTAAAATTTCCAAGATTCAGAGTCGCGCCTTCGTAATTCTTAGCTCCTTTCCTTAGGTTCCAATCCGCTCCAAGCACTCCTTAGAAGCCTATGAAGAACCCATCTTCAAGTTCCAACTTCAAAGTTGAAGAACTCCTTAAGTTTCCGCCTTGCGACTAACGTGAAAACGTCGTTTTTCCGAAATCTTTCTATTGAGATATCCTTACAATACCCTTAGGGACATTGGGTTAAAGTCTTGTGAATAATGGATCAAAACTACAAATTTTTCTTGTGAGGAAAGTGTCAAACCCGAGAGGTCTTCTTGAAGAACACAAGGTTCTCTAATTTTTCTAAGTGTTCAAGACTAGTCTTGCACTAGTAGTAAGCTTATATAACACATTGGAGGGCTTGGATTAACACACTTGTGGTCTAGGATGAAGAGCAATTAATGTAAAGCCAAGTGGACAAGTTGACTTGGTCAACAATCTCAAGCTAGCAAGACTTATCTTCCATGATGGTAAATGACCATTTTACCCTTACAAATTTTCGTCCAAGGCCATGTGGGGGGGGGAGGTGCCACGTGTCACCCTCCCATTCGTCCATAAAATTCCATAACCCTCGTGGGCCCCGCAAAACGTAAAATTCCTCGGGTGGGCCCCAGTGACCAAATCCGTAAAAATAAATTTCCATAATGTTAATAAGTTTCATACTCTTCAAATAATACATTTTGAGAATCCAATTCTCATCAACGAACATCTTTCCTTTCCGACGTTCGGAAGATTTTCCGTCGGAAAAACAATTCTTCCTTTCGTACTAATTTCCAAGTCTTGATTCCTTACATACCTTCTCTTATACATGTCCTGAACTTACGGCGTGTAACATTCTTCCCCCCTTAGAAACATTCATCCCCGAATGTTCTTAGTCGGTTTTCAAGCTATACAAACTCCGGCATAAACTCTATACTATGCCTAACAGTCAATACTCCACAAGACCAACGATGCCAAACATGGCCACCACCTAACATACGTAAACATATCAATGGACCTTCCGTCCGCGACCCCTTCTCACAAAACTCGAAGGTTACAGTCTTCTAAAACACGTGATCTTTAGAGGTTCTTTTATTTTCTTACTTTTCATACTTTCTCGTACTTCCAACTTATTTAGTAAACGTACAACATCTCAAATATTGTTTCGTTTCCCCAATCCTTGGAGTTACTAACCAAACTTGGCCATATTGTTACTTACATTCCCGTTAAGGCTCTTCTCGACCCTTACGACCTAGTTCCGGTGGAACGCATCCACGAACTCGTACAATGATTAACTAAACTTGGGCCTGGCGTCCTCGGGACCCTACCACATAACGGGACCATATCTAATTGACATCACCCCATTCCATACTATCGACGGACCCGAAATGAGTCCATAACCCGACCCAGCATCACACTTAACTTCTCGTTCTTAGTCTGAAATAAATCTCTCTCTTATCTCAAGGTACTTCTCACCCTATCCCCCCTATTCACTAGAGGTTCGTCACATAAGCCAAAGTATTTCTACTGTACAATCCTTCCCTATTGGTCTTTACACTGTTACGGGATAACTACAACTTGTGAACTCTACACAACTATAGTCTCAGTTCACTTACCGTTCTTGTCAACATTCTTAACTTTTCACTTTACTAATCAAAGTATTCCTACCTCTGGGGGTACTATCACTTACAACTGCTAGCAACAAAGGGAAAACATATATGCTAGGGCGAAATCTGAATCTATCAATGCACGTATGATTCCAAAGAATCGAAATATACATGTAACCCCATGCGATGTCGCCTCCTGATCCTGTCCAGTAGTCACGTCATCTCTGCGGTTCGAAGGACCGCCAGAACTATAAACTCCACCCTGACCTCTACCACGGCTGGCTGACATCTGAACACCCTGCCCTGGGGGACGCACAGTTGTGGAGGAAAGGGAACCAACTACCGGCCTCATAGGCTGAGCCACCTCACCGGTGCTCCTTCTAAAAGGACATACCCTCAGAATATGGCCCGGACGGCCACAATAAAAACAAGCACTTGTGCCATAACGGCATTTCCCCAAATGACGCTTACTACATCGGAAACACTGAGGAAAAAGTGGCCTCGACTGAGAAACTCCTCCGCTCTTTTGAGAACCTCGACCCCTGGAGCTTGGACCGGCTCCTAAATACCTTGTGGGTCCAATATCCCACCTGTGAACTGCGGGGGTATGTACTGGGTAGGCTGGGACGAATATCTCACTCATTCTTGAAATCGCTCGTCCAAAAACTCACCGGGATAACCAACCGGTCTAGCCCTCTTACGCTGATCTCCGCGTTGGCCCTCTACTCTCTGTACACCTGTCGGTACTGGCCGAATAACCTCCTGCTGATGAAACTGTAGCACCGCTATCTTGGTCAATAACATAACTGCTTCCCTCATGACCTTATAGTCTTCTCCTGGCGAAACTGGAGGCCCCGTCTTTGGGATCTCAAAACTGGCGAGAAGAACTTCGCCGTGCGGCCTGACATCCGGTATACCACAGGCATAAGCCCTATCAACTCTCCGAGTCATGGTAGCTCATGCTACTCCTTTGCCCTTGTGGTATTGTTGCCCTCGCGGAGGCATAATCGTAACACAAAAATTACGTCGAGAGGAATTATCTTACTAACACGACTCATGTACGATCTTAGAGTGAGAAGAATAGAAACCAACTCTAAATGTCATGTAGCCTCTGTTTATGGGTGTGGCGCGCAACACCGATAATCAAGACTCTACTAGACACGGTGCGTAGACATTCCGAGGATCGCTCACGATACCACTGTCACGCCCGAACCGGGCGTGGCGGTGTCACGACCGACCGGGCTCGCGGCGGTGCCCTACTGGGCACCCGCGTATACATCGAGAGAATAGCAATGAACATACACAACTTATAAAAATGCTTAAACATAAAATAACAACAAAGCTGGCGATAAGACCACCTTCCAGTAAAATATACGTAATAAAACAGTACATTTTTTTTTACAACCCAATCCACAAATGTGACTACAAACCTCTAAGAATAACAAGCGTGACGGAATGAGCCCCGCCATACCACGAATAAACAACAACCAACCATACCAGGGATAGGCCTCCGGAGTAATGGAGATTCCCAATAGCTGAACAGTGATCCTATAAGTGAGGATGAGCTACATGTATACTCTACCTGCGGCATGAACGCGGCCCAGAAGAGGTCGATGCAATGTACCAAATATGTGGCCCGAAATGCGTAATGAAATCATAAGTCTATAATAAAGCGAAGGCGGGTATGATAACTCGATTAACGATTGCGTGCCTTACTAACAATGAGAGTAATCAAGAGTATACTTACAACATAAAAATAGGAAGCTCACGATCAAAGAAGGACCACCCGCCCGCAGTATCATTAAGCAATCCTACTCCTGGGACTATTTCACCCGCATAGGTCGTGTGGACCCGCATGAGGTATTCCTCGCATGGGACTATTTCACCCGCATAAGTCGTGTGGACCCGCATGAGGTATTCCTCGCATGGGACTATTTCACCCGCATAAGCCCTTACGGACTCGCATGAGGTATTCCTCGCGTAACATGTACCGCATGGGACTATTTCACCCGCATAAGCCCTTACGGACTCGCATGAGGTATTCCTCGCATCGTGGGTAGCAAATCCATGGAATATGCAAATGCCACAAACTCGGGGAATGACCCCGTAATGAATAATATACCACTAGCACAAACCGGCTATCATACATAACATAAGCACTACCGGTTTATCATACAATATATAAGCAAGTTAAGAAATCCCCTAACTTCTTATTATTTTTGTTCATATACACTCTCATTTTAGTTTACTTAAGGCACTAACATGTCTTTTATAAAAATCCGGGAATTTAACCCAAGTACTACATACTTCCACTCTTTTAAAAAATGACTCTTTTTCGTATAAAACTTCCAAGATACTAATAACCGTAGTATCAAGTCACAATTACTTTTCAAGACAAGTCACAATACTTTTAGAAATAAAATTAGGCTTCTAAATCAAGTGACTTCTTTTCTCATAAAAACCTTAGGCAATTCATGTCTTAAAACCAAATTGCCTTTCATTAAAACAAGTCATTTATCCTTATTTATCTTTCCATAAAGCTAATATAACCAACTTCCCATAAAGTCGTTATATTAACTTTATACCTTAGCCAATTACAATTTCCTATCCAAGGGACTTATACGTTTAAGACGAAACAAGTATCAAATACTTTCAACATACTTAAAGTCTCTTAACTTTTGAAAACCAAGATATCCTTAATATTTAAACAAGTGAGTTAATTCCCTAACTCAACCAACTTGGACATTCTTAAAATAAGCCAAGGATATCAAATGGACCTAGATTGTCAAAATCTTGTACGTCTACCGTACTATACATTTACAACTTATTCATGCTCAAGAGATAAGAAAGTTCCACATACCTCTTCGGTTTAATCCACTTGCTAAGTCCAATTCGCCGTACGTAGTATGTCAACCTATAATGACCATAATACGTCTATTAACTTCTTACTTCAAACGTAGAATATTCCAAGTGCAAAGTCACTAAATTCTACGGAAAATCGGACAGCACTTCCTTTGTTTCTACATACTTTGCCACCTTTTTCAAGGCCGAATTCAATAACCAAACACGCCACATTTAAGGCTCAACAAAGTAGTTAACAATAGGGGATTACACGCTTAATCAAGACGTGTAAAATTCCGCCCCACAATAAATATCAAACTAGTCCAACATATAATGTCCATTCGGCAAAATAGGGACAACAATACAAATTCGTTTCCAATCCCTTTTCAATCCAAGTGATTTAATATAACATTTTATCTAGCCATAATTGATTACAACTACTACAATCCTCAAGTAGGTAAACATGCGACAATTCTAATTATCGACCAAATTGTATTTCAATTTCAAATGGCTTAACATGTCATTTTCGGATTTGAGCTTCCAAATTTCCATAACACTTATCAATCTTCATAACACATATCACATGATCATTTCTAACTTATAATAACATGGAATCTTCAATTACAAAAGTAAGACGAAGATTATACCTCATTTAGCCCAAATATGATCCAAGATTACAAGTCGATCCTTAGCAACTTTAGCTCCTCCTTTCGACATTCTAATCCACTCCAAGCAACCTTTAGAAGCCTATGAAGAACTAATCTTCAAGTTCCAACTTCAAAGTTGAAGAACCCCTTAGGTTTTCGCCTTGCGACTAATACGAAAACACCATTTTTCCGGGATCTTTCTATTGAGATACACTTGCAATACCCTTAGGTACCTTGGTTTAAAGTATGAGGATTATTGGACAAAAATTGAAAAATTTCCTCTTGGAAAATGACCATTGCCGTGAGCCTCCCTAAGAGAGCAAGAACAAGATTTCAATTTTTTTTTCTAAGTGTAGAATGACAAAGTCTTGCTACTAGTATACTTAAATAATACTAGGAAGGGTCAAGATTAAACCAAATGGGTGGCTTGGATGAGTTTCACAAGGATCAAGCCAAGTGGACCTTTGACAAGTCAACAATGTCAAGTTCTTTGTCTTTGCAAGACTTGGTCATTTAAATTATGGTCAAATGACCATTTTATCCATGCCATTTTCGTCCAATACCACTAAGGGGGGTGACACGTGTCGCCCTCCCGTTCGTCGCAATATTTCGTTTTCCGACAATTCCATAATTCCGATAAATTTTTACTCGTCTCAAATCTTAACATTTTTTAGTTCTTACGTACGTTCTTATAAACATATCCTGGAATTTCCGGGGTGTAACATTCTTCCCCCCTTAGAAACATTCATCCCCGAATGTTCTTTTGGGAGTCAAACTTAAAGATAGCGACATAGTCTCCTTACAACCCCTACATACCAATAATACCACACGAGGCCTCATATCAATACTCATACTAAAATGTCAACCTGAACCCCATGTGTCAACGTCAGTTATCTGCATAAAGCTTTTATCGACTCTGAGCTTACAATAATCTTTCCTGGATAAGCTTCGCCTTATCCACCGCCTGCTGAACAAGTCTGGCCAAATAACTGAACCTCGCTTACGTCGAACCAACTAACCGGTGATCTATACTTTCTTACATACAAGGCCTCATACAGGGCCATCCAAAATACTGGAAGGGTATCTGTTATCGTACGTAACTCAACAAGAAGCAAATAATTCTCCCAGCTAACTCTGAAACCAACAACATCGGCCCGCAACCTATCCTCAAGTGCCTGGATAGTACGCTCTGTCTGCCCATCGGTCTGAGGATGTGATGCAACACTGAGACCCACCTGTGTCCCTAATCCCTTCTGAAAAACCTCCAGAAGTTATCTGTAACCGAGCTCATAAGTCTGACATCATAACATAGGAACCCCGTGCAGTCTCACAATCTCCCTGTTATATAAGTTAGCATAATCCTCAGCCGAGTAAGTGGTCTCAATCCGGAAGAACACGGCTGGTTTCGTCAGCATATTTACTATGACCCCCAGGGAGTCGCACTTCCTCTGAGTACGATACCACCCTGTAACAAGATCCATTTTAATTACCTCTCATATCTAAGTCGGGGTCTAAATCACCTGCAATAGCCCACTGGGCTTCTGGTGTTCAACCATGACCTGCTACTAATTCGGATATCAAGCAACAACTCTGTTACGTCCCTCTTCAGGCCACCTTACCAATACATACATCTGAGGTCACTACACAACATAGTCGACCCCGAACAATTAGAGCAATAAGCACTGCGTGCCTCCCCTAAGACCTGCTGACTAGTCCTGCAGCACCGGGTACACATTATCTATCCTCATATCACAGCACCCCATCCGGTGCTACTCAAACAGGATCTTCTCTTCTCGGAGAGCCGTATCTCAATACCGTATCATAACTGGATCCTCATACTGTCGCCTCTTTACCTCCTCAACGACGGAAGACTCGGCAACCTCTCGGATCCAAACTTCATTCACCTTGGAAACCAATAATCGAACCCCTCGGCTCGGTAGCTGATGAATCTCACGGACCACGTCCTGTCTACCTGGCTGCCCATCTGACAGACTACCCATAGACCCACGACTAAGAGTATCTGTAACTGTCTTGGCTTTCCCCGGATGGTATAGGATATCGATATCACAATCCTTGAATAACTCTAACCACCATCGTTGTCGCAAATTCTACTACCTCTGTCTGAAGGTATACCGGAGGCTTTTGTGGTCTGCACAAATATCCACATGAAGTCTATATATACGGCATGCCCCCAAATCTTCAAGGCATGATTTAACTGCCGCCAGCTCTAAATCATGAGTGGCGTACTTCCTCTCATGCTTCTCTAACTGCCGGGAAACATAGGCTCTATCCTTATCGGGTTGCGTCAGCACACAACCTAGCCCAACACTCAACGTGCTATCATAATAACCTAACCCTCTAGTCTTTCAGGAGGAGTTAGAACTTTAGTCGAGTCAACTTATCTTCCAATAAATGGAAACCTTTCTCATTCTTGCGAAATATTCGGGTGTCCTTAATCTCAATTATGGTTCCTGTTTCCTTTTCTCTGTTGCAACCAAACTTGGTCATTAACTTAGATTTGATTCTTTTGCTTGCCTACTGGCTAAGACTTCCTATCAATCACAATTTAGAGGGGGGGGGATATCCTTGATCTCGTCAAGTAGTAACCTGATTTTCCTTTCCCAGTTTGTAGAGCCTATAGCTAGGTGTTACCACATTTCCTCGAAATGTTCTTACTTCCCATTATTTACTAATGGTCTTTACACTAGTCTGGGGTAATCATATCTCGTGCAACTTACATAACCATAGTCGTATTCTCCTTTATCATTCTGGTCATAACCTTACGTTAGGCTTATTATTAGCAAAAGTATTTCTATCTTGATTCATAATCGTACAGTTTCATACATGCGTACAACCTGCATTTATATCTTTACGATACTTCCTCGACCAATTCGTATGTCGTTCTTAATTACCCCAACGCAACACTTTTTCTACAATTATCTACAACTGTAACCTATGGCATGATGATACCAAAGACCTTACCAGTCTCATATCCTTCGTCTAACAACATGGGTACCGCATGACCCATGTCGTAAAATTGTCCTTTTCGTAGGGAAGAACTTATCTCCCTTTCTTAAACTTTCCTTGGAGTCACAACCTAATCATAGGGTCCTCTCGTGATCCAAGAAATATCTAATCATCACGCACCGCGCCTTAAAGTCATGTAGATTTTCAAAACCTACCAAAGATGCCCTCGACTTGCATGGCTGACTGTACTTATTTTATTCTTGCCTTGCACACTTTCACGAAATTATCAGGAAGGTCGTGGCGGACCGCCACACCAAACCAACTCCAAGTACCTCCAAGGGCACTTAACATAAATTCCTTCAAATTCAATTATTACTTACTTCCTGCGTCAATTTACCTCAAATGAACAAGTCACACAGACTTATTAAAAACAATGATGCCAAAGAAGGAAGGATAATTCACTGGTTACTACCACTTCTCTTCCTTTACACTGGATAATCAGCTTACCAGAAAACTGGAATCGAGCCAATCTCTCTCTGCAGTCAACGTTGGCATAACAAGAGGCCAACTAGTTCGTACTCATAATGACCTCAATGTCTGTCATAACAGCTCTGCTAGGTCTGCTAGGGTCCAACGACTGTATCGTTACCGGTAATTATTATCTACCCGCTCAGCTACCACCCAACACTCACGGGTGTAGTCACCTCGAAAGGTCCTCATGGATTCAGGCTCCATTTCTTTACACTTGGTTGCTCTCTTTCTTACTGGTCGTACTCTTCCCGTACTTCCAAACTTATTCTAGCGTACGTACATAGCCTTTATACTGATTCGGGCCTCCAATCTTTGGAGTTACTATTCTAAACAACATAAGGCCATTTCCGGCTCTCACAACCTGGTTCCGATGGAATGCATCCAAGAACCCGTAAAATGATTAACTAGACTTGGGCCTTGCACCCTCGTGACCCTGTCACGTAGCGGGACTACTACCAACTGATCCCATTCCATTTCAAGCTATGGGGCGACCCTTAATAGGTCCCCAACCCGACTCGGCATCGTATTTAACTCTTACCCTTGGTCTGACTTAACTTTTTACTACCCGAGAAGGCCTTATATACCTAAGGTCTCGGTGGTTACCACATTCTTAGGCTCGCAATTTCCAAGCTCCATGCCTACCTTATCAGTCCCCCCGTAAACGGGTACAAAAACTTATCGTAATACCATAATTGTGTTGTCTTGACCATAACAACCATACTTACTCCATACGGATCTCACCCGTACCATTCTCGAAATCCTACTACGTAGCTCAATCTATTAACATAGTCTTCCATTAATTCCCTTAATAATAACTTCTTAAGGGTCCATTTCTTCTCGCATGACTCATCATTTCCTAATTATCTCAAATTAGTACGTAAAACCTTGATGAGAATTCATTAAATTGTTTCATACCTTCCCGGTATTTATTTAGTCCTTACCAAATCCTGGTAACCTAAAACCATTATAGGCAACACGCGTCCGACCCTCATACATAAATCCGTATAGTTGTATGTCACAATACCAACTATACTACCAACATTACCAACCTGGATACGCAATCCACATAACCTTTCCTGGGTCACTGCTGCCTTTCTCGTAGCTGCAAACAACATAACTGGTAAGGGAGAGACGACCCTAACTACACAGCTATCGCGATCTCGGTGAGAAGAATGGAAACCAATCCTAAATGTCCTGCAGCCTCACGATTATAGATGTGGTGCACAACACACCGATAATCAAAACTACTGAACGATGCAGCGTAGACACTTTCAGAGGACTAATCGCTCGATACCACTTTGTCACGACCCGACCGGGCGCGCGGTGCCTACACAGGCACGCTTTCAGATACATCGAGAGAATAGCGGTGAACATACACAACTTATAAAAATGCTTAAACATAAAATAACAATGTGGCCGATAAGACCACCTTCCGTAAAATCTACATAAGAAACCAGTACATTTTTTTCTTTACAACCCAATCCACAAATATGACTACAAACCTCTAAGAATAACAAGCGTGGGACGGGGCCGCCATACCCCTGAATAAACAACAACCAACCATACCAGGGATAGGCCTCCGGAGTAATGGAGATTCCCAACAGCTGAACAGTGATCCTATAAGTGCGGATCAGCTACCTGTATACTCTACCTGCGGCATGAACGCAGCCCCCCGAAGGAGGTCAGTACAACATGTACCAAATATGTGAAACTGAAAGTACTATAATGAAATCGTAAGTCTATAATAAAACTGTAGACAGGTATGATAACTCAATTAACAGTACACTGTGCCTTACTAACAATGAGAGTAATCAAGAGTATACTTACAACATAAAAATAGGAAGCTCACGATCAAAGCAGGACCACCCGCCCGCAGTATCATTAAGCAATCCTACTCCTGTGACTATTTCACCCGCATAGGTCGTGTGGACCCGCATGAGGTATTCCTCGCATGGGACTATTTCACCCGCATAAGTCGTGTGGACCCGCATGAGGTATTCCTCGCATGGGACTATTTCACCCGCATAAGCCCTTACGGACTCGCATGAGGTATTCCTCGCATAGGCTATTGTTATACCCCGTATTTCCAGAGTATGTACGTGAGGGCGTACGTATAAAAGTTTAAGCCTTAAGTTAGGCAAGGACCGAAAATTTTGTGCACAACACGAAAGAATCGTTTCACTGAAACGTTTTCCAAACTTTGCGAAGGGAAAAATACGGCTATGTCATTTATTATTTTTGCGGATTTTTCCGAGAGACGTAATATTTTGGACCAACGAGAGGGCGACACTTGGCCCTCAAGTGGACGGCAAAGCCATGGGAGTCTTGGCACGTTTTTTGTGTTGATTTTTGGTCAAGGGTTAGGTAGGATATTTTGTGTAGTAGATGGATAAGGACACATGGGTAAATCCTCACCCTACACTTGCACCACACTTGTCTTGATCTTGGCCATTGGTTGGCCTATAAATACCCCCTTAGTTGATGAACTTCTTCATCCACACTTAGACATTTCTAAGTCTTAAAATCCTTCCCCCCCCCCCCTCTCTTGAGAGCTCTAGCCGAGAGCACCTCTCCCCCCCCCTTCCTAGTTATGCTAGCCGAAACCCCTCCCCCTTTGTGAGCCTTGGCCGAAACTACCCCCCCCCCCTTGCCTAGTTGTTTTCGTATAATACTCCCCCCCCCCCCTCTTGGTAGAAAAATACTCTCCAAGTATTGTTACTATTCCCAAATACCTTGCCCCAAATACCTTGTAGTATTCTAAGGTTATACCTATACTAAAAGCCCAGAAATACTATTATACTTCCTTTAGCCACTAAACGAAACCCTAAGGAAAATCTTCTTAGTCGGTTGAAGTGTTAGGTAGAAGTTGTGTAGAACTTCTAAGGGTTTCTGGGAGCGAATTGGAGCGTTCAGAATAGGAGCTAAACGTTGCTCAGGATCGACATTAAACTTGAATAATTTTGGGCTTATCGAGGTAAATACTACTGTCCTTCTATTGTAATTGGAAATTACATACTGTAGTAGTATAGAAATGAATATAAGATACATAGAAGGATAGTAAAGAAGAGATTTGAATTGATATCACATCAGAAGAATATTAAAGAAGAAAGACTGTACTTACATGGGAATTTGTATTCTGAGACTTGTGTAGTTTGGTGGGTAGGGAAGTGCTGCCCAATTTTCCGTAGAATAAAGGAATCTGTATCTAGAATTATTTTACAGAGTAGTCTAGACGTTGATAGACTTGTATGCCCATTATAGGGTGAAGTACTGCGAGTAGCGTATTCTACTCGAAGAAGTGAAGAAGGCTAAGCGAGGATTACGATGCTTTGGAGCTATTTGCTAATAGTCGATAATCGTCGCGAGGTATGTGATTCTTCCTATCCTCTTGAGCATGATATTTTAAAAGAATATATATATATAGTACGGTGAGCGTCGTTTGTTAGCGAGCGTAGTTCTACGGCAATGTCTTTGACTTAAGCCTGAATAATAAAAATCTTGAAGTATTTCAAAAGAATTAAGAATCGTTTTGAAAAGAGTAATACTTGGTTTTGAAAGCTTAAGAGTTATACTAGCTTTATGGGAAGTTAGGTATAACGACTTAAGAGAGATAAAAAGAATGGTTTATTGATTGTAGAAGATAAGAGACTTGACTTAATTGAATTAATATGAATTTTGTTAAAAAGTGTAAAACCTCATTTCGTGAGAAATGAGTACTTAATTTTAAAAGGAATATGTTTCTTGATTTGAAATCAGAATAAGTATCGAACAAACCACTGCAGCGCTAATAAAGGGAAATGTATTGAATAATTAAGTATTATTAAAACCAGTAGAAACCTCCATCTGCATAGAAGCTAAGATGAGGCAGAATGATATTACATTTCCTAGATCATGGCTGCTTTAATAAGATTGTTATAAACAAGAACAACCTACTCACACATAAGGCATACATTACTCAATTGTTTAAAAGAGAGTACGTTATTTGATTAAGACTATGAACTATGAAATCTTTCGAAACTAAAAGACTCGAGTATCTGAAATTAGGCAAACGGAAACTTTCGGAAAAGAATGTTGTTACTTGATTTTAAAACATGAACATATTTGGTACTACGGATAATAGTATCGAGTTGTTTTTACGTAAAAAGAGGTCTTTTTGAAAGGATAAATGTATGTAGTACTTTGGGGTTAAAACCCGGATTGGTTGTAATAAAATAAATGTCTGTGAGTATGATTAAACTTGCCTATGCTTGTGGTGATTAGCCTTTGTTGTGCAAGTGTTGTATTTCTGTGCTCTGGCGTCTCGTTGGAGTAGGCTATCGATTGATTGATGGACATATCGACACGATGGGTGGCCCACGAGTATGCTTCCACTAATCGATCCTTTTGGACATACCGACACGATGGGTGGCCGCGGGTATGCTTCCATTAGGAGAGTTATCTTGTTATCGGCTTGGACATCGACACGATGGGTGGCGCGAGTATCTTCCATTCGATGGTTATCTTGTTATTTCTGGACATCGACACGATGGGTGGCCGGGTATACTTCCATTAGGAGAGTTATCTTGTTATCGGCTTGGACATGCGACGATGGGTGGCCCACGAGTATTCTTATATTCGGCTGGTTAGATTGTTATTTCCTTTTGGACATACTGACACGATGGGTGGCCCACGGGTATGCTTCCATTAGGAGAGTTATCTTGTTATCGGCTTGGACATACTGACACGATGGGTGGCCCACGAGTATGCTTCCATTCTGATGGTTATCTTGTTATTTCCTTTTGGACATACTGACACGATGGGTGGCCACGGGTATGCTTTCATTAGGTTAGTTATCTTGTTATCGGCTTGGACATGCGGCGATGGGTGGCCGAGTATCTTCCATTCGATGGTTATCTTGTTATTTCCTTTTGGACATCTCGACACGATGGGTGGCCACGGGTATGCTTTCATTAGGATGGTTCCATGGCCATGCTTATACCGAGGTAAGATCTTGGGCGTGCGGCGTTGTGCGAGTTATATTTGAGTGATGACTTTGAGGCGTGAGTCCACGAATTGACATATTTGCTTTTATATTGTGAACGTAGTTTTGTTATCATACATGTCTCTTGTTTTGTTATAGACTACTATGATTTCATTCTGATATTTTGATTTCACATACTTGGTACTGTTATCGACCTCCTTGAAGTGCGTTCATCTGCGGTAGAGGTACATCGATCATCGATCCCGACTAGGATCACAAATCGGCGTATTGGGAAGCTCGTTTCTCGGAGGCTTATCTTTTGGTATGTGTTATACCGTATTTCGGTAGTATGCGTAGGGCGTCGTAGAAAATTTTGAAGTGTAAAGTGGCTTGGCGAATTATTTTGTTCCTGACACCCGTTTAGAGTCGTTTTTAATGAAGCGTTTTCCACGACTTTCGTAGGGAATTTCGGCTATGTCATTTATATTTTTGCGGATTTTTCGAGGCGAAACATTTTGGACCAACAGAGGCGACACTTGTCACCTCAATTGGTGGGAGTGGCGGAAATGTGTGATGGGCGAATTGGCCTTGTGGTCAAGGGAGTTGGTAGGATATTTTGTGTGCAAGTTGGCTTAGGACACTTGCCCAAATCTTGGCCTTACACTTGCCTTGCACTTGGCATAATCTTGGCCATTGGTTGGCCTTGGCTTGTAGTATAAATACCCCCTTAGTTGATGAACTTTCTTCATCCAAAAATTGAGCTATCTACCTAAGTCTCTAAATACTCCCTCCTCTTGTGGCTCTCGTCCAAAGCCTCTCCCCTCCTCCTAGTGGCCTTTGGCGAGAGTTTCCACTCCCCTTTGTGGTGTTTTGCGTGGGGTACCCACTAGCCTAGTTGTCTCGTATAAATACCCTTGTTGTGGTATAGAAATACTCTCTAGTATTGTTATTATGTCCAAATACCTTGGCCCAAATACCTTGTAGTATTCCCGAGTTACACTTATACTAGCCCAGAAAATACCGTTATACTTTGCCTCAGTCACTAAAACGAAACCCTAAGGAAATCTTCACCCGTTGTTGAAGTATGGAGTAGAAGTTGCGTAGAACTTCTAAGGGTTGTTTGGAGCGGATTGGAGCACTCGGAGGAGGAGCTAAACCTTGCTCAGGAGCGACTTTAAACTCGGATAATTTTTGGGCTTATCGAGGTAAATATCTTGTCCCCCTATTGTAATTGGAAATTACATAAGTGTTGAATATATAGTGTTGTATACTATATATAGAACTGAACTTAGTATTGTGGCAATGTCTTTTGACTTAAGCCTGAAGAATGAAGAATTGAGCGATAATCACATAGAAGGATAATAAAGAGAAGAAGCTGACTGTAATTACCTAGGGTTGTATTCTGATGAGACTTATGTAGCATTCTTGTGTAGTAGAATTGTACGCGTCCAGGTTAGGCGTGTTAACCCACTGGTTGGCTTGGTAGCGGCCTCGATAGAGGAGGAGATTTCTGTTGCGGGGAGAGTCTTTGCGAATTTTACGTAGAAAGATGGGAGCGTGTGGTTAAGATTTAATAGCGTTTGTGGCCTTTATAGGTAAAAGTACTAAGAGTAGCGTATTCTACTCGAGAGTGGAAAGGGCTAGCAAGGTGGTAGTACTTGGAGCATTTTGCTTATTGTCGTTAAATCGTCGCGAGGTATGTGAACCTCTTCCTATCTCTTCTAGCATGATATGTGTGAACTATGTAGTGCGGTGAGCGTGCATGTGTTAAGCGTGTTTGATTGTTCTTAAAACATAAAGTGTTATAACGGCTTTATGGGAAGTTGGTTATAACGACTTTATGTAGGTAAGAAAATACTTTGTGGTTTTAAAAGGTAGCGATGTGAATTATAAGCGGCTTGTTATAATAAAGAACTTGATGTATTTCAAAAGATTTATAAATCGTTTTGGAAGGAGAGTAACACTTTGTTTTAAAAGGTTTTAAAAAGAGTTATACTAGCTTTATGGGAAGTTAGGTATAATGTCTTAAGAGAGGTAAAGAAAATGGTTTCTTGATGTTAGAAGTTAAGAGACTTGATCTTATAAGATAAGAGACTTAACTTATTTGTTTTAATGTGGATGTTTGTGTGAAACCTCATTCGTGAGTAATGAGTACTTGGTTTTATTTAAAGGATAATGTTTCTTGATTTGGAAATCGTAATGTGTATCGACAGGACCGCAGCTGCGTTAAGAAAGGAAAATGTATTGAATAATGATTTATCGTATTAAAACAAGAACAAACCACCATCTGCAAAGAAACTAAGATGATACAAAATCATATTACATTTTCAAGATCATGGTCGTAATAAGAATGTTGTAAAAAGAATAACCTACTCTCACGTGAGACATATATTACTCAATTGTTCTAAAAGGAATCAAGTGATTAAGTTTATGAACTATGAGACCATTTGAAAATGAGAAGATTGAGTAATTGAAACTAGGCAAACTGGAACTGAGGAAAAGAATGTTGTTAAATGATTTTGAAAATGAATGTGGGTTGGTCATTCTAATACTAAGGGTATCGGGTGACTTTGATAAGTAATGGATCTCTTTTAAAGAATTTAACGTACGTAGTACTTTAGGGTTTAAACCCGGACTTTGGCATAAAAATGAAGGTACTTTGAGTGATGTGAAACTTGCCTATGCTTGTTGTGGTGAAACATTCCTATGCTTGTTGTTGTGAAACTTGCCTATGCTTGTGATGATAGCCTTTGTTGTGCAAGTGTGGTGTTTATGTGTTACCGCGTCTCTCGATAGAGGGCCGGTTGATCGTTGAGGTTTCTTCTTGTTCGGCACGGTATCCGGTGGTCGGCTCGTATTTGCCCTGCCTCGTGATCGATTCGGCCTTGGTATTCGTAGTCACCGCACTTGCCCGTTCGAAGATAGTGACGGTTTCGTGATACGCCTTGTCCCCGTGGTCGACCGTACTTGCCCGGTCACCGCGTGACCGCCTTGGTATCCTTGAGTCGGCTCGCACTTGCCCCGTATCGGCCGTGTTTTGGTTGCATTGTATTATTAGTACGGTCGGATCGGTAGTTATACTTGTCTGCACGGTTTTTATAACACAGTGGGACATGGTGTTCATGTATAATCCTCGGTATTGTTATATCATAAAGCCGGCGATGAGGAAGAAATTCCACGCACGAGTGATAATTTGGAGGCGTGAGTCCTCTTGATGAATCGTTATATGTTATATATCGTAGTTTGGTCATCATACATGTCTCCCGCTTTATATAGACTATTATGATTTCATTTATTCTGATTTACGCCACATACTTGGTACTGTTATCGACCTCCTTCGGGGGGCTGCGTTCATGCCGCAGGTAGAGGTGCATCGGCTGTCGATCCCCGCGTTTAGGATCTCATTTCAGCGTTTTGGGAAGCTCCGTTCCGTCGGAGGCTTATCTTTGGTATGTTACCCTGAGTCTGTAAGTTCTTGTACGTTCAGGGGTATGGCGGCCCTGTCCCGTCATAGTTGTTGTATAAATCTTAAGGTGCATAGTAATCGTTGTTGTGGTTGTAAAAGGATTAAACTGTTCCGGTTTTATGTATATACTGAAGGCAACTGTTTTGGTTGGCCTGTTTATTTACTATATCTCTCATTTCATGTGTAAAGTTTTTATTTCCGCTGGTTTTCTCTGATGTTGTATCACTAGGGTGCCCGGGGTAAGGCACCAGTGACGGGCCCAATTTTCGGGGCGTCACAAGTGGTATCAGAGCAGTTAATCCTCGGAAAGTGTCTACAGACCGTGTCTAGTAGAGTCTTGATTATCGGTGTGTTGTGCACCACATCTATAATCAGGAGGCTATAGGACATTTAGGATTGGTTTCCATTTCTTCTCATTCTGAGATCGTGCCTTAGAGCTGTGTGATAAGATTGGACCCCTCTGACGTGTTTCGTTTTTACCAGTTATGCCTCTGCGAAAGGCAACCCGGGCCCAGAAGGGCGAGGCAGCAGAGGGATCTGCGAGTAGAGCAGCGGCAGAGACCACAAGACTGAGCCTCGATCCCGCACCGGAGCAGAGAGATGAGTTACGCGAGTGGGCGATTAATGGCCGTTGTGGCCGACTTGAGGATAAGGCCGACGCAGCAGTTCCAGTAGCACCAGTGGTTCACCCTAGATCAGATAGTTCGAGGCTACGGGATTTTCTGAGTTGTAGGCCGCCAGAGTTTTATGGGTCGAGGCCTGAGGATGATCCGCAGGAGTTCATCCGACAGTTACAGCGGATCATGAGAGTAATCAAGGCATCGGAGGCCGAGTCAGTGGTCCTAGGTTCACATCAGCTGCGTGATACCGCAGTCGACTGGTTTGATTCGTGGGAGCTGTCCCGGGGAGAGAATGCACTTCCAGCTATATGGGACGAGTTCTCAGAGGCATTCCTTGCACATTTCTTGCCTCGCGATGAGGAGGGCTCGCGCATGATTTTTGGTCGCGCGTAAGCCGCGCACGGTTCGGGAGTACAATGTTGAGTTCGACTCATTGGCCCGGTACGTCCCCGCGTTAGTAGCTAGTATGGAGGATCGAGTGCACCGATATGTTACAGGGCTCGATGATGGCCTTGCGAGAGTTGTTCGTAGCTCTTCACCGGCACGGACATTGCCGCACGCAGCGTATACACTTGGATGTGAGGAGCGGATAAATCGACGGAATGACCAAAGTCGCAGAAGAGGGCGAACAGCAGGTCCTTGGTGACTTTCGAGGCGGACCGCCTCAGCAGACTAGTTATGTACCTCAAGACAGAGTGGTCCTCCCGGCCTTTCGGACCTTCGGATATTCAGGGAGCGGTCGGGGCTCCTGTGTTTCAGATTTTCGGGAGCAGGAGTGCTCGCGGATGAGGTTGCCCTTGTCTCGGTGTGGCCGTGGAAAGCTTCATAAGGGAGAGTGTCGTACTAACTCGGAGATTGTTATTTTTGCGCCAACAGGCCATCGGCAAGAGATCGTCCACTGTGGTAGCACCGGTAGGATAGCATGGACTACTAGAGCGATTATGGTTCTTCACCTTCCGTAGCCAGCGGGATGTTCGTACACCCGGAAGGCCCGGTAGAGGTCGCGTGGGAGTTCGATTTAGCGGTCCTTGAACCGCCTAGTTTAGTATATCCTTAACCTCTAGAGTTTTGTTTGTATTGATGTTGTTGATGTGTTTAATGTTATGTTTGGATAGCTTTGTGCTAAAATGTGATTTAGAAACACAGTTAGTGAAAAGGGTAAGTCCACAGGTAGTGTGAGATGGAAGTGGTAGCTTTCATGATGTGAAATAGTAAGATTGTTCGGATCGGGAACAAGAGTCGCTTGGTTGGGGTCGGGTTGAGGACCATTTGCGGGTCAACCAGAACCCGGTTTGGGGTGGGTCGGTCTGGTGGTCCCGCCAGTGGTAGGGTCACGAGGGTGCTAGGCCCAAGTTTAGATGACCATCGTATGAGTTCGTGGATGCGTCGATCGAATCAGTTCGTGAAGGCGGGAATGGCCTTAGGGAAATCGAGGTTAGTGAGATGACCAAGTTTGGAGGTAGTGACTCGAAGGGTTGGAAACGAAGCGTTGAAGTGGAGTGCGGATACTAGAACGAGTTCGAGTGTTCGTGACGAGTACTACGAAAGGGAAAAGTGAGCGTATGTTTTTGTGGCGGTGTGGCATGATTGTTTTCGCACGTATAGCGGTGAAGACTATCTCGACGCCGCTTGTTTTGAGACCTTGAAGGAACATTCGACGAATGTTTCTAAGGGAGAATGTTATACCGTATTTCAGTATATGCGTAAGGCGTGCGAGAAAATTTTGAAGTGTAAAGTGGCTTGCCGAATTATTTTGTTCACAACACCCGTTTAGAGTCGTTTTCGACGAAACGCTTTTCACGACTTTCGTAGGGGAATTTCGGCTATGTCATTTATATTTTTGCGGATTTTTCCGAGGCGAAACATTTTGGACAACAAGAGGCGACACTTGTCACCCTAATTGGGAGTGGCGGAAATGTGTGATGGGCGAATTGGCCTTGTGGTCAAGGAGTTGGTAGGATATTTTGTGTGCAAGTTGGCTTAGGACACTTGCCCAAATCTTGGCCTTACACTTGCCTTGCACTTGGCATAATCTTGCCATTGGTTGGCCTTGGCTTGTAGTATAAATACCCCCTTAGTTGATGAACTTTCTTCATCCAAAAATTGAGCTATCTACCTAAGTCTCAAAATACTCCCTCCTCTTGTGGTTCTCGTCCAAAGCCTCTCCTCCCTCCTAGTGGCCTTTGGCCGAGAGTTTCCCTCCCCTTTGTGGTGTTTCCGTGGGGTACCCACTAGCCTAGTTGTCTCGTATAAATACCCCGTGTTGTGGGATAGAAATACGCTCCTAGTATTGTTATTATGTCCAAATACCTTGCCCAAATACCTTGTAGTATTCCCAAGGTTACACTTATACTAGCCTAAAATACCGTTATACTTTCCTCGATCACTAAAACGAAACCCTAAGGAAATCTTCATAGTTGGTTGAAGTATGGAGTAGAAGTTGCGTAGAACTTCTAAGGGTTGTTTGGAGCGGATTGGAGCACTCGGAGGAGGAGCTAAACCTTGCTCAGGAGCGACTTTAAACTCGGATAATTTTTGGGCTTATCGAGGTAAATATCTTGTCCCCCTATTGTAATTGGAAATTACATAAGTGTTGAATATATAGTGTTGTATACTATATATAGAACTGAACTTAGTATTGTGGCAATGTCTTTTGACTTAAGCCTGAAGAATGAAGAATTGAACAGTAATCACATAGAAGGATAATAAAGAGAAGAACTGAACTGTAATTACCTAGGGTTGTATTACAGTAGACTTATGTAGCATTCCGGTGTAGTAGCATTGTACGCGTCCGTTAGGCGTGTTAACCCCGGTTGGCTTGGTAGCCGGCCTCGATAGAGAGGAGATTTCTGTCATTGGGGAGAGTCTTTGCCGAATTTTCTGTAGAAAGATGGGAACGTGTGGTTAAGATTTAATAGACGTTTGTGGCCTTTATAGGTAAAAGTACTAAGAGTAGCGTATTCTACTCGAGGAGTGGAAAGGGCTAGCAAGGTGGTAGTACTTGGAGCATTTTGCTTATTGTCGTTAAATCGTCGCGAGGTATGTGAACCTCTTCCTATCTCTTCTAGCATGATATGTGTGAACTATGTAGTGGTGACGCATACGTGTTAATCGTGTTTGATTGTTCTTAAAACATAAAGTGTTATAACGGCTTTATGGGAAGTTGGTTATAACAGCTTTATGTAGGTAAGAAAATACTTTGTGGTTTTAAAAGGTAACTGATGTGAATTATAACTGGCTTGTTATAATAAAGAACTTGATGTATTTCAAAAGATTTATAAATCGTTTTGGAAGGGAGAGTAACACTTTGTTTTAAAAGGTTTTAAAAAAGAGTTATACTAGCTTTATGGGAAGTTAGGTATAATGTCTTAAGAGAGGTAAAGAAAATGGTTTACTGATGTTAGAAGTTAAGAGACTTGATCTTATAAGATAAGAGACTTAACTTATTTGTTTTAATGTGGATGTTTGTGTGAAACCTCATTCGTGAGTAATGAGTACTTGGTTTTATTTAAAGGGATAATGTTTCCGATTTCGGAAATCGAATGTATCGACAGCACCACTGCGGCGTTAAGAAAGGAAAATGTATTGAATAATGATGTATCGTATTAAAACCAGAAGAAACCTCCATCTGCATAGAAACTAAGATGAGACAAAATGATATTACATTTTCTAGATCATGGCTGCTGTAATAAGAATGTTGTAAACAAGAATAACCTACTCTCACGTGAGACATATATTACTCAATTGTTCTAAAAAGGAATCAAGTGATTAAGTTTATGAACTATGAGACCATTTGAAAATGAGAAGCTTGAGTAATTGAAACTAGGCAAACTGGAACTTAGGAAAAGAATGTTGTTACTTGATTTTGAAAAGGAATGTGGGTTGGTCATTCTAATACTACGGGTATCGGGTGACTTTGATAAGTAATGGATCTCTTTTAAAGAATTTAACGTACGTAGTACTTTAGGGTTGAAACCCGGACTTTGGCATAAAAATGAAGGTACTTTGAGTGATGTGAAACTTGCCTATGCTTGTTGTGGTGAAACATTCCTATGCTTGTTGTTGTGAAACTTGCCTATGCTTGTGATGATAGCCTTTGTTGTGCAAGTGTGGTGTTTCTGTGTTACCGCGTCTCTCGATAGAGGCGGTTGGTAGTTGAGGTTTCTTCCGCTCGCCCGGTATCGGTGGTCGGCTCTCGTACTGCTCTGCCGTCGATCGATTCGGCCTTGGTATCCGTAGTCACCGCACTTGCCCCGCTCAAGATAGTGACGAAGTTTCGTGATACGACCTTGGTCCCCGTGGTCACCCTCGTACTTGCGGCCACCGCGTGACCGCCTTGGTATCTCGGTAGTCGGCTCTCGCACTTGCCGTGACGGCCGTGTTTTGGTTGCATTGTATTATTGGTACGGTCGGATCTGGTAGTTATACTTGTCTGCACGGTTTTTATAACACAGTGGGACATGGTGTTCATGTATAATCCTCGGTATTGTTATATCATAAAGCGGCGGTGAGGAAGAAATTCCACGCACAGTGATAATTTGGAGGCGTGAGTCCTGTCTTGATGTAATCGGTTATATGTTATATATCGTAGTTTGGTCATCATACATGTCTCTCGCTTTATATAGACTATTATGATTTCATTTACTGATATTCTGATTTCACATACTTGGTACTGTTATCTTGACCTCCTTCGGGCCGCGTCATGCCGCAGTAGGTGCATCTACCGTCGATCCGCGTTTAGGATCTCATTTCAGCGTTTGGGAAGCTCGTCCGTCGGAGGCTTATCTTTGGTATGTTACCACAGTCCGTAAGTTCTTGTACGTTCGTGGTATGGCGGCCCCGTCCGTCATAGTTGTTGTATAAATCTTAGAGGTCCGTAGTAATGCAAGTGGCGGGGTTGTAAAAGGATTAAACTGTTCGGTTTTATGTATATCCGAAGGCAAGCTATTTTGGTTGGCCTGTTTATTTACTATATCTCTCATTTCATGTGTAAAGTTTTTATTTCCATTGGTTTTCTCGATGTTGTATCACTAGGGTGCAGGGTAAGGCACCGACGCCCAATTTTCGGGCGTCGCAAGATGTTACCCCGAGTCAGCAGGTTCTTGTACATCTGTGGTATGGCGGGGCCACGTCCCGCCATAGTTGTCGTTACATTCTTAGAGTGTAGTAATCTTGTGTGGTGGTTTGTAAAAGGATTAAACTGTTCAAACTTTGTATTTATATATTTGCCGAAAGGCGACTTTCTCTCAGAAAATGTGTTTCATTTTACAGTTGTTTCATGTATTGTTTTTATGTTCCGCTGATTACTCTGATGTATGACTACTTGGGTGCGGGTAAGGCACGATCCACGCCCGAACGGTCGTGACAAAAGTGGTATCGAGCGATTAATCCTCGGAAAGTGTCTACGCACCGTGTCTAGTAGTCTTGATTATCGGTGTGTGCGCACCACATCTATAATCGTGAGGCTGCAGGACATTTAGGATTAGTTTCCATTCTTCTTATTACGAGATCGTGCCTTAGAGGCGTGTTATAAGTTGGACCCTCCGACGTATTGCGTTCTTACGATTATGTCTCGCACAAGGCAACCCGGCGCGAGATGGGCAAGGCGGCCAGGAGGCGCTAGTAGGATACAGAGGAGTGCGGGGCGCAGCCCGTCTTTACCCGAGATAGTGCTTGACGGCGAGTTTTGCGACGCCGCCATTGATGAGTTTAGAGCGCAGCAGCGGTCGCTGAGACCACAAGCACTGAGCCTCGGTCCCACACCGGAGCAGAGGAGATGGGTTACAATGAGATGGCCCGCCATCGCCGGGATCGTGGCGCATACGAGGATAGGCCGACGCAGCAGCCCGAGCACCCGCGTGGTTCACCCGAGATCGGATAGTTTGAGGCTACGGGACTTTCGAGTCAGCCCGCCAGAGTTCTACGGTCAAGGCACGAGGATGATCCGCAGGAGTTCATCAAGCGATTCTGACGGATCATGAGAGTGATCAAGGCTTGAGACCGAGTCGGTGGTCTTAGGTTCGCATCGCCGCGTGATCTGCAATGATCGTTTGATTCGTGGGAGCTGTCCCGGGAGAGTATGCACTTCCGAGTTTGGGACGAGTTCTCGTGGGCATTTCTTGCACATTTCTTGCCTCGCGGATAAGAAGGGCTCGCCGGCAGATTCTTGACGTTGAGGCAGCCGCGCACGTTCGGGAGTACAATGTGAGTTTGACTCATTAGCTCGATGCGTCCTGCATTGGTAGCCGACATGGAGGACGAGTGCACCGCTACGTCACCGCTTGATGACTACTTGGCGAGGCTTGTTCGGGTGTAGCTCTTCAGAGCATGGACATTGCCCGCATACTGAGCTTATGACCGATGTGAGGAGCGGAGAGGTCGACGGAATGGCCGAGATCGCAGAAGAGGCCAGACAGCAGGATCTTTTGGCGACTTTCGAGGCGGACCGCCAAGAACAGACTAGTTATGCGCCTCCGCCAAGATCTGAGTGGTCCTCCACAATCTTCGTGGCATCCAGAGTATTCGGGAGCAGTCGTGGCTCGAAGGGTTGATTTTCGGAGAGCGGGTGTTAGCGGTGAAGCCACCCCTACCTCGTTGTGGCCGATGTGGTAGACTCCATTATGGAGAGTGTCGCGCTAGTTCGGGAGTTTGTTTTACATGACAGCAGGCCATTTTGCGAAACCGCCCGACCGAGGTAAGATCGCGGGCGGCATGCACTACGGGATCTATGGCTGGTTCATCACCTTTCATACGCCTGCAGGCGGTGCGTGATTAGAGTAAAGCGGTAGATACAGGTATATCCTTAACCCTCTAGAGTTTTGTATGCTTGTTATGATAATATTATTGTGTGCTATGTACGGATAGCGTTGTGTTAATTGTGGGTTAGAAAACATGGTTAGTTGAAAGGGATAAGTATGGGGACAGGGAAGGTATGAACCTTAGAATATTGCATGTTGAGACCTTAGATGTAAGGTCGTCTCGAGTAAAGGATTTTGCAAATGATCCTTGTGAGTGCTCTATATGCCTAGGTGTATTAGCATAATAAGTCCTTGCAGTGTGAGATGGAAGTGGTAGCTTTCATGGCGTGAATTAGTAAGATTGTTCGTGTCGGGAACAAGTGTTGGCGCGATAGCGGGTCGGGTTGAGTACCGATCGCGGGTCAACCCGCGGCCTGTATTGTGGTGGGGTCAGTTCTGGGTGGTCCCGCCGGGTGGTAGGGTCACGAGGGTGTTAGGCCCAAGTTTAGATGACCGTCGTATGAGTTCATGGATATGTTCGACCAGAATTGGATCGTGGAGGCCGGGAATGGCCTTAAAGAAGATCGAGGCTAGTAAGATGACCAAGTTTGGAGGTAGTGACTCCAGAAATTTTGGGAACTAAAGTAATGACTGAAGTATGGTACGTATACTATGAGAGTTCAAGTGTTCAAGAAGAGTACGATGAGTAAGGAAAGAAGTGAACATGTGCTGAGAGAATAGAAATGATCATTACTTTTGTGAAGTAAAGGTGCGAAGGGAATATCTTTTAGACCGGGGGTGGAAGCTTTTGTAATGCTAGAGGTGATTCCTCGTTGACTTGGGTTAAGTAATTGCGCCTGTGTTATTTTGTGGCCAGGTATGGCATTGGCAACTTGTTAAGAGAAACTTTATCGTGATCCGTCGTGGAAGGAACATTCGGGACGAATGTTTCTAAGGAGGGGAGAATGTTATACCCCGTATTTCCAGAATATGTACGTGAGGGCGTACGTATAAAAGTTTAAGCCTTAAGTTAGGCAAGGACCGAAAATTTTGTGCACAACACACGAAAAGAATCATTTTCCGACGAAACGTTTTCCAAACTTTGCGAAGGGAAAAATACGGCTATGTCATTTATTATTTTTGCGGATTTTTCCGAGAGACGTAATATTTTGGACCAACGAGAGGGCGACACTTGGCCCTCGCCGACGGCAAAGCCATGGGAGTCTTGGCACGTTTTTTGTGTTGATTTTTGGTCAAGGGTTAGGTAGGATATTTTGTGTAGTAGATGGATAAGGACACATGGGTAAATCCTCACCATACACTTGCACCACACTTGTCTTGATCTTGGCCATTGGTTGGCCTATAAATACCCCCTTAGTTGATGAACTTCTTCATCCACACTTAGACATTTCTAAGTCTTAAAATCCTTTCCCCCCCCCCCCCTCTCTTGAGAGCTCTAGCGAAAGCACCTCTCCCCTTCCTAGTTATGCTAGCCAAACCCTCCCCTTTGTGAGCCTTGGCGAAACTACCCCACTTGCCTAGTTGTTTTAGATAATACTCCCACTTGGTAGAAAAATACTCTCAGTATTGTTACTATTCCCAAATACCTTGGCCCAAATACCTTGTAGTATTCTAAGGTTATACCTATACTAAAAGCCCAGAAATACTATTATACTTCCTTTAGCCACTAAACGAAACCCTAAGGAAAATCTTCTTAGTCGGTTGAAGTGTTAGGTAGAAGTTGTGTAGAACTTCTAAGGGTTTCTGGGAGCGAATTGGAGCATTCAGAATAGGAGCTAAACGTTGCTCAGGATCGACATTAAACTTGGATAATTTTGGGCTTATAAAGGTAAATACTACTGTCCTTCTATTGTAATTGGAAATTACATACTGTAGTAGTATAGAAATGAATATAAGATACATAGAAGGATAGTAAAGAAGAGATTTGAATTGATATCACATCAGAAGAATATTAAAGAAGAAGATCGAATCAGATTTTACATAGAATTTGTACTGATGACTTGTGTAGTTTGGTGGGTAGGGAAGTGCTGCCCAATTTTCCGTAGAATAAAGGAATCTGTATCTAGAATTATTTTACAGAGTAGTCTAGACGTTGATAGACTTGTATGACCATTATAGGGTGAAGTACTGCGAGTAGCGTATTCTACTCGAAGAAGTGAAGAAGACTAGCAGGATTACAGTACTTTGGAGCTATTTGCTAATTGTCGATAATCGTCGCGAGGTATGTGATTCTTCCTATCCTCTTGAGCATGATATTTTAAAAGAATATATATATATATATAGTACGGTAGACGTACGTGTGTTAACTGAACGTAGTTCTACGGCAATGTCTTTGACTTAAGCCTGAATAATAAGAATCTTGAAGTATTTCAAAAGAATTAAGAATCGTTTTGAAAAGAGTAATACTTGGTTTTGAAAGCTTAAGAGTTATACTAGCTTTATAGGAAGTTAGGTATAACGACTTAAGAGAGATAAAAAGAATGGTTTATTGATTGTAGAAGATAAGAGACTTGACTTAATTGAATTAATATGAATTTTGTTAAAAAGTGTAAAACCTCATTTCGTGAGAAATGAGTACTTGGTTTTTTAAAAGGAATATGTTTACTGATTTCGGAAATCAGAATAAGTATCGAACAAACCACTGCAGCGCTAATAAAGGGAAATGTATTGAATAATTAAGTATTATTAAAACCAGTAGAAACCTCCATCTGCATAGAAGCTAAGATGAGACAGAATGATATTACATTTCCTAGATCATGGTTGTTTTAATAAGATTGTTTTAAACAAGAACAACCTACTCACACATAAGGCATACATTACTCAATTGTTTAAAAGAGAGTACGTTATTTGATTAAGACTATGAACTATGAAATCTTTCGAAACTAAAAGACTCGAGTATCTGAAATTAGGCAAACGGGAACTTTCGGAAAAGAATGTTGTTACTTGATTTTAAAACATGAACATATTTGGTATTACGGATAATAGTATCGAGTTGTTTTTACGTAAAAAGAGGTCTTTTTGAAAGGATAAATGTATGTAGTACTTTGGGGTTAAAACCCGGATTGGTTGTAATAAAATAAATGTCTGTGAGTATGATTAAACTTGCCTATGCTTGTGGTGATTAGCCTTTGTTGTGCAAGTGTTGTATTTCTGTGCTACCGCGTCTCTCGTTGGAGGGCCGGCTATCTGATTGATTGATGGACATACTGACACGATGGGTGGCCCACGAGTATGCTTCCACTAATCGATCGTTGTTGACATCGACACGATGGGTGGCCCGGGTATGCTTCCATTAGGAGAGTTATCTTGTTATCGGCTTGGACATCGACACGATGGGTGGCCACGAGTATGCTTCCATTCGATGGTTATCTTGTTATTTCCTTTTGGACATCGACACGATGGGTGGCCGGGTATGCTTCCATTAGGAGAGTTATCTTGTTATCGGCTTGGACATCTTGACCCGATGGGTGGCCACGAGTATCTTCCATTCGATGGTTCTCTTGTTATTTCCTTTTGGACATACTGACACGATGGGTGGCCCACGGGTATGCTTCCATTAGGAGAGTTATCTTGTTATCGGCTTGGACATACTGACACGATGGGTGGCCCACGAGTATGCTTCCATTCTGATGGTTATCTTGTTATTTCCTTTTGGACATAATTACACGCTGGGTGGCCGGGTATGCTTCCATTAGGAGAGTTATCTTGTTATCGGCTTGGACATACGACACGATGGGTGGCCACGAGTATGCTTCCATTCGATGGTTATCTTGTTATTTCCTTTTGGACATCGACACGATGGGTGGCCCGGGTATGCTTCCATTAGGAGAGTTATCTTGTTATCGGCTTGGACATACTGACACGATGGGTGGCCCACGAGTATGCTTCCATTCTGATGGTTATCTTGTTATTTCCTTTTGGACATACTGACACGATGGGTGGCCCACGGGTATGCTTCCATTAGGATGGTTCCATGGCCATGCTTATACCGAGGTAAGATGCTGGGGCATGCGGCCGTTGTGCGGGTTATATTTGAGTGATGACTTTGAGGCGTGAGTCACGACTTGACATATCGCTTTTATATTGTGAATCGTAGTTTTGTTATCATACATGTCTCTGTTTTGTTATAGACTACTATGATTTCATTTCTGATATTTTCAGTTTCACATACTTGGTACTGTTATCTTGACCTCGCCCGGGTGCGTTCATCCGCAGTAGAGGTACATCGGCCGTCGATCCCCGCTTCTAGGATCACAAATCGTATTGGGAAGCTCCGTTTCTCGGAGGCTTATCTTTTGGTATGTTACCACAGTCCGTAGGTTATTGTACATTCGGGGTATGGCGGGGCCACGTCCGCCATAGTTGTCGTTACATTCTTAAGTGCAGTAATCTTGTGTGGGCGGGGTTTGTAAAAAGGATTAAACTTTCAAACTTTGTATTTATATATATTAGAAAAGCGACTTTCTCTCAGAAAATGTGTTTCATTTTACAGTTGTTTCATGTCTTGTTTTTATGTTCCGCTGATTACTCTGATGTATGACTACTTGGGTGCCCGGGTAAGGCACCAGTCACGGGCCCCGGAACGGGTCATGACAGTTGTACCCGCCCGCGTGGGACTATTTCACCCGCATAAGCCCTTACGGACTCGCATGAGGTATTCCTCGCATCGTGGGTAGCAAATCCATGGAATATGCAAATACCACAAACCCGGGGAATGACCCCGTAATGAATAATATACCACTAGCACAAACCGGCTATCATACATAACATAAGCACTACCGGCTTATCATACAATATATAAGCAAGTTAAGAAATCCCCTAACTTCTTATTATTCTTGTTCATATACACTCTCATTTTAGTTTACTTAAGGCACTAACATGTCTTTTATAAAAATCCGGGAATTTAACCCAAGTACTACATACTTCCACTCTTTTAAAAAATGACTCTTTTTCGTATAAAACTTCCAAGATACTAATAACCGTAGTATCAAGTCACAATTACTTTTCAAGACAAGTCACAATACTTTTAGAAATAAAATTAGGCTTCTAAATCAAGTGACTTCTTTTCTCATAAAAACCTTAGGCAATTCATGTCTTAAAACCAAATTGCCTTTCATTAAAACAAGTCATTTATCCTTATTTATCTTTCCATAAAGCTAATATAACCAACTTTCCATAAAGTCGTTATATTAACTTTATACCTTAGCCAATTACAATTTCCTATCCAATGGACTTATACGTTTAAGACGAAACAAGTATCAAATTCTTCCAGCATACTTAAAGTCTCTTAACTTTTGAAAACCAAGATATCCTTAATATTTAAACAAGTGAGTTAATTCCCTAACTCAACCAACTTGGACATTCTTAAAATAAGCCAAGGATATCAAATGGACCTAGATTGTCAAAATCTTGTACGTCTACCGTACTATACATTTACAACTTATTCATGCTCAAGAGATAAGAAAGTTCCACATACCTCTTCGGTTTAATCCACTTGCTAAGTCGATTCGCGTCGTAGTATGTCAACCTATAATGACCATGTCGCCTATTAACTTCTTACTTCAAACGTAGAATATTCCAAGTGCAAAGTCACTAAATTCTACGGAAAATCGGACAGCACTTCCTTTGTTTCTACATACTTTGCCACCTTTTTCAAGGCCGAATTCAATAACCAAACACGCCACATTTAAGGCTCAACAAAGTAGTTAACAATAGGGGATTACACGCTTAATCAAGACGTGTAAAATTCCGTCCCACAATAAATATCAAACTAGTCCAACATATAATGTCCATTCGGCAAAATAGGGACAACAATACAAATTTGTTTCCAATCCCTTTTCAATCCAAGTGATTTAATATAACATGTTATCTAGCCACAATTGATTACAACTACTACAATCCTCAAGTAGGTAAACATGCGACAATTCTAATTATCGACCAAATTGTATTTCAATTTCAAATGGCTTAACATGTCATTTTCGGATTTGAGCTTCCAAATTTCCATAACACTTATCAATCTTCATAACACATATCACATGATCATTTCTAACTTATAATAACATGGAATCTTCAATTACAAAAGTAAGACGAAGATTATACCTCATTTAGCCCAAATATGATCCAAGATTACAAGTCGATCCTTAGCAACTTTAGCTCCTCCTTTCGACATTCCAATCCACTCCAAGCAACCTTTAGAAGCCTATGAAGAACTCATCTTCAAGTTCCAACTTCAAAGTTGAAGAACCCCTTAGGTTTTCGCCTTGCGACTAATACGAAAACACCATTTTTCCGGGATCTTTCTATTGAGATACACTTGCAATACCCTTAGGTACCTTGGTTTAAAGTATGAGAATTATTGGACAAAAATTGAAAATTTTCCTCTTGGAAAATGACCATTGTCGTGAGCCTCCCTAAGAGAGCAAGAACAAGATTTCAATTTTTTTTTCTAAGTGTAGAATGACAAAGTCTTGCTACTAGTATACTTAAATAATACTAGGAAGGGTCAAGATTAAACCAAATGGGTGGCTTGGATGAGTTTCACAAGGATCAAGCCAAGTGGACCTTTGACAAGTCAACAATGTCAAGCTCTTTGTCTTTGCAAGACTTGGTCATTTAAATTATGGTCAAATGACCATTTTATCCATGCCATTTTCGTCCAAGACCACTAAGGGGGGTGACATGTGTCGCCCTCCCGTTCGTCGCAATATTTCGTTTTCCGACAATTCCATAATTCCGATAAATTTTTACTCGTCTCAAATCTTAACATTTTTTAGTTCTTACGTACGTTCTTATAAACATATCCTGGTATTTCCGGGGTGTAACAACTGGTGCCCTACCTGGGCACCCTTCTACCTTAACAACTAAGTAAACTGCGGAAATTAAATAACACCTCTTTTTTTTTTTAAAACCAACATGCGTACAAGGGCAAAGCCGACAAGGCTGCCATAATATACATAATCAAAAGACAATACACTGTACATGAGTCCAATCCCACATATGAATACGGACCTTAAGAGTTTCTTGAAAAATGACGGACAAGGCCCCGTGTACCCATAATCGTACAAAGCATGCTGAAAGAACTTATACCAAAAAGATAAACTCCGACAGAAGGAGCTATCCAAAACTACGAGCGGTCCTACACTGCCGATCACCAAACAGCGTACCTAAACTGCGGCATGAACGGCCTCGAAGGAGGTCGATTACAAAGAATGTACCAAGTATGGCAAGCGATGAAATCTTGTAATGAAATCATAACGATCTAAACAAAGCAGAGACATGTATGATAGCCAACCTACGATTACCTGATACATAGCGATCATATCAATTCGGGACGCGTGCCTCAAAGTCATTACTAAAATATAACCATGGGTCTCACGCCCATAATATCAATCATGCGTGGGATCGCCCGCCATTCTTGGCGAGCCATGATATAATAATCCCATTACAGTACATTGTGCCTTACTAACAATGAGAGTAAAGAGTGGTATACTTACAATATAAAATAGGAAGCTCACGATCAAAGCAGTAACACCCGCCCTCAGTATCATTAAGCAATCCTAGCACTGAGAATATTTCACCCGCATAGGTCGAGTGGACCCGCTTTAGGTATTCCTCGCATGGGACTATTTCACCCGCATAAGCCCTTACGGACTCGCGTGAGGTATTCCTCGCACGGGAATATTTCACCCGCGTAAGCCGCTACGGACTCGCGAGGTATTCTCGCGATAGGGTTGTATCGCGCGTGGGACTATTTCACCGCATAAGCCCTTGCGGACTCGCATGAGGTATTCCTCGCATCGTGGGTAGCAAATCTACGGAATATGCAAATGCCACAAACCCGGGGAATGACCCCGAAATGAATGATATACCACTAGCACAAAACCGGCTATTACCAGCACACATAGGCAATTCTCAATTAAACAAGCCAAAGTACTTATCCAGGCACACATAGAATAATTCTCAATTAAACAAGCCAAAGTACTTATCAAGGCACACATATAATAATTCTCAATTAAACAAGCCAAAGTACTTATCCAGGCACACATAGAATAATTCTCAATTAAACAAGCCAAAGTACTACGTACGTACATTCTTTTCAAAAGACTCCTTTTTATGTAAAACCCCAAGATACTATCACCCGTAGTATCAAGGTGTGTCTATTTTTCAAAGTAAGTTACTACACTTTTAGAAAACTCATTTCAAAGCTTGAAATCAAGTAACTTCAAATTTTCACAATCTAGGCAACTTATGCCTAATAATCAAAATAGACAACTTTCTTAACCTTCCATAAAGGCGTTATAACCAACTTCCCATAAAGCCGTTATAACCCTTTATGGTTTTAGACATATTCATTCCTTTTTATAACCAAGAGACTTATACTTTTAAAACCAAGTATCACATACTTACAAATCAAGTTCTTAACTTTCAAAATACTTCAAGTCTCTTAATATTTAGAAAACAAGTTTCTTCTCCTATTAAACCTCAAGTAACTCACACCTTTAAAACAAGTTACTTCTCTTAAATCATGTCATTTCTCCTCTTTTAAAACAATTAAGTAAATCACTCCTTTAACTCCCCTAAAGTAATTATAATAACCCTTAGGTTTTGGAACTAAGGCACTAGCCAAAAGGTTTGGAAACTACTTCCTTTTCAAGACTCTATGTACTTTAAGTAAAATACTTTCACTCTTAAGAATCCAAACTTCACTAAGGCAATGGATTATACAACTTACAATTTAAACATCAAAGTACAATCAAGGAAGTACATAGAACAAATTCTATTTTAGGCAATCCAAATACAACCAAGGAATGGATCATTTAAGGAGTAGGACATACTTTCTTTATATTAAGGAATCATGCTAGAAGAGGAGATAGTTCACATACCTTTTCGGCTAAATCCACTAGCTAAGCCGAATACGCCGTACGTAGAATTGTCAACCTATAATGGTCACAACAAGACTATCAACTTCTAGTCTCTAACGTAGAATAATACTAAGTATACGGTCTCTAATTCTACGGAAAATCGGGCAGCACTTCCTTTGGTTCTACTCACTTTGCCACCCTTTTCAAGGCCGAATACAATAACCAACACGCCACATTTAAGGCTCAAAACAACAACCAAACAAAGGGGATTACACGCCTTACAATACGTGTAAAATTCCGCCCCACAATTTAATACCTACTAAGTCCATAATCAAGCCATTCTCGGCCAACTTAAACAACAACACAAGTCCTTTCCAAATTCTTTTCCAATTCCAAGTTCTAAGGTCTAACATGTTATATCGTCATAACCAACTTCAACAACTACAATTTCCTTCTTATACAACATGCGACGACTTAAACCAATAATCAACTTGAAATGTAATCTTAAGGCTAAACATGCTAGTTTTCGGATTTAGGGTTCCAATAGCCGATATACTTATCAAACTTCAAACTATATAACTCATGCTTGCTAATATCCATATCTACAACAATAAGTAAATCTCAATTACTAAAACGACAAGATTTATACCTTTATAAGCCCTTAAAATTTCCAAGATTCAAAGTCGCGCCTTAGCAATTCTTAGCTCCTTTCCTTAGGTTCCAATCCGCTCCAAGCACTCCTTAGAAGCCTATGAAGAACCCATCTTCAAGTTCCAACTTCAAAGTTGAAGAACTCCTTACGTTTCGCCTTGCGAGTAACGTGAAAACGTCGTTTTTCCGAAATCTTTCTATTGAGATATCTTTACAATACCCTTAGGGACATTGGGTTAAAGTCTTGTGAATAATGGATCAAAACTACAAATTTTTCTTGTGAGGAAAGTGTCAAACCCGAGAGGTCTTCTTGAAGAACACAAGGTTCTCTAATTTTTCTAAGTGTTCAAGACTAGTCTTGCACTAGTAGTAAGCTTATATAACACATTGGAGGGCTTGGATTAACACACTTGTGGTCTAGGATGAAGAGCAATTAATGTAAAGCCAAGTGGACAAGTTGACTTGGTCAACAATCTCAAGCTAGCAAGACTTATCTTCCATGATGGTAAATGACCATTTTACCCTTACAAATTTTCGTCCAAGGCCATGTGGGAGGAGGTGCCACGTTTCACCCTCCCATTCGTCCATAAAATTCTGTAACCCTCGTGGGCCCCGCAAAACGTAAAATTCCTCGGGTGGGCCCCACGTGACCAAATCCGTAAAAATAAATTTTCATAATGTTAATAAGTTCCATACTCTTCAAATAATACATTTTGAGAATCCAATTCTCATCAACGAACATCTTTCCTTTCCGACGTTCGGAAAATTTTCCGTCGGAAAAACAATTCTTCCTTTCGTACTAATTTCCAAGTCTTAATTCCTGTTACACCCCGTAGTTCCAGGGTATGTATGTGAGGACATACGTACGAGAATACGACAGTAATATTGGAAAGAAATAAAGGTGTGATTTTTCGACGGAAAAGTTTCCGGGTTTTGTGAAGGAAAAAGATTCGTTAATGGGAATTGGATTCCCGGATTCGGTATTCGGACTTTTTGGAATATTTGAGAATTATGAAATTTTACACTTTCCGGAATTGGTCATGTGGGGCCCACGGGAGAATTTACGGTTTTGTGGGGCCCACTTTATTTTCGGATTTTTGGCATTACGGATATTTTCGGAAGATGAAATATTTTGGACCAATAGGAGGGCAACATGTGTCACCCCTAGGTGGCAACGTTGGACGAAATTGTTGGACATGTTGAAAACGTTTTTGGCATGAAAAAGGCTTAAAACATTTGGTCAAAAGTCTTGCAAGATATTTGTGTAGTAGATAGATAAGTGGGACCCACACACACATGGCTCAATCTAGAACACACACTTGCTTCAATCCTAGCCCTTGAATGTCCTATAAATACCCCCTTAAGTTGCAAGACTTCTTCATCCACACTTGAAAAATTCCAAGGCAAAAATACTCCCTCCCTTTGTAGTAGTTCTCGTCCAAACACCCCTCTCCCTTGACCAAACGTTGTCCAAAAATTCTTAAAGTTTTAAGTGTTCTTCCTTAGTGTATTAGGAAGATTATTAACCAAAAGTTAGAAAAGATTTCACACCCTAGCCACTAAAAGTACCCCTTGGCCGAGAGTTGCCACAATCAAAGCCTTAGTGTTCTTCACTTTTTGGAGTTGAAGTGTTAAGAGAAGTTGTTTAGAAACTTCTAAGGGTTGCTTGGAGCGGGTTGGAGCGTAAGGAACTGGAGCTAAACGTTGCTCAGGATCGACTTATAATCTTGGATAATTTTGGGCTTGTCGAGGTAATTATCTTTGTCCCCCTATTGTAATTGGATATTACATATTGTAGTAATATATAGTTGAGTTTACTATATGTAGAATGAATATTGAAAAGGATTGAACTGTATTTACATTGGGTGTATTCTGATGAGACTTGTGTAGTATATCTGTGAAGTAGTATTGAACACGTCCGGTTAGACGTGTAATCCCCTGGGAGTTGTTGGCCTGGTAGCAGGCCTGAGTAGAGGAGGAGATTTATGTGGTTACGGGGGGGGGGGGGGAGGTGCTGCCGAATTTTCTGTAGAATAAGGAATCTTTTATTTAGAATATTCTACGAAGAGATCTAGAAGTTGATAGACGTTTTATGGCCATTATAGGTTGAAGTACTACGAGTAGCGTATTCTACTTGAAGGGTGGAAAGGGCTAGCAAGGTTATAGTACTTGGAGCGTTTTGCTAATTGTCGATAACCGTCGCGAGGTATGTGAACCTCTTCCTATATTTTCTAGCATGATTGTTGTGAACTATGTAGTACGGTAGACGTACATGTGCTAAATGAATTTGGTTGGTTTAAAACATAAAGTGTTATAACGGCTTTATGGGAAGTTTGCTATAACAACTTTATGTAGGTAAAGAAATGGTTTGTGGTTTTTAAAAGATAAGAGACTTGACTTATAAATGACTTGATGTGAAATATTAAGGACTTGGTTTGTGTTAAACAGTTGTGAAACCGCTTTTATGAGAAATGGGTACTTGGGTTTTAAAAGGAATAATATTATATTGATTTCGGAAATGAGAATAAGTATCGAACAAACCACTGCAGCGTTAATAAAGGAAAATGTATTGACTAATTAATTACTATTAAAATCAGTAGAAACCTCTATCTGCATAGAATCTAAGATAAGACAAAATTGTATTATATTTCCTAGATCATGGCTGCTTTAATAAGAATCATTATAAACAAGCATTAATTTTCTTAAATTTCCAGAGTAAGGAACTTGATTTCTAAAAGAAAAGAGACTTGAGGAATTGAAGAGTTTTTGGTTTAAAACATAAAGTGTTATAACAGCTTTATGGGAAGTTAGTTATAACGACTTTATGAAACAAGAGAAGGGTTTTATCATTTGTTTTAAAATGGTAACTTTTTTTTTTTAGGTAAATGCAAATATTATTACTAATAACGAAAAGAAAGTGGCTACAATCAGTCGTTGAGGTATCTCAAGCCTCAACGTAATGTAAACAAGAAGTGAGGGAGGGGAGGGGTGGTCACTCAAATGGTGCCATTACAAGAGGGGATAAAATCATAGAGAACTCTATAAGATGTTGTTTTGATTCTTGCAATGACCTCTTCTGCCGGAAAGCTTGTGCTTCAAAGAGCAATGTGTTTCTTGCCCTCCAAATCTCATAGACCACTATGCAAAAAGTAAGCAAAATAGCTTTGGCTCGGATGCTTGTCCCGCGGTGATCTTTCTTAATCCACTTATGGGAGTTTTCAACAGTTGTCATCTCTCTTCTAATGCCCAACCAATATTTTATGCTCTTCCAAATCATGTGTGTGTAGGGGCAAGTGAAGAAGAGGTGTTCCCTTGTTTCATTAGCTTGCTTGCAGAACCCGCAAGACTTATCCTCCAAGTTGAGATATGATAGAGTATCCTTTGTAGGTAACCGCTTTCTGCAATTTAGCCACACAGTAAAAGAGAATTTGGGAGGAATGAAGCCTATCCAAATTTGTGACATCCAAGGCTTTTTAACTTGCGTAGTGCGCAAGATATTATACACGAGGCTTGAATCAAATTTACCGTTGGTACAACACTTTGTAAAGCCGTCAATAGCATCACCATGGCTACCAAAGATAGAAACAAATTTGTCGCGAATCCCACAAATCCGTTTGAATAAGGGGGAGTCCCTAGGACGTACCTCATAGTCCCAAATTGTAATACCTCTCAAATAGTGGTTATTGATCCATTGGACCCATAGAGAATCAGCATCCGTGTGAGTTTGCCAAATAGTCCTGGATAGCAAGGCATGATTCCATTCCTTGATGTTCATTAGACCAAGCCGCGCCGGTTTGAGGCAAGCAAATGATATCCCAAGCAACTCTTGGTGGTTTCCCTCCCCATAAGAACTGAATACAAGCAGACCTTACCTTGTTGATAATAGTGGCCGGGATAGGAAGTGCCCGGAACCAAAAGCTCTCAACCCCTTGGACAACCGGCACGATTAGTTCCACTTACGCGTAAGAAAGGGTGTGATGCCCCATTTCTGAATGTAATTCGAAATTGCACTAGTGAATGGAGCAAATTGGTCCACCGAGACTGAAATTGGGGACAAAGGGATCCCCAAGTATCGTACCGGAAAGCTACCAACGTTGAATCCCACTCTGGACAATATCGAGTCACGAACTGTAATATGCATTCCCGCTAAGTAGACAGAGGATTTAGACGGGTTAAGAGTTAGCCCTGAGGCAGCCTCCAACTCTTCCAGACAATTCATAAGAATCCCAACTGAAGATATATCTCCTTTGGCAAAAAGCATGAGGTTATCCGCAAATGCAAGATGAGTAATGCCCAATTTCTTGCACTTTGGAAAATATGAGAAAGCTCTTGCCTCAGCCTTCATTTTAAGCAGCCTTGAGAGGTATTCCATGCACAAGATAAAGAGAGTAGGGGACATAGGATCACCTTGTCTTAGGCCGCGCTTACCTTTGAAGTATCCATGCAGCTCACCGTTGATAGAAAGGGAGAAGGAGGTTGAGCTAACACATTCCATGATCCAACTTATAAATCTGTCTGGAAATTTTAGACTTCTTAGTACCAATTCGAGGAAACTCCAAGAGACTGTATCAAATGCTTTACAAAGGTCCACCATAAGCATACATCTTGGTGAGACTCTGGCTCTATTAAATCCTCTCACAAGCTCCTGTGCCACATATACGTTGTCCATCATGTTTCTTCCTTTCACAAAAGCCCCTTGGGATTTGTCAATGAGATAAGGAAGGATCAATGCCATTCTGTTAGCTAGAATCTTTGTGATGATCTTATAGACCACATTAGTCAATCCGATGGGCACAAATCATTTACCTTAGGATCATGATCAGTCTTTGGTAGTAGGGTAATGATGGTATGATTCACCTGCTTCAAAAGAACTCTAGTAGAGAAGAACTCTTGGACACTTCTTACAACATCATGGCCCACATCTCTCCATCTATTCTTGAAGAAGGCGTGAATAACCATCCGGTCCAGGTGCCTTGTCATTGCCTATATCAGAGAGAGCTTCCCAAATCTCCTTTGGGGTGATGAAATGCAAAAGTTGTAATCTCTCTTCTTCGCTTAGCTTCGGGCCATAGTTGAACACTTCAGGATCAAAGTTGGTAGTGGATCGGGAAGTACCTAATAGACCTTTGTAAAATTCAACAAGCAACTTCCTAACTTCTTCTGGTGATGTAGTGATGGTACCATTAGCTTTAACAAGAAAGTTAATTGAGTTCCTGACATTACTCCTCTTGATCAAGCTATGAAAGTATTTGGAGCATTTATCACTTCCAATCAAGTGTTTCTGTCTTGACTTCTGCCTTATGAAGTGTCTTTCTGCTTCCAGTAAGGTGTTTGCTCTAGCTCTTGAGGACTTAACCTTGGATTTTAGCTCCTCATCAAAGGGATTTTCCATGTGTGCATTGATAGCCTCCTTGAACTCAATGTTTGCCCCTTTTGCTCTTTGTTCAATACCCCCAAATTCACTTATGTTCAATGACCTTAATGGTTGCTTTAAGGCTTTCAATTTTGAGGCAAGGACGAATTGAGCAGTTCCCAATATGTCTTGTCTCCAACATGAAGTCATTATGTCCTCGAAGGCTGGGTGAGAAAGCCACATATTCATGAACTTGAAAGGGCGCTTCCCAACATTATAGGATGCAATAACCGTGGCTATCACAGGACAGTGGTCCGAGACAGGTTCCATAGGCATGAAATTGGTCGTGCATTCTAGGGTCAAATCACTCCAATTTTGATTCATCAACACTCTATCAAGCTTAGACCAAATCGAACCATTTGTCCAAGTGTAGAAGGAACCGGAAGAAGGAGCGTCTTCTAGTCCATGAGAAATCCTGAAATCGCCAAGATCCCTAAGTGCATAAGGCGTGAGAGGAGGACCCCCCACCTTATCATTAGGGTTGCAACAAGTGTTGAAATCTCCCATAATCATCCAAGGCTTAGTGATGCCAATGCCCAAATGAGAAAGGTGATGCCAAAGCATCCTTCTATCCGAGATGCTATAAACTGGGTACACAAATGTGGCAAGGAAGGACACTTGTGTTATATTGCAACTTTCCTGGACATGGATATGCTGAGAGTCCATACCAAGCACTTCGCAACAAACCCTAGATAGATCCCAAAGTAGTAGCATTCTTCCGCCTCCAATGAATTCCAAATTTGAGCAAAACTTCCAAGCTTTGAATCTTTGAGTAGAGAAAGACTCTGTCCTTGGCCGAGATAGTTTAGTTTCCAATAGACAAATCATAGTCGCGGCATGCTGTTTAGTGATACTACACACTAGAGCTTGTGTGGCTGTCCTATCCTTTTGTCCGCAAAGACCACGGACATTCCAACAAAGTATTTTCATTAGGAAACAAAGGAGGTTTTGTTAGCACCTCCGCGCTTAGCTGCCTTCGCTTTCCCACTGCTTTTCGGCCCATTCTTTTTTGACAAAACTTCTTTCCATCCATCATCTTTGTTGCTGGAAGCCATAACATGTGGTTCAGCCAAGATATGTTCCCCGCGTTCAAAGTTAACGTTACGTGACACAAGTTGAGCCTTTTCCGTAGCACCCTTGTATGTATCTCCATCCAATGAAGGTGGCGGATTCATAGGAATCTCAGAATCAAAATGTTTTGACTCACAACTCATCCTAACATGTTGTGTACTGCCATGGTGAGAATTAGGCAGTGAGGACCTTACTTGAGAATCCCGCAAACATGATGGGCCAGAATGACCCAAAACCGGAGGACCCGCGGCATGTGATGCTTCTCCCAAACTTCCGGTACCAGGAGGTGTTGTGTGCTCACTTTCTTCAATATCCATCAAGTTATCAGCATCTACGGGATGTTGAGAAGTTGGTGGATGAGGGGGAGGAGGGTTGGTTCCACCCGTACCTCTGTTGACCTCCAAACAAGTAGAATCTTCCTTATTGTTAGGGGGTACCTCGGTATTGCTTTTTTTTTGGAGCTTCTTCGTTGTTGACATCATCCCTCAGCTTCCTACACTTCAAATGGTTGTGTCCAAAAGCCGCACAATGATAGCAAAAGTCCGGGTAATTCTCATAGTTTACCCTTTGAGTATACCTCCTGTTATCGGGGAGTTTGACGACAAAATCCATTATTGGCTCCTTGCTAACATCCACTTCCACTAGAACTCTTGCATAGTTCATTTTAGACCTTTCCTTAGTATATTGGTCCGTGTAAAGAGGTTTTCCTACACGTGAAGCAATCTTACTAAGGCCCGTTGCACTCCAAATAGAAAGGGGAATGTCCGGAAAAGTGACCCAAATAGGAATGTCCATGAATAAATCATCCGTTATTAGAACTCCTTTATTGATAGCCTTGAGCATCATGGTTTTCCCGTAGACCATATAAGGGCCTCCGTGAAGTACATTAGTGCGTTCCTCCTCCGTCATGAATTTGAACATCATCCACCTTTGCCATATGGTATAATCTGACATTTAACTCCTCATCCTTTCACAATGGTATTCAAAGCTTCTCTTCCGGAAAGGACAGTGAAGCAACCTATTAGGCAATAGCCCGTGTTTCTATGAAAGGAACTTCATCCTCGCCCTATATCTACTTAGCCCCTTGTTGTTCAATAAATTGTAACTTCATACCTTTTGCCTCAATCCTAGTTCCATGAAGACTCAAAGATAAGTCTTTTTGGGAGGGAAGGTACCTTTGCCATGGTTTGGGGGACGATTGTTATGAGTTGTAGCCGCAGTAGGAATATGATGTGGTTTAGAAGATGCATTAGTGTGTAAATCATTGGGAGGTATTTCTTGTCACGACCCGATCGCGGGCCCGTGACTGGTGCCTTACCCCGGGCACCCTAGTGATACAACATCAGAGAAAAACTAGCGGAATATAAAACTTAAACAAGAAACAAGATATATGATCATAAAACAGGCCAACCAAACGGTTACCTTCCAATAATATATATATAAACAACTCTTTCAAAACGAACAGTTTAATCCTTTTTACAAACCCTGCCACAACAGTACTACAGACCTCTAAGAGTTTTTATACAACATGATGGGACAGGGCCCCGTCATACCCCTGAATGTACAAGAACCTACAACTCAGGGTAACATACCAAAAGATAAGCCTCCGGAGAACGGAGCTTCCCAATCTGTTGAATCGTGATCCCATGAGCGGGGATCCACTACCGATGTACTCCTACTGCGGCATGAACGCAGCCCCGAGGAGGTCGATAACAGTACCAGTATGTGGCGTAAAAATCAGTAAATGAAATCATAACGGTCTATATAAAAACAGAGACATGTATGATAACAAAACTACAATTCACAACATAAAAGCGATGTCAAGTCGTGGACTCACGCCTCAAGTCATCACTCAAATATAACTATGGGTCTCACGCCCACAACATCAATCGTGTTCGCATCATGGCGCATGCCCGGAGTGCATCGGTGTAGACATGCCCATGATGTGACAATAATAACAATGCCCCAGCCGCATGCCCCGGAATTCCGTGACGGTGTAGACCGCCCGTGACATTATCAACAATATCTTGGGTGATTAACCCCGCGTAGCCACACGCCCCGAGTGCATCGGTGTAGACATGTCCATGTAACCACAATAACAATATATCAGTAATCAACCTGCGCGTACGCATGCCGAGTCTGCGCCGGTGTAGACATGTCCACGTGACATCAACAACCATATACCGCACAACGGGCTATCACAAACAAGCTCAAGCAAATTATCATACTTCTAGACTTTTATAAAAGATCCACTCCTTCCCGAAGTCACACGATATCAACACTTGCACAACAAAGGCTATCACAACAAGCATGGCGAGTTACACAACAACAAGCATAGGCAAGTTACACCTGACTCAAGGTACTTCCATTTCGTATCAAAGTCTGGGTTTTAACCCTAAAGTACTACGTACGTTAAATTCCTTTTTAAGAGATCCATTCCTTTCATAAAGGTCACCCGATACCCGTAGTATAAAAATAGAGTGACTCACATTTTAGGTAAACCAAAATACTTCCCTTTTGTAAAATCAAGTAACAACATTATTTTCCAAACGTTCAAGTTTGCCTAATTTCAAATGCTCAAGTTTCTCATTTTAGAAAGGTTTCATAACTCATAGTCTTAATCCCTTTTAAAACAATTGAGTAACATATGTCTTGTACGTGAGCCGTTTATTCTTGTTTACAACAAGCTTATTCTGTGACCATGATCTAGGAAATGTAATACAATTTTGTCTTATCTTAGCTTCTATGCAGATGGAGGTTTCTACTAGTTTTAATAACAATTTGTTATTTGTCAATACACTTTCCTTTATTAGCGCTGCTATGGTTTGTTCGACACTTATTCTCATTTCCTAAATCAATAAAACATTATTCTTTTTAAAACCAAGTACTCATTACTCGCGAATGAGGTTTCACAATACTTTTAACAAAATGTTAATTACCAATTAAAACAAGTTAAGTCTCTTATCTTTCAAGATCAAGTCTCTTAACTTCTACAATCAAAAACCAATCTTTTACCTACATAGAGTCGTTATAACTAACTTCCCATAAAGATATTATAACACCCTATGTTTTTAAACCAACCAACTCATTTAGCACATGTACGTCTACCGCATTACATAGTTTACAAAGCATCATGCTAGAAGGATAGGAAGAGGTTCACATACCTCGCGACGAGTATCGACAATAAGCAAACGCTCCACAAGATCAGTAACTGGCTAGCCTTTTCCACTCCTCAAGTAGAATACGCCACTCGTAGTACTTCCACCTATAAGGCCACAAACGCTCTATTAACTTCTAACCGCATGGTTCCATATTCTCTGAAAATTCGCAAAGACTCCTCCACATGACCGCGTAAATCTCTCCTCTATCGAGGCCGCTACCAAGCCAACCAGGGGGTTATACGCCTAACGGACGTATACAATTCTACTATACAAGAATACCACAAGTCTCCGTAATACACTCTATGTAATTCTGATTCAGTTCTCTTCTTTAAATTGGGCTTAAGTCAAAAGACATTGCCAAAGCTATGCTTAGTTCTATATATAGTATACTTCAACTATATAATCCTACAACATGTAATTTCCAATTACAATAAGGGGACAAGAATATTTACCTCGACAAGCCCAAAATTATCCAAGTTATAATGTCGATCCTGAGCAAGGTTTAGCTCTACTCCGTGCGCTCCAAACCACTCCAAACAACCCTTAGAAGTTCTAACCAACTTCTACTCAAATACTTCAACCAACTATGAAGATTTCCTTAGGGTTTCGGTTTGAGACTAAGAGGACAAAAGGTAGTATTTTCGGGCTCTACGTATAGAGGTAACTTTTGGAATACTACAAGGTAAAGGCTAAGGTATTTTGGGCATTATAACAATACTTGGAGAAGTATTTCAATACCACAAGGGAGGGGGTATATTTCGAAACAACTAGGCTAGGGGTACCCCGGCTAGCACCTCAAAGGGGAGGAGGAGGCTCTCGCCATAAGGCCACTCAAGGGGAGGGGAGGCTTAGGACGAGAACACTCAAGAGGAGGAGAGTTTTCAAGGCTTAGACAAAGTGAGAGTGGATGAATAAGTTCACCACTAAGGGGTATTTATAGGAAAACCAAAAGCCAACCAATGGCCAGATTAAGCCATGTGCAAGGCAAGTGTAAGGCCAAGATGTGCCCAAGTGCCCTAGTCCCTACTCCACAAAACAAGCCACAAAACATTGCACAAAACATTGCACAAAACATGGCACCAATCGGCAAGGCCAAACCGCCTAAGGCGTCACTGAGGTGACAAGTGTCACCTCTCGTTGGCCAAAAATGTTCCGTCGCTCGGAAAAATCCGCAAAAATACAAAACGACATAGCGGAATTTTCCTACGCAAGCTCAGAAACGTTTCGTCGAAAAACGACTCTGTCGGGTGTTGTGCACAAATTTCGAACCTATGCCAAACTTTAAGTCTCAAATTTTAAATGCGTCGCCTCCACGCATACTGGAAATACGGGGTTTAACATTCTCCCCTCCTTAGAAACATTCGTCCCGAATGTTCCTTCTCAAGACGGGTATCGATAAAGTTCCTCTAACAAGTTGCCAACGCCACAGCTTGGCCACGAAATAACACACGTTCTCTTCCTTCCTTGCTCGCCGTGCGATACCACTTTTGTCACTTTGCCGCGAGGTTCTAGTGTCACTCCGGCGACCCAACAAATGGTACCGAACTGCATGCGATCCCTGAGGTTCTAGTGTCACTCAGGACGTGCCATACTTCAGTCATCGCTTCTCAAAGCGTGAGTCACTACCTCCAAACTTGGTCATCTTACTAACCTCAATCTTCTTTAAGGCCATTCCCGGCCTTCACGAACCGCTTCTGGTCGAACATAACCACGAACTCATACGATGGTCAACTAAACTGGGGCCTAGCATCCTCGTGACCCTACCACCTGGCGGGACCACCCAGAACTGACCCCACCCAAAACCGGGCTGCGGGTCGACCCGCGAGCGGCCATCAACCCGACCCACAATCGCGCCAATACTTGTTCCTCGAAACGGAACAATCTTACCTAATCAAGTCATGAAAGCTACCACTTCCATCTCACACTACCCGTGGACTTGTCACACAAATAATTCCCACGTACTACTTACTCTGATAAAGGTCAAACATAAAATAAATCTTTCGCACAAGACGACCTTACCTCTAAGGTCTCAATCGTGAAATAGTCTAAGGTTCACACTACCGTGCCCCCATACTTATCCTTCCAACAAACCAGTTTTCTAAATCACATTTTAGCACAAAGCTATCCGAACATAACACTAAACACATCAGCATACAAAACTCTAGAGGGTTAAGGATATACCTGTCTCTACCGCTTAATCACGATCACGCCTGCGCAGTGCAGTAGTGAAGGTGATGAACCAAACCGATCACGAAGGTGAGTCGTAACATCCGTGCTACCCAGTCGGACGGTTCCTCGCAAAATGGCCTGCTGGCCGCAAAGTAACAAGCTCCTTGGCACCACGACACTCCCGAAATGCGGTCTACCACATCGACCACACCGAGGTAGGGGTGACCGTGATCCGCCAACACCTTACTTCGCGGAAACACGAACCTCGAGCCACGACCGCTCCGAATACTCTGGATGCTCACGAAGGTTGTGGAGGACCACTCTGCACCGGCGGAGGAACAAAACTAGTATCTTCTTGAGGCGGTCCGCCTCGAAAGTCACCAAGGACCTGTTGTTCGCCTCTTCGCGATCTTGGTCATTCCGTCGACCTCTCGTGCCTCACATCCTAGTGCATGAGCTGCGTGCGGGCAATGTCCATGCCGGTGAAGAGCTACACTCGAACAAGCCTCTGTCAAGTAATCATCTAGCCGGTGACGTGGCGGTGCACTCTATCCTCCATGTCTGCCACGAAAGTGGGGACATACCGAGCCAACGAGTCAAACTCTACGTTGTACTCCCGAACCGTACGCCCGTTCTGCCTCAACATCAAAAATCTGTCGAGCCCTCCTCATCTGTGGAGGCAAGAAATGTGCAAGAAATGCCCGAGAACTCGTCCCAAACGGTGGAAGTGCATTCTCTCCGGGACAGCTCGCGAATCAAACCGGATCATGCGGTATCACGCGGCCGATGCGAACCTAAGACCACCGACTCGGTCTCAAGCCTTGATCACTCTCATGATCCGAATGGCGTCGGATGAACTCCTACGGATCATCCTCGTGCCTCGACCGTAGAACTCGGCGGGCTACAACTCGTAAAGTCCGTAGCCTCAAACTATTCGCCGGGGTGAACCACTGGTGCTCTGAACTGGGCTGTTGCATCGGCCTATCTCATATCTTGCCACGACCACGGCGGCAATCGGGCCATCTCCTTGTACCCATCTCATCCGCTCCAGTGTGGGGCTGGGGGCTCAGTCTTGTGGTCTCGGTAGCCACCGCCGCGGTTCTAAACTCGGCTTTGAAGGCGGCGTCATAAAACTCACCGTCAAGCACAACCTCAGTCTTGTCAGGGCTGCGCTCGCGTACTCCTGTATCTCACTAGCAGCTCCTCGGCTGCCTTGCCCTTCGGGCTCTGGTTGCCTTGCGCGAGGCATAATCGTAAAACGAGATACGCCGGAGGGTCCAACTTACAACACAGCTCTAAGGCACGATCTCAGAATGAGAAGAATGGAAACCAATCCTAAATGCCCTGCAACCTCCTGATTATAGATGTGGTGCACAACACATCGATAATCAAGACTCTACTGACACGATGCGTAGACACTTTCCGAGGATTAACTGCTCTGATACCACTTTTGTCACGACCCGATCCCGGGCCCGTGACTGGTGCCTTACCCCGGGCACCCTAGTGATACAACATCAGAGAAAAACCAGCGGAATATAAAACTTAAACAAGAAACAAGATATATGATCATAAAACAGGTCAACCAAACGGTTACCTTCCAATAAAATATATATAAACAACTCTTTCAAAACGAATAGTTTAATCCCTTTTACAAACCACACTTGGCATTACTACGGACCTTTAAGAGTTTTTATACAACATGACGACAGTGGCCGCCATACCTGAATGTACAAGAACCTACAACTCGGTAACATACAAAAGATAAGCCTCGAGAACGGAGCTTCCCAATCTGCTGAATCGTGATCCTATGAGCGGGGATCCACTACCGATGTACTCTACCGCGGCATGAACGCAGCCCGAAGGAGGTCAAGATAACAGTACCAAGTATGTGAAATCAGTAAAAATCAGAAATGAAATCATAACAGTCTATATAAAAATAGGAGACATGTATGATAACAAAACTACAGTTCACAACATAAAAGCAGTCATGTCAAGTCAGGGACTCACGCCCTCAAGTCATCACTCAAATATAACTATGGGTCTCACGCCCACAACATCAATGGTGTTCGCATCATGGCCGCATGCCCCCGGAATTCTGCATCGGTGTAGACATGCCCATGATGCGACAATAATAACAATGCCCCATGGCCACATGCCCCCGGAATTCTGCATCGGTGTAGACACGTCCAAGTGACATTATCAACAATAATACTGGGTGATTAACCCCGCCGCACGCGCCCGGAATTCGCATCGGTGTAGACATGTCCATGTAACCACAATAACAATATATCGTAATCAACCCGCGCAGCCACATGCCCCCGGAATTCTGCATCGGTGTAGACATGTCCATGTGACATCAACAACCATATACCGCACAACCAGGCTATCACAAACAAGCTCAAGCAAATTATCATACTTCTAGACTTTTATAAAAAGATCCACTCCTTCCCAAGAAGTCACCTGATATCAACACTTGCACAACAAAGGCTATCACAACAAGCATAGGCGAGTTACACAACAACAAGCATAGGCAAGTTACACACAACTCAAGGTACTTCCATTTCAGATCAAAGTCCGGGTTTTAACCCTAAAGTACTACGCACGTTAAATTCCTTTTAAGAGATTCATTCCTTTCATAAAGGTCACCCGATGCAGTAGTATAAAAATAGAGTGACTCACATTTTTAGGTAAACCAAAATACTTCCCTTTTGTAAAATCAAGTAACAACATTATTTTCCAAACGTTCAAGTTTGCCTAATTTCAAATGCTCAAGTTTCTCATTTTAGAAAGGTTTCATAACTCATAGTCTTAATCCCTTTTAAAACAATTGAGTAACATATGTCTTATACGTGAGCCGTTTATTCTTGTTTACAACAATCTTGTTACAGCAGCCATGATCTAGGAAATGTAATACAATTTTGTCTTATCTTAGCTTCTATGCAGATGGAGGTTTCTACTGGTTTTAATAACAATTTGTTATTTGTCAATACACTTTCCTTTATTAGCGCTGCTGTGGTTTGTTCGACACTTATTCTCATTTCCTAAATCAATAAAACATTATTCTTTTTAAAACCAAGTACTCATTACTCGCGAATGAGGTTTCACAATACTTTTAACAAAATGTTAATTACCAATTAAAACAAGTTAAGTCTCTTATCTTTCAAGATCAAGTCTCTTAACTTCTACAATCAAAAACCAATCTTTTACCTACATAGAGTCGTTATAACTAACTTCCCATAAAGATATTATAACACCCTATGTTTTTAAACCAACCAACTCATTTAGCACATGTACGTCTACCGTACTACATAGTTTACAAAGCATCATGCTAGAAGGATAGGAAGAGGTTCACATACCTCGCGACGAGTATCGACAATAAGCAAAACGCTCCACAGTACTGTAACCTGGCTAGCCTTTTCCACTCCTCAAGTAGAATACGCTACTCGTAGTACTTCCACCTATAAGGCCACAAACGTCTATTAACTTCTAACCGCATGGTTCCATATTCTACAGAAAATTCGGCAGCACCTCCCCCCCGCAACCGCGTAAATCTCCTCCTCTATCGAGGCCGGCTACCAAGCCAACCAGGGGGGGGGGTTATACGTCTAACCGGACGTATACAATTCTACTATACAGTAATACCACAAGTCTACTGTAATACACTCCTATGTAATTACAGTTCAGTTCTCTTCTTTAAATTCAGGCTTAAGTCAAAAGACATTGCCGCAAAGCTATGCTTAGTTCTATATATAGTATACTTCAACTATATAATCCTACAACATGTAATTTCCAATTACAATAAGGGGACAAGAATATTTACCTCGATAAGCCCAAAATTATCCAAGTTATAATGTCGATCCTGAGCAAGGTTTAGCTCCTACTCCGTGCGCTCCAAACCACTCCAAACAACCCTTAGAAGTTCTAACCAACTTCTACTCAAATACTTCAACCAACTATGAAGATTTCCTTAGGGTTTCGGTTTGAGACTAAGAGGACAAAAGGTAGTATTTCCGGGCTCTACGTATAGAGGTAACTTTTGGAATACTACAAGGTAAAGGCTAAGGTATTTTGGGCATTATAACAATACTTGGAGAAGTATTTCAATACCACAAGGGAGGGGGTATATTTCGAAACAACTAGGCTAGGGGGGGTACCCCACGGCTAGCACCTCAAAGGGGGGGGAGGGGAAGGCTCTCGGCCACAAGGCCACTCAAAGGGGGAGGGGGGGAGGCTTAGGACGAGAACACTCAAGAGGGGAGGGAGAGTTTTCAAGGCTTAGACAAAGTGAGGAGTGGATGAATAAGTTCACCACTAAGGGGGGGTATTTATAGGAAAACCAAAAGCCAACCAATGGCCAAGATTAAGCCATGTGCAAGGCAAGTGTAAGGCCAAGATGTGCCCAAGTGCCCCCTAGTCCCTACTCCACAAAACAAGCCACAAAACATTGCACAAAACATTGCACAAAACATGGCACCAATCGGCCAAGGCCAAACCGCCCCTAAGGCGTCCACTTGAGGGTGACAAGTGTCACCCTCTCGTTGGCCCAAAAATGTTCCGTCGCTCGGAAAAATCCGCAAAAATACAAAACGACATAGCCGGAATTTTCCCTACGCAAGCTCTGTAAAACGTTTCGTCGAAAAACGACTCTAATCGGGTGTTGTGCACAAATTTCGAACCTATGCCAAACTTTAAGTCTCAAATTTTCGTACGTACGTCTCCACGTACATACTCTGGAAATACGGGGTTTAACATTTCTGGAGGTATAGGCAGAGGGGGATGGGTAGAAGGAAATGAGCTTGGGCCCGCGATAGGAGAGAGGATTCGCGTGCCATTTGGGAGGGTAGGGAATTTGTGTTGGGTTTCAGGAGGAATAGAGGGAAGAGAAGATAGAATGGGTGAGGTGTTGTGTAATTCAGAGAGTAGTGAAGGGGTATTAGATGAGAGAGGGGGTATGTTCAAGACTTTACTCGAATCCAAGGAAGTATTAAAGACGAAAGGTTTGTTGTGATTCTTGAGATTGACTCCACTTAGCAAACTAGCTAAAGTAGGGAAGGCTTCATTAGTGACACTTAAAGAAATATGGAGTTGTTGTCTTAATACACGAGAGGACTTTTTGGATCCCGCGTCATTTAAGGCTGACCCCTCGGCTCCCGCGTTATTAATGGTCATGGAGTTCCTAGGCTCCTTGGAAATAGAATTAGCTTTGTTACTCACAACTGACTTGGCTCCTTGTATAACGGGAATAGCCATGACCGTGGTTATCCACGACCGTCTTGGAAATCAGACCATCATAAAGACCCGTGCTTGTGAGTGAATCGTTGGTACCCACAGCATTAATGTGTGACGCCTCGGCACCCTCAATAATAACGTTAGAATCCTTGGGCAAAGAAATCCGTTCGTATCCCACATTTGACCTTGATCCTTGCATAGAGTGCATATTCCTAGTTTCATTGTTATCCTCCTGACCCGCCTTATCCTTCTGACCCAAGCCCTGACCCGGAATAGGAGGAGTCACATCGTTTCCCGGGGCATTAAAGTTTGTTCTCTTGACACTCGCGTTAAACTTCTTGGGGATAGGAGTACCTTCAATGCTATCAACTGACTTTGATTCAAACAAGACGTGATTACTCTTGGACCCATGGACACCTGCCCGACCCGCCATGAACTTCTGACCCGCTACGACCGGTTTGACCGAGTATGCCATCGTGCCTTGTTTCACCAAGCAATGATGTCCGCCCGATTTTAACCCTTTTCCGGCTATCCTGAGTGAATTACCAGGTAGTGTCGGGGTACTAATGCTTGAGTGACTGTCCTGTTCTTCCGAAATGATCCCGTTATCAACTAATTGGCCCGTGGAATAATCGACCACCATAGTAGTATTAGGGGTGTCAATGGCTATCGGTAAAAGGCCTTGCCTGCCGGAAGTTCCGCCTTCAAATTCACTTATATCCAAGCTTTCAATTTCTATATTTTTGCCCCATTCATGTATCCTTTGTAGCATAGAATCGTCCACTACATTCTCTAATGGAAAGCGCGAGTCTGGCGTGACATGAACCAACACAGAAGGGTCTGAGATTGCCGGAATAAGATTTTCCTCGGCAATTGTTGGACTGCCGCCACTCTTTTTTTTCTTCCTTGTTCTAGCTTTAGCCGAACTGCCTGAACCTCCTGAATCATTGCTAGAACGTGTGTAACGTTTAGACTTCTTCATATTGTGAACAATAACAATTAAACCATTGGGAAACAAACGAAAATCTTAGGGGAGGGAAGAAGAGGAAAAACCGAAGGAGCAACTAAGGGGAAACGTTGAGAGCGTTTTCTTAGTGAGAGAAACTTCTCTCTAACTCCTAAGTATATGGGACTTGATTCTTAAAGAAAGGAATGACGTGATTTAAAAAGTTTGGTTGCCATGAATTATTTCAAAAGTTAAGCGTGTTTTAAAATGGTAACTTGACTTTAAAAGGAGAAGTGTTTTGGTCTAAAAAGAAGGCATGGTATTGTCTTAATTTGGTTTAAAAAGGAAAGTATGGAATTTGTTTTGGTTTACTTAAAATGTTAGTCACTCTATTTTGATAATACGGGCATCGGGTGACCTTTGTAAAAGAAATGGATCTTTTAAAAAAAGAATTTAACGTACGTAGTACTTTGGGGTTAAAACCTGTACTTTGGCATAAAATGAAAGTACCTTGAGTTGTGTGTAACTTGCCTATGATTGCGTGTGATAGCCTTGTCGTGCTAGTATTGTATTTCTATACCACCGCGTCTCTCGATGGAGGGCCGGCTGATTTGTTATGATCTTACTTGGACGTACCGGCAGTGACGGAGCATTCCACAGGTACGCTTCTGTGATTATTATTCCATGGACTAGCTCTCCATGAGGTTTTAGTGATTCGGCTTGGTATCTGGTAGTTGGCTCTCGTACTTGCCCCGAGGTCGTGGCTGATTCGGCTTGGTATCTGGTAGTTAGCCTTCGTACTTGCCCGTTCGGTTTGTGACGAAGTCTCGTGATTCCGGCAGTATCGGTAGGTAGTCTTCATACTTGCCCGACTACGTGGCGCGGTGGTATCCGGTAGTTGGCTTTCGTCTTGCCACGGGTCACCGTGGTATGGTTATGTAGATTTGTTGGTACGGCTTTGGTATCGGTAGTTGGCTTCGTACTTGCCGTCGATTGAGGACGCGGCTTTGGTATCCGTAGTTAGCCTTCGTACTTGCCGTCACGGTTGTTATGACATAGGTGGGACTCGTGTTCATGTACTCCTTGGTGTTGCTATATCATAGGCTAGCGGCGGTGAGGAAGGTATTCGACGCACGAATGATGTGGTGGGCGTGAGACCCATATTTATATTCGAGTGATGACTTTGAGGCGTGAGTCCACGACTTGACGTGATCGCTTACATATTATGTATTGTAGTTTGGTTATCATATATGTCTCTGTTTTATATAGACTACTATGATTTCATTTCTGATATTTTCGATTTCACATACTTGGTACTGTTGTCGACCTCCTTCGGGGCTGCGTTCATCTGCGGTAGAGGTACATCGGTTGTTGATCCTCGCTCATAGGATCACGGTTCGATGTATTAGGAAGCTCCGTTTCTCGGAGGCTTATCTTTTGGTATGTTTCCACTGAGTTGTAGGTTCTTGTACATTCGGGGGTATGGCGGGCCCTGTCCGTCATAGTTGTGGTTACATTCTTAGAGGTATGTGAAATGCTGTTGTGGGCAGGGTTGTAAAGGATGTAACTGTTCAATTTCTGTATATATATGCAAGAAGGCAACCGTTTTGGTTGGCCTGTTTTATTATCATATCTATTGTTCATGTTTAAGTTTTTATTTCTCTGATTTTCTCTGATGTTGTATCACCAGGGTGCCCGGTAAGGCACGATCCACGGGCTCGGGATCGGTCGTGACAAAAGTGGTATCGAGCGCTTAGTCCTCGGAAAGTGTCTGCACCGTGTCTAGTAAGTCTTGATTATCGGTGTGTTGTGCACCACATCTATAATCGAGGTCGCAGGACATTTAGGATTGGTTTCCATTCTTCTCACTCGAGATCGTGCCTTAAAGTCGTGTTGTAAGTTGGACTCCTCGACGTATTCTTTTATATCGCTTATGCCTCACGCAAGGCAACCAGAGCCCGTGAGGGCAAGGCGTGAGAGGAGGCTGCGAGTAGAGCACGAAGGGTTACGGGACAGGCCCGATCTTTACGAGGTGGTGCTGACGGCGGATTCTACGACGCCGCCCAGCGAGTTTAGAGCGGCAGCGGTAGCTCACGAGGCCACGATATTCGAGCCTCCAGTCCCGGCGGCGAGAGCAGGATATGGGTTGCAAGGAGATGGCTCGATTACTAGTTAGGTTTATGGCGAGACTTGAGGACGACGGAGCGGTGGTACGATGAGTGCACCCAGAGCCGATAGTTGGAGACCGGGACTTCGAGTTGTAGTCCACCGATTTCTGGTCGAGGCACGAGGATGATCCGAGGAGTTCATCAAGCGATTCTGACGGATCATGAGTGATCAAGGCTTCGAGACCGAGTCGGTGGTCTTGGGTTCGCATCGGTGCGTGATCTGCGATCGGTTTGATTCACGGAACCGTCCCGGGGAGCATGCGCTTCGGTGTATGGGACGAGTTCTCGTGGGCATTTCTTGCACATTTCTTGCCCCACGGATGAGGAGGCTCGGGCCGGCATTTTTGATGTTGAGGCGGGGCGGCGTGCGGTTCGGGAGTACAACGTGGAGTTCGACTCATTGGCGATATGTCGGCGTTAGTGGCAAATATGGAGGGCGAGTGCACCGCCACGCCACGAGGCTCGATGACTACTTGGCGAGCTTGCTCGGTGTAGCTCTTCACGGGCATGGACATTGCCCGCGTGCGACTTATGCGCAGGTGTGAGGCGGAGAGGTCGACGGAATGACCGGGATCGCGTAAGAGGGCGAACAGCGAGGTCTTTTGGCGACTTTCGAGGCGGACCGCCTCAGTGAGACTAGTTATGCGCCTCCGCCAAAGACATAGCGGTCCTCCATGATCTTGAGGCATCCAGAGTATTCAGGAGCGGTCGGGGCTCGAGGTTGTGTTTCGGGAGTAGTGGTGTTGACCAGATGAGGCCACCCTTACCTCAGTGTGGCCGTTGCGGTAAAATCCATAAGGGGGAGTGTCGTTCTGATTCGGGAGGTTGTTTTACATGCGGCCAGCAGGGCCATTTTTCGAGGAATTGTCCGACCAGAGGTAGCGCGGATGTTGAGACTCGGCGCCGGGATCTATGGTGGTTCATCACGCCTGCGGTATCGCCCGCCTACGCGAAGTCCTATGATTAGAGTGAAGCGGTAGATACAGGTATATCCTTAACCCTCTAGAGATTAGTATGCTTGATGTGATGATCTTATTATTGTGTGTTATGTACGGATAGCGTTGTGTTATTGGTGAGTTAGAAAACATGGGTAGTTGAAAAGGTAAGTATGGGGGTATGGAAGGTGTGAACCTTAGAATATTACACGTCGAGACCTTAGATGTAAGGTCGTCTCGAGTAGAAGATTTTGCGGGTGATCCTTGTCGGAGAGCCTTATATACATAGGGTGTACCAGTGGGATAATTCCTTGGGTTGTGTAAGATGAAAGTGGTAGCTTTCAGGACTTGAATAGGTAAGATTGTTCCGGATCGGGGAACAAGAGTTTGGCGCGATTATGGGTCGGGTTGAGGACCATTCGCGGGTCAACCCGCAGCCCGGTTTGGGGGTGGGGTCAGTTCGAGGTGGTCCCGCCAGGTGGTAGGGTCACGAGGGTGCTAAGCCCAGGTTTAGATAACCATCGTAAGAGTTCGTGGATACGTTCGACCAGAATCGGACCATGAAGACCGGGAATGGCCTTGAAGAAATTCGAGGCTAGTATGATAACCAAGTTTGGAGGTAGTGACTCCAAAGATTTTGGGAACTGAAGCGATGACTGAAGCGTGGAGCATATACTAGAAAGAGTTCGGGTGTACGAGAAGGGTACGACGAGTAGGGAAAGAAGTGAACATGTGCTAAGAGACGGAAATGATCTTTCTTTTGTGAAATGAAGATGCGAAGGGAGTATTCTGTAGACCATAAGTGGGGGCTTTTTGTGATGTTAGAGGTGATTCCTCGTTGGCTTGGATTTGAGTTTTGCGAACATGTTATATTCTAGCCATTGGTGGCATGATCGGTTTTGTAAGTGTAGTAGTGGAGACTATCTGCGTATGGCGTGTTTGGAGACTTAGAAGGAACATTCGGGACGAATGTTTCTAAGAGGGGAAGAATGTTACACCCCGTAGTTCCAGGGTATGTATGTGAGGACATACGTACGAGAATATGACAGTAATATTGGAAAGAAAGAAAGGTGTGATTTTTTGACGGAAAAGTTTCCGGGTTTTGTGAAGGAAAAAGGTTCGTTAATGGGAATTGGATTCCCGGATTCGGTATTCGAACTTTTTGGAATATTTGAGAATTATGGAATTTTACTCTTTCCGGAATTGGTCACGTGGGGCCCACGGGAGAATTCTGGTTTTGTGGGGCCCACTTTATTTTCGGATTTTTGGCATTACGGATATTTTCGGAAGATGAAATATTTTGGACCAATAGGAGGGCGACATGTGTCACCCCTAGGTGGCAAGGTTGGACGAAATTGTTGGACATGTTGAAAACGTTTTTGGCATGAAAAAGGCTTAAAACATTTGGTCAAAAGTCTTGCAAGATATTTGTGTAGTAGATAGATAAGTGGGACCCACACACACATGGCTCAATCTAGAACACACACTTGCTTCAATCCTAGCCCTTGAATGTCCTATAAATACCCCCTTAAGTTGCAAGACTTCTTCATCCACACTTGAAATATTCCAAGGCAAAAATACTCCCTCCCTTTGTAGTAGTTCTCGTCCAAACACCCCTCTCCCTTGACCAAACGTTGTCCAAAAATTCTTAAAGTTTTAAGTGTTCTTCCTTAGTGTATTAGGAAGATTATTAACCAAAAGTTAGAAAAGATTTCACACCCTAGCCACTAAAAGTACCCCTTGGCCGAGAGTTGCCACAATCAAAGCCTTAGTGTTCTTCACTTTTTGGAGTTGAAGTGTTAAGAGAAGTTGTTTAGAAACGTCTAAGGGTTGCTTGGAGCGGGTTGAGCGTATGAACTGGAGCTAAACGTTGCTCAGGATCGACTTATAATCTTGGATAATTTTGGGCTTGTCGAGGTAATTATCTTTGTCCCCCTATTGTAATTGGATATTACATATTGTAGTAATATATAGTTGAGTTTACTATATGTAGAATGAATATTGAAAAGGATTGAACTGTATTTACATTGATGTATTCTGATGAGACTTGTGTAGTATATCGTGAAGTAGTATTGAACACGCCCGGTTAGACGTGTAATCCCCTGGAGTTGTTGGCACAGTAGCGAGCACAGTGAGGAGGAGATTTATGTGGTTACGGGGAGGTCTGCGAATTTTCTGTAGAATAAGGAATCTTTTATTTAGAATATTCTACGAAGAGATCTAGAAGTTGATAGACGTTTTATGGCCATTATAGGTTGAAGTACTACGAGTAGCGTATTCTACTTGAAGGGTGGAAAGGGCTAGCAAGGTTATAGTACTTGGAGCGTTTTGCTAATTGTCGATAACCGTCGCGAGGTATGTGAACCTCTTCCTATATTTTCTAGCATGATTGTTGTGAACTATGTAGTACGGTAGACGTACATGTGCTAAATGAATTTGGTTGGTTTAAAACATAAAGTGTTATAACGGCTTTATGGGAAGTTTGCTATAACAACTTTATGTAGGTAAAGAAATGGTTTGTGGTTTTTAAAAGATAAGAGACTTGACTTATAAATGACTTGATGTGAAATATTAAGGACTTGGTTTGTGTTAAACTATTGTGAAACCGCTTTTATGAGAAATGGGTACTTGGGTTTTAAAAGGAATAATATTATATTGATTTCGGAAATGAGAATAAGTATCGAACAAACCACTGCAGCGTTAATAAAGGAAAATGTATTGACTAATTAATTACTATTAAAACCAGTAGAAACCTCCATCTGCATAGAAGCTAAGATAAGACAAAATTGTATTACATTTCCTAGATCATGGCTGCTTTAATAAGAATCATTATAAACAAGCATTAATTTTCTTAAATTTCCAAAGTAAGGAACTTGATTTCTAAAAGAAAAGAGACTTGAGGAATTGAAGAGTTTTTGGTTTAAAACATAAAGTGTTATAACAGCTTTATGGGAAGTTAGTTATAACGACTTTATGAAACAAGAGAAGGGTTTTATCATTAGTTTTAAAATGGTAACTTGACTTTAAAAGGAGAAGTGTTTTGGTCTAAAAAGAAGGCATGGTATTGTCTTAATTTGGTTTAAAAAGGAAAGTATGGAAGTTGTTTTGGTTTACTTAAAATGTTAGTCACTCTATTTTGATAATACGGGCATCGGGTGACCTTTGTAAAAGAAATGGATCTTTTAAAAAAAGAATTTAACGTACGTAGTACTTTGGGGTTAAAACCTGGACTTTGGCATAAAATGAAAGTACCTTGAGTTGTGTGTAACTTGCCTATGATTGCGTGTGATAGCCTTGTCGTGCTAGTATTGTATTTCTATACCACCGCGTCTCTCGATGGAGGGCCGGCTGATTTGTTATGATCTTACTTGGACGTCACAGCGTGTGGAGCATTCCAGTGCGCACGTGATTATTATTCCATGGACTAGCTCTCGCGAGGTTTTACCGATTCGGCAGTATCCGTAGTTGGCTCGTACTTGCCCCGAGGTCATGGTGATTCGGCAGTATCGGTAGTTAGCCGTACTTGCCCGCTCAGTTTGTGACGAAGTCTCGTGATTCCGGCTTGGTATCTGGTAGTTAGTCTTCGTACTTACCCCGGCCAGCTACGTGGCGCAGGTGGTATCTGGTAGTTGGCTTTCGTACTTGCCCTGGGTCAGCTTCGTGGTATGGTTATGTAGATTTGTTGGTACGGCTTTGGTATCTGGTAGTTGGCTTTCGTACTTGCCCGGCCGATTGAGGACGGCTTTGGTATCCGTAGTTAGCCCGTACTTGCCGTCACGGTTGTTATGACAGTGGGACACGTGTTCATGTGTACTCATTGGTGTTGCTATATCATAGATCGGCGATGAGGAAGGTATTCCACGCACGAATGATGTGGTGGGCGTGAGACCCATATTTATATTTGAGTGATGACTTTGAGGCGTGAGTCCACGACTTGGCGTATCGCTTACATATTATGTCGTAGTTTGGTTATCATATATGTCTCTGCTTTATATAGACTACTATGATTTCATTTACGTATTTTCGATTTCACATACTTGGTACTTGTTATCGACCTCGCCGGGGCTGCGTTCATGCCGCAGTAGAGTACATCGGTTGTTGATCCTCGCCATAGGATCACAATCAACGTTAGGAAGCTCCGTTTCTCCGGAGGCTTATCTTTTGGTATGTTTCCCTGAGTTGTAGGTTCTTGTACATTCAGGGGTATGGCGGGGCCCTGTCCCGTCATAGTTGTGGTTACATTCTTAGAGGTTTGTAGTACTGTTGTGGGCAGGGTTGTAAAGGATGTAACTGTTCAATTTCTGTATATATGCAAGAAGGCAACCGTTTTGGTTGGCCTGTTTTATTATCATATCTCTTGTTTCATGTTTAAGTTTTTATTTACGCTGATTTTCTCTGATGTTGTATCACTAGGGTGCCCGGGGTAAGGCACCAGTCACGGGCTCGGGATCGGGTCGTGACAATTCCTTACATACCTTCTCTTATACATGTCCTGAACTTACGGGGTGTAACACTTCTATCAAACCTTACTTACCATTTAAGACTTATATCAATTAATAGCCCTCTAATTCTACGGAAAATCGGGCAGCACTTCCCCTGTTTTTACATACTTTTCCACCTTTTTCAAGGCCCGATAACAGTAACCAACATGCCACATTTAAGGCGCAACAATTCAACAACTAAAGAAGGGGATCACACGCCCAAACGGACGTGTTAAACAATCTTCCCCTTAAAACAACAACAACTTAAAAACCGAAATGGAACAAGTCCATAGTCCAAAGTAAAGACAGTCCAATGTAAATACAGTCCAATGTAAATACAGTCCAATGTAAATACAGTCCAATGTAAATACAGTCCATTAGTCCATTAGTTGGTGTTCTTGGCCAACTTACAATAATCATATTTTATCCAATTTCTCGGCTAGAATGCCAGAATTACTTCTTTAATCCTCCAAGAACTTAAAGTCGCTCCTTAGCAAGTTTAGCTCCAAATCTTTACGTTCCAATCCGCTACAAGCAACCCTTAGAAGCTCCTAACCAACTTCTCTTCAAGATCCAACTCCAAAAAGTGAAGAACACTTAGTTTCCAAAGATGGCAAGTTTCGGCCAAGGCATATCTTTAAGGCTAGGGGTGTGAAATCTTGTCTAACTCTTGGTTCACAATATTCCTAACACTCTAAGGAAGAACACTTAAAAGTTTAAGAATTGTTGGACAAATTTTGCTCAAGAAATGGCACCATTGCCGAGAGCACACAAGAGAAAGATGGAGGGTTTTTCAAGTCTTGAAATGGTTAAGTGTGGAGGATTTCATCAACTAGTAGAGTATATATAGGACAACCAAGGGCTAGTATTAAAACAAATGGGTGGTAGAGATTGGGGACAAGTGTGTGTTGGTCCCACAAGCCACTTGTCCTACACAAAATATCTTGCAAGACAAGGCCACTTGTCTTGCCACTTGTCAAAGGATTTCGGCCAACAAGCCACCTAGGGGGGTGACACGTGTTGCCCTCCTACTCGTCCAAAATATTTCATCTTCCGAAAATATCCAAAATGACCAAAATCTCAAAAACAAAGTGGGCCCACAAAACCGTAAATTTCTCCCGTGGGCCCCACGTGACCAATTCCGGAAATAAAATTCCATAATTCTCTAATATTCCAAGAAGTCCAAATACCAAATCTGGGAATCCAATTCCCATTAACGAACCTTTTTCCTTCACAAAATCCGGAAACTTTTCCGTCGAAAAATCACATCTTTCTTCATTTCCAATTTTTATGTCGTATTCTCGTACGTACGTCCTCACATACATACCCTGGAACTACGGGGTGTAACATTCTTCCCCCCTTAGAAACATTCGTCCCGAATGTTCCTTCTAAGTCTCCAAACGTACATGTGCCGGTATAGTCTTTACTACTATATTTACGAAACCAATTATGCCACACATGGCCATAATATAACATACGCTCGAAACCCAAATCCAAGCCAACGAGGAATCACCTCTAAGATGTAAAACAACACTAACTCTCACTCCTGGTCCAAAGGATACTCTCTTCGCACCTTCACTTCACAAAAATGATCACTTTCATCCTCTTAACACATGTTCGCTTCCTTTCTTACTCGTCGTACCCTTCTCGTACACCCGAACTGTTTCTAGTACACGTACCATACTCCAGTCATCGCTTCAGTTTCCAAAACCTTGGAGTCACTACCTCCAACTTGGTCATCTTACTAGCCTCAAATTCCTTCAAGGCCTTTCCCGGCCTTCACGATCCGATTCTGGTCGAACACATCCACGAACTCATACGATAGTTACCTAAACTTGGGTCTAGCACCCTCGTGACCCTACCACCTGGCGGGACCACCTCGAACTGACCCCACCTCATACCGGGCTGCGGGTTGACCCGCGATCTGGCCTTAACCCGACCCGCTATCGCGCCAAACTCTTGTTCCCCGATCCGGAACAATCTTACCTATTCAAGTCATGAAAGCTATCACTTCCCTCTCACACAACCCATGGATTTATCACACTAATACACCCTATGTATATAATGCACTCCGACAAAGATCACCCGCAAAATCTTTTACTCAAGACGGCCTTACATCTAAGGTCTCAACGTGTAATATTCTAAGGTTCACACCTTCCATGTCCCCATACTTACCTTTTCAACTACCCATGTTTTCTAATTCACAATTAACACAATGTTATCCGTACATAGCACTCAACATGTATCCACCATAACAACATATACAAGTCTCTTAAGGGCTAAAGGTATATCCAGAATTCACGCTCACTTTCCTTTTGTCGCTCTAATCATAATCCTGCCCTGCATAACCAATTTATCTGCCCGAGCCCTCCTCATCTGCGGAGGCAAGAAATGGCTAAGAAACGCCTCTGAGAACTCGTCCCAAACAGCTGGAAGCGCATGCTCCCCATCTGAAGTACCACCTTAGGTAATGACTGGGTCGGTGCCCTTGTAACCCTCTGTGTTCTCCTCGTAGCTCTCTCTGCTGCCTTGCCCTTCTGGGCCCTGGTTGCCTTGCGTAGAGGCATAACTGGTACATACGAATACGCCAGAGGGAGTCCAACTTATCACACAGCTCTAAGGCACGATCTCAGAGTGAGAAGAATAGAAACCAATCCTAAATATCCTGCAGCCTCCTAATTATAGGTGCGGTGCACAACACGCCGATAATCAAGACTCTACTAGATACGGTCTGTAGACACTTTTCGAGGATTAACTGCTCTGATACCACTTTTGTCACGACCCGACCTCGGGCCCGCGACTGGTGCCTTACCCCGGGCACCCTAGTGATACAACATCAGAGAAAATCAGCGGAAATAAAAACTAAAACATGAAACAAGACATAAAGTAAGAAACAGGCTAACCAAAACGGTCACCTTCCTGTATATATATATCAAACCGAACAGTTAAATCCTTTACAAACCCTGCCCACAACAGTACTACAGACCTCTAAGAATGTAACAACAACTATGACGGACAGGGCTCCATATACCACGAATGTACAAGTGCCTACAATGACAGGGGACTATACCAAAAGATAAGCCTCCGGAAAAACGGAGTTTCCCAAAGCGCTGAACTATGATCCTATGAGCGAGGATCAACAACCGGTGTACCTCTACCTGCGGCATGAACGCAGCCCCCCGAAGGAGGTCAGTACAACAGGTACCAAGTATGTGAAACTGAAAATACTGTAATGAAATCATAACAGTCTATATAAAACAGGAGACATGTATGATAACCAAACTACAGTTCACAACATATAAGCAGTCATGTCAAGTTAGGGACTCACGCCCTAAAAGTCATCCCTCATACCCGTGGAACTCCTTCCTCACTGCCGGCAGTCCACATATAAATCGTATGATACGTATAACATGTCTCGACCCATCCCATGGGACTCGAGGTAGAATCGTATGGTATACATATATCGGCCCATCCCATGGGACTCGAGGTAAAATCGTGTGGTATACATATCTCGGCCCATCCCATGGGACTCGATGTAGAATCGTGTGGTATACCTATCTCGGCCCATCCCATGGGACTCGATGTAGAATCGTGTGGTATACATATCTCGGCCCATCCCATGGGGCTCGATGTAGAATCGTGTGGTATACATATCTCGGCCCATCCCATGGGACTCGATGTAAAATCGTGTGGAATACATATCTCGGCCCATCCCATGGGACTCGAGGTAAAATTGTGTGGAATACATATCTCGGCCCATCCCATGGGACTCGAGGTAAAATCGTCCATAACATTTAAACCCTTTTTTAAGACAGATTAAGACAATACCATGCCTTCTTTTTAAACCAAACTAAGGCAATGTCATGCCTTCCTTTTAAACCAAAACACTTTCCCTTTTAAAGTCAAGTAACAATATTCTTTTCCAATAGTTTAAGTTGCATAACTTCAAATACTCAAGTCTCTTATTTTCGAAAGATTTCATAGTTCATAGTCTTAATCACTTAATAACGTAATCTCTTTTAAAACAATTTGAGTAACATATGCCTTATGTGTGAGTAGGTTATACTTGTTTATAATGATCTTATTAAAGCAGCCATGATCTAGAAAATGTAATACAATTTTGTCTTATCTTAGCTTCTATGCAGATGGAGGATTCTACTTGTTTTAATATAATTATTTGTCAATACATCTTCCTTTATTAACGCTGCAATGGGTTGTTCGATACTTATTCTCATTTCCGAAATCAATATAACATTATCCTTTTTAAAGACCAAGTACCCATTACTCATGAATGCGGTTTCACAACTTTTTAACACACCTTAAGTCCTTAACATTTCATATCAATTCATTTATAAGTTAAGTCTCTTATCTTTTAAGATCAAGTCTCTTAACTTCGAAAATCAACAAACCATTCTTTTACCTACATAAAGTCGTTATAACTAACTTCCCATAAAGCTATTATAACACTTTATGTTTTAAACCAACCAAATTCGTTTAGCACACGTACGTCTACCGTACTACATAGTTCACAACAATCATGCTAGAAAGGATAGTAAGAGGTTCACATACCTCGCCACGATTATCGACAATTAGCAAAACGCTCCAAGTACTTCAACTTCGTCGGCTACTCCTTAAGCCAAGTAGATTATGCCACATGTAGTACTTCAATCCTAAAATGGCCATAGTACTTCTATCAAACCTTACTTACCATTTAAGACTTATACCAATTAATATGTTATACCCCGTAGTTCAGGTTGTGCGTATGGGGCCATACGAAAGGAGTTAAGACTTAAAAAGGTTGATGAAAAATCGCGTCGTGGCTCCTCGCGCGCCACGTGGCGTACGCGCCAAGGCGGGTGATTGTAGGCCGCGCGCGGAAGATCTGGCGGTCGAAGTTTCAGCGCCGCGCCGGTAGCAGGGTCGCGCCGAAAGTCCCGAGGCGGCAGAAGTTTCAGCGCCGCGGCGCCGGCTGCAGGGCCGCGGCGCCGAGGCGGGTTCTGCGAAGTTGAGTGGGAAATTCTGCACTCGTGTGTTTTAAAAGAGATCATGGGTGGGTGACCAGTGTCCCCCCCATCTGAATTGTCAGATGTTTATATTGACCAAGTCTCAAGACTTGGTCATCTTTCAAATCTCTCTCTCTAAGCAAAAGCTCTCACTTCTCTCTAGAATTCCAAGAGGAATTCAAAGCCTAAGAAATATCTGAAAAGTTAAGGACAAGAAGGAAGCTTGTGGCTAGCTTGTAGGGGTTGTTGTGGTGGTGTTCTTGAAGAGTAGGCTAGCAAAATTGTTGGAATAATTTTGGCTAAAGCTCTAAAGGTAACAATTCTCTCTTGTAGCTAGTTATTGATGTTGCATGTGAAGGAGAAGGAACTTGTTATAGTAAATAATGCTCTTAGATTCATTGCATGTAAGAAATATGGATTGGATGTGAAAGAATTGGTTAAGAAGATTATGTGAGCATGTAGTAGCCTAAAAACTACCTTAGACTTGTTAAGTTAGTTGTTTTACCTTGTGGGGCAGAATTTTACACATCTAAGTTTAGGTGTGTAATCCCCTTTGAAATGTTGGATTGTTGGGCCTTAAATGTGGCGTTTGGATATTGAATTCGACCTTGAAAAAGGTGGCAAAGTATGTAGAAACAAAGGAAGTGCTGCCCAAATTTCCTTAAGATTTAGTAACTTGAACTTGGAATATTCTACATTGAAATTAGGGGTTAATAAACGTATTATGGTCATTATAGGTTGACATATTACGTGCGGTATTTCTGACTTAGCAAATGGATTAACCGAAGAGGTATGTGGAACTTTACTATCTCTTGAGCATGAGTAGTTGTACCTATGTAGTATGGTAGACGTACAAGATTTGATATCTTTCACTTGTTTTAAAGTATATGATACTTGTTTCATTTTAAAAGTATAAGTCCCTTGGATTTAGGGAAAATGTATTTGACTAAGGAATAACGCAAATATAATGACTTTATGGGAAGTTGGTTATATTAGCTTTTGAAAGGTTAACAAAGAAAGGCTTACTCTAAGTAAAACAAGTACGGGTAAATGATTTGAAACTGTGAAAGGTGATTTGATTTTAGGCATTGATTGCCTAAGGTTTTAAAGGAAATGAAGTCACTTGATTTAGAAGCCTATTATATTTCTAAAAGGAAATGTGACTTGTCTTGAAAAGAAATCGTAACTTGATACTATGGTTATTAGTATCTTGGGAATTTTATATAAAAAGAGTTATTTCTTAAAAGGTTAGAAGTACGTGGTACTTGGGTTGATGTTACACCCCGTAAGTCCAGGACATGTATAAGAGAATGTACGTAAGGAAACAAGACTTGGAAATTAGTACGAAAGGAAGAATTGTTTTTCCGACGGAAAATCTTCCGAACGTCGGAAAGGAAAAATGTTCGTTGTTGAGAATTGGTTTCTCAAAATACATTATTTAAAGAGTATGGGACTTATTAACATTATGGAATTTTACTTGTACGGATTTGGTCATGTGGGGCCCACCCGAGGAATTTTACATTTTTGTGGGGCCCACGAGGGTTACGGAATTTTATGGACGAATGGGAGGGCAACACGTGGCACCTCCCCCACTTGATGTTGGACGAAATTTGCAAGGGTGTTATGGTCATTTGACCTATGTAGATGATAAGTCTTGCTAATTAAGAGCTTGAGATTGTTGACAAGTCAACTTGTCCACCTAGGCTTGATCCAAGTGAAACTCATCCTAACCTCACATTTGTTTAAGTCTAAGCCCTCCATTGTGTTATAAGTATACTACTAGTAGCAAGACAAGGTCTTGAACACTTAGAAAAATATTAGAGAAGCCTTGTTCTTCATGTGAAGCTCTCGGGTTTGCCCACTTTACCCACACAAAATTTTGTAGTTTTGATCCTTTGTTCACAAAACTTTAACCCAATGTCCCTAAGGGTATTGTAAGGATATCTCAATAGAAAGATTTCGGAAAAAACGTATTTTTACGTTAGTCGCAAGGCGGAAACTAAGTGAGTTCTTCAACTTTGAAGATGGAACTTGAAGATGGGTTCTTCATAGGCCTCTAAAGAGTGCTTGGAGCGGATTGGAACTTAAGGAAAGGAGCTAAGAATTGCTAAGGCGCGACTTTGAATCTTGGAAATTTTAAGGGCTTTGAAAGGTATAATCTTGTCGCTTTAGTAATTAAGTTTACTTATCATCAGAGCTATGGATATTAGCAAGCATGAGTTATATATTATGTAGTTGACTAGTGTATTGGCTATTGGAACCCTAATCCGAAAAACTAGCATGTTAGCCTTAAGACTACAATTCAAGTTGATTATTCGCTTAAGTCGCCGCATGTCGTGTATGAAGGAAATTGTAGTTATTGATGTTGTTTATATCTATATAACATGTTAGACCTTAGAACTTGGAATTTGGAAAAGGATTGGAAAAGATTTTGAATTGTTGGTTGTAGTTGGCCGAGAATGGCTCGAGTTTTAAACTACTTGGTATGAATTGTGGGGCGGAATATTACACGTATTGTAAGGCGTGTAATCCCCTTTGGTTGGTTGTTGTTTGGAGCCTTAAATGTGGCATGTTTGGTTATTGTATTCGACCTTGAAAAAGGTGGCAAAGTGAGTAGCAACCAAGGAAGTGTCACGATTTTCCGTAGAATTAGATCAGATACTTAGTATTATTCTACGTTGAGACTAGAAGTTGATAGTCTTGTTGTGACCATTATAGGTTGACACTTCTACGCACGCGTATTCGCTTAGCTTGTGGATATTAGCCGAAAAGGTATGTGAACTATCTCCTCTTCTAGCATGATTCCTTAAGATTAAGAAAGTATGTTCTACTCCTTAAATGATCCATTCCTTGGTTGTATTTGGATTGCCTAGAATAGAATTTGTTCTATGTACTTCCTTGATTGTACTTTGATGTTTAAATTGTAAGTTGTAAAATCCATTTTCTTAGTGAAGTTTGGATTCTTAAAAGTGAAAGTATTTTACTTAAAGTACATAGAGTCTTGAAAAGGAAGGGGTTTCCAAATCTTTTGGGCTAGTGCCTTAGTCCCAAAATCCTAAAGGTCATTATAATGACTTTAGGGGAGTCAAAGGAGTGATTTATTTAATTGTCTTAAAAGAGGAGAAATGACATGATTTAAAAGAAGTAACTTGTTTTAAAGGAGTGAGTTACTTGAGGTTTAAAAGTAGAAGAAACTTGTTTTCTATATATTAAGAGACTTGAAGTGTTTTGAAAGTTAAGAACTTGATTTATAAGTATGTGATACTTGGTTTTAATAGTATAAGTCTCTTGGTTATAAAAGGAATGGATTTGTCTAAAACCATAAAGGGTTATAACGGCTTTATGGGAAGTTGGTTATAACGGCTTTATGGAAGGTTTAGAAAGTTGTCTATTTTGATTAAAGGGCATAAGTTGCCTAGATTGTGAAAATTTGAAGTTACTTGATTTCAAGATTTGAAATGATTTTTCTAAAAGTGTAGTAACTTACTTTGAAAAATAGACACGCCTTGATACTACGGGTGTTAGTATCGTGGGGCTTTACATAGAAAGGAGTCTTTTGAAAAGAATGTACGTACGTAGTACTTTGGCCTGTTTAATTGAGAATAATTCTATGTGATGCCTTGATTAGTACTTTGGCTTGATAAATTGAGAATTTGTCTAAGTGTGCCTTGATTAGTACTTTGGCTTGATAAAATGAGAATTATTCTATTTGTGCCTTGATAAGTACTTTGGCTTGTTAATTGAGAATTATTCTATTTGTGCCTTGATAAGTACTTTGGCTTGATTAATTGAGAATTAGTCTAAGGGTGCCTTGGTAAGTACTTTGGCTTGATAAATTGAGAATTTGTCTAAGTGTGCCTTGATTAGTACTTTGGCTTGATAAAATGAGAATTATTCTATTTGTGCCTTGATAAGTACTTTGGCTTGTTAATTGAGAATTATTCTATTTGTGCCTTGATAAGTACTTTGGCTTGATTAATTGAGAATTAGTCTATGGGTGCCTTGTTAAGTAATTTGTCTTGCTAAATGAGAATTTTTCCATGTGTTCCTTGATAAGTACTTGGCCCGATTAGTTGAGAATTGCCTATGTGTCCGGAAATAGCGGTTGTGTGCTATTGGTATATCGCTTGTTTCGGTCATTCCCGTGTTTGTGGCATTTGCGCTTTAGTGGAATTGCTACCCACGACGCGAGGAATACCTCACGCGGGTCCGTAAGGACTTACGCGGTGAAATAGTCCCACGCGGCGGGTCCACTATGCGAGGAATACCTCACGCGAGTCCGTAAGGGCTTACGCGGGTGAAATAGTCCCATGCGAGAATACCTCACGCGTCCACGCGCCTACGCGGGTGAAATAGTCCCGCGAGTAGGATGGCTAAATGATACCGCGCGGATGGTCTGTTTTGATCATGAGCTTCCTATTTCATATTGTAAGGATGCTACCGCTTACTCTCATTGTTAGTAAGGCACAATGTGTTGTAATTTGATTGTCATATATGTCCCTGATTTGTTTGTGTTACCCTATGGTCATGCTTACGATGTGGGATTCCGGCACGAGACCACGTGGTATTTAGGACACGGGGGACTTGGTGTTCATGTATCCTTATTGGTGTTATTACATCATCATCGCCGTGAGGAAGGATTCCACGCATGATTGATATTATGGGCGAGACCCATAGTCATATTTGAGTAGTGACTTTGGCGGTCCGTCCCCGACTGATATGATCGCTTATGTGTTATATCGTAGGTTGGCTATCATACATGTCTCTTGCTTTGTTTAGACTATTATGATTTCATTACGATTTCATCGCTCACATACTTGGTACATTCTTCAGATCGACCTCCTTGGCGGCCGCCTACGCCGCAGGTTTAGGTACGCAGTTTGGTGATCGGCAGGTGTAGGACCCTGCTCAGAGTTTTTGGATAGCTCTCTCTGTTCAGGAGTTTATCATTTTGGTATAGTTCCTTCAGTACAGGCTTTTGTACAGTTATGGGTACGGCGGGGCCTTGTCCCGTCATATTTCAGTAAAACTCTTAGAGGTCTGTATTCATATGTGGGATTGGACTCATGTACAGTGTAGTGTCTTTTATTATGTATATTACATGGCAGCCTTGTCGGCTTTGCCTTGCACGTACGATTGGTTTTAAAGAAAAAAAAAAGAGGTGTTATTACATTTCCGCAGTTTACTTAGTGGTTAAGGTAGGCGGTGCCTGGTAGGGCACCACCACGCCCGGGATCGGGGTGTGACAGAGTGGTATCAAATCAGTCAGTCCTCGGAATGTCTACAGACCGTGTCTAGTAGAGTCTTGATTATCGGTGTGTTGCGCGCCACACCCATAAACAGGAGGCTACAGGACATTTAGGAGTTGGTTTCTATTCTTCTCACTCTAAGATCGTGCCATAGAGCTGTGTTAGTAAGATAATTCCTCTCTAACGTATTGTTTTGTTACAGTTATGCCTCCAAGGAGGGAACACCGCCTGAAGGGCAAAGGAGTAGCAGAGCTACTAGTCGACTCGAGAGAGTTTATAGGGCTTATGCCTGTGGCACACCGGATGTGGTTACAACATGGCGAGTTCTTCTTCGCTGTTTTGAGGCCCCAACACCGGAGCCTCCGCTTCTCGATGGGAAGACTTTAGGGTCATGAAGGAAGCCATTATGTTATTGACCAAGATAGCGGTCGCAGCGGCCACAGAGGAGGTTATTTGGCAAGATGCATGTGTACAGAGGGTAGAGGCGGCGCGGAGATCTCACAGAAGAGGCTAGACCGGTTGGTTATTCCGGTGAGTTTTTGGACGAGCCGCCTCAAAGAATGAGTGAGATATTCGTCCCCACCTACCCAAAGACATACCCCGCAGCTCACGGTGGGAGATTTGACTCATTAAGGTATTTAGGAGCGGTCCAAGCTCCAGGATCGAGGTTCTCAGAGGAACAGAGGATTTTCTCACGAGGCCACTTATTCCTCGTTGTTCCAGATGTGGTAAGCGTCATTCGGGAAATGTCGCATGGCACGTGTGTTTGTTTTTATTGTGGCCGTCCGCCATATTCTCGGTATGTCCTTTTAGAAGCACCGGTGGTGGCTCACCTACGAGGCGGTAGTTGGTTCCCTTCTCCACAAGCCAGGCCCCCCGTGACGGTGTTGGATGTCACCCGCGTGGTAGAAGTCAGGGTGGAGTTTATAGTTCTGGCGGTCCTTCAAACCGCATAGATGACGTGACTACTGGACAGGATCAGGAGGCAACATCTCATGGGGTTACAGGTATATTTCGATTCTTTTGAATCATGCGTACATTGTTAGATTCAGATTTTACCCTAGCGTATATGCTTTCCCTTTATTGCTAGAGTTATAAAGTGATAGTACCCCAGAGGTAGGGATATTTTGATTAGTAAAGTGAGAAGTTAAGAGTATTGACAGGAGTAGTAAGTGAACTGAGACTATAGTTGTGTAGAGTTCACACGTAGTAATTACCCCGTAACAGTGTTAGACCAATAGGGAAGATTGTATAGTAGAAATACTTCAGCTTATGTGACAAACCTCTAGTGAATAGGGGATAGGGTAAGAAGTACCTTGAGATAAGAGAGAGATTTATTTCAACTACTACAGTATGTAATTCCCAATTACAATAGAAGGACAGTAGTATTTACCTCGATAAGCCCCAAAATTATCCAAGTTTAAAGTCGATCCTGAGCGACGTTTAGCTCCTACTCCGAGTGCTCCAATCCGCTCCAAACAACCCTTAGAAGTTCTACGCAACTTCTACTTAACACTTCAACCGACTATGAAGGTTTCCATAGGGTTTCGTTTAGTGGCTAAAGGAAAGTATAATAGTATTTTCCGGGCTCTACGTATAGAGGTAACTTTGGAAAGTACTACAAGGTATAAGGGCTAGAGTATTTGGGCATTATAACAATACTTTGGAGAGTATTTCTATACCACAAAAAGGGGGTATTATACGAAAACAACTAGGCTAGGGGGGGACCCTCTCGGCCAAAGCTCACTCGAGTGGGGTGTGGCGGATTTAACTCAACTCTCAAAGGGGGAGGGATTTTTAGACTTGGAAAATGATTTTAGGATGAAGAAGTTCATCAACTTAGAGGGGTATTTATAGGTCAAGCAATGGCCAACCAATGGCCAAGATCAAGCCAAGTGTCATGCAAGTGTAGGGCTAGGATTAAGCCAAGTGCACCTTATCCATCTACCACACCAACTTGCACAAAATATCCTACCTAACCACAAGCTCCCTTTCGTCCATTACCGCCCAAACTCTCTTCCAATGTGAGGGTGACACATGTCACCCTCCCGTTGGTCCAAATTGTTTCGTCTCTCGTAAAAATCCGCAAAAATTGAAAATGACATAGCCGTATTTTTCTCTCGCAAGTCTTGTAAAACGGTTCGACGAAAAACGATTCTTTTCGGCACTTGTGCCCAAATTTTCGAACCTTGCCAAATTTAAGGCTTAAATTTTTATACGTACGCCCTCACGTACATACTCAGGAAATACGGGGTATAACAGTTCTGGCGGTCCTTCAAACCGCATAGATGACGTGACTCATCGGACGGATCGTGAGGCAACATCTCGCCGGGTTCTGGTATATTTCGATTCTTTTGAATCATGCGTACAGTGTTAGATTCAGATTTTACCCTAGCGTATATGCTTTCCCTTTATTGCTAGAGTTATAAAGTGATAGTACCCCAGAGGTAGGGATACTTTGATTAGTAAAGTGAGAAGTTAAGAGTATTGACAGGAGTAGTAAGTGAACTGAGACTATAGTTGTGTAGAGTTCACACGTAGTAATTACCCCGTAACAGTGTTAGACCAATAGGGAAGATTGTATAGTAGAAATACTTCGGCTTATATGACAAACCTCTAGTGAATAGGGATAGGTAAGAAGTACCTTGAGATAAGAGAGATTTATTTCAACTAAGAACGAAGTTAAGTGTGACGATGAGTGGGTTGTAGACTCATTCCGGTCAACCGATTGTATGGAATCGGGTGATGTCGATTAGAAATGGTCCCGCATGTGGTAGGGTCCCGAGGTGCTAGGCCCAAGTCTAGTTGATCGTTGTACGAGTTCGTGGACGTTGCTCCACCTAACTAGGTCGTAAGGACCGAGAAGAGCCTTCACGGAATGTAAGTAACAATATGGCCAAGTTGGTTAGTAACTCCAAGGATTGGAGAACGTAAAACAAAATTTGAGATTTTGTACGTGTACTAGATGAGTTTGAAAGACGAGAAAGTATGACAAGTAAGGAAAGAAAGGAACCTCTAAGGATCCTGTTCTAGAGATCGTAACCTTCGAGTTTATGAGAAGGGACCACGGACGGAAGGTCCATTATTATGTTTACGTATGTTATGTGGCCATGCGTGTGGCATCGCTGGTCTTGTGCATTTGATTGATAGTATCAGATGTAGATTGTGCGGAGTTTGTATAGCGTGGCACCGACTAAGAACATTCGGGACGAATGTTTCTAAGGGGAAGAATGTTACACCCGTAAGTCCGTGACATGTATAAGAGAATGTACGTAAGGAAACAAGACTTGGAAATTAGTACGAAAGGAAGAATTGTTTTTCCGACGAAAATCTTCCGAACGCCGGAAAGGAAAATGTTCGTTGTTGAGAATTGGTTTCTCAAAATACATTATTTAAAGAGTATGGGACTTATTAACATTATGGAATTTTACTTGTACGGATTTCATGCTGGGCCCACCCGAGGAATTTTACATTTTTGTGGGGCCCACGAGGGTTACGAAATTTTATGGACGAATGGGAGGGCAACACGTGGAACCTCCCCCACTTGATGTTGGACGAAATTTGCAAGGGTGTTATGGTCATTTGACCTATGTAGATGATAAGTCTTGCTAATTAAGAGCTTGAGATTGTTGACAAGTCAACTTGTCCACCTAGGCTTGATCCAAGTGAAACTCATCCTAACCTCACATTTGTTTAAGTCTAAGCCTCCATCAGGTTATAATTATACTACTAGTAGCAAGACAAGGTCTTGAACACTTAGAAAAATATTAGATAAGCCTTGTTCTTCATGTGAAAATCTCGGGTTTGCCCACTTTACCCACACAAAATTTTGTAGTTTTGATCCTTTGTTCACAAGACTTTAACCCAATGTCCCTAAGGGTATAGTAAGGATATCTCAATAGAAAGATTTCGGAAAAAATGTATTTTTACGTTAGTCGCAAGGCGGAAACTAAGTGAGTTCTTCAACTTTGAAGATGGAACTTGAAGATGGGTTCTTCATAGGCCTCTAAAGAGTGCTTGGAGCGGATTGGAACTTAAGGAAAGGAGCTAAGAATTGCTAAGGCGTGACTTTGAATCTTGGAAATTTTTAAGGGCTTTGAAAGGTATAATCTTGTCGTTTTAGTAATTAAGTTTACTTATCATTGTAGCTATGGATATTAGCAAGCATGAGTTATATATTATGTAGTTGGACTAGTGTATTGGCTATTGGAACCCTAATCCGAAAAACTAGCATGTTAGCCTTAAGACTACAATTCAAGTTGATTATTCGCTTAAGTCGTCGCATGTGTATGAAGGAAATTGTAGTTGTTGATGTTGTTTATATCTATATAACATGTTAGACCTTAGAACTTGGAATTTGGAAAAGGATTGGAAAAGATTTTGAATTGTTGGTTGTAGTTGGCCGAGAATGGCTTGGAGTTTTAAACTACTTGGTATGAATTGTGGGGCGGAATATTACACGTATTGTAAGGCGTGTAATCCCCTTTGGTTGGTTGTTGTTTGGAGCCTTAAATGTGGCATGTTTGGTTATTGTATTCGACCTTGAAAAAGGTGGCAAAGTGAGTAGAAACAAAGGAAGTGATGCCCGATTTTCCGTATATTTAGAGACCGTATACTTAGTATTATTCTACGTTGAGACTAGAAGTTGATAGTCTTGTTGTGACCATTATAGGTTGACACTTCTACGTACGGCGTATTCGGCTTAGCTTGTGGATATTAGCCGAAAATTTATGTGAACTATCTCCTCTTCTAGCATGATTCCTTAAGATTAAGAAAGTATGTTCTACTCCTTAAATGATCCATTCCTTGGTTGTATTTGGATTTCCTAGAATAGAATTTGTTCTATGTACTTCCTTGATTGTACTTTGATGTTTAAATTGTAAGTTGTAAAATCCATTTTCTTAGTGAAGTTTGGATTCTTAAAAGTGAAAGTATTTTAAAGTACATAGAGTATTGAAAAGGAAGGGGTTTCCAAATCTTTTGGGCTAGTGCCTTAGTCCCAAAATCCTAAAGGTCATTATAATGACTTTAGGGGAGTCAAAGGAGTGATTTACTTAATTGTCTTAAAAGAGGAGAAATGACATGATTTAAGAGAAGTAACTTGTTTTAAAGGAGTGAGTTACTTGAGGTTTAAAAGTAGAAGAAACTTGTTTTATATATATTAAGAGACTTGAAGTGTTTTGAAAGTTAAGAACTTGATTTATAAGTATGTGATACTTGGTTTTAATAGTATAAGTCTCTTGGTTATAAAAGGAATGGATATGTCTAAAACCATAAAGGGTTATAACGGCTTTATGAGAAGTTGGTTATAACGGCTTTATGGAAGGTTTAGAAAGTTGTCTATTTTGATTAAAGGGCATAAGTTGCCTAGATTGTGAAAATTTGAAGTTACTTGATTTCAAGCTTTGAAATGAGTTTTCTAAAAGTGTAGTAACTTACTTTGAAAAATAGACACGCCTTGATACTACGGGTGTTAGTATCGTGGGGCTTTACATAGAAAGGAGTCTTTTGAAAAGAATGTACGTACGTAGTACTTTGGCTTGATAAATTGAGAATTTGTCTAAGTGTGCCTTGATTAGTACTTTGTCTTGATAAAATGAGAATTATTCTATTTGTGCCTTGATAAGTACTTTGGCTTGTTAATTGAGAATTATTCTATTTGTGCCTTGATAAGTACTTTGGCTTGATTAATTGAGAATTAGTCTAAGGGTGCCTTGGTAAGTACTTTGGCTTGATTAATTGAGAATTAGTCTAAGGGTGCCTTGGTAAGTACTTTGGCTTGATAAATTGAGAATTTGTCTAAGTGTGCCTTGATTAGTACTTTGGCTTGATAAAATGAGAATTATTCTATTTGTGCCTTGATAAGTACGTTGGCTTGTTAATTGAGAATTATTCTATTTGTGCCTTGATAAGTACTTTGGCTTGATTAATTGAGAATTAGTCTAAGGGTGCCTTGGTAAGTACTTTGGCTTGCTAAATGAGAATTTTTCCATGTGTGCCTTGATAAGTACTTGGCCTGATTAGTTGAGAATTGCCTATGTGTGCTGGAAATAGCCGGTTGTGTGCTATTGGTATATCAGTTGTTTCGGGTCATTCCGGGTTTGTGGCATTTGCGCTCAGTGGAATTTCTACCCACGATGCGAGGAATACCTCACGCGGGTCCGTAAGGACTTACGCGGTGAAATAGTCCCACGCGGGCGGTCCACCTATGCGAGGAATACCTCACGCGAGTCCGTAAGGGCTTACGCGGGTGAAATAGTCCCATGCGAGGAATACCTCACGCGGTCCACGCCTACGCGGGTGAAATAGTCCCGCGAGTAGGATGGCTAAATGATACCGCGGATGGTCCTGTTTTGATCATGAGCTTCCTATTTCATATTGTAAGGATGCTACTGTTTACTCTCATTATTAGTAAGGCACAATGTGTTGTAATTTGATTGTCATATATGTCCCCGGATTTGTTTGTGTTACCCTATGGTCATGCTTTTACGATGTGGGATTCCGGGGCATGAGACCACGTGGTATTTAGGACACGGGTGGGACTTGGTGTTCATGTATCCTTATTGGTGTTATTACATCATGGATCGCCAAGCGAGGAAGGATTCCACGGGCATGATTGATATTATGGGCGTGAGACCCATAGTCATATTTGAGTAGTGACTTTGAGGGTCTGCGTCCCTGACTTGATATGACTGCTTATGTGTTATGTACTATAGGTTGGCTATCATACATGTCTCCTGCTTTGTTTAGACTAATATGATTTCATTAAAGTACTTACTGTTCACATACTTGGTACATTCTTCGCATCGACCTCTTCGTCGCTCTTACGCCGCAGTTTAGGTACGCAGTTTGGTGATCGGCAGGTGTAGGACCCTGCTCAGAGTTTTTGGATAGCTCCCTTTGTTCAGGAGTTTATCATTTTGGTATAGTTCCTTCAAGATGTGCTTTTGTACGCATGGGTACGGCGGGCCTTGTCCGTCATATTTCAAGAAACTCTTGAGGTCCGTATTCATATGCTGGATTGGACTCACGTATGCAGTGTAGTGTCTTTTATTATGTATATTACACGGCAGCCTTGGCTTTGCCTTGCACGCACGATTGGTTTTAAAGAAAAAAAGAGGTGTTATTACATTTCGCAGCTTTACTTAGTGTTAAGGTAGAAGGGTGCCTGTGTAGGCACCACCACGCCCGGGATCGGGGTGTGACAGAGTGGTATCAAAGCAGTAAGTCATCGCAATGTCTACAGACCGTGTCTAGTAGAGTCTTGATTATCGGTGTGTTGCGCCACACCCATAAACAGAGGCTACAGGATATTTAGGAGTTGGTTTCATTCGCTCACTCAAGATCGTGCCATAGAGCCGTGTTAGTAAGATAATTCCTCTCGACGTATTGTTGTGTTACATTTATGCCTCGCGAGGGCAACAACGCCTGCAGAAGAGCAAAGGAGTAGCGAGCTACTAGTCGACTCAGAGAGTTGATAGGGCTTATGCCCGTGGCACACGGATGTGGTTCCACGATGGCGAGTTCTTCTTCGCGAGTTTTGAGGCCCCAAAGACTAGAGCCTCCGCTTTCTCGATTAAGGAAGACTTTAGGTCATGAAGGAAGCCATTATGTTATTGACCAAGATAGCGGTCTTAGCTTTCACGCAGGAGGTTATTCGCCGATGCAGTGTGCAGAGGGTAGAGGCGGCGCGAGATCTCAGAAGAGGCTAGACCGGTTGGTTATTCCGGTGAGTTTTGACGAGCCGCTCAAGAATGAGTGAGATATTCGTCCCAGCCTACCCAGTACATACCCCCGCAGCTCACAGGTAGGAGATTTGACCCCACAAGGTATTTAGGAGCCGGTCCAAGCTCCAGGGATCGAGGTTGTTATACCCCGTATTTCCAGAGTATGTACGTGAGGGCGTACGTATAATAATTTGAGCCTTAAGTTAGGCAAGTTTCGAAATTTGTACACAACACCCGATAAGAGTCGTTTTTCGACGAAACGTTTCCAGCTTTCGTAGGAAAATTCGGCTATGTCATTTATAATTTTTGCGGATTTTTCCGAGAGACGAAACATTTTGGACCAACGGGAGGGTGACAAGTGTCACCCTCACATTAGCCTTGAGTGGGCGGCTTAATGGACGATTTTGGGCTACTTTAGTTGGTAGGATATTTTGTGCAAGTTGTGTGGTAGATGGATAAGGTCCACATGGTTGAAATCTAGCCCTACACTTGCACCACACTTGTCTTCATCTTGCCGTTGGTTGGCCTTCACTGACCTATAAATACCCTCTAGTTGAAGACTTTCTTCATCCAAAAAACTTGAGCAATCTATCTAAGTCTCAAAATACTCCCTCTCCTCGAGCTGGCCCACCACACCCCCTCCCCTTGAGAGCCCTTGGCCGAGAGCCACCCCTCCCTGTGGTGTTTTGCCAGTGGGTACCCCAAAGCATAGTTGTCTCGTATAAATACCCCCTTTTGTGGTATAGAAATACTCTCCAAGTATTGTTATAATGCCCAAATACCTGCCCAAATACCTTATAGTTTTCCCAAGGTTACACTTATACAAAAGCCCGTAAAATACTATTATACTTCCTCACCACAAAAACGAAAACCTAAGTAAATCTTCACCCGTAGTTGAAGTTATATGTAGAAGTTGGTTAGAACTTCTAAGGGTTGGTTGGAGCGGGCCTGAGCGACGAGTAGGAGCTAAACCTTGCTCAGATCGACATTTAAACTCGGATGATTTTGGGCTTATCGAGGTCAAGTACTACGTGTGGAGTGACCGCTTGGCTTAGAGTGAAAGCGGTTTGAGGTACTGGAGCGCTTTGCTATTAGTCGATAATCGTCGCGAGGTATGTGAACCTCTTCCTATCTGTTCTAGCATGATATGTGTATAACTATGTAGTACGGTAGACGCATACGTGTTAAATGTATTTGATTGTCTTTAAACATAAAGTGTTATAACGGCTTTATGGGAAGTTAGTTATAACGACTTCATGTAAATGAGAAATGCTTGTGGTTTTTAAAAGATAAGCGATTTGACTTATAACCGACTTGATGTAAAAGAATGAAGTATTCTAAAAGATTAAGAAACCTTTTTGAAAGAAGTGTATACTTGGTTTGAAAACATAAAAGTTATACCACTTTATGAGAAGTTAGGTGTAACGCCCAAGAGAGATAAAAGAATGGTTTAATGGTTTAGAAGTTAAGAGACTTATTCTTAAAAGATAAGAGACTTGACTTAATATGGATGTTTGTGAAACCTCATTAGTGAGTAATGAGTACTTGGTTTTGGAAGGAATAATGTTTTACCGATTTGAAATCGAATGTGTATCGACAAACCATCGCAGCGTTAATAAAGGGAAATGTATTGAATAATTAAGTATTATTAAAACCAGAGAAACCTCCATCTGCATAGAAGCTAAGATGAGACAAAATGATATTACATTTCTAGATCATGGTGCTAATAAGATTGATTATGAACAAGAATAACCTACTCGCCTAAGGCATATGTTACTCAATTGTTTTAAAAGAGATTAAGACATTGAACTATGAACTTTTCAAAAAGAGACTTGTGTAATTGAAATTAGGCAACCGAACTTTAGGAAAAGAAAGGCATTGTGTTGTCTTAAAATGGTTTAAAACATAAGGTGTATAACAACTTTATGGGAAGTTGGTTATAACGACCTTATGAAAACAAAAGAAAGGTTTTATCATTGGTTTTAATGTGGTAACTTGACTTTAAAAAGAAAAGTGTTTTGGTCAAAAAAAGAAGGCATGGTGTTGCCTTAATTTGGTTTTAAAAAGGAAAGTATGGAAGTTGTTTTGGTTTACTTAAAAGATATAAGTTACTCTATTTTTATACTACGGGTATCGGGTGACTTTTATAAAAGGATTAGATCTCTTTAAAAGGAATTTAACGACGTAGTACTTTAGGTTAAAACCCGGACTTTGGCATAAAATGAAAGTACTTTGAGTTGTGTATAACTTGCCTATGCTTGTTGTTGTGAAACTTGCCTATGCTTGTTGTTGTGAAACTTGCCTATGCTTGTTGTGATAGCCTTTGTTGTGCAAAAATTGTGTTTCTATACTACCGCGTCTCTCGATGGAGGTCGGTTGACTTGTTGAGAACTTACTTGGGCGTCGGCGTGGCGGAGAAATTCCACGCAGTGCGTTCGCTGATAGTGTTACTTTTGTTAATCACTTTGGACATCGACACGATGCGTAGCGCGCGGGTATGCTTCCACTTTGATTACCGCCTTGTTGTCTTATTGTTTCCCTTTGGACATCTTGACACGTCGTGGCGCGCGGGTATGCTTCCATTTGGAATGTTGTCTTATTGTTTCCACTTTGGACCTCGACACGATCGTAGCGCTGCGGGTATGCTTCCATTTGGAATGTTGTCTTATTTGTTCCCTTTGGACATCTCGACACGATGCGTAGCGCGCGGGTATGCTCCCATTTGGATTTATATCTTGTTGTTATCATATCATAGGCAGCGGTGAGGAAGGTACTCACCGGCGGGATTGATGTTGTGGCGTGAGACCACGAATTGATATAAGCTGTTATGTGTGTATCTTGTAGTTTGGTTATCATACATGTCTCCTGCTTTTTTAGACTATTATGATTTCATTTACAGTATTTCTTAGTTTCACATACTTGGTACTGTTATCTTGACCTCGCCCGAGTGCGTTCATCTGCATGAGTAAGTACATCGGTATCGATCCATTTTAGGATCACCTTTCAGATTGGGAAGCTCCGTTCCTTGGAGGCTTATCTTTGGTATGTTACCACAGTGCAGAGGTCCGTGTACATTCGTGGTATGGCGGGGCCTGTCCGTCATAGTTGTTGTGTAAATCTTAGAGTGCGTAACCTTTGTTGTGGCGGGGTTTGTAAAAAGGATAAGCGTTGGGTATTTATGTATATATGATGAAGGCAAGCTGTTTTGGTTGCTTTATTTATTTATTTTGTCTCTTAATTCATGTTCATGTTTTTATTTCTGATTTTCTCGATGTTGTATCACTAGGGTGCGGGTAAGGCACGATCCACGGGCTCGGGTTGGTCGTGACAAAAGTGGTATCGAGCGATTAATCCTCGGAAAGTGTCTGAACCGTGTCTAGTAGAGTCTTGATTATCGGTGTGTTGTGCACCACATCTATAATCGAGGAGGCTATAGGACATTTAGGATTGGTTTCCATTCTTCTCATTACGAGATCGTGCCTTAGAGTGTGTGATAAGTTGAACCCTCCGCGTATTCCTTTCATTTACGATTATGCCTCGCGTAAGGCAACCTGAGCCCAGACGGTCAAGCGGCGAGGAGGCGCTAGTGAGATACGGAGAGTACGAGCGCGAGCGTCGATTACACGAGATAGTACTTGAGGCAGCGAGTTTTGCGACACCGCCCGGCCACAGAGTTTAGAGCGCGGCGATGGCTGCTGAGACTCTGATACTGAGCCTCGGTCCACGGCTGGAAGCGGATGAGATAAGTACAAGGAGATGGCGATTCTTGGCGAGTCGTGGCGAATATGAGATAAAGCTGGATCGCAGCGATTCGATCCCAGTAGCACCGTAGTTCACCGCTGGCGAGCGATTTGAGACTACGGGATTTTACGAGTGTAACCCGCGAGTTTATGGGTCGAGACACGAGGATGATCGCGAGTTCATCCGGCGATTCTGACGGATCGTAAAGTGATCGAGCATCGGAGACCGAGTCGGTGGTCTAGGTTCGCATCGGTGCGTGATACCGCATGATCGTGGTTTGATCGTGGGAGCTGTCGGGAGAGAATGCACTTCCGGTATTTGGGACGAGTTCGCGAAGCATTTCTTGCACATTTCTTGCCTCGCGGATGAGGAGGGCTCGGTAAGCGATTTTTGGTGTTGCGGCGAGCAGGCGTACGGTTCGGGAGTACAATGTGGAGTTCGACTCATTGGCGATGCGTCCCGCGTTAGTAGCTAGTATGGAGGATCGAGTGCAGATATGTTCTGAGACTCGATGATTACCTAGCGAGTTGTTCGGTGTAGCTCTTGGTGGGCATGGACATTGCCGCGTGCGAGCTTATGCACTTGGGGTGAGGCGGAGAAATCGGCGGAATGACGAAATCGTGAGAAAGGGCGAGCTGCGAGGTCCTTTGGTGATTTTCGAGGCGACCGCCTCGGCGGCAGACTAGTTATGCGCTTCGCGATCTGAGTGGTCCTCTACAATCTTGAGCGTCGAGTTTTCGGGAGCGGTCGGGGCTCGAGGTTGATTTTGGAGAAGCGGGGTGTTAACGGTGAAGTCACCCTACCTCGTTGTGGCCGTGTGGTAGACTCGCGGTGGGAGTGTCGTGCTAGTCAGGGAGTTTGTTTTACATGCGGCCGTGAGGCCATTTAGGGCCGTCAGGCCAGGTGTAGCCCGGTAGGATAGCACGGACTACGGGATCGATTGCGGGTTCTTCACCTTCCAGCTTGAGCGGGATGTTCATGCCGGCGGGCCACGGTAGAGGTCGCGGTGGAAGTTCCCGATTTTAGCGGTCCCTCGAATCGCTATTTTGGTATATCCTTAACCTACAGAGTTTAGTATGTATTGAGGTTGTGATGATGTGTTTAGTGTTATGTTCGGATAGCTTTGTGCTAAAATGTGATGTAGAACTGGTTAGTGAGAAGGGTAAGCTTGAGGGTGAGAAAATGATGAACCTTAGAATATTACAGTTGAGACCTTAGATGTAAAGCCGTCTTGAGTACAAGTTTTGCAAGTGATCCTTGTCGGTGCATTTTATGCCTAGAATGTATTGTATGATAAGTCACAGGTAGTATGAAATGGAAGTGGTAGCTTTCATGACTGTAGAGGTAAGATTGTTCGGGATCGGGAACAAGAGCGACGCGTTAAGTGGGTCGGGTTGGGGCCATGTTGCGGCCAACCCGGCTGTTCGGTGGGGTCGGCTCTGGGTGGTCCCGCCGGTGGTAGGTCACGAGGGTGCTAGGCCCAAGTTTAGTTGACCATCGTATGAGTTCGTGGGTATGTTCGACGAGCGGTCGTGAAGGCGGGAATGGCCTTAAGGAAGATTGAGGCTAGTAAGATGACCAAGTTGGAGGTGGTGACTCGAGGTTTGTCAGGCGATGGCGAAGTGTGGTACGTATACTAGAAGAGTTCGAGTGTTAGAAAAGTGCGACGAGTAAGGAAGGAAGTGAACTTGTCTTTGAAAGATGGAAGAAATCATTTTGAGAAAGCAGATGTGCGAAGGAGTGTCCCTTGGATCAAGAGCGAGAGTTGGTATTGTTTTGCATCATCGGTGGTTCCTCGTTGGCACGGATTTAAGTAATTGCGCGCGTGTGTTATTTCGTGGCGGTTGTGGCGTTGGCAACTTGTTAGAGGAACTTTATCGTTATCCGTCTTGAGAAGGAACATTGGACGAATGTTTCTAAGGAGGAGAATTTTATACCGTATTTCAGTATATGCGTGAGGCGTCGTATAATAATTTGAGCCTTAAGTTAGGCAAGTTTGAAATTTGTACACAACACCCGATAAGAGTCGTTTTCGAAAGCGTTTCCACGACTTTCGTAGGGAAAATTCCTATGTCATTTATAATTTTGCGGATTTTTCTAAGAGGCGAAACATTTTGGACCAGGGAGGGTGACAAGTGTCACCTCACATTGGCCTTGAGTGGGCGGCTTAATGGACGATTTTGGGCTACTTTAGTTGGTAGGATATTTTGTGCAAGTTGTGTGGTAGATGGATAAGGTCCATGGTTGAAATCTAGCCCTACACTTGCACCACACTTGTCTTCATCTTGGCCGTTGGTTGGCCTTCACTTGACCTATAAATACCCTACAGTTGAAGACTTTCTTCGTCCAAAAAACTTGAGCAATCTATCTAAGTCTCAAAATACTCCCTCTCCTTGAGCTTTCGTCCACCACACCCTCCCCTTTGAGCCATGGCGAGAGCCACCACTCCCTTTGTGGTGTTTTTGGTAGGGTACCCACAACATAGTTGTCTCGTATAAATACCCCTTTTGTGGTATAGAAATACTCTCAGTATTGTTATAATGCCCAAATACCTTAGCCCAAATACCTTATAGTTTTCCCAAGGTTACACTTATACAAAAGCCAGAAAATACTATTATACTTCCTGATCACAAAACGAAAACCTAAGTAAATCTTCACCCGTAGTTGAAGTTATATGTAGAAGTTGGTTAGAACTTCTAAGGGTTGGTTGGAGCGGGTCGGAGCGCACGGAGTAGGAGCTAAACCTTGCTCAGGATCGACATTTAAACTCGGATAATTTTGGGCTTATCGAGGTTGAAGTACTACGTGTGGAGTGATCTGCTTGGCTTAGAGTGTAGCCGACGGTTTGAGGTACTTGGAGCGTTTTGCTATTAGTCGATAATCGTCGCGAGGTATGTGAACCTCTTCCTATCTGTTCTAGCATGATATGTGTATAACTATGTAGTACGGTAGACGTACATGTGTTAAATATATTTGATTGTCTTTAAACATAAAGTGTTATAACGGCTTTATGGGAAGTTGGTTATAACAGCTCTATGTAAATGAGAAATGCTTGTGGTTTTTAAAAGATAACTGATTTGACTTATAACCGACTTGATGTAAAAGAACCTTGAAGTATTCTAAAAGATTAAGAAACCTTTTTGAAAGAAGTGTATACTTGGTTTGAAAACATAAAAGTTATACCAGCTTTATGAGAAGTTAGGTGTAACGCCTTAAGAGAGATAAAAAGAATGGTTTAATGATTTAGAAGTTAAGAGACTTATTCTTAAAAGATAAGAGACTTGACTTAATATGGATGTTTGTGTGAAACCTCATTCGTGAGTAATGAGTACTTGGTTTTTGGAAGGAATAATGTTTCTTGATTTGGAAATCGAGAATGTGTATCGACAAACCATCTGCGGCGTTAATAAAGGGAAATGTATTGAATAATTAAGTATTATTAAAACGGTAGAAACCTCCATCTGCATAGAAGCTAAGATGAGACAAAATGATATTACATTTCTAGATCATGGCTGCTAATAAGATTGATTATGAACAAGAATAACCTACTCGCCTAAGGCATATGTTACTCAATTGTTTTAAAAGAGATTAAGACATTGAACTATGAACTTTTCAAAAAAGAGACTTGTGTAATTGAAATTAGGCAAACTGGAACTTTAGGAAAAAGAAAGGCATTGTGTTGCCTTAAAATGGTTTAAAACATAAGGTGTATAAAAACTTTATGGGAAGTTGGTTATAACGACCTTATGAAAACAAAAGAAAGGTTTTATCATTGGTTTTAATGTGGTAACTTGACTTTAAAAAGAAAAGTGTTTTGGTCAAAAAAAGAAGGCATGGTGTTGCCTTAATTTGGTTTTAAAAAAGGAAAGTATGGAAGTTGTTTTGGTTTACTTAAAAGATATAAGTCACTCTATTTTTATACTACGGGTATCGGGTGACTTTTATAAAAGGATTAGATCTCTTTAAAAGGAATTTAACGTACGTAGTACTTTAGGGTTAAAACCCGGACTTTGGCATAAAATGAAAGTACTTTGAGTTGTGTATAACTTGCCTATGCTTGTTGTTGTGAAACTTGCCTATGCTTGTTGATGTGAAACTTGCCTATGCTTGTTGTTGTGAAACTTGCCTATGCTTGTTGTGATAGCCTTTGTTGTGCAAAAATTGTGTTTCTATACTCTGGCGTCTCGATGGAGGTCGGTTGACTTGTTGAGAACTTACTTGGGCGTCTGCGTGATGGCGGAGAAATTCCGCAATGCGTTCGTGTTGATAGTGTTACTTTTGTTAATCACTTTGGACATCACGACACGATCGTGGCGCGCGGGTATGCTTCCACTTTGATTACCGCCTTGTTGTCTTATTGTTTCCTTTGGACATCTCGACCGCGATCGTAGCGCGGGTATGCTTCCATTTGGAATCTTTGTCTTATTGTTTCCCTTTGGACTCTCGACCGCGATCGTGGCGCGGGTATGCTTCCATTTGGAATGTTGTCTTATTTGTTCCCTTTGGACATCTTGACACGATCGTAGCGCGCGGGTATGCTCCCATTTGGATTTATATCTTGTTGTTATCATATCATAGGCTATGGCGGTGAGGAAGGTACTCAGGCGGGATTGATGTTGTGGCGTGAGACCACGAATTGATATAAGCGTTATGTGTGTCTTGTAGTTTGGTTATCATACTGTCTCTGCTTTTATAGACTATTATGATTTCATTTCTGATATTTCTGATTTCACATACTTGGTACTGTTGTCTTGACCTCGCCCGAGGCTGCGTTCATCTGCATGAGTAAGTACATCGGTGTCGATCCCCGCTTTTAGGATCACCTTTCGGCGTATTGGGAAGCTCAGTTCCTTGGAGGCTTATCTTTGGTATGTTACCACACAGTGCAGGAGTCCGTGTACATTCGGGGTATGGCGGGGCCTGTCCGTCATAGTTGTTGTGTAAATCTTAAGTGCATAACCTTTGTTGTGGCGGGGTTTGTAAAAGGATAAGCTGTTGGGTATTTATATATATATGATGAAGGCAATTTGTTTTGGTTGCTTTGTTTATTTATTTTATCTCTTAATTCATGTTCATGTTTTTATTTAGTGATTTTCTCGATGTTGTATCACTAGGGTGCGGGGTAAGGCACGATCCACGGGCAGGTTGGGTCGTGACAGAGGTTCTCGAGTATGAGGATTTTCTCGATCGAGGCCACTTATTCCTCGGTGTTCGGATATGGTAAGCGTCGTTGGAAATGTCGTTATAGCGCAGTGTTTGTTTTTATTGTGGCCGTCCGAGCCATATTACGAGGTATGTCCTTTTAGAAGAAGCAGGTGGTGGCTCGACTATGAGGCGGTAGTTGGTTCCCTTTCCTCGCGGTTGTCGTCCCCAGGCGAGGTGTTGAGATGTCGGCGATCGTGGTAGAAGTCAGGGTGGAGTTTATAGTTCTTGTCACGACCCGATCCGGGGTCCGTGACTGGTGCCTTACCCGGGCACCCAAGTAGTCATTTATCAGAGAAAATCAGCGGAACATAAAACATAAATATGAAACAAGAGACATGATAAACAAACAGGCCAACCAAAACAGTTGCCTTCTGTACATATATATAAAAATCCGAACAGTTTAATCCTTTTACAACCACACTTGTACTACAGACCTCTAAGAATGAAATGACAAATATGGCGGGACAGGTCCCCGCCATACCCCTGAATATACAAAAACTTACAGACTCAGGGTAACATACCAAAAGATAAGCCTCCGAAGAAACGGGGCTTCCCAACACGCTGCACTTTGATCCTATGAGTGAGGATCTGGCCGATGTACTTACTGCGGCATGAACGCAGCCCGAAAGTCGATGCAACAGTACCAAGTATGTGAAGCGTAAAATCTGTAAATGAAATCATAATAGTCTATATAAGCGGGAGACATGTATGATAACAAAACTACGATTCCATAAAAGCGATCATGTCGAGCGAGGACTCGCGCTCAAGTCATCCTCCGTGCGTGGAACTCCTTCCTCACGCCGGCGATCTAGGTATAAATCGTGAGAATACGTGTCGGCCCATCCGTGGGACTCGGTAAGAATCATGTAGATCGTGTCGGCCCGTCCCGTGGGACTCGGTGAATAATCGGATGAAATCGTGTCGGCCCGTCCGTGGGACTCGGTGAATAATCGGATGAAATCGTGTCGGCCCATCCGTGGGACTCGGTGAATAATCGGATGAAATCGTGTCGGCCCGTCCGTGGGACTCGGTGAATAATCGGATGAAATCGTGTCGGCCCGTCGTGGGACTCGGTGAAGAATCGTTCATAACAAATCAGTGACCTCCAGTGAGACGCGGTGGTATGGAAATGCAGTATTTGCACAACAAGGCTATCAAACACCAACATAGGCAAGTTACACACAACTCAAGTTTATTTTAGGCCACAGTCTGAGTTACGACCCCAAGTATTACATCGTTAGATTCTTTTAAAAGATCCATTTCTTTTATAAAGGTCACCCGATACCGTAGTATAAAAATAGGGTGACTCACATTTTAGGTAAACCCAAACACTTTCCTTTTCAACATCAAGTAACAACATTCTTTTTCTAAGTTCAAGTTTGCCTAATTTCAAGTACTTAAGTCTCTTATTTTAGAAAGGTTTCATAGTTCATAGTTTTATTCACTTAAGAATATAATTCTCTTTTAAAACAATCGAGAAACATACGCCTTATATGTGAGTAGGTTATTCTTGTTCATAATAAATCTTATTAAGCGGCCATGATCTAGGAAATGTAATATCATTTTGTCTCATCTTAGCTTCATGCGGATGGAGGTTTCTCTTGGTTTTAATAATACTTCATTAGTCATTACATTTCCCTTTATTAACTGCGGTGGTTGTCGATACTCATTCGATTTCCAAATCGGTAAAACATTATTCCTTTAAAACCAAATACTCATTACTCACGAATGAGGTTTCACACAAAATTCATATTAAGTCTTTTAAGTCAAGTCTCTTATCTTTTAAGATCAAGTCTCTTAACTTCTAAAAACGATGAAACCATTCTCTTTACCACCCTTAAGACGTTATACCTAACTTCCCATAAAGCTAGTATAACTCTTACGTTTTCAAAACCAAGTATTACTCTTCTTTCAAAACGGTTTCTTAATCTTTTGAAATACTTCAAGATTCTTTATTATTCAGGCTTAAGTCAAAAGACATTGCTGTAACACTACATTCAGTTAACACACGTACGTCTACCGTACTATATATATTCCTTTAAAATATTTCAAGATTCTTATTATTCAGGCTTAAGTCAAAAGACATTGCCGTACAACTATATTCAGTTAGCACACGTACGTCTATCATACTATATATATATATATTATTCAGGCTTAAGTCAAAAGACATTGCCACACGTACGTCTACCGTACTATATATATATCCTTTAAAAATACTTCATGCTCAAGAGTATAGGAAGAATCACATACCTCGCGACGATTATCGACTATAAGCAAAACGCTCCACGGCTATAACCCGGCTAGCCTTGTCCACCTTCCAAGTAGTATATGCTACTCGCAATACATTCAACCATAAAGGTTATCGATCAGTAAATACGATCTATGTAAATCTGATCAATCTTCTACTTATATATTCTTCTGATGTGATTTCGGTTCAAGTCTTTTCTGTAATATCCTTCTATTACAGTTCAATTCTCTTCTATGAATCTTATATTCATTTATATATACTACTACAGTATGTAATTCCCAATTACAATAGAAGGACAGTAGTATCTACCTCGATAAGCCCCAAAATTATCCAAGTTTAAAGTCGATCTGGCGACGTTTAGCTCTACTCAGGAGTGCTCCAATCCGCTCCAAACAACCCTTAGAAGTTCTACGCAACTTACTTAACACTTCAACCGACTATGAAGGTTTCCATAGGGTTTCGTTTAGTGGCTAAAGGAAAGTATAATAGTATTTTCCGGGCTCTACGTATAGAGGTAACTTTGGAAAGTACTACAAGGTATAAGGGCTAGAGTATTTGGGCATTATAACAATACTTTGGAGAGTATTTCTATACCACAAAAAGGGGGGTATTATACGAAAACAACTAGGCTAGGGGACCCTCTCAAAGCTCACTCGAGGGGGTCTGGCGGACGAACTCAACTCTCAAAGGGGGAGGGATTTTTAGACTTGGAAAATGATTTTAGGATGAAGAAGTTCATCAACTTAGAGGGGTATTTATAGGTCAAGCAATGGCCAACCAATGGCCAAGATCAAGCCAAGTGCCATGCAAGTGTAGGGCTAGGATTAAGCCAAGTGCACCTTATCCATCTACCACACCAACTTGCACAAAATATCCTACCTAACCACAAGCTCCCTTTCGTCCATTACCGCCCAAACTCTCTTCCAATGTGAGGGTGACACATGTCACCCTCCCGTTGGTCCAAAATGTTTCGTCTCTCGGAAAAATCCGCAAAAATTAAAAATGACATAGCCGTATTTTTCTCTTCGCAAGTCTTGTAAAACGTTTCGTCGAAAAACGATTCTTTTTGGCACTTGTGCCCAAATTTTCGAACCTTGCCAACTTTAAGGGTTAAATTTGTATACGTACGCCCTCACGTACATACTCAGGAAATACGGGGTATAACATTCTCCCCTCCTTAGAAACATTCGTCCCGAATGTTCCTTCTCAAGACGGATAACGATAAAGTTCTTCTTAACTTAAACAAGTTTTCAATGCCACACCTGGCCACAAACATAACACACGTTCTCTTCCTTCCTTACTCGTCGTGCCCTCCTCGAACACTTGAACTCTTCTAGTATACGTACCATACTTCAGTCAATGCTTTAGTTTCCAAAACTTTAGAGTCACCACCTCCGAACTTAGTCATCTTACTAGCCTCAATCTCCCCTTAAGGCCATTCCCGGCCTTCACGATCCGCTTCTGGTCGAACATATCCACGAACTCATACGATGGTCATCTAAACTTGGGCTTAACACCCTCGTGACCCTACCACCTGGCGGGACCACCCGAGTGACCCACCCGAAGCAGTCGCGGGTTAGCCCTTAACATGGCCCCAACCCGACCTACTTAACGCATCAAGCTCTTGTTTCCCGATCGGGAACAATCTTACCTATACAGGTCATGAAAGCCACCACTTCCATTTCACACTACCCATGGACTTATCCCACAACACATTATACGCAAACCAAGTATTTCCACAAAGACTAACCGTAAAATCTTTTATTCAAGATGACCTTACATCTAAGGTCTCAACATGAAATATTTTAAGGTTCACACTTTCCATGCTCCCGTACATATCCTTTCAACTAACCATGCTTTCTAACCACAATATACCCAAAGCTATCTGTACAAAGTATTCAACAAATAGTCATCGTATCACGCATGCAAAAACTCTAGAGGGTTAAGGATATACCTGTATCAACTGCTTTACTTTCCTTCGCCGTCGCTAATCATAATCACGCCTGCAGCGCATGTATAGAAGCGATGAACACGCCATCGACCGTAGGTGAGTCATTCCGCCTGCATCCTTCCTATTAGGACAGTTTCTCGTCACATGGCCCTGGAGGCCGCAAGAAAAACAAGCACCAGTAAAAAGATGACATTCCGGGATGGCGTCGCGCGTGTACACCGAGGAAAACTGAACCCGATGGCTAGAACCCGTATATCGTGAACTGAAGCCACGGAGCCACGACCAGCTCCTGAATACCGAGCATACGAAGGCGCGGAGGACCACTGCATGGCGGAGGTACAAAACTAGTATCTTCTTGAGGCGGTCCGCCTCGAAAGTCACCAAAGGACCACTGTTGTTATGGCCTCTTCTGCGATCTTGGTCATTAGTCGACCTCTCCGTGCCTCGCATCCCGGTCATGAGCTTGCATGCGGGCAATGTCCATGCGGTGAAGAGCTACACCCGTGCAAGCCTCGCCAAGTAATCATCAAGCTTGTGGCGTGGCGGTGTACTCTGTCCTCCATATCGGCTACTCTGACGGAACATACCAAGCTAATGAGTCGAACTCCACATTGTACTCTCTAACCGCCCGCGCCCCGCCTCAACGTCAAAAATTTGTCGGCCGAGCCCTCTCATCCGTGGGGCAAGAAATGTGCAAGAAAAGCCGCCGAGAACTTCGTCCCCAAGCGGTGGAAGTGCATGCTCTCCCGGGATGCTTCCACGAATCAAACGATCATTGCGGTATCACGCGGTGATGCGAACCAATACCACCGACCGCCTGCGAGACTCGATCACTCTCATGATCCATTTGTCGGATAAACTCACGAGGTCATCTCACTCTTGATCCATAGAACATGGCGGGTTACAACTCGAAAGTCCCGTAGTCTCAAATGCGCTCGGGGTGAACTACGGGTGTTATTGGGTGGGCTGTGCGTCCAGCCTCTCTCATATCTCGGCCACGACCACGGCGATCGCCATCTCCTTGTACCCATCTCATCCGCTCCAGTGTGGGACGGAGGTTCGTCTTGTAGTCTCGGCCAGCTGCTGCGCTCTAAACTCTGTCGGCCCGGCGCTCGCAAAACTTCGCCGTCGGGCACTATCTCGGTAACGGCCGGGCCTCGCCGGTAACCCTCGTGCTCTACTCCTCGCTCCTCTTGCCTTGCCGCCGGGCGGGTTGCCTTACGGAGGCATAAGCGGTAAAGGAAAGGAATACGTCGGAGGGTCCAACTTATCACTGGCTTTAGGCACGATCTCGAATGAGAAGAATGGAAACCAATCCTAAATGTCCTATAGCCTCACGATTATAGATGTGGTGCACAACACACCGATAATCAAGACTCTACTAGACACGGTGCGTAGACACTTTTCCGAGGATTAATCGCTTCGATACCACTTTTGTCACGACCGTCGAAAGTGGTCGTGCCTTACAGGGCACCCAGTAGTCATTCATCGAGAGAAAATCAGCGGAACATAAAACATAAATATGAAACAAGAGACATGATAAACAAGCAGGCCAACCAAGCGATTGCCTTACGTGCATATATATAAAAATCCGAGCAGTTTAATCCTTTTTACAACCCCGCCCACAAGATTACTACGGACCTCTAAGAATGAAATGACAACTATGGCGGGACGAGGCCCGCCATACCACAGATGTACAAAAACTTACGGACTCAGGGTAACATACCAAAAGATAAGCCTCAGAAAAGCGGGCTTCCCAACACGTTGCACTTTGATCCTATGGCGAGGATCTACAACGATGTACTTACTGCGGCGTGAACGCGGCCCACGAAGGAGTCGATCTGACAATTGCAGTATGTGAAAGCGTAAAATCGTAAATGAAATCATAATAGTCTATATAAGCGGGAGACATGTATGATAACAAAACTACGATTCACAACATAAAAGCGATCATGTCGAGCCGGGGACTCACGCCTCAAGTCATCCTCATACGTGGAACTCCTTCCTCACCGCCGTGATCTAGGTATAAATCGTGTGGAATACGTGTCGGCCCATCCTGGGACTCGGTAAAGAATCATGTAGATACGTGTCGGCCCATCCGTGGGACTCGGTGAATAATCGGATGAAATCGTGTCGGCCCGTCCGTGGGACTCGGTGAATAATCGGATGAAATCGTGTCGGCCCATCCGTGGGACTCGGTGAATAATCGGATGAAATCGTGTCGGCCCATCGTGGGACTCGGTGAATAATCGGATGAAATCGTGTCGGCCCATCGTGGGACTCGGTGAAGAATCGTTCATAACAAATCAGCCGCCCTCCATCGAGACGCGGTGGTATGGAAATCTGATTTGCACAACAAGGCTATCAAACACCAACATAAGCAAGTTACACACAACTCAAGTTTATTTTAGGCCAAAGTCTATGTTCGACCCCAGTATTACATCGTTAGATTCTTTTAAAAGATCCATTTCTTTTATAAAGGTCACCCGATACCGTAGTATAAAAATAGGGTGACTCATTTTAGGTAAACCCAAACACTTTCCTTTTCAACATCAAGTAACAACATTCTTTTCCTAAGTTCAAGTTTGCCCAATTTCAAGTACTTAAGTCTCTTATTTTAGAAAGGTTTCATAGTTCATAGTTTTATTCACTTAAGAATATAATTCTCTTTTAAAACAACTGAGAAACATACGCCTTATATGTGAGTAGGTTATTCTTGTTCATAATAAATCTTATTAAGCGACCATGATCTAGGAAATGTAATATCATTTTGTCTCATCTTAGCTTCATGCGGATGGAGGTTTTCTTGGTTTTAATAATACTTCATTAGTCATTACATTTCCCTTTATTAACGCCGGTGGTTGTCGATACTCATTCGATTTCAAATCGGTAAAACATTATTCCTTTAAAACCAAATACTCATTACTCACGAATGAGGTTTCACACAAAATTCATATTAAGTCTTTTAAGTCAAGTCTCTTATCTTTTAAGATCAAGTCTCTTAACTTCTAAAAATCAAGAAACCATTCTCTTTACCACCCTTAAGACGTTATACCTAACTTCCCATAAAGCTAGTATAACTCTTACGTTTTCAAAACCAAGTATTACTCTTCTTTCAAAACGGTTTCTTAATCTTTTGAAATACTTCAAGATTCTTTATTATTCAGTCTTAAGTCAAAAGACATTCTTTGTAACACTACATTCGGTTAACACACGCGTCGTCTAGTACTATATATATTCCTTTAAAATATTTCAAGATTCTTATTATTCAGGCTTAAGTCAAAAGACATTGTCGTACAACTATATTCAGTTAGCACACGTACGTCTATCATACTATATATATATATATTATTCAGGCTTAAGTCAAAAGACATTGCCACACGTACGTCTACCGTACTATATATATATCCTTTAAAAATACTTCATGCTCAAGAGTATAGGAAGAATCACATACCTCGCGACGATTATCGACTATAAGCAAAACGCTCCACGGCTATAACCCGGCTAGCCTTGTCCACCTTCCAAGTAGTATATGCTACTCGCAACACATTCAACCAATAAAGGTTATCAGTCTACTGTAAATACAGTCCTATGTAAGTATAGTTCAATCTTCTACTTATATATTCTTTCTGATGTGATTTCGGTTCAAGTCTTTTCTGTAATATCCTTCTATTACAGTTCAATTCTCTTCTATGAATCTTATATTCATTTATATATACTACTACAGTATGTAATTCCCAATTACAATAGAAGGACAGTAGTATCTACCTCGATAAGCCCCAAAATTATCCAAGTTTAAAGTCGATCCTGAGCGACGTTTAGCTCCTACTCCGAGTGCTCCAATCCGCTCCAAACAACCCTTAGAATTTCTACGCAACTTCTACTTAACACTTCAACCGACTATGAAGGTTTCCATAGGGTTTCGTTTAGTGGCTAAAGGAAAGTATAATAGTATTTTCCGGGCTCTACGTATAGAGGTAACTTTGGAAAGTACTACAAGGTATAAGGGCTAGAGTATTTGGGCATTATAACAATACTTTGGAGAGTATTTCTATACCACAAAAAGGGGGGTATTATACGAAAACAACTAGGCTAGGGGGGGGACCCTCTCGGCCAAAGCTCACTCAAGGGGGGGTGTGGCGGACGAACTCAACTCTCAAAGGGGGAGGGATTTTTAGACTTGGAAAATGATTTTAGGATGAAGAAGTTCATCAACTTAGAGGGGTATTTATAGGTCAAGCAATGGCCAACCAATGGCCAAGATCAAGCCAAGTGTCATGCAAGTGTAGGGCTAGGATTAAGGCAAGTGCACCTTATCCATCTACCACACCAACTTGCACAAAATATCCTACCTAACCACAAGCTCCCTTTCGTCCATTACCGCCCAAACTCTCTTCCAATGTGAGGGTGACACATGTCACCCTCCCGTTGGTCCAAAATGTTTCGTCTCTCGGAAAAATCCGCAAAAATTGAAAATGACATAGCCGTATTTTTCTCTTCGCAAGTCTTGTAAAACGTTTCGTCGAAAAACGATTCTTTTTGGCACTTGTGCCCAAATTTTCGAACCTTGCCAACTTTAAGGCTTAAATTTTTATACGTACGCCCTCACGTACATACTCAGGAAATACGGGGTATAACAGTTCTGGCGGTCCTTCAAACCGCATAGATGACGTGACTACTGGACAGGATCAGGAGGCAACATCTCATGGGGTTACAGGTATATTTCGATTCTTTTGAATCATGCGTACATTGTTAGATTCAGATTTTACCCTAGTGTATATGCTTTCCCTTTATTGCTAGAGTTATAAAGTGATAGTACCCCAGAGGTAGGGATACTTTGATTAGTAAAGTGAGAAGTTAAGAGTATTGACAGGAGTAGTAAGTGAACTGAGACTATAGTTGTGTAGAGTTCACACGTAGTAATTACCCCGTAACAGTGTTAGACCAATAGGGAAGATTGTATAGTAGAAATACTTCGGCTTATGTGACAAACCTCTAGTGAATAGGGGATAGGGTAAGAAGTACCTTGAGATAAGAGAGAGATTTATTTCAACTAAGAACGAGAAGTTAAGTGTGACGATGAGTCGGGTTGTAGACTCATTTCGGGTCAACCGATTGTATGGAATCGGGTGATGTCAGTTAGAAATGGTCAGATTATGTGGTAGGGTCAGGGTGCTAGGCCCAAGTCTAGTTGATCGTTATGCGAGTTCGTGGATCGTTCCACGGAACTAGTCGTAAGGACGAGAAGAGCCTTCACGGGAATGTAAGTAACAATATGGCCAAGTTGGTTAGTAACTCCAAGTTGGAGAAGCGAAACAAAATTTGATATTTTATGCGTGTACTAGATGAGTTTGAAATGCGAGAAAGTATGACAAGTAAGGAAAGAAAGGAACCTCTAAGGATCCCGTGTTCTAGGAGACTGTAACCTTCGAGTTTATGAGAAGGGACCACAGACGGAAGGTCCATTATTATGTTTACGTATGTTATGTGGTGGCCATGTGTGGCATCGTTGGTCTTGTGCATCTGATTGATAGGCATAGTATAGAGGGTGTCTGGAGTTTGTATAAGCGTGGCAATCGACTAAGAACATTCGGGACGAATGTTTCTAAGGGGAAGAATGTTACACCGTAAGTCCAGGACATGTATAAGAGAATATGCGTAAGGAAACAAGACTTGGAAATTAGTACGAAAGGAAGAATTGTTTTTCCGGAAAATCTTAGAAACGTCGGAAAGGAAAAATGTTCGTTGTTGAGAATTGGTTTCTCAAAATACATTATTTAAAGAGTATGGGACTTATTAACATTATGGAATTTTACTTGTACGGATTTGGTCATGTGGGGCCCACCCGAGGAATTTTACATTTTTGTGGGGCCCACGAGGGTTACGAAATTTTATGGACGAATGGGAGGGCAACACGTGGAACCTCCCCCACTTGATGTTGGACGAAATTTGCAAGGGTGTTATGGTCATTTGACCTATGTACATGATAAGTCTTGCTAATTAAGAGCTTGAGATTGTTGACAAGTCAACTTGTCCACCTAGGCTTGATCCAAGTGAAACTCATCCTAACCTCACATTTGTTTAAGTCTAAGCCCTCCATTGTGTTATACGTATACTACTAGTAGCAAGACAAGGTCTTGAACACTTAGAAAAATATTAGATAAGCCTTGTTCTTCATGTGAAGATCTCGGGTTTGCCCACTTTACCCACACAAAATTTTGTAGTTTTGATCCTTTGTTCACAAGACTTTAACCCAATGTCCCTAATGGTATAGTAAGGATATCTCAATAGAAAGATTTCGGAAAAAACGTATTTTTACGTTAGTCGCAAGGCGGAAACTAAGTGAGTTCTTCAACTTTGAAGATGGAACTTGAAGATGGGTTCTTCATAGGCCTCTAAAGAGTGCTTGGAGCGGATTGGAACTTAAGGAAAGGAGCTAAGAATTGCTAAGGCGCGACTTTGAATCTTGGAAATTTTTAAGGGCTTTGAAAGGTATAATCTTGTCGTTTTAGTAATTAAGTTTACTTATCATTGTAGCTATGGATATTAGCAAGCATGAGTTATATATTATGTAGTTGGACTAGTGTATTGGCTATTGGAACCCTAATCCGAAAAACTAGCATGTTAGCCTTAAGACTACAATTCAAGTTGATTATTCGTTTAAGTCGTCGCATGTTGTGTATGAAGGAAATTGTAGTTGTTGATGTTGTTTATATCTATATAACATGTTAGACCTTAGAACTTGGAATTTGGAAAAGGATTGGAAAAGATTTTGAATTGTTGGTTGTAGTTGGCCGAGAATGGCTTGGAGTTTTAAACTACTTGGTATGAATTGTGGGGCGGAATATTACACGTATTGTAAGGCGTGTAATCCCCTTTGGTTGGTTGTTGTTTGGAGCCTTAAATGTGGCATGTTTGGTTATTGTATTCGACCTTGAAAAAGGTGGCAAAGTGAGTAGAAACAAAGGAAGTGATGCCCGATTTTCCGTAAAATTAGAGACCGTATACTTAGTATTATTCTACGTTGAGACTAGAAGTTGATAGTCTTGTTGTGACCATTATAGGTTGACACTTCTACGTACGGCGTATTCGGCTTAGCTTGTGGATATTAGCGAAAGGTATGTGAACTATCTCCTCTTCTAGCATGATTCCTTAAGATTAAGAAAGTATGTTCTACTCCTTAAATGATCCATTCCTTGGTTGTATTTGGATTTCCTAGAATAGAATTTGTTCTATGTACTTCCTTGATTGTACTTTGATGTTTAAATTGTAAGTTGTAAAATCCATTTTCTTAGTGAAGTTTGGATTCTTAAAAGTGAAAGTATTTTACTTAAAGTACATAGAGTCTTGAAAAGGAAGGGATTTCCAAATCTTTTGGGCTAGTGCCTTAGTCCCAAAATCCTAAAGGTCATTATAATGACTTTAGGGGAGTCAAAGGAGTGATTTACTTAATTGTCTTAAAAGAGGAGAAATGACATGATTTAAGAGAAGTAACTTGTTTTAAAGGAGTGAGTTACTTGAGGTTTAAAAGTAGAAGAAACTTGTTTTCTATATATTAAGAGACTTGAAGTGTTTTGAAAGTTAAGAACTTGATTTATAAGTATGTGATACTTGGTTTTAATAGTATAAGTCTCTTGGTTATAAAAGGAATGGATATGTCTAAAACCATAAAGGGTTATAACGGCTTTATGGGAAGTTGGTTATAACGGCTTTATGGAAGGTTTAGAAAGTTGTCTATTTTGATTAAAGGGCATAAGTTGCCTAGATTGTGAAAATTTGAAGTTACTTGATTTCAAGCTTTGAAATGAGTTTTCTAAAAGTGTAGTAACTTACTTTGAAAAATAGACACGCCTTGATACTACGGGTGTTAGTATCGTGGGGCTTTACATAGAAAGGAGTCTTTTGAAAAGAATGTACGTACGTAGTACTTTGGCCTGTTTAATTGAGAATAATTCTATGTGATGCCTTGATTAGTACTTTGGCTTGATAAATTGAGAATTTGTCTAAGTGTGCCTTGATTAGTACTTTGGCTTGATAAAATGAGAATTATTCTATTTGTGCCTTGATAAGTACTTTGGCTTGTTAATTGAGAATTATTCTATTTGTGCCTTGATAAGTACTTTGGCTTGATTAATTGAGAATTAGTCTAAGGGTGCCTTGGTAAGTACTTTGGCTTGATAAATTGAGAATTTGTCTAAGTGTGCCTTGATTAGTACTTTGGCTTGATAAAATGAGAATTATTCTATTTGTGCCTTGATAAGTACTTTGGCTTGTTAATTGAGAATTATTCTATTTGTGCCTTGATAAGTACTTTGGCTTGATTAATTGAGAATTAGTCTAAGGGTGCCTTTGTAAGTACTTTGGCTTGCTAAATGAGAATTTTTCCATGTGTGCCTTGATAAGTACTTGGCCTGATTAGTTGAGAATTGCCTATGTGTGCTGGAAATAGCCGGTTGTGTGCTATTGGTATATCAGTTGTTTCGGGGTCATTCCGGGTTTGTGGCATTCTGATTCAGTGGAATTGCTACCGCGATCACGAGAATACCTCGTGCGGGTCGTAAGGACTTATGCGGGTGAAATAGTCCCGTGCGGGCGGGTCCGACCTATGCGAGAATACCTGCGAGTCCGTAAGGGCTTATGCGGGTGAAATAGTCCCGTGCGAGAATACCTCACGCGGGTCCACGCGGCTATCGGGTGAAATAGTCCCGGGAGTAGGATGGCTAAATGATCTGCGGGTGGATGGTCTGTTTTGATCATGAGCTTCTATTTCATATTGTAAGGATGCTCTTGTTTACTCTCATTGTTAGTAAGGCACAATGTGTTGTAATTTGATTGTCATATATGTCCCGGATTTGTTTGTGTTACCCTATGGTCATGCTTTACGATGTGGGATTAGGGCATGAGACCACGTGGTATTTAGGACACGGGTGGGACTTGGTGTTCATGTATCCTTATTGGTGTTATTACATCGTGATTTGGCGGTGAGGAAGGATTCCACGGGCGTGATTGATATTATGGGCGTGAGACCCATAGTCATATTTGAGTAGTGACTTTGAGTCTGCGTCACGACTTGATATATTTGCTTATGTGTTATGTCTTGTAGGTTGGCTATCATACATGTCTCTGCTTTGTTTAGACTATTATGATTTCATTCTGATCTTATTGTTCACATACTTGGTACATTCTTCAGACCTCGACCTCCTGGCTGCGTTCATCTGCGAGTTTAGGTCTTGATTTGGTGATCGGCAGTGTAGGACCGCTTTCGAGTTTTGGATAGCTCCTTTGTTCGGGAGTTTATCATTTTGGTATAGTTCCTTGATGCAGGCTTTTATGCGATTATGGTACTGCGGGGCCTTGTCGTCATATTTGATAAAACTCTTAGAGTGCGTATTCATATGTGGGATTGGACTCATGTACAGTGTAGTGTCTTTTATTATGTATATTACATGGCAGCCTTGTCGGCTTTGCCTTGCACGTACGATTGGTTTTAAAGAGAGAAAAAAGGTGTTATTACATTTCCGCAGTTTACTTAGTGGTTAAGGTAGAAGGGTGCCCAGGTAGGGCACCAGTCACGGGCCCGGGGATCGGGGTGTGACAGTTGAATTCTCGGATTTTCTCTTAAAAGACATGTTAGTGCCTTAGGTATACTAAAATGAGAGGATATATTAATAATGTTAATAAGAAGTTAGGGGATTTCTTAACTTGCTTATGTTATGATAAGCCGGTAGCGCTTATATTATGTTATGTTATGTTATGTTATGATAAGCCGGTAGCGCTTATGTTATGTATGATAGCCGGTTGTGCTAAGTTATATATATTATTATTACGGGGTAAACCCCGGGTTTCTATTTATGCCATGGATTTGCTACCCATGATGCGAGTGCGGCGCTTGTACTCATGCGGATCCGGTCCACAGGATCCATGTGGGTGAAATAGTCTCATGCGAATGCGGCGATTGTACTCATGTGGGTCTACAGGATCCATGCGGGTGAAATAGTCTCATGCGGGTGAAATAGTCCCATGACGAGGCGGATGACCTCATGCGGGTCCACAGGACCCATGCGGGTGAAATAGTCCCAGGAGTAGAATTGTTTGATGATACTACGGGCGAGATACCCTGTTTTGATCATGAGCCTCCTATTTTTATGCAGTAAGATTTATACTTGTTACTCTCATTATTAGTAAGGCACAGTGCAAGGTAAATTGATTTTTGTCTATGACTCCAGCTTATTTTGACTTATGATATTATTATAGTATTTTCCAGTTTTATATACTTGGTACATATTGTGTGTCGACCTTCCTCGGGGCTGCGTTCATCTGCAGTAAGGGTAAGCAGGTGGTGGATCCTCATTCTTAGGATCTTTGCTCAGGTGTCAGAAGCTCCATTCCTCCGGAGGCTTGACTTGACTTTTGGTACGGTTCTCCCTGGTGTTGTAGATGTTTTGTACATTCAGGGGCATGACGGGGCCCTGTCCCGTCATAGTGTTTACACCTTCTTAGAGGCTTCTAGTCCTGTCATGAATTAGGATGTAAGGATGTAACTGTTCGTTTTGGTTATATTTAGAGGTAGCCACTTTGGGTTAACCTGCTTTATATTGTATGGGTTCTTATGGTGAGTTTATTATTTCCGCTGGTTTTCTCTGATGTTGTATCACAAGGGTGCCCGGGGTAAGGCACCGGTCACGGATCCGAGGTCGGGTCGTGACAAAAGTGGTATCAGAGCAGTTAATCCTCGGAAAGGGTCTACACGCCGTATCTAGTAGAGTCTTGATTATCGGTGTGTTGTGCACCACATCTATAATCAGGAGGCTACGGGATATTTAGGATTGGTTTCCATTTCTTTCACTCTAAGATCGTGCAATAGAGCCGTGTTATAGGTTGAATTTCCTCTGACGTAAATTTTGTATGAATCAGTTATGCCTCCACGCAAGGCAACCGCGGCCTAGTGTGTGTTGGTCCCGTGTTATAGGTTGAATTTCCTCTGACGATCTTTCACTCTAAGATCGGGACGAATGTTTCTAAGGGGGAGAGAATGTTATACCCCGTAGTTCAGGCCGTGCGTATGGGGCCATACGAAAGGAGTTAAGACTTTAAAAGGTTGATGAAAAATTGCGGTCAGGGGCCTCAGCGTCGCGGCACAATGGGCAGGGCCGCGGTGCCAAGGCGGGTGCTTGTAGGGCCGCGGCGCCGGAAGATCTGAAGGGTCGCTGAAGTTTCAGCCAGCTCAGGAAGCGAGGGCGCGGCGGAAAGTCTGAGGCGGCGAGTTTCAGCGCGCCTGGCGGGTTCTGCGAAGTTGAGTGGGAAATTCTGCACTGTTTTGTTTTAAAAGAGGTCATGGGTGGGTGACAAGTGTCCCCCCCCCCCCCCATCTGAATTGTTGCATGCCTTATATTGACCAAGTCTTGAAGACTTAGTCATCTTTCAAATCTCTCTCTCTCTCTAAGCAAAAGCTTTCACTTCTCTCTAGAATTCCAAGAGGAATTCAAAGCCTAAGAAAAATCTGAAAAGTTAAGGATAAGAAGGAAGCTTGTGGCTAGCTTATAGGGGTTGTTGTGGTGGTGTTCATGAAAAGGAGGCTAGCAAAATTGTTGGAATAATTTTGGCTAAAGCTCTAAAGGTAACAATTCTCTCTTGTAGCTAGTTATTGATGTTGCATGTGAAGGAGAAGGAACTTGTTATAGTAAATAATGCTCTTAGATTCATTGCATGTAAGAAATATGGATTGGATGTGAAAGAATTGGTTAAGAAGATTATGTGAGTATGTTGTAGCCTAAAAACTACCTTAGACTTGTTAAGTTAGTTTTACCTTGTGGGGCAGAATTTTACACATCTAAGTTTAGGTGTGTAATCCCCTTTGAAATGTTGGATTGTTGGGCCTTAAATGTGGCGTTTGGATATTGAATTCGACCTTGAAAAAGGTGGCAAAGTATGTAGAAACAAAGGAAGTGCTGCCCAAATTTCCTTAAGAATTAGTAACTTGAACTTGGAATATTCTACATTGAAATTAGGGGTTAATAAACGTATTATGGTCATTATAGGTTGACATATTACGTGCGGTATTTCGGACTTAGCAAGTGGATTAACCGAAGAGGTATGTGGAACTTTCCTATCTCTTGAGCATGAGTAGTCGTACCTATGTAGTACGGTGAGCGTCAAGATTTGATATCTTTCACTTGTTTTAAAGTATATGATACTTGTTTCATTTTAAAAGTATAAGTCCTGGATTTAGGAAAATGTATTTGACTAAGGAATAACGCAAATATAATGACTTTATGGGAAGTTGGTTATATTAGCTTTTGAAAGGTTAACAAAGAAAGGTTTACTCTAAGTAAAACAAGTACGGGTAAATGATTTGAAATTGTGAAAGGTGATTTGATTTTAGGCATTGATTGCCTAAAGGTTTTAAAGGAAATGAAGTCACTTGATTTAGAAGCCTATTATATTTCTAAAAGGAAATGTGACTTGTCTTGAAAAGAAATCGTAACTTGATACTATGGTTATTAGTATCTTGGGAATTTTATATAAAAAAAGTTATTTCTTAAAAGGTTAGAAGTACGTGGTACTTGGGTTGAATTCCCGGATTTTCTCTTAAAAGACATGTTAGTGCCTTAGGTATACTAAAATGAGAGGATATATTAATAATGTTAATAAGAAGTTAGGGGATTTCTTAACTTGCTTATGTTATGATAAGCCGGTAGCACTTATGTTATGTTATGTTATGTTATGATAAGCCGGTAGCGCTTATGTTATGTATGATAGCCGGTTGTGCTAAGTTATATATATTATTATTACGGGGTAAACCCCGGGTTTCTATTTATGTCATGGATTTGCTACTCATGATGCGAGTGCGGCGGTTGTACTCATGCGGATCCGGTCCACGGGATCCATGCGGGTGAAATAGTCTCATGCGAGTGTGGCGATTGTACTCATGCGGGTCCACATGATCCATGCGGGTGAAATAGTCCCATGACGAGGCGGATGACCTCATGCGGGTCCACAGGACCCATGCGGGTGAAATAGTCCCAGGAGTAGGATTGCTTGATGATACTACGGGCGAGGTACCCTGTTTTGATCATGAGCCTCCTATTTTTATGCAGTAAGATTTATACTTGTTACTCTCATTATTAGTAAGGCACAGTGCAAGGTAAATTGATTTTTGTCTATGACTCCAGCTTATTTTGACTTATGATATTATTACAGTATTTTCCAGTTTTACATACTTGGTACATATTGTGTACTGACCCCCTTCCTCGGGGGCTGCGTTCATGCCGCAGGTAAGGGTAAGCAGGTGGTGGATCCTCATTCTTAGGATCTTTGCTCAGGTGTCAGAAGCTCCATTCCTCCGGAGGCTTGACTTGACTTTTGGTACGGTTCTCCCTGGTGTTGTAGATGTTTTGTACATTCAGGGGCATGACGGGGCCCTGTCCCGTCATAGTGTTTACACCTTCTTAGAGGCTTGTAGTCCTGTCATGAATTAGGATGTAAGGATGTAACTGTTCGTTTTGGTTATATTTAGAGGTAGCCACTTTGGGTTAACCTGCTTTATATTGTATGGGTTCTTATGGTGAGTTTATTATTTCCGCTGGTTTTCTCTGATGTTGTATCACAAGGGTGCCCGGGGTAAGGCACCGGTCACGGATCCGAGGTCGGGTCGTGACATAATAGCCCTCTAATTCTACGGAAAATCGGGAAGCACTTCCCCTGTTTTTACATACTTTTCCACCTTTTTCAAGGCCCGATAACAGTAACCAACATGCCACATTTAAGGTGCAACAATTCAACAACTAAAGAAGGGGATCACACGCCCAAACGGACGTGTTAAACAATCTTCCCCTTAAAACAACAACAACTTAAAAACCGAAATGGAACAAGTCCATAGTCCAAAGTAAAGACAGTCCAATGTAAATACAGTCCATTAGTTGGTGTTCTTGGCCAACTTACAATAATCATATTTTATCTAATTTCTCGGCTAGAATGCCAGAATTACTTCTTTAATCCTCCAACTTATATTCCAATCTTCATATAAGTTATAGTTACTTTGTTATTATTGTTGACAGGTAATAGATACGTTTTTACCATTTTAATGGCTAACATGCCAATTTCCATTTCAACAAGCTTACAAGATCCAATTCTTTCCAAACTTCATTCCACATATTACATACTCCATAATATACTTCCAATATATATAATATCCAACTTCACAAAGAAGATCAAGTTCATTACCTCAAAAAGCCCAAAATTATCCAAGAACTTAAAGTCGCTCCTTAGCAAGTTTAGCTCCAAATCTTTACGTTCCAATCCGCTACAAGCAACCCTTAGAAGCTCCTAACCAACTTCTCTTCAAGTTCCAACTCCAAAAAGTGAAGAACACTTAGTTTCCAAAGATGGCAAGTTTCGGCCAAGGCATATCTTTAAGGCTAGGGGTGTGAAATCTTGTCTAACTCTTGGTTCACAATATTCCTAACACTCTAAGGAAGAACACTTAAAAGTTTAAGAATTGTTGGACAAATTTTGCTCAAGAAATGGCACCATTGCCGAGAGCACACAAGAGAAAGAGGGAGGGCTTTTCAAGTCTTGAAATGGTTAAGTGTGGAAGATTTCATCAACTAGTAGAGTATATATAGGACAACCAAGGGCTAGGATTAAAACAAATGGGTGGTAGAGATTGGGGACAAGTGTGTGTTGGTCCCACAAGCCACTTGTCCTACACAAAATATCTTGCAAGACAAGGCCACTTGTCTTGCCACTTGTCAAAGGATTTCGGCCAACAAGCCACCTAGGGGTGACACGTGTCGCCCTCCTACTCGTCCAAAATATTTCATCTTCCGAAAATATCCAAAATGGCCAAAATCTCAAAAACAAAGTGGGCCCCACAAAACCGTAAATTTCTCCCGTGGGCCCCACGTGACCAATTCCGGAAATAAAATTCCATAATTCTCTAATATTCCAAGAAGTACAAATACCAAATCTGGGAATCCAATTCCCATTAACGAACCTTTTTCCTTCACAAAATCCGGAAACTTTTCCGTCGAAAAATCACATCTTTCTTCCTTTCCAATTTTTATGTCGTATTCTCGCAAATGCGTCGCCCTCACATACATACCCTGGAACTACGGGGTGTAACATTCTTCCCCCCTTAGAAACATTCGTCCCGAATGTTCCTTCTAAGTCTCCAAACGTACATGCGCCGGTATAGTCTTTACTACTATACTTACGAAACCAATTATGCCACACATGGCCATAATATAACATACGCTCGAAACCCAAATCCAAGCCAACGAGGAATCACCTCTAAGATGTAAAACAACACTAACTCTCACTCATGGTCCAAAGGATACTCTCTTCGCACCTTCACTTCACAAAAATGATCACTTCCATCCTCTTAACACATGTTCGCTTCCTTTCTTACTCGTCGTACCCTTCTCGTACACCCGAACTCTTTCTAGTACACGTACCATACTCCAGTCATCGCTTCAGGTTTCAAAACCTTGGAGTCACTACCTCCAACTTGGTCATCTTACTAGCCTCAAATTCCTTCAAGGCCATTCCCGGCCTTCACGATCCGATTCTGGTCGAACACATCCACGAACTCATACGATAGTTACCTAAACTTGGGCCTAGCACCCTCGTGACCCTACCACCTGGCGGGACCACCTCGAACTGACCCCACCTCATACCGGGCTGCGGGTTGACCCGCGATCTGGCCTTAACCCGACCCGCTATCGCGCCAAACTCTTGTTCCCCGATCCGGAAAAATCTTACCTATTCAAGTCATGAAAGCTATCACTTCCCTCTCACACAACCCATGGATTTATCACACTAATACACCCTATGTATATAATGCACTCCGACAAAGATCACCCGTAAAATCTTTTACTCAAGACGGCCTTACATCTAAGGTCTCAACGTGTAATATTCTAAGGTTCACACCTTCCATGTCCCCATACTTACCTTTTCAACTACCCATGTTTTCTAATTCACAATTAACACAATGCTATCCGTACATAGCACTCAACATGTATCCACCATAACAACATATACAAGTCTCTTAAGGGCTAAAGGTATATCTGTAACTACTGCCTCACTTTCCTTTTGTCGCTCTAATCATAATCCTGCCCTGCATCACCAATCTATCTGCCCGAGCCCTCCTCATCTGCGGAGGCAAGAAATGGCTAAGAAACGCCTCTGAGAACTCGTCCCAAACAGCTGGAAGCGCATGCTCCCCATCTGAAGTACCACCTTAGGTAATGACTGGGCCGGTGCCCTTGTAACCCTATGTGTTCTCCTCGTAGCTCCCTCTGTTGCCTTGCCCTTCTGGGCCCTGGTTGCCTTGCGTGGAGGCATAACTGGCAGAAAAGAATACGTCAGAAGGAGTCCAACTTACAACACATCTCTAAGGCACGATCTCAGAGTGAGAAGAAATATAAACCAATCCTAGATATCCCATAGCCTGCTGATTATGGTGTGGTGCACAACACGCCGATAATCAAGACTCTACTAGATACGGTCTGTAGACACTTTCCGAGGATTAACTGCTCTGATACCACTTTTGTCACGACCCGATCCCGGGCCCGTGACTGGTGCTTTACCCCGGGCACCCTAGTGATACAACATCAGAGAAAATCAGCGGAAATAAAAACTAAAACATGAAACAAGACATAAAGTAAGAAACAGGCTAACCAAAACGGTCACCTTCCTGTATATATATATCAAACCGAACAGTTAAATCCTTTACAAACCCTGCCCACAACAGTACTACAGACCTCTAAGAATGTAACAACAACTATGACGGGACAGGGCCCCGCCATACCCCTGAATGTACAAGTGCCTACAATGACAGGGGACTATACCAAAAGATAACCCTCTGTGTTCTCCTCGTAGCTCTCTCTGCTGCCTTGCCCTTCTGGGCCCTGGTTGCCTTGCGTAGAGGCATAACTGGTACATACGAATACGCGGTGAGTCCAACTTATCACACCCTCTAAGGCACGATCTCGAGTGAAAAGAATGGAAACCAATCCTAAATATCCTGCGACTCCACGATTATAGGTGCGGTGCACAACACGCCGATAATCAAGACTTACTAGATACGATGCCTCAGACACTTTTCGAGGATTAATCGCTTCGATACCACTTTTGTCATCAGAACGACGTTCGGGGCGCATCGGTGCCTTACCCTGGGCACCCTAGTGATACATACATCGAGAGAAAATCAGCGGAACACAAAACAAGAGTCATTTAACAAGAGATAAATGAATAAACAGCAACCAAACGATTGCCTTGTATATACATAAAACACGAGCAGTTTAATCCTTTTACAACCACCGCCACAACAAGATTACAGACCTCTAAGATATCTGATGACTATGACGGACAGGCCCGCCATACCCCGAATGTACAAGAACCTACAACTCGGGAACACCTACCAAAAGATAAGCCTCGGAGAAACGGAGCTTCAATCTGTTGGCGTGATCCCATGAGCGAGGAACCACGACCGATGTACCTCTACTGCGGCGAACGCGGCCCGAAGGAGGTCAAGATAACAGTACCAAGTATGTGAAACTGCATAACATCAGTAAATGAAATCATACTAGTCTATATAAAGCGAGACATGTATGATAACCAAACTCTGATTCACAACATAAAACGATCATCACTCCAATATAACTATGGGTCTCACGCCCACAACATCAATCGAGTTCGCATTATGGCGCGTGCCCTAATCGCATCGGTGTAGACATGTCCATGATGCAACAATAATACCAATGTCCCATGGCCACATGCCGGATTCTGCGCCGGTGTAGACATGTCCATGTGACCTCAACAACAAGACAAAGAATCCAAATGGAAGCATACGTGCGCTACGCATCGTGTCGGTATGTCCAAAGGGAAAAATAAGACAACATTCCAAATGGACGATACCCGCAGCGCTACGCATCGTGTCGGTATGTCCAAGGAAATCACTGGCGATAATCAAAATGGAAACATACCCGTGCGCTACGATCGCGTGTCGAGATATCCAAAGCGATTAACCACAAGACCTTAACCAAAATGGAAGCATACGTGCGCCACGATCGTGTCGGTATGTCCAAAGCGATTAACAACAATAATACTATCAACGAGAACGCACGTGGAATTTCTCCACATCGCGCAGACGTCCAAGTAAGTTCTCAACTATCAACCGACTCTATCGAGAGACGCGGTAATACGTAAACACAACGATTGTACAATAAAGGCTATCATCACAAGCATAGGCAAGTTTCACAACAACAAGCATAGTAAGTTTCACACAACTCAAAGTACTTTCATTTTATGCCAAAGTCGGGTTTTTAACCCCAAAGTACTACATACGTTAAGTTCTTTTAAAAGAGATCCATTACTTTTATAAAAGTCACCCGATACGTAGTATTAGAATGACCAACCCACCTTCCTTTTCAAAATCAAGTAACAACATTCTTTTCCTAAGTTCGGTTTGCCTAGTTTCAATTACTCAAGCTTCTCATTTTCAAATGGTTTCATAGTTCCCAAACTTAATCACTTGATTCCTTTTTAGAACAATTGAGTAACATATGGCATATCGTGAGTAGTTTATTCTTGTTTATAACGATCTTATTACAAAGACCATGATCTAGAAAATGTAATATCATTTTGTCTCATCTTAGCTTATGCGGATGGAGGTTTCTTGGTTTTAATACAACACATCATTATTCAATACATTTTCCTTTATTAACGCCGCATTGGTCCTGTCGATACACATTCGATTCCCAAATCAAAAACATTATCCCTTTAAAACCAAGTACTCATTACTCACGAATGAGGTTTCACACAAACATCCACATTAAAACAAATAAGTTAAGTCTTTTATCTTATAAGATCAAGTCTCTTAACTTCTAACATCAAGAAACCATTTTCACTTACATAAGGTCGTTATAACTAACTTCCCATAAAGCTATTATAACACCCTATGTTTTAAACCAACCAAATCACTTAGCACATGACGCTCACCGTACTACATAGTTCACAACAATCATGCTAGAAAAGATAGGAAGAGGTTCACATACCTCGCGACGATTTATCGACAATAAGCAAAATGCTCCAAGTACTACAACGCACTAGCCCTTTCCACTCCTCGAGTAGAATACGCTACTCTTAGTACTTTCACCTATAAAGGTCAAAACGCCTATTAACCCCAAAACACAAGTTTCTATCTTTATAGAAAATTCGGCACCTTCCCGCAACAGTAAATCTCCTCTCTATCGAGGCCGCTACCAAGCCAACCGAGGGTTTACGCCTAACCTGGACGTGTACAATTCTACACAAGTCTCTGCTGATACCCTATGTAAATACTGATTCGATTCGATTCTTTATTCTTCAGCTTAAGTCAAAAGACATTGCGAATACTAAGTAGTTCCATATATAGTATACTTCAACTATATACTCTAACAAACATGTAATTTCCAATTACAATAGAGGGACAAGATAATTACCTCGATAAGCCCAAAATTATCCAAGTTATAATGTCGATCCTGAGCAAGGTTTAGCTCCACTCCGTGCGCTCCAAACCACTCCAAACAACCCTTAGAAGTTCTAACCAACTTCTACTCACATACTTCAACCAACTATGAAGATTTCCTTAGGGTTTCGGTTTGAGACTAAAAGGACAAAAGGTAGTATTTCCGGACTCTACGTAAAGAGGTATCTTTGGGATACTACAAGGTACAAGGCTAAGGTATTTTGGGCATTATAACAATACTAGGGGAGTATTTCTATACCACAACAAGGGGTATTATACGAAAACAACTAGGCTAGGGGGGGGGGTACCCCACGGCTAGCACCACAAGGGGGGGGGAACCCTTCTCGGCCAAAGGCCACAAGGAGGAGGGAGGGGCTTAGGACGAGAGCTACTAGAGGGAGGGGGAGGGATTTCAAGACTTAGACAAAGTGAGGAGTGAATGAATAAGTCTTCACAAGGGAGGGGTATTTATAGCAAAACCAAAGGCCAACCAATGGCCAAGATTAAGCCATGTGCAAGGCAAGTGTAAGGCCAAGATCAAGCCAAGTGCACCCTAGCCCCTACTCCTTAAAACCATCACAAATATCTAGCACCACAAGCCCTCACTCGGCCAAGTCACGCCCACTTGTCTCATTGTGAGGTGACACACGCCACCCTCCCGTTGGTCCAAAATGTTTCGCCTCTCGGAAAAATCCGCAAAAATACAAAACGACATAGCCGGAATTTTCCTTCGCAAGTTACGCAAAACGCTTCGTCAAAAACGACTTAACCGGTGTTGTGCACAAATGTCATTTCGGCCAAGCCACCTAGGCGGGGGTGACACGTGTCACCCTCCTATTGGCCCAAAATAAAACATCTTCCGAAAAAAATCCACAATGGCCAAAATCTCGAAAACAAAGTGGGCCCCACAAAACCGTAAATTTCTCCCGTGGGACCCACGTGACCATTTCCGAAAATAAAATTCCATAATTCTCTAAAATACCAGTAAGTCCGAATACCAAATCTGGGAATCCAATTCCCATTAACGAACCTTTTTCCTTCACAAAAACCGGAAACTTTTCCGTGGAAAAATCACCTCTTTCTTCCTTTCCAATCTTTCTGCCGTATTCTCGTACGTACGTCCTCGCATACATACTCTGGAAATACGGGGTATAACATTCTCCCCTCCTTAGAAACATTCGTCCCGAATGTTCCTTCTCAAGACGGATATCGATGAAGCTCTTCTAACAAATTGCCAACGCCATACGGGTCACGTAAATAACACACGCGTTCTCCTCCTTCCTTACTCGTGCCCTTCTCGAACACATGAACTCTTCTAGTATACGTACCACACTTTAGTCATCGCCTGCTTTCCAAAACTTTGGAGTCACCACCTCCAAACTTGGTCGCCTTACTAGCGTAATATCCCTAAGGCCATTCTGGCCTTCACGAACGATTCGGTCGAACACATCCACAAACTCATACGATGGTCGTCTAAACTCGGGCCTAGCACCCTCGTGACCCTACCACGGCGGGACCACCGGAATCGACCTCACCTAAAACCGGTTACTGGTTGACCCGAAATGGTCCTAAACCCGACCCCCAACCGTGCCAAACTCTTGTTCCCCGATTCGGAACAATCTTACTAATTCACATCATGAAAGCTACCACTACCATCTCACACTACCCACGGACTTATCACACAAATAAATCCCACGTATACTACTCACCCTTATAAAGGTCAAACATAAACGAATCTTTTACTCAAGACGACCTTACCTCTAAGGTCTCAGTCGTGAAATAGTCTAAGGTTCACACTTACCATGCCTCCATACGTATCCTTCCAACTAACCATGCATTCTAACTCACACATATCACAATGCTATCCGTACATAGCACACAATAATGAGATCATCATAACAAGCATACCAAAACTCTAGAGGGTTAAGGATATACCTGAGCTACCGCTCCACTCTAATCATAGGCCACTGCGCAGGCGCATACCGTAGGAAGGTGATGAACCAGCCCACGATCCTGAAGGCTCGATCGTAACATCCGCGCTTCCCTTGGTGGACAGTTCCTAAAATGGCCCGCTGGCCGCATGCAAAACAAACTCCCAATCTAGCACGACACTCTCCAAAATGGAGTCTACCACAATGGTCACAACGAGGTAGGGTGGCTTCACCGTTAACACCCCGCTCTGAAAATCTGAACCTCGAGCCCCGACCGCCCCTCAAGACGGTGGAGGACCACTGCATGCGGTGGGGTATATAACTAGCTCGCCGAGGCGGTCCGCCTCGAAAGCCACCAAAGGACCTGCCGCCCCGCCTCTTCTCGCGATCCGTGTCATTCCGACCCTCCGTGCCTCACATCCTAGTGCATGAGCCTGCATGCGGGCAATGTCCATGCCCGGCTGAAGAGAAACACCCGCACAAGACTCAGCCATATAATCATCTAGCCCGGTGACGTAGCGATGCACCCTATCCTCCATATCTGCAACTAGCGCAGGGACATATCGAGCCAAAGAATCGAACTCGACATTGTACTCCCTGACAGCGGTCGCCTCTGTCTAAGAATAAAATCTGCCGGCCGTGCCCTCCTCATCCGCGGAGGCAAAGTGCGTGAGGAAAGCCCCCGAAAACTCATCCCATACTGCTGGAGGTGCATGCTCTCCCCGGGAAAGCTCCCATGAATCAAACCAATCGACTGCGGTATCACGCAGCCGATGCGAACCAAAGGTCACAGACTCGGTTTCTGAAGCCTTGATCACCCGCATGATCCGCTGTAACTGCCGGATGAACTCCTGCGGATCATCCTCAGGCCTCGACCCATAAAACTCTGGCGGGCTACAACTCAGAAAGTCCCGTAGCCTCAAACTATTCGCTCGGGGTGAACGGCATGGTGCTCTGAATCGAACCAGGCTCAGCTGATCCGGCTTATCCTCATATCGGCCACGACCACGGCCAGAATCGGGCCATCTCTCAGTGACCCATCTCCCCGCTTCCGCATGGGGCTGGAGGCTCAGTCTTGTAGTCTCGGCCAACTGCTGCGGCTTTAAACTCTCTGGTCTTGGCGGCGTCGCGAAACTTCGCCGTCGGGCTTGTCTCAGTCTTGGCCGGCTGCGCGCTCGAACTCCTCAGTATCTCACTAGCGGCTCCTCGGCTGCCTTGCCCTTCGGCTCGTTGCCTTGCGCGGAGGCATAATCGGTAAAAACGAGATACGTCGGAGGGTCCAACTTACAACATCTACAAGGCACGATCTCGGAATGAGAAGAATGGAAACCAATCCTAAATGTCCTATAGCCTCACGATTATAGATGTGGTGCACAACACCGATAATCAAGACTCTACTAGACACGGTGCGTAGACACTTTCCGAGGATTAATCGCTCGATACCACTTTTGTAACGACTCGTTCGGGGCGTTCTTGGTGCCTTACCGGCACCCTAGTGATACATACATCGAGAAAATCAGCGGAACACAAAACAAGTCATTTAACAAGAGATAAATGAATAAACAAAGCCAACCAAAACAGCTTGCCTTCAAGATATACATAAAACACGAGCAGTTTAATCCTTTTACAACCCCGCCACAACAAGATTACTACGGACTTCTAAGATATACATGACTATGACGGACAGGCCGCCATACCCCGAATGTACAAGAACCTACAACTCGGGAACACCTACTAAAAGATAAGCCTCGGAGAAACGGAGCTTCAAATCTATTGGCGTGATCCTATGAGCGAGGAACCACGACCGATGTACCTCTACCTGCGGCATGAACGCAGCCCCCCGAAGGAGGTCAGTACAACAGGTACCAAGTATGTGAAACTGTACAATACTGTAAATGAAATCATACTAGTCTATATAAAGCAGAGACATGTATGATAACCAAACTACGATTCACAACATAAACAATCATCACTCCAATATAACTATGGGTCTCACGCCACAACATCAATCGAGTTCGCATTATGGCGCGTGCCTGAATCTGCATCGGTGTAGACATGTCCATGATGCAACAATAATACCAATGTCCCATGGCCACATGCCCCGGAGTCAGATCGGTGTAGACATGTCCATGTGACCTCAACAACAAGACAAAGAATCCAAATTGAAGCATACCCGCGCGCTACGATCGTGTCGGTATGTCCAAAGGGAAAAATAAGACAACATTCCAAATGGACGATACCCGCGCGCTACGCATCGTGTCAGTATGTCCAAAGGAAATCACAAGGCGATAATCAAAATGGAAACATACCCGTGCGCGCCACGATCGTGTCAAGATATCCAAAGCGATTAACTACAAGACCTTAACCAAAATGGAAGCATACCCGCGTTATGCATCGTGTCGATGTCCAAAGCGATTAACAACAATAATACTATCAGCGAGAACGCATTGCGGAATTTCTCCACACGCCGCACGCCCAAGTAAGTTCTCAACTACCAACCGACTCTATCGAGACGCGGTAACACGTAAACACAACGATTGTACAATAAAGGCTATCATCACAAGCATAGGCAAGTTTCACAACAACAAGCATAGGCAAGTTTCACAACTCAAAGTACTTTCATTTTATGCCAAAGTCCGGGTTTGTAACCCCAAAGTACTACATACGTTAAGTTCTTTTAAAAGAGATCCATTACTTTTATAAAAGTCACCCGATCCCCGTAGTATTAGAATGACCAACCCACCTTCCTTTGCAAAATCAAGTAACAACATTCTTTCCTAAGTTCCGCTTTGCCTAGTTTCAATTACTCAAGCTTCTCATTTTCAAATGGTTTCATAGTTCCCCAAACTTAATCACTTGATTCCTTTTTAGAACAATTGAGTAACATATGTCATATCGTGAGTAGTTTATTCTTGTTTATAACGATCTTATTACAGACCATGATCTAGAAAATGTAATATCATTTTGTCTCATCTTAGCTTCTATGCAGATGGAGGTTTCTCCGGTTTTAATACAACACATCATTATTCAATACATTTTCCTTTATTAACGCCGCAGTGGTGTCGATACACATTCGATTCCAAATCAAGAAACATTATCCCTTTAAAACCAAGTACTCATTACTCACGAATGAGGTTTCACACAAACATCCACATTAAAACAAATAAGTTAAGTCTCTTATCTTATAAGATCAAGTCTCTTAACTTCTAACATCAGTAAACCATTTTCACTTACATAAGGTCGTTATAACTAACTTCCCATAAAGCTATTATAACACCCTATGTTTTAAACCAACCAAATCACTTAGCACATGTGCGTCTACTGCACTACATAGTTCACAACAATCATGCTAGAAAAGATAGGAAGAGGTTCACATACCTCGCGACGATTTATCGACAATAAGCAAAATGCTCCAAGTACTACAACCTTGCTAGCCCTTTCCACTCCTTGAGTAGAATACGCTACTCTTAGTACTTTCACCTATAAAGGTCAAAACGCCTATTAACCCCAAAACACAAGTTTCTATCTTTCTATAGAAAATTCAAAGACTCTCCCCGCAACAACAGAAATCTCCTCTCTATCGAGGCCGCTACCAAGCCAACGAGTGGGTTTACACGCCTAACCTGACGTGTACAATTCTACACAAGTCTATCGCAATACACCCTATGTAAATACTGATTCATTCTTTATTCTTCAGCTTAAGTCAAAAGACATTGCGAATACTAAGTAGTTCCATATATAGTATACTTCAACTATATACTCTAACAAACATGTAATTTCCAATTACAATAGAGGACAAGATAATTACCTCGATAAGCCCAAAATTATCCAAGTTATAATGTCGATCTCGAGCGAGGTTTAGCTCCACCCGTGCGCTCCAAACCACTCCAAACAACCCTTAGAAGTTCTAACCAACTTCTACTCACATACTTCAACCAACTATGAAGATTTCCTTGGGTTTGGTTTGAGACTAAAAGGACAAAAGTAGTATTTCCGGACTCTACGTGAAAGAGGTATCTTTGGGATACTACAAGGTACAAGGCTAAGGTATTTTGGGCATTATAACAATACTAGGAGTATTTCTATACCACAACAAGGGTATTATACGAAAACAACTAGCAGTGGGTACCCTACTAGCACCACAAGGGGAACCCTTCTACCAAAGGCCACAAGGAGGAGGGAGGGGAGAGGCTTAGGACGAGAGCTACTAGAGGGAGGAGGAGGGATTTCAAGACTTAGACAAAGTGAGGAGTGAATGAATAAGTCTTCACAAGGAGGGTATTTATAAGAAACCAAAGGCCAACCAACGGCCAAGATTAAGCCATGTGCAAGGCAAGTGTAAGGCCAAGATCAAGCCAAGTGCACCCTAGCCCCTACTCCTTAAAACCTCACAAATATCTACACAAATATCTAGCACCACAAGCCCTCAATTCGGCCAAGTCGCGCCACTTGTCTCTCCATCGTGAGGTGACACACGCCACCCTCCCGCTGGTCCAAAATGTTTCGCCTCTCGGAAAAATCCAAAAATACAAAACGACATAGCCGGAATTTTCCTTCGCAAGTTACGCAAAAACGTTTAGTCAAAAACGACTCTAAGGGTGTTGTGACAAATGTCATTTCGGCCAGCCACCTAGCGGGGTGACACGTGTCACCCTCCTATTGGCCCAAAATAAAACATCTTCCAAAAATCCACAATGGCCAAAATCTCAAAACAAAGTGGGCTACAAACCGTAAATTTCTCCGTGGGCCCACGTGACCATTTCCAAAATAAAATTCCATAATTCTCTAATATTCCAGAAGTCCGAATACCAAACGGGAATCCAATTCCCATTAACGAACCTTTTTCCTTCACAAAACCTAAACTTTTCCGTGGAAAAAATCACCTCTTTCTTCCTTTCCAATCTTTCTGTAGATTCTCGCACGCACGCCCTCGCATACATACTGGAAATACGGGTATAATGATCCACGACCCGACCTCGCGATCGTGCCTTACCCGCACCCTAGTGATACAACATCGAGAGAAAATCGAAAATAAAAACTAAAACATGAAACAAGACATAAAGTAAGAAACAAAGCTAACCAAAACTGGCCACCTTCTGTATATATATATCAAACCGAACAGCTTAAATACTTTACAAACCCCGCCACAACAAGATTCATGCACTCTAAGAATGTAACAACAACTATGACGGGACAGGGCCCCGCCATACCCCTGAATGTACAAGTGCCTACAATGACAGGGGACTATACCAGAAGATAAGCCTCCGGAAAAACGGAGCTTCCTAAAGCGCTGAACTATGATCCTATGAGCGAGGATCAACAATCGGTGTACCTCTACCTGCGGCATGAAAGCAGCCCCCCGAAGGAGGTCAGTACAACAGGTACCAAGTATGTGAAACTGAAAATACTGTAATGAAATCATAACAGTATATATAAAACAGGAGACATGTATGATAACCAAACTACAGTTCACAACATATAAGCAGTCAAGTTAGGGACTCACGCCCTCAAAGTCATCTCTCATGCCCGTGGAACTCATTCCTCACTGCCGGCAGTCCACATATAAATCGTATGATACGTATAACATGTCTCGGCCCATCCCATGGGACTCGAGGTAGAATCGTATGGTATACATATCTCGGCCTATCCCATGGGACTCGAGGTAAAATCGTGTGGTATACATATATCGGCCCATCCCATGGGACTCGATGTAGAATCGTGTGGTATACATATGTCGGCCCATCCCATGGGACTCGATGTAGAATCATGTGGTATACATATCTCGGCCCATCCCATGGGGCTCGATGTAGAATCGTGTGGTATACATTTCTCGGCCCATCCCATGGGACTCGATGTAAATCGTGTGGAATACATATCTCGGCCCATCCCATGGGACTCGAGGTAAAATCGTGTGGAATACATATCTCGGCCCATCCCATGGGACTCGAGGTAAAATCGTCCATAACATTTAAACCCTCTTTTAAGACAGATTAAGACAATACCATGCCTTCTTTTTAAACCAAACTAAGGCAATGTCATGCCTTCCTTTTAAACCAAAACACTTTCCCTTATAAAGTCAAGTAACAATATTCTTTTCCAATAGTTTAAGTTGCATAACTTCAAATACTCAAGTCTCTTATTTTCGAAAGATTTCATAGTTCATAGTCTTAATCACTTAATAATGTAATCTCTTTTAAAACAATTTGAGTAACATATGTCTTATGTGTGAGTAGGTTATACTTGTTTATAATGATCTTATTAAAGTAGCCATGATCTAGAAAATGTAATACAATTTTGTCTTATCTTAGCTTCTATGCAAATGGAGGATTCTACTTGTTTTAATATAATTATTTGTCAATACATCTTCCTTTATTAACGCTGCAATGGGTTGTTCGATACTTATTCTCATTTCCGAAATCAATATAACATTATCCTTTTTAAAGACCAAGTACCCATTACTCATGAATGCGGTTTCAGAACTTTTTAACACACCTTAAGTCCTTAACATTTCATATCAATTCATTTATAAGTTAAGTCTCTTATCTTTTAAGATCAAGTCTCTTAACTTCGAAAATCAACAAACCATTCTTTTACCTACATAAAGTCGTTATAACTAACTTCCCATAAAGCTATTATAACACTTTATGTTTTAAACCAACCAAATTCGTTTAGCACACGTATGTCTACCGTACTACATAGTTCACAACAATCATGCTAGAAAGGATAGGAAGAGGTTCACATACCTCGCCACGATTATCGACAAATAGCAAAACGCTCCAAGTACTTCAACTTCGTCGGCTACTCCTTAAGCCAAGTAGATTACGCCACATGTAGTACTTCAATCCTAAAATGGCCATAGTACTTCTATCAAACCTTACTTACCATTTAAGACTTATACCAATTAATAGCCCTCTAATTCTACGGAAAATCGGGTAGCACTTCCCCTGTTTTTACATACTTTTCCACCTTTTTCAAGGCTCGATAACAGTAACCAACATGCCACATTTAAGGCGCAACAATTCAACAACTAAAGAAGGGGATCACACGTCCAAACGGACGTGTTAAACAATATTCCCCTTAAAACAACAACAACTTAAAAACTGAAATGGAACAAGTCCATAGTCCAAAGTAAAGACAGTCCAATGTAAATAGAGTCCAATGTAAATACGGTCCAAAGTAAATACAGTCCAATGTAAATACAGTCCAATATAAATACAGTCCATTAGTCCATTAGTTGGTGTTCTTGGCCAACTTACAATAATCATATTTTATCCAATTTCTCGGCTAGAATGCCAGAATTACTTCTTTAATCCTCCAACTTATATTCCAATCTTCATATAAGTTATAGTTACTTTGTTATTACTGTTGACAGGTAATAGATACGTTTTTACCATTTTAATGGCTAACATGCCAATTTCTATTTCAACAAGCTTACAAGATCCAATTCTTTCCAAACTTCATTCCACATATTACATACTCCATAATATACTTCCAATAAATATAATATCCAACTTCACAAAGAAGATCAAGTTCATTACCTCAAAAAAGCCCAAAATTATCCAAGAACTTAAAGTCGCTCCTTAGCAAGTTTAGCTCCAAATCTTTACGTTCCAATCCGCTACAAGCAACCCTTAGAAGCTCCTAACCAACTTCTCTTCAAGATCCAACTCCAAAAAGTGAAGAACACTTAGTTTCCAAAGATGGCAAGTTTCGGCCAAGGCATCTCTTTAAGGCTAGGGGTGTGAAATCTTGTCTAACTCTTGGTTCACAATCTTCCTAACACTCTAAGGAAGAACACTTAAAAGTTTAAGAATTGTTGGACAAATTTTGCTCAAGAAATGGCACCATTGTCGAGAGCACACAAGAGAAAGAGAGAGGGTTTTTCAAGTCTTGAAATGGTTAAGTGTGGAAGATTTCATCAACTAGTAGAGTATATATAGGACAACCAAGGGCTAGGATTAAAACAAATGGGTGGTAGATATTGGGGACAAGTGTGTATGGGTCCCACAAGCCACTTGTCCTACACAAAATATCTTGCAAGACAAGGCCACTTGTCTTGCCACTTGTCAAAGGATTTCGGCCAACAAGCCACCTAGGGGGTGACACGTGTCGCCCTCCTACTCGTTCAAAATATTTCATCTTCCGAAAATATCCAAAATGGCCAAAATCGCGAAAACAAAGTGAGCCCCACAAAACCGTAAATTTCTCCCGTGGGCCCCACGTGACCAATTCCGGAAATAAAATTCCATAATTCTCTAATATTCCAAGAAGTCCAAATACCAAATCTGGGAATCCAATTCCCATTAACGAACCTTTTTCCTTCACAAAATTCGGAAACTTTTCCGTCGAAAAATCACATCTTTCTTCCTTTCCAATCTTTATGTCGTATTCTCGTACGTACGTCCTCACATACATACCCTGGAACTACGGGGTGTAACACTTTCCATTCTTCTTCTTGACTGGCATAATGTTTGCCAACCATTCCACATACCTAGCCATTCTGGGTTTTCCCAGCCTTCAACAGTCGTTCAATTTTCAACTTCAGCTATAATTTAAGGCATCAGCTGAGGGTGATATCTTCTGGGCAGTTGTTTATGAGGTGTGAAACCCTCCTTAATCGGCAATCTATGCTCTATCAAAGTACGTGCCAGCCTATACATTTCGTGATAATTCCACGTGAACCAGTCTTTATACTGTAGTAGAAGAACTGTTATGCTTTGCTTATTGTTATACCCCGTAGTTCCGGAATATGTATGTAAGGATGTACGTACGAGTGTATAAACCCTAACTAGGGTAAGAATGAAAGAATTGTTTTCCGACGGAAAATATTCCGAACCTTGTGAAGAAAATTTTACGGTTCAATATTATTATTTTTCAATTATGAAATTTTTCCGAGAGATAAAATATTTTGGACCAATAGGAGGGCGACATGTGTCACCCCAAGAGCCATGTGGGACGTTTCTTTTCAAGACAAGTGGGCAAGACAAGTGGCCAAAAGTCTTGCATGGCAATTTGCATGGCATGGGACGTTTTTTGGTGGGTTAGTGGGCAAGTCAAATGGTCAAAGTCTTGCATGGCATTTGTGGGACAAGTGGAGAAAGGAACCTACACAAACAATCTATACCATACACATGTTTTAATCCTAACCCTTGGTTGTCCTATATAAACACCTCTAGTTGATGAAAATCTTCCACACTTAGAATATTTCAAGACTTGAAAATATTTTCTCTCCCTTTTCCTAGTTGCTCTCGTCCAAAGCCCTTTTTTTTGAGCAATTGTTGTCCAAAAATTCTTAAACTTATAAGTGTTCTTCCTTAATGTATTAGGAAGATTATTAACCAAGAGTTAGACAAGATTTCACACCCATAGCCTCATAATTACCCCCTTGGCCGAGAGTGGACAGAAATGGAACCTTAGTGTTCTTCACTTTTTGGAGTTAATTCTTGAATATAAGTTGGTTAGGAACTTCTAAGGGTGACTTGTGGTGGTTTGGAACACAAAGATTTGGAGCTAAAATTTGCTTAGGAGCGACTTTAAGTTCTTGGATACTTTTGGGCTAAAGTGAGGTAATGAACCTTAACCTCTTTGTGAAGTTGATTATTATGTATATTGGATATTATACATATATTGTAAGTATATTATGAAGTATGAGACATAAAGAAAGATTTGGATCTTGTTAAGATGTTAAAAGGAGAATTGGCAAATTAGCCATTAAAATGGTAAAAATGTATTCATTACTTACTAAGAAGTTAACAACAAAGAAACTATAACTTATATAAAGATTGGAATATAAGTTGAAGGACTAATGAAGTATTTGGATAAGTAAAATTGTAAAAGTTGGCCAAGGACCCCAACTTAAGGACCGTATTTACTTTGGACCGTATTTACTTTGGACTGTATTTACTTTGGATCGTATTTTATTGTTGTTATGAAGGAGATATTGTTAATCGCGTTCCGTTTGGGCGTGTTATCCCCTTCTTTAATTATTGTTGTTATGAAGGAAAGATTGTTAATCGCGTTCCGTTTGGGCGTGTTATCCCCTTCTTTAATTATTGTTGTTATAAAGGAGAGATTGTTAATCGCGTTCCGTTTGGGCGTGTTATCCCCTTCTTTAATTATCGGAATTATTGCGCCTTATTTATGGCATGTTGGTTACTATTATCGGGCCTTGATAAAGGTGGAGAATTAAGTAGAAACGGGGGAAGTGCTGCCCAATTTTTCGTAGCCTAAGAGAAATCTTACTTAGAAGAATCCCACGTAAAACTAGAAGTTGATAGGCGTGTTTTGACTATTATAGGTTGACACTCTGCGCGCGACATATCCGACTTGACAAGTGGATTTAGCCGAGGAGGTATGTGATTCTTCCTATTCTCTTGAGCATGATATTTGTGAAATATATATATATAGTGCGGTAGACGCACGTGTGTTGAAGGAGTTGATTTCCCTTTTATGTCCTTGACTTGATTCTAGTTAAGTGACTTGTTGTAAAATGTTAAGGACTTGAATTATGTTAAAAGGTTGTAAAACCTCATTCATGAGTAATGAGTACTTGGTCTTTAAAAGAATAAGTTATCTTGAATTCGGAAATGAGAGTAGTTGTCCTTGGATGGGTTAAAACATAAAATGTTATAATAGCTTTATGGGAAGTTAGTTATAACGACTTTATGAAAATGAAGAAATGGTTTTATTGTTGGTTTTAAAATGGTAACTTAACAGTTGTTTTAAAAAGATGTGAGACTTGATCGTTCCCCGTCATGGGATTTGGTTTAAAAGTAAGAGACTTGAGAATTTGAAGTTTTGAAACTTAAACTAGTTCGAGAAGTGATTTGACATAGAAAAGGAAGGCATGGTATTGTCTTGATTTTTATTTAAAAAGAAAGTATGGAAATTGTTTGGTTTACTTAAAATAATAGTTACTCTATTTTGGATACTACGAGTATTAGTATCATGTGACTTTTGTGAAAGAGATGGATCTTTTGAAAGAATTAAAGTATGTAGTACCTTGGGGTTAAAACCCGGATTTTTGGCATAAAATGAAAGTACCTTGAGTGTGAGTAACCTGCCTATGTTTGCTTGTGATAGCCTGGTTGTGCAAGCGTGGTATCCTTATGTTACTGTGTCTCTCGATGGAGGGCCGGTCGTGTTGTTCTGGATCATCTTGGGCATACTGACTCGATGGAGGGTCCACGGGTATGCAGCCATGATGAGGGTTCGTTTCCCTGTTGATAGTGTTATTCCATGGATTAGCCCTCCATGTGTTTTAGTGACGCAGGTGGTATCTAGTAGTTAGCTTTCGTACCTGCCCCGGTCGTGGCTGATGCAGGCGGTATCTGGTAGTTAGGCTTTCGTACTTGCCCCGGTCGGTATTATGGCGGAGTCTTGTGACGCAGGAGGATCTAGTAGTTAGCTTTCGTACCTGCCCGATCGGCGTGATGCGGTGGTATCCGTAGTGGCTTTCGTACTTTCCCGGTCACCGTGGTACGTAATCTGATTGTTAGTACGGTAGGTATCCGTAGGCGGCTTCGTACTTGCCCCGATCAGCGGAGTGACGCAGGAGGTATCTGGTAGTCGGCCTTCGTACTTGCCCCGTACGGTTCTTAGGACACAGGTGGGACCTGGTGTTCATATGTACTCCTTGGTGTTGTTATAGACTGCCGGCAGTGAAGAAGGAATTCCACGGGCACGATTGATATTGTGGGCATGAGACCCATGGTTATATTTGAGTGATGACTTAGAGGGCGTGAGTCCCTGACTTGACATGGCTGCTTATATGTTGTGTACTGTAGTTTGGATATCATACATGTCTCCTTCTTTATATAGACTATTATGATTTCATTCAGTATTTTCAGTTTCACATACTTGGTACCTGTTGATCTTGACCTCGCCGGGCTGCGTTAAATGCCGCAGTTGAGTGCGTAGCTTGCTGATCCGCACTCTTAGGATCACTGTTCAGTTCTTGGAAAGCTCCATTTCTCCGGAGGCTTTGTCTTTTGGTACGATTCCCTGAGGTTGTAGACTTTTGTACATTCAGGGGTATGGTGGGGCCCTGTCCCGTCATAGTTGTATAAAAACTCTTAGAGGTCTTTAATACTGTTGTGGGCAAGGTTTGTAAAAAGGATTTAACTGTTCAAGTTTTTTTTTATATACAGAAAGGTAACCGTTTTGGTTAGCCTGTTCTTATGTTAATCTATTGTTTCATGTCTTTGATTTTATTTCCGCTGATTTTCTCTGATGTTGTATCACTAGGGTGCCCGGGGTAAGGCACCAGTCGCGGGCCCGGGAACGGGTCGTGACACTTATCCTTCTCCTTCAGCAAATCACCAACTTGTGTTAGCCGAGGGACTTCCTCAGTGCCCAAGTTAATATCTTCCAGAGTGTCCTGAGACTCAAAGTGTCACGCCCCGAATCTCCGGGCCCGCGACTGGTGCCCTGCCTGGGCACCCTTCTACCCATACAACATAAGTAATCCCGCGGAAGATAAGTAACACTCATTTTTTTTCTTTTAACAAAGGCAAAGCCGGAAAGGCTGCCATAATATATATAACACCCGAATAGGTCTATAACCGTACAATAATGTAATTACAACTCACACCAGTCCAGCCCACATATGAATATAGACCTCTAAGAGTTTGGACAAATACTATGACGGGACAAGGCCCCTCCGTACCCCTGAATATACCTAGCCATAATGACAAGCTCCGAAACATTGGAGTTATCCCAAAATGCTGAACAAGGACCCTAAGCTCACGGATCCACAACTGAGTACCTAGACCTGCGGAAATGAATGCAGCCCCCCGAAGGGGGTCAGTACAACAAGGTACCAAGTATGCAAACATGAAGTACTGTAAATAAGATCATAATTGTACAAAAGAATGACAGGGGCAAGTATGAAAATCAAATACCAGATCATATCGTGTCATATAAAATAAGAGACAATTGTACATTGTATCACTGTACCACCTCAATTATGAAATCACTATCATTTCAAAATATGAACGCCATGTCAAAATCAGGGACACCTGCCCTCAGAATCGTTACACACATCCAATTACCGAAGCATACCCGTGGAATACTAACCTCACCGTCGGCACCTTCATATAATAATATATAAACACTATCACAGAAACATGCTCGTGGATTACAACATCACCGTCAGCAAGTAACAAATATAATATATAACCATCATCCAGGAAGCATGCCCGTGGAATTCCAATATCATTGTCAGTGTGTCCTTAGAATAATATATAAACAGTATCGAGGAAGCAAGCTCGTGAAATTCCAACATCACTGTTAGCGTGCCAACCTCACAGAAGCATGCCCGTGGAATTCCAACATCACTGTCAGCGTGTCTGTGGTATAATATCAAATCGGCATCACTGGAACATGCCAGTAGAATTCCAACATCACTGTCAGCGTGTCCATAGAATAATATATAAACAATATCAAGAAAGAAAGTCCGTGGAATTCCAACATCATTGTCGGCGTGTCTGTGGTATACTATCAAATCAGCATCACCGAATACGCGTGGAATTCCAACATCATCACAAGACGTCCATAGAATAATATATAAACAAGACGCGAAGGAAGCCCGTGGAATTCCAACACCATCGTCGCATGTCAACCTCGCGTAAGCACGCGTGGAATTCCAACATCACCGCGCCGTGTGCGTGGTATACTATCAAATCAGCATCACTGGATTATGCCCGTGGAATTCCAACATCACTGTCAGCGTGTCCATAGAATAATATATAAACAGTATTGTCACGACCCGACCCCGGGACCGCGACTGGTGCCCTACCTGGTGCCGTACTTCCAACTCATACTAGCATACATACATAACTTCCATACCGATTCTGGCCTCAAATCTTTGGAGTCACTCTATAAAACAATATAAGGCCATTTCCGCTCATGACTGGTGGAACGCGTCCACGAACCCGTAAAACAATTAACTAAACTTGCCTTGCGCTGCGTGACTCGCCACGAGCGGAACTACTACCAACCGATCCCACTCCATTCCAGTGCCATGGGAGACCTGCAATGTGTCCTCAACACCTCTGGCCGCACTTAACTCTTATTCTTCGCCTAAAATAAATCTTTCTACCCGAGAAGACCTTGTACATCTAAGGTCTCGGTCACAATATTCTTAGGCTCGCAATTTCCATGCTCCCACTTACCTTATCACCCTCCGTAAACGGGTACAAAAAAACTTCATAATACCGTAATCGTGTCGTTGATCACTAACCTTTACTTACTCTATACGGACCTCATCCGCACCATTTCTTAAGCCTACTACGCCGCTTAACTGCTTACATGACATTCGCTAAGTTCCTTAACATGGCTTCTGGGTTCACTACCCTATCGCATACTCATCCTTTCCCAATAATCTCAAAATAAAACACAAGACCTTGGCGAAAATTCATTAACTATACCATACCTTCCCAGATCTAGTTAGTCTTTACCAATTCGGTAATCTAAAATCATTCTAGGCAACACGTCGACTTTCATACATAACTCCGTATAGATGTATGTCACAATACCAACTATATCGTAATCATTACCAACCTCGATGCGCAATCCATATAGTCATTCCCGGTCATCACGCTTTCTCGTGGCTGCAATCAACATAACTCGTTAGGAGACGACCCTAACAACACCTCTATGGCACGATCTCGAGTGAGAAGAATGGAAACCAATCCTAAATGTCCCGCGGCCTCACGATTATAGGCGTGGTGCACAACACACCGATAATCAAGACTTACTAGACACGGCCTCAGACACTTTCCGAGGACTAATCGCTTCGATACCACTTTTGTCACGACTCGACCGCGATCGTGCCCTACCCGACACCCTTACATGTAAACATCGAGAAAATCAGCGAACATACATGAAACTTATAAATAAAACATCGAATTAATACAACAAAGTTAGCCGATAGGCTACCTTTCCCGAACATATATATATAAATACAACCGGCAGCGATTCCTTTCTTTTACAAATCGACCCACAATATGTGACTACGCACCTCAAGAGTGTTAACATAACCATCGTGGCGGACAAGGCCCCGCCGCACTTCGAATATACATAGCCATGACAACTCGAACATTGAGCCATCTCAAAATGCGAACCGATCCTAAGCTCGCGGATCCATAATCGTGTACCTAAACTCGCGGACATTTAACGCAGCCGGCGGGTCGATAACAAAAATTTAATATGGAATGTAAATAACGTGCAAGAAATGTGATCATAATCAGACAAAAGAATGACAAGGACAAGTATAAAAATACATACCGATCCTCGCCGTGTCATTACCACTTATGAACTTAATTTCACATCGATATCTTTTTCCATTCCATTAAGAGTTATAGCCATATCTTACGTACTTACTTAGGAGAAGTCATTAAGTTCATTTCTTCTAACTTACTTATCTTTCATAACATAGTCCGACCCACTACGGAGGGACACATATACTACCCTACCCAAATCGACGCGATCGATACACCAATATCAAAGCATGCCCGGAATCCCCATCACCGCCGATACCTAAAAGTGTAAAACATAACCACGGGTCTCACGCCATAAAATCAATCAAAACAGTGGTATAACGTGCGGGCTTGCCTCATTTATACTCTTACCCGAGAAGGTGGTAAAGTTATGGGTATAACGCCTTGGGCTTGCCCTCATTTATACTCTTACCCTGGAGAAGGTGGTATAACGTCTTGGGGCTTGCCCCTCATTTATACTCTTACCCTGGAGAAGGTGGTATAACGTCTTGGGCTTTCCTCATTTATACTCTTACCCTATCTCGACCGGCCACAAATAACACATAAAGCGGTGGTACAAATTCTGTGGATTTACCCCTCACTTATACTCTTACCCTGGAGAAGGTGGTATAACGTCTTGGGGCTTGCCCCTCATTTATACTCTTACCCTGGAGAAGGTGGTATAACGTCTTGGGGCTTGCCCCTCATTTTTGTTTACTTAAGGCACTAACATGTCATTATAAAATCCGGGAATTTAACCCAACGTACTACGTGCCTCTACTCCTTTAAAATGATTCTCTTTCAAATAAAACTTCCAAGATACTAATAACCGTAGTATCAAGTCATATCTACTTTTCACGACAAGTCACAATACTTTTTAGAAATACATTTATAGGCTTCTAAATCAAGTGACTTCTTTCTTTAAAACTTTAAGCAATTTGTACCTTTAAAACAATTTGCCCTTCTTTATTTCAAATCATTTCTTTGCTTACATTACTGAAGAAAACCATTCTTTTAATCTTCCATAAAGTTGTTATAACCAACTTCCCGTAAAGCCGTTATAACTCTTTATGTCTTAGACAAATTCATTCCTTTTATGACCAAGAAACTTATACTTTCAATTCAAATCACATAGCTTTCAAAATACTTCAAGTCTCTTATCTTTTAAGAAAACAAGTTCCTTAACTTTAGAAAGGCAAGAAACCAATACTTTCCAAATCAAGTATTCTATACTTTTAAATCAATTCATTTCTTCCTTTAAGAATCAAGTCTCATAATTTGAAAAAATAAAGTCTCTTAACCTTTTAACAATTGAGGTCCATAGTCTTAAAACTTCATAATGAAATCCTTATAAATTAAGTAACATATACTTAGTGCGTTGTGAATAAGTTATACTTATTTATAACCATCTTAATCAAGTAGCCATGATCTAGAAAATGTAATACAATTTTGTCTTATCTTAGCTTCATGCAGGATGGAGAATTCTACTTGTTTTAACATAATTAATTGTCATTACATTTTCCTTTATTAACGCCGCAATGGCTTGTTCGATACTTATTCTTATTCGTGTCAGAAATTAGCCAAGTCAACTTGGCTCCAAAATACCTCCTAACGACTCTTACCAACATCCCCCATAAGACTTGGTAAGAACTTAGGATAACTTATACATAACCTTTACGTAGAGTAAATCAACATACATACCTCTTAACTTTTAAGAGTAGAAGGAATCATGAAATAGTACTACATGTATATTCCATACATAGAATCATGTCAAAAGAAGGAAGAGGTTCACATACCGCGACGATTGTCGACATAAGAGCAAAATGCTCCAAAGTACATCAACCTCGAGCTACTCCATTCTTCAAGTAGATACGCTATACCTAGTACTTCAACCTATCATGGTCACAATACGCCCATTAACCTCTTACTTCAAACGTAGAATATTCTAAGTGCTAAGTCGCCAAATTCTACGGAAAATCTGACAAAGACTTCCTTTGTTTTTACTTACTTTTCCACCTTTTTCAAGGCCGAATACAATAACCAAACCGCCCCAATTGGCTCACAATTTCTATAAGGTACTCCAATACAAATAAAAACTAAATTTCAATTGGCTCACAATTTAGAAAGTAGTCCAATACAAATGAAAAACAAACTAAAAGTCCAAATTCGCCACTGAGTTCAACCTTACCACTTCTTATCCAAGTTCCATATCAATCCCAATTGGTAGCATAACACGATATCAAGGCGTATTTGATTACAATAACCATAATCTTTAAGTAAGTAACATGCGACGATTTTTAGTAACGACTAAATTGTAATCCAACTTAATACGGCTTACATACATTTCGAATTTTCCAAGGCTACAATCAATCCATAATCCTTATAAACTTCAACACATATACTACATACTAGCAACATGTAAAGCTAACAACAAAATAAATAATCTTGTAACACTTTCAAAGAACAAGATTATACCTCGACGATTCTTAATCCAAATTCCAATCCAAAGTCGCCTCCTTAGTAGTTTAGAACCTCTCCAAGACACTTCAATCCGCTATTGAGACCCTTAGAACAACACCAACAATTTCCTTCAAGCTTTCCAATCCAAAACCTAGAAAGCAACTAGGTTTTCACTTTGCGACTAACCCGAAAAACTATCTTTTCCGAGATTTTTCTATTGAGATACACTTACATAACACTCATGAACCTTGTTTAAAGTGTGAGCTTATCGACAAGGAACACAATTTTTTTTCTTTCTTCTAGTGAAGAAGCCGAGAGCTCCATTTATGGTTCATCCAATTTTTGTAATTTGGCTAAGTATGGAACTCTTGTCTTGCTACTAATACCCTTATATAACAAATATGGAGGCTAAGATAAATACAAATGTGAGGCTTGGATGCAATTCATATTAAAAATCCATAAGTGGTCCCATCGACCAAGTCAACATTGTCAAGCTTTACTACATTGCAAGACTTAGTCATCCTAGCAAAGGTCAGTGACTTTCGACCTTGCCTAATTCGACCAAGGCATCTATAAGGGGGGTGACACGTGTCGCCCACCCATTCGTTACAATAACACAATTTCCGACAATTCCAAAATTTCCGATAAATTTTACAAGTCTCAAATCTTAACACTTGCGGGTTCTTACTTACGTTCTTACACCATGTCCTATAAATACGGGGTGTAACAAGTATCAAGGAAGCAAGCCCGTGGAATTCCAACATCACTGTCGGCGTGTCAACCTCACAGAAGCATGCCCATGGAATTCCAACATTACTGCCAGCGTGTCTATGGTATACTATCAAATCAGCATCACTGGAACATGCCCGTGGAATTCCAACATCACTGACGGCAAGTCCATGATATAATATAAAATCAACCCTACAGAAGTGTGCCCGTGGAATTCCAACATCACTGTCAGCACGTCCGTAGTATAATATCAAATCCACATCACAGAAGCATGCCCGTGGAATTCCAACATCACTGTCGGCACGTTTGTGGGAATAACATATAATCAATATCACATGTATACATATAACAAAGGTCGGCCCCCAAGCGAGGGACTCGGTGAAGTGAAATACAACACTTGCACAAATAACTATCATGAGAAATCATATACAAGTAGAAATCATCTTTTCACTTTACTAGAAGGTATAGCACGTCTTCTACTTTAGAAAGCCTAAGGCATTATTAAGACATGAAAGATTAAGGATAGAAGGAATGACACATCTTCTACTCTATAAAGCTCAACTATACAACGTACGTACGCGGCACGTAGGCACTAATAATGTTCATAGTGAACCCTCCAACTACCAACTTAATCGTCATTATCTTGTCATTGACCCTCCTAACCTCTACCACCTGATTTATTAGCTCGTTGTCTACTAAGATGCCTACCCATTCCTATACCTCGACCTACCCGAGAACCATAAGTTATACCCGTCTACATCTTTAGCCTTAGGTCCTATCCATTTGTTTCCTCGACACAAGCTATATTAATCCTTCTCTTCTTAAGAATCTTAACTAGCTCTACGGACTTCCCCGTTAAAGTCTCAATGTTCCAAGACCTTATTCTCAGCCTAGCATTTCCCTTACCCCCTAACCCTTGCCCCCGATCCCGACCGAGAACATGACCCTAGTCTACCATCAGTTACCAAAGCCACTAAAGCAAATATAAAATAATAAGCTAATCAAACGTTTATCCTAAAACAGGAAGAGATCAAAGTGAAAGCACGAGTTAACAAGAATCTAGAGGCAAGTAAAATCACTACGCCAAAAATGCTATAACTAAAGACAAGATGGGTAAATGCAAGAACGTAAAATCACGAACCAATACAGTGAAGCGGCAAAATTTAACAAGGATAAGGAAGGATAAGGATAGAGAATGGATACGGGCAACCAGAGATACCAACTCTAGTTGAATCAAACCTGTTCGCCGGCGAAAATTTCTGTGCACCGGTACTGTTGACCGGCATCGGAAGTACTTTTCACTTGAATTTTCACCAGAAACTTAACAATGGCGAATTTAATTTTTGCCAGACAAATCCTTCAAAACCTGATATAGCTTTCACGTTTTTAACTGTGTTTAAACAATTTCGAGCTTAAGAAGCTTTCTTTTCGATTTAAAGAACTTAATTACTCGAACTCCGGTGAACTAGATCTGACCGAAGAACAAAAACAACTACAGGAACTCGAACCGCCAACCACGAACGGAACCCAAATCTCAAATAGAAGATAAGATATTATGGTGGACACCACTGTTCTTAACAGTGAAACTCCAGCCAAAAAGAAACAACAGATCACAAAGAAGATAAATATCCCGTAGCGAAAACAAAGGAAAAGAATGTGAAGAAGTTCAAACGAAGTCAATTCTTCGAACTTTCTTCTTCAACATCGTTCAACTAAATAAAAATAAAACTTGAAAAATACGCTAAAATAAGTTAAGAATTTATTGCCGGCGAGTATTTTTTCTCCGGTCACCGGCGAAATCTAGTCGCTTAGTGGCTTATTTCTAATTATGGTGCTGCACTAGCTTAGTGCTGATTTTATATATATATATATCCCCTCTTGAACATTTAGATGAGATGGTTTGAATATGAGGAAAATATCTCAGACAAATGAGGGGGGACTTCACAAAAAAAATTCAATCATGCAGGGACAGAAGAACCGTGTCTTGATAACTTTAATATTAGGTGGTGAAAAGTTAAGGTGTCATATAAGATGCACCCACCTCCGCTTCATGGATTATATCTGCACTTGTTTATTTTAGAATTTAATAGTTGAGACTGGGAGAAGAAGATCTGCTCAAGATTATTTCTTCTTTTATTCAGGGATGAATACTGGTATTCAAGATGCTCATAATCTTGCATGGAAATTAGCTTCTGTAATCAAGGGTGTCTCACCAATATCAATTCTTAACTCTTACGAACTAGAACGTAGTCAGGTATTCATTTCCTCAATTCTTGGTTTCTTAATATATATATATATATATATATATATATATATAGTAGTCTATATTTTACAGTTTACTCTGATTTTGTCATTATGAGCTGAACGCACTCCATAAAATGTTTCAGATAGCCCAATTTAATACAGAACTTAGCGTCAAAAACTTTAAAGCGGCAATGAGAGTCCCTGTTGCACTTGGTCTTGATCCAACTGTAGCAAATGCAGGTAAAGTGAAAACCTGAAACTTAATCTTCATTACATTAATATTTAATTAAAGACTTATGGGTATTTTCCTGCAGTACATCGAGCTCTTAATGACACGGTTGGTTCCATTCTGCCATCTGTACTTCAAAGGAAAATATTAGATGGAATATTCAGCATAGGTCGTGCACAACTCAGATTTTGTATTGAATGAAAATAATCCACTTGGATCTGCAAGGCTAGCAAAATTAAGACAGATATTTGAAGAAGGACAGAGCCTTCAGCTACAGTTCCCTGCTGAGGATCTTGGTTTCAGGTTGCTATCTACTTTTATTTTATCCATTTAATGCAAATTGTTCAACCTGATAATGTTGTCTAATTCATGGGCTCCTATAAATGATGGATGTTGTCTCAACTCTGAATAGAACTCCCAAAAAGTCCTCTCGGATGTATGCCAGATGATTGTTTCTATCTTAACTATAATCCTGTTGGCAATACTGTTTGCATCAGTACTCTAATTTCAAGATTTTTACCTTAGGTATCGAAAAGGAGCATAGGTGTCTGAATATGATAATGTGTTGAATGTGCATGAAGCACCTACAGGATGAAGAAGGGATTATATTCCTTGTTCGGAACCTGGATCAAGGTTTCCTCATATGAATGTAAAACTGCTTTTTAACCCATCAAGTAAGGTATGGACTCTTTCAAGGGCACATGGTCATGGTAGGAGCCAGACTTTTTTAGATCACGGTCTTGTCATTCATCTCTTGACACATGTTAAGAGGCCAAATAATTGAATCAAATCGGTTTTTTTAACTTATCTCTAGCCTTCTTATAGATTACAACATTCACCTGCAGTCATCTTGTTTCAAGTTTCCATTATTATTTTTTTCTAACAGAGTAAGATCTTATGCAGGAAATATTCTCTACTCTGGACCTTGTATCTGTAGATAAGGTTGAGTTTGTCCTTATAATAGCACCATTGAAGGAGTCCTACTGTCTGGCTCGAGCTGCACTAGAGGTGGCCAACAATTTTAAAGTGCCTTTAAAGGTTTGTGTAATGTGGCCAAAAGAAAGTATGAACGGAACTGGAAGTGAGGCTGCATTGACACCCTGGGAAAATTTTGAAGACGTTGTGGAAGTGAAGAGCTCATCAGATTCGCCATCCTGGTGGGACATCTGTCAGATGATGGACAGTGGAGCCATATTAGTGAGACCTGATGAGCATGTTGCTTGGCGTACAAAATCCAAAATTGCAGATCCCATCATGAAGATGAAAAATGTTTTCCACATTGTTACAGGAATTGACTGCATCTGATAGCACCTTTTATGAAACTTTTAACCCGTTAATGTATGGGGTAGGCTTGGCATTCCTTCTCTGATTTTCATTAGCTAAAAAAGAAGGTTGAAGTACTTTGCTTTTTGATGGGTAGAATTACACAGTACCCCTGGCCGGTACTTGCTGGAGTAATTGAGCCTGTTATTTTTAACTAGAACTATATATGCATTATACAAAATAAATAAAAATAGACACGTATAATAAAGTTACTCTATTTTTTACTCAAACTACATATACAAATAAATTGAAATAGACACGTATAATAAAATTACTTATTTTGAACCGACTCTAGATTTTGGTTTTTTGCTTTTAGTTGGGAGTCATGACATAGTCCAACTTGCACCATGGTATAGTCAGAAAAAAATGAACAGTATACATCTGCTTATCTATATTTAGGAACTAGAAAAAAGTTAACCAAATTAATTGGACAAGTGGAGAAATTCTGAGTTAAAGAGAATTTGGGAACGGGGTAACATAGGAAAAAATAAGCAGAGATGGAAAACATTCTGTAACTACTTTCCTGAAAAAATGTGCAGCTTAAGTTACAGCTTACAGTTCATGGTAAGCTAAAATTCAATTATCAATATTTATTTACATTGTGTAAGTGTAGAAACTCCTAAATGAATATTAGCAATTCTTCTGAACCCTGATAGGAGGCAATGAGGTATCTGAAATACTAAATCTGTACGCCCTGCAGTCAATACCATCCAGCGCGCAATTCAGAGGCGAAATGAGATGTCTGCAACTTCTGGCCTGATATCACAAATGTCAAGTATTTCAGGGACTGTAACATAGTAAGCAACAGCTTCTTTAGTGTCATGCTCGATGTCCCGAGCTTGTGATAAAATGAATAGCTGTTGCAGTTGTCAATCCCAATAATCCGCCGGCTACAACCTGCAGTAGAAATCCTTCCAAATTAAAGCTGTGTAGAAATCACTCTTTGAACTTGTTACGGTTTATCATGCGATATGTAGGAAACATAAAGCATATATATATGTCCACTAATATGACATAGTGAAGTTCACTCTTGAATTGCATCTTATGCAGGATCAGTAACATTAGGTTATTGCCTAAGAATTTTTTTCCATTAGCATTATGCCTCGAGACATTTTTCTGTAAGGTTATTTCATTCAACTTTTTTTAGTGTAAGAACAGGAAAGTTCACAAGTAAATAATGATCTACTGTCGGAAAGATAATGGGAAAGAGGTACTATCCATAATCAATTTCCCATGAAGGATTCTGAGCTGAGAAGATTTTCACAAGGACAGACTGCATACGCACACACAACGTATATCATTGTCATTTCATGTGCTCCCTGCCCATCTACCCCTCAGAAAATAAAATGATCATGTAATTAAATTTTATATTTTGAAGGTGAAACTGATATTCCCACAGCACAAGGGAAATGAAGAGAATATAGAAAGACATAAGGCAAAGAAAGCAAAGAAAACAAAGAAACAAAATAAAAAGAAATTTGTGAACATGGCAGAAATTAGGGCGGGGGAAGGAATTACATATCAGAAGGATTAAAACCAATTTACAAGTATATATTTAAGTAGAGTTAAATAAAGAAACCTGAGGAGGAGTGTGACCAAGGAGTTCTCGTAATGGTCTGCTAACTGCAAGGGGATGTTCAGAAGGAAGTTCATATAAAATTTGATTCAGGACCTGGAAAAAAAAAACAGAGAGTTATAGCTGAATGTTGGTATATGTTCACTGAAATTACTGTGTAATTGATTAGTGCTATTCTAAAAGTACTGAAATGATAGAAAGTCTCTGCTTTAAAATTCCTGTAGACAAATGTAAGCAAGGTCGCATGTGTCAAAATAACTCAAAAGATGTTGTATAAAATGGCTGCCTCTCTGGCCTTGTGATTTCTCTCTATTATATAATTTGTACAAAAGAATTCTATACATGGAAAAAGGCTAAATATCTGTTAATCTTATCTTTTTACAATCTGTAAATATTAAGCTAATTATTCTGAGGAGTAAATCAAGGAAATAAATATGGACAGCAAAGCTGGCAAAGTTGTCTATTGACAGCTGACAGCAAAGCTTTCCATTGACAGAGATAAATATGGAGAGCAAAGTTGTCTATTGACAGCCCCCCTCAAATTGATGTGGGTTAATCAACAAGCATCAATTTGCTACTTAGGAAGCAATGTCGATGACGAGTGAGAGCCTTGGTGAAGATATCAGCAATTTGTAGTTCAGTGAAAATGTGTGGAAGAGTGATAATACGAGCTTGACAGTCGACTTCAATATGTTTTGTACGCTCATGATAGACAGGATTGGCCGTGATCTGAATAGCACTTGTATTATCGGCATGTAAAGGTGTAGGATCATTCTCAGAGAAGTCTAACTCACCAAGCAAACCTCGAAGCCAAATAATTTCGAAACAAGCAAGAGACATCGCTCGATACTCAGATTCTGTAGATGACTTAGAAACTCTGTCTTGCTTCTTACTCTTCCAGGAGATCAATGCATCACCTAAGAACACGCACCAACCAGTGATGGAGCGATGTGTATCAGCACAACCCGCCCAATCAGCATCACTATGAGCAACAAGACGAGGAGAATTATTTGCGGGAAAGAATAAGCCACGGGCAGAAGTGCATTGAACATAGCATATGATCCTACGAACAACAGTCAAATGAAGATGACAAGGAGTTTGAAGAAACTGGCTGACTTGTTGTACATCAAAAGAAGTATCTGGTCTAGTGATGGTGAGATAGACAAGGATACCCGCCAGTTTCCGATATAAACTGGGATCAACAAGTAAGTTACCCTCCTCTTTGCGAAGTTTGACATTTAATTCCATGGGAGTATCGACAGAGGTAGTTTCTTGCTGTCTAGCTGTAGCCACCAAATCACTAGCATATTTATGTTGATTGAGTGAAATACCAGAGGGGCTACGATGCACCTCAAGACCAAGAAAATACGTGAGAGACCCAAGATATATGAAATGATTTTGAGAGATGGGTCTTAAGCTGGTTAAGTAAAGCAGAATCAGAACCAGTGATCACAATATCATCAACATAAACCAAAAGGACAACAATACCCATGTCTGATTTTCGAAGAAACAATAAAGTGTCATACTTGCTCTGCTTGAAGGAAAATTGTAACAAAGTGGTTCGAAATTTATCAAACCAAGCCAGCGGAGCTTGTTTGAGACCATAAAGAGAGCGACGAAGTTTACACACATTGGAGGTCGGAGAGGGAAACAATCCGGGGGTGGCTTCATATAAATACACTCTTTAAGATCCCCGTGAAGAAAAGCATTCTTAACATCATGTAATGGTCGATCATTGGAAGCAACAAGAGTTAGGATCGTACGAACAGTGGTCATCTTAGCCACAGGAGCAAAGGTCTCCTCATAATTGACATCATATTCCTGATTGTTCTCAAGGACAACAAGTCGAGCTTTATAACGATCTAAACTTCCATCAGAGCGAACCTTGACAGAGTAAACTCATTTGCATCCCAGAGGAACTATAGTGGAAGGACAAGGTTCAATGTCCCAGGTGTGATTGGCCTCTAGAGCGGCAATTTCTTCCTGCATAGCGTGTCGTCAACAGTCATGCTTGACAGCATGTGAGTAGCATGTGGGAATATCAAAATTGGACAACACAACAGTAAGAGCTGAAATAAAATTGCCAGAAGAAAACTCATACCTATCCGGGGGTACAGACACTCGAGAAGAGCGACGTACCAAAGGCTCTGGAGGTGCTGCAACTGACTTATTCTGGTGCATGTTAGGATCAGATGTCGGGTGAGCCATCGAAAGAGATCGTGGGTGGGATCGTCTCGTATACACCATACCTGGTTTAAATCGAGAACTGACTTGATGAAGATCTGAGAACTGCTGCTCAAAGGAGGGGAGGACCACAATAGAAGAAGAAGGCACGGATGACACAAGAAAGAAATGTTGATTTTCAAAGAAAATAACATTCCTAGAAATACGTGTACGATGTAATGTAGGATCATAGCAAACAAATCCCTTTTGACACATTATATCCTAAGAATGCACATCTAACAGATTGAGCAGATAATTTATGTCGCTCATGAAGAGATAAATGAACAAAACATACACAACCAAAGATACGAAGATTGTCATAACTAGGTTGCTTAGCAAACAAGCGGAAATAGGGAGACTCCATGTGTAAAACTTTGGAAGGTAAACGATTAATCAAATGAGTAGCAGTCTTTAGAGCTTCAACCCAAAACATGGATGGAACAGAAGATTCTAACAAAAGAGTACATACCACATCAAGAAGATGACGATTTTTGCGTTCAGCTACTCCATTTTGTTGGGGAGTAGCAGGACATGAACGTTGATGGATAATACCTTTAGAAGCCAAGAATGTCTGAAACTCGGTAGACAAATATTCACCACCAGAATCTGTGCGTAATGTCTTAATATTCGCAGAAAATTAATTTTCAACATACGTTAAAAACTCAGTGAAAGTACGAAAAACCTCAGATTTAGAACGAAGAAAATAAACCCAAGTGAATTTGCTATGATCATCAATGAAAGTCAAATAGTATTTAAATTTTTCATGTGAACTAATAGGGGAAGGTCCCCATACATCACTATGGATAAGATCAAAGCAGTGAGAAGCTCTACTAGCATGCAAAGGAGATGGAAGAGTTTTTCTTTTACCAAGTTTACAAGAATCACACTCAAGAGATAAAGAAGAATGTTCTTTATTACCAGGAAAACAAGAGTTTCAATACATGAGATAAGATTTGAGTATTGGGATGACCTAAACGACGGTGCCACACCATACTCAGATTAGGAACATTATTACAAGCAAAAGAGGTAATAAAAGAAACTGGAGAAAGTGCTGGAGCAGGTAAAAATAGTGGAAACAAGTGCCCCACTTTAGGTCCCTTCGCGATCGGCTCCCCCGTTACCTGGTCCTGCACAACACAACCATCACCAGAAAATTAACAGCACAATTGTTATCAACCAATTGACCAACTGAAATAAGATTCGTGGTAAGCTGAGGAGCAAGTAACACATCAGTAAATGTAGAAGAACCATTTCCGACAGCAGCGATTGGCAAAGAATTCCCATGAGATATTGCTGAAATTAGCATTTGTTGCACCATTTCAGGGGTGCAGTAAGTTGCAGCAGGAGGTGCAAGATCAGAGGAAGCACTTGAGGAAGAGCCAGGAGTAACTGCTTTGGGCCTGACGATTTTGGGGGCGGATACGACACTCTTTGATTATATGACCCTTTTTCTTGCAATAAGAACAATATTTTTTAGGATAATTGACAACAATATGTCCATATTCTTTGCAACAGAAACATTGCAGATTTTTAGAAGTCACGGGTGGTCCACGTCCTTGGGCAGCATAAGCCATAGTTGTTGTCCCGGGACTTCCATAAGATTGCTCCAGAATAACTTGAGTACTAAGACGTTGTTCTTCGCGAAGTAACTCACCAAAACAAATATCAAGAGAGGGAACAGGAGATCTGTTCAGCAGAGAGGAGCGAACCGATTCATATTCCGGGCGTAGTTTCATAAGAAACTGATCACGCTGGCTAGTATTGTGAAGATTCTGAATAGTCTTAAGAGCAGCAACAGGAACATCTGTTGTAACCAAATCAGTATATTTATGCCAGAGAGTCAAAAATGTCGAGTAGTAGTCTTAGATGGAAAGACTACCATGTTGAAACATGGCAATTGCATGTTCCAACTGAAAGCGACGAACATCATTATCTTGATGATAAACTCTCTTCAAATAATTCCATATGGATTGAGCGGAGCGGTGAGCCCGCAAGTTGGTGAAATATGTGGCTCCACCGAACTAAGAAGCCAATACATTATTCGAGCATCAAGAACAACCCAAGAAGGAGAAGACACAACATCCTTGGATTTGGCAGTGTCGGATGTTGGTTCTGTTGGTTCAACATCCGTGCCATCAATATGGCCCAAAGGTCTTTTCCCTTGAGAAAAAATTCAAACTGAAAAGCCCAAATAAAGTAATTTTTGCATGTAAAGTTGACCCAAACTGGGGGAGAGTCCATTGGAAATAAATGAAACCCGAGACAATGCAAAAAATTATCCAAGAAAATAAAGAAACTGAAAGACCCTTAAACAGAGGTTGCCGAAGGACACAACTTCAGAAAAATGCCCAGAAAATGCCCAGAAACTGAAAAAGAAAATGCCGAAAAATGTCAATACTCAGAAAACGCCGACACACGAAACCAAGAGAAGAAAAAATGCAACCGGCTTTGATACCATGTCAAAATAACTCAAAAGATGCTGTATAAAATGGATGCCTCTCTGGCCTTGTGATTTCTCTCTATTATATAATCTGTACAAAAGAATTCTATACATGAAAAAAGGCTAAATATCTGCTAATCTTATCTTTTTACAATCCGTAAATATTAAGCTAATTATTCCGAGGAGTAAATCAAGGAAATAAATATGGACAGCAAAGTTGTCCATTGGCAAAGCTGTCTATTGACAGCTGACATGCCCACATGATCGCATATCAAAGAAGATATTCACATAGCAAAATCAACAGGAGAAATCACACCTCTGCTTGACGTCCAGCATGTAATCTTACACCCGTGGCATCATACATGACCTGCCACAAGAATTTACAACATTAGAGATCTCTTGGTTACCAGAAATACAACAGAAGACCAAATGCTCAGTTTCTTCTCAAGGGAATAGTATTAGATGATCACGAAGAGGACATCTTTGGCCAAAAGCCAGGACATCAGCCCCTAGACTTACTCTTGGACAATATATAATAAGGATCCTTTCTTACTGTCTGAAACCAATTGGATTTAATGTTAATAAACCTTCTAGTGGTTATCCTTGCTATCAAACAATCAAAGTATTATATTTTGGAACAAATATAGCTGAGCAAGAAAATAAGATGAAGGCTACTTTTTGAAAAAAGTTAGACGTGTGGTTTTCATATGACATCTTGACCAACTCTAAGTGTAACAAAGTCTCCCAAATCAAAAGAAAAATGGGAACAAAAAGGACCCTTCTGATTACCAGCAGTCAGGCATGCATTCATTTTAATTTCAGGAGCAATTAAATGAAGGTAAATCTGATGGTGTAACAAACAACCTCTCTTTTTGAGTATTTGCATCTTGTTCTACTTCCCATAGGTCCATATAATGTTTTGGGACGTGTAGGGACGGTACGAGTAGGTACTCGAGCGCCTCAGCTGAGTTTCAGGAAAGAAATCGATTTTCAGCATGTTGCAGATTTTATTTTTTTCTGATGCGTCGCAATTGCGGACTGGCCATAGCAATTGCAAAAGTGGCTAGAAGTGGTCATACCGCAATTATGAGCCTCTGGCCGCTTTTGTGATGCCATAAGTGCGGCTAGCCACCGTATGACATTTCACTGCCTTTAGACTTATTCATGTCTGTTAAAAATCATGTTGAGTTGTTAATGCTTTTCGGGTTCGCCTAACAGGTTAGGATTAGGTGCCATTGCGACTTAGGCAAACTGGGTTCATGACAAATGGAAAGACAATGGTATCAACCACGAGAACCATCATTCTGTTCTTCATAGATAGCTGATAAAATTTTGCCAATACTAAGGCAAGATCCACATCCTAGACAGTAAACACACAAAAGATAACTTCAAGACTTGTGGCCTTGAGTCAACTCTGATGGATCTTATTAAGTACATATCGAGCTTTAGTTACTTTCTCCCTTTCTATCTCTTTTTTCCAGAAATAGACATCCCCAATGATCTTTCCTGGTGGTATTTTAGATTCTTTTATGCTTAAACATCTCCAAGTGTACCTGTCACCATTATACATTTTGTTTATCAATCTCCCTATTTAACAAGTCTAGCACAACCCCTACTCCAACCAAAGAAGCTTTTTGTTTCCTTTGAACCATAATTAGAAGCTTCAGTTTCTTTGAACATTTCAACTACTATTCAAATTCAAAAATGATACCACAAGCTTAACAAGGTAGCACTAGGATAGAGAAAATTTATGGTTGATGTTTTTATTTAAATTTTTAAAGACTTTATTTCCTTCAAAACATCAAAAATAAATTTGTTCTTCGTCGAAATTTATTTTATGTTAAATGCTTAAGGTTTGATGACATATACTAATATGCGATGTGGTAAACAAAAAAATCCCTATCAAGCATCAAAAATTCTGAATTCTTGCATTTGTTAATGTTTCTTATAGCCATTTTATCTTTTTCATTTTAACTTTAACTCTCTCTCTCTACAACAACATACCCAGTGAAATCCCACAACGTACAACGTGGGGTTTGGGGAGGGTAGAGTGTACGCAGACCTTACCTCTACCTTACTCTCTCTCTCTGCACAAATTTTAAATAGATGCACCTATCAGCAAAAGTTAATTATGACAGAAAAGTAGTATTGTTAAAAGCTACAAGTGTAAAAAACTGCCAGCATCTTTCAGAACATTAAGCGCAAAACACAATAAAAACACGCCCTTTACAGATGTATGTATGTATTTGTTTAATAAAGAGAAAATAACTATAAATATGAGAACTGGAATTGAAGCAATTGCAATTAAGAGATATATGAAGTAAAAACCATGCCAATCGTGTCAAACAGTCATCTGTGTTTTTGGGTTCAGATGCAAAGATGCAATTTTAAATTTTTAAATTAGAATTATGTTACCATTATCAAAAAAGAAATAGAATTAGATACTAGATTCTTTATACTTATTTCTAATTTCCTACTCCTTATGATGAATACTTTTATCCATTAACATTTGCCTAACAATTAATCTATTGTTTTGACTTTTGACCAATAGATTATTTTCGGTCCCCCGCTTTTCATACTAGAGCTCATGGGCCATATGATTAATCATATCTTTTTTAATATTTGGTGCCAAACATTTGCTATGATGCACGTCTTAGCTCATGTAATTAGGCTTCATTCTTAGTACTTTTCTGGTGAGTAGATACCCTTCTTGAAGCTTGAGCTAATTGCATGTTATTCCCCTTTCTTCCCTTGTTTCCTTGTATAAAGAACATGAGAGATTTGGATGTATTCACAACCTAGACATTCTAGTGCCATTTCAACCTTCCTTTATTGTATAAGAAAGAGTAGGATGCAATAGTTAATCTTAAAAAAGTGTTTGATAATTGTAAGGTTAGACAAAATTATTGTGACAGGCAATAATCCCATATTCAGATTCAATATGTAAATAGACTGCACCATAATCCTATATAACTATTCCATGAAAGATCCCTCTGTTGTATAGACTGTACAATGTCACTAGCAACCTGAGGTGATATGTTGTGCATAAATAACCAAACCGATAAATGAGTAACAACTCTTAAAGGCACTAATACATAAAATTTGAGTTTTATGAGATGAGGCATCTACAAAATCTTACGTGGAATTAACATTTGAATTCTAGTGATGGGGCATGTACAAGCTGAGAACTGTATCTTTCTACAGTGCAATAAGTTTATACGTGGAAGTGGTCGAAGTTCAATAATGATATATTTAATTGAAAGATAGATAGAGAGATAGATGATACCACACACGCTAAAACTAATGCACAAGCAAAGAGCGCTCCCCCGAAGCCCTCCTGCAAACCAACAGCCACAGCTAGAGCAGTTACAGTTGCTGAATGGGATGATGGCATTCCACCAGATCCAACAAGTTGCTTAAGATCCCATCGTCTTTCCTTGTACCTGTAAGTAATCCTTTTTCACTTCCACTTTTTGAAGTTAACTAAATCCTGTAATCCACTTGTAAGATAAGCAGATAACATAAGCAGAAATGTGGATATACCTTTGAAATGCCAATGATAATGAAAAATAGCCATGTAATAATTTATTCTTTTGAACCAGATACACACGGACAGACAATTTGAGTATTTGGAATTTTTAATACTGGTTTTAAACAAAACTAACTCTTTGGTCTAGGAAACTCGTATTTCATCAAAAGACAGAAAGTAGATAATTGCAGAGAAGATTCAGATCCAACCAGCAAAAATATACGTTCTTAGACGCTTAACCAAGCTATTGATGAGTGGCATCAATCTTCACTTCGTCCTACTCTCCTTTGCCTCCGGCTTGGGCGTTTGGTGCCTTAGCTTATCACCTTTGTCAATTCCCTAACACTCTACTTTCGTGTGACTGTCCTATTCCTACGATGGGGATATCTATTTTAGAGACAATGTTCCCGAAGTGGGTACAACTCCGCCTGTGGATGCTCGTTCACATTGCCGGTCCCAAGCCCGGATAAGAGGATGGCTGCCAAAGGTCAATTGGAAACAACATCTCTGCCCCATAACGGTAGGGGTAAGGCTGGTACATCTTACCCTACCCCACTTGTAAAATTACATTGGGTTTGTTGTTGTTGTGTTGTCCCTAAAGTGGTGCGATCTATTATATTATATATATTCTAATATATTTTTTTTACATATACATACAAACTCAAAATCAAAAGCAGGTAAGCTAACAATCTGAATCAAAGTTTAGAGACCAAAAAGTATGAAACATGTTTCCAGACCATGCAGAACAATTCTGTTATCTAATCCGAATCATACAAACACACACACACGCATATATATATACCAAGAAGTGAAGAGCTTGGTGGATTGGGCAAGAGCAAAGGCAATGAGAGCAGACACAAGGGGATAATTTGTGAAAATTGAAGATGACCCCGTCCTTGTTGTTGTCATCTTGTCCATTTTCCCTCTAACTTCAAGATTCAGATTTCAAAGTGTTTTTATTAGGAAGTGGAGAAGCAACAACGACGGATCCGGGTCTTGTCAATTCTGCTCCTCACCAAAATTCAGAGGTCTTTTGGGGGTTGCGAAAATGAATAAGCCACCCACATGGTTTGATCTTCATATTCATACGACTTTTAGAATATTCTTTTGAACCAAGGTTGTTCCAATCTATGCAAGGGTAGGTAGGTAAATCAAGTACTCCCTGTGTCTTAGCTTCCATTATAATGTCTTAGTTTTGACTTGATACGAAATTTAATTTTAATTTTTATAAAATAATAAAATATTATTTAAATTTTGTGGTTATAAATATGTAAGATGTTTGAATTGTCAACTTACTAAATATAAGAAGAAATATTTTTTTAGGATAAATAAAAAAAGTAAGACGCTTAAATTGAGACTTAAGGGAGTAACATGAAAACACAAGAGAGTTTTAGTGCTCAATTTGACTTTGGCACATTTAGTTGAGTAACTATGCAAGAAGATAAATTGCAAAAAGTAAATCAACACATGTATTTTAGCATGAAAACGCTCATCGCTCAAGGAAGGAAAAATCACGACCTACTTAATAGGAATTTTTCCAAACTCTTCACTAAATTCAAGCACAACAAATTTAACGTTTACAACAGCCATTGTAACACCTAAGGATATGTTCCAAACTATCACGCCTCTATCATTTTAACACTCAATAGTTTCAAATTATTAGCTCTTACATCAATGACTCTACTTAGTCAAGGAAGTCCATGACAACTCAATGTACACCTACTACACAATACTAAGAAAGTAAATAGATGGAACTACAATTAGAACATAACTATTACAACACAAGAATGAAATGATAAATCTTGATAAGCACATGTTATTTGTTGATGTGTAGTCGGCTTTATGGAGACTGGTATTAACTCTCAACTCACTCTTGATGACCCTTGTTGGATATTTGTGGTTAATCTCTAAAGTTTTCTTTGTGTTGTTTACATAGAAGTAGTTGTTGCCTTGTCTATTGATTTTATAATTGTGTCCAAAAATGAATCCTTCTTCGACATGGATTTTCTTCTTTCCTTACATGTGCGTCGACTTCTCATTTTCCTTCTTCAATGTTAATTTCATGTGTTCAACTTAAGGTAATATTTTCATATCTTAAAATCCAACCTTTCATCAAATAGAATGAGTCAATATTCCAATTCTCTCAATTAACATGAAGTAGCTTCTCGACAGTTTCTAGTGTTCCTAGATAACGACCAATTCATTTAAGCAGTTCCTCTTCTATTGCGAATGCTTCACTAAATTCTTTGGAGATTTGTTTGGACTTCTGTTTTTCAATTCCTTTCTTGTAACTCCCTTGTACTTGATTGTCTTCTGGATACATTGTTTGTTAATCAACAAAACTTCATTTTAAGTTCATCACTATTATTGAGTCAGCCATACCTCAATACTTTTATCAGTTTTGAGCCGAGGGTCTATCGAAAACATCTTCTATACTTTCTCAAGGTAGGGGTAAGATCTGCTTACACGTTACCTTTCCTAAATCCCATAATGTAATGACCCGCTCGGTTATTTTGCCTTTCTGTCATGTTTTGATCAATTACCGTCAATTATCAACTCTAAGTCCGACATTGAGAATGTTGTGGATGGAAAAAATGTCCTGGTACCGCACTGTGAGTCTCATTTCATTTCTGTGGCTATTAGATAGGGTGTCAAGAAATTCGAAGATACGTGTAAATCCTGTCAAATAGAATCTTCGCGGGAAATATGTAAAATTTGTATCGAAGTCAGTGGGAGTTTACGTTTAGAACTAAGCAATCCCGCCTAGGCGAGTAATTATCCCCACCTGCGGAGCCGCCTTTGCGGGGTTGGTCTGCAACTGCGATGGTAATGGGAAGTGAATACGTTCCGCTTCGGCTGTTACTTTTATGCAGATGTGGACCGCACATGCGACCAAATCTTCACTTCGGTGACTTGTTGTAGGGTTTAGTGAGACCGCTCGGGCGGACATCCTTTCCGCTGAGGCGGGTCGCTTCAACGGAGTATGATCCACAGAGGCGACATCGACAGTAGACAAAATTCTTTTTAGACTCGTCTCTCCCATTCTAAAGCCCCCATTTAGCAAGTGAGTTATGGGAGCTAAGAGCTAGTTGGGGAAGCTTTATATACGGGCCATTCTTCCTATATCTTCAAGTAAATTCTAAACCCACTTGTTATGATTATTATTGGTTATTATTCCTTTATTCAAGCTCTTAAATTGTTTATGGGGTAGAAGCATGACTAGGGTGTTGCTAAATCTTTGAAAATGGTTTCTTATGAAGTGGTTTATCAAGATGGAAATTTTATGGATAAATGGGATGATAGTGAATATTTATTATGTAAAAACTATAGGTTGGGGATGAAATCTCTAATAAAATTGTTATTTGTTGATTGAAGAAGTTAAGAGTCTTTCATGGAAAAAGAGCATTTTCATATGATTTATTAACTAAAAACTATGGTGAATGAAATTACTAGAGCTTTCAAAATGATCACCAATTATGTCGTGGATAACGAGTCCCTAATTAATGGTTCCATTTTTCTACCCTATGGATCGTCGGGGGCCGAGTAGTAGTTTCTCCTATGGAATTGGTCTTTATGTGTTCATTGAAAATGTGGTAACATAGAAACTTTATGCGCTTGTTTGAACTACAATCGTCCGATATTCGTTCAGGATGACTCTACGGTTTAGGAGTTTGTGGCACCCACTCGGCCATAAGGTAGGTTACGGTTTAATCTTTATAGACTCTGATAGAAGTACATAGTTTTTATAAATATTGAGGAGTATTGGACGTGTTTGGGGTTCCACCTTAGCGGTTGTGATGAACGCTTAGGTGGATACCGGTGTTGAATTGTGTTGATGGGTGATTTATGGAATCAGCCTTAGGGTTGATTCTGATTGTTGTTATTTAGGATTGTCGCCATTGATTGGTAAATTATTCATCATATTTTCTTCTGATATAAACGCATTAGTACATGAAATTACGTGTTATTGAATTGTGAAACATGTGATATTCATCTCCAGTATTTGATTGCATCTCATACATCCCGTCTACTTGCTTTATTATTATTGTATCATACACTCATGGTTCTGATGATATTAAAATTTGAGTGGTATAGAAATATTGTGGATCAAATGAGACCATAAAGGTAAGGATATTCTTATGAGATGGTTGGAAGCATTGAGATGATGGAAATGATGGATATGGCTCGAAATGAATCTTGGGCTCTAGTCAGATTTGTGTGTTGAATTCTGACTGGCTCATAGAGGTATATAGACGATACTGGTCCCCCATAAGTCACTATATATAGAATTTGAATGTGTTTATATCAGGTTGTTGGAAAGGTACCTTGCATTGCATTTGCATTCATACCATACATTCATAATAATTAATCTCTTGAGGAATCATACGTGTTGAACTAACTATCATGTGTTGGATTGATTATCATGAATTGGATTGACTATATTTGAATTGGGTTGATTATCATGACTTGGCGTGTTTGATGTGAATTTGTGAACGGAGGTGTCTAGTGCTGAAATAGTATGTAATTAAGGATAAGTTACATGAGTAAGTGTGTTGGTTGGTGAATGACAGCGTTACTTGGTAGAGTGTCTAGTAACGGAATGAGTTGAGGTGTTGTTGTTGTAAGTACCGTCTTATATGTTATACATGTGTTAAAACCTACCATAAAAAGAGGATTCACGATGTAGTTTCTTACTTGGATATAATGAGGAAGTATAACAAATTTGCATACGTCTATACTTTTAAGTGTATATATATGAACCAAGTCTATGAGTTTGAGATATCATTAAGTCATTATCGTTGTGGTAAGTCAATTTATTGTTTCGTAAAAAGGATCGTCTTGTGATTGTGTATTCTAAGTGTGAAATTGTCTTAGTTAGTTGGCAACTAAAATAGGTGGAGTAAAAAATGAATATGACTTAGGCACTGATTAATTACTAATGAATATTGATTCTATGATTCTTATGTGTTGCCTCGAGTTGGACCGTGCTTAACTGTGGATTTAATCATTATGTGGACAATGTGATTTAAATGATTTACTGAATTGTATAGGATATGATTATGTGAGAGTTAATTTGATGTTTATGTCAGTTACGTATCTTCCGTCGTTGTTGGCCTATGATGTCCGCGGGGTACGTTGAGTACTCATGCTACACTTGTTGCATCTTTTACATGGATCTATGTATTCGATTGATTTGGGTTGCATCTTGGAGCACGGGGAGGCTAAGGTAGGCTACTCATCCTATCAACGACCTTGGTTTTTATCCTAGTAAGACTACCTTATTTACTCAGGGCGGTGTTCTTTGATCTTTCTATTCTATTTATCATAGAGTTCCTGTACGAGTTAGACCAGGTTTTCGAAGAAAGTATTATAAATGTTTTATTGGTATTTTAATGATATTAATGTGATTTGTTATACCTTGTATTTTTTTTCCGCAGTATTTAAGATTATGTTTAAAAAGTTTTTGAGATGGTTCGCCCATCGAGGTGCCATCATGATGCCCATTATTTGGGTCGTGATAAAGTTAATATCAGAGCTCTAGGTTCACTGGTCTCACGAGTACAAGGACAATATTTAGTAAAATCTCGCGGATAGGTATGTAAATGTCCGTACTCATCCTCAAGAGGCTATAAGATATTTAGAAAATCTTCCCTTATTTCATTCTTTTATGCTACCTCGTTCAAATTGGTATCTAGTTAATTTCAATTAGTATCTAATATTGGCACTCTATTAGAGTGGATTGTGTGTCGCAATCATGCCTGAAGGGTATCAATTGAATCGAGTATGGCATAAGTTTTGAGATTGTGACTGTTTTGGTTCCAGGCATTTTGCCTTTGCGTAGGTTTCCCCGCGTTTGTAAAGCCGCACTGGTGAAGGTGGGCAGCAGATGCATTATCACCAAATTGTTCTAATCCGCTTCTGCGGTTATGGTTCTTCAATGTGAAATCGCATATGCGTTTAGTCTTCTGCAGAAGCAAATATATGTCCCTTGAGTAGAGCTCGCATATGCGAGCTGAATCACACGAAAGCGGAGTCGTACTTGCGGAAGGTGGACTACCTCTGTTGAACAATTGGACAGACCAGTGTCCTTTTCTCCTGTTTCAGCAACATATTAATTCTCAACAACATGTTCAACCAACAATCGTGTATAAATATAAGGCCCGAAGAGGGCATAATTCTGGCATATCAAGGCCCAGGACATAAAAACTAAGTATCCAAAACGAAGCAAGAAAGGATAGAGTAGCATCATCCAAATATTACAACCCAAAAAACAAAGGGAATAAATTGTCTTAAACATCAAGGAAGCTAATGAGATCAGGCATGGGACGAACTCTGCACCTCATGTTATACCCCGTATTTCCAGAGTATGTACGTAAGGACGTACGTAGAAAAGTTTGAAGCTTAAAGTAGGCTTGGCCGATTTTATTTTGTGCACAACACCCGGTTAGAGTCGTTTTTAGACGAAAACTTTTAAAAAAATTTCGAAGGGAAAAATACGGCGATGTCATTTTTTATTTTTTCGGATTTTTACGAGAGACGACACATTTTGGACCAACGAGAGGGCGACACTTGTCACCCTCCAATTGGTGGACGTATGGGGCGGATATGGGACGATTTGGTTGGCCTTTTTGTCAAGGAGTTGGTAGGATATTTTATGTGTAGTAGATAGAGTGGACACTTGCCTAAATCTTGACCCTACACTTGCCTTGCACTTGGCATGATCTTGGCCATTGGTTGGCCATGGCTTGACCTATAAATACCCCTCCCCTTTGAAGACTTCTTCATCCAAAAATTGTTCCAAGTCTTGAAAACCCCGCCCCCCCTTTTGGTGAAGGCCTTTGGCGAGTCCTCCCACTTTGTGAGGCCCGGCCGAGAGCCCTCATGGCCGAGTACCACTCTAATGGGGTTGGCCGAGGGGTACACCCCCCCCTTTGTGGTGTTGTCTCGTATAAATACCCCCCTCTCTTGGTAGAAATACTCTCCAAGTATTGTTACTATACCCAAATTACCTTAGCCGTATACCTTGTAGTATTCCAAAAATACCTCTATACGTAGAGCCCGAAAATACTACCTTATGTCCTTTTTGTCTCAAACCGAAACCCTAAGGAAAACCTTCATAGTCGGTTGAAGTGTTAAGTAGAAGTTGCATAGAACTTCTAAGGGTTGTTTGGAGCGGGTTGGAGCACCCGGAGTAGGAGCTAAACGATTGCTCAGGACCGACATTATAACTTGGATAATTTTGGGCTTATCGAGGTAAATACTCTTGACCTTCTATTGTAATTGGAAATTTCATACTGTAGTAATATGAAAATGAATATAAGATTCATAGAAGAGGATTGAACTGTAATAGAAGGATATTACAGAAAAGACTTGAACTGAAATCACATCAGAAGATTAACCTGCAGAGTAGTCTAGACTTTGATAGACTTGTATAACCGTTATAGGTTGAAGTACTGCGAGTAGCGTATTCTACTCGGAGGGTGGAAAAGGCTAGCCGGACTACAGTACGTTGGAGCGTTTTGCTAATAGTCGATAAATCGTCACGAGGTATGTGATTCTTCCTATACTCTTGAGCATGAAGTATTTTAACGGAATATATATATAGTACGGTAGACGTACGTGTGGCAATGTCTTTTGACTTAAGCCTGAATAATATATATATAGTATGGTAGACATACATGTGCTAACTGAATATAATTGTACGGCAATGTCTTTTGACTTAAGCCTGAATAATAAGATTCTTGAAGTATTTTAACGGAATATATATATAGTACGGTAGACGTACGTGTGTTAACTGAATAATAATTACGGCAATGTCTTTTGACTTAAGCCTGAATAAAAAGAATCTGAAGTATTTCAAAAGAATTAAGAAACCTTTTTGAAAGAAGAGTAACACTTGGTTTTAAAAGCTTAAGAGTTATACTAGCTTTATGGGAAGTTAGGTATAACGGCTTAAGAGTGATAGAAAGAATGATTTATTGATTTAAGAAGTTAAGAGACTTGATCTTAAAAGATAAGAGACTTGACTTAATTGAATTTTGTTAAAAAGTGTGAAACCTCATTCGTGAGTAATGAGTACTTGGTTTTAAAAGGAATAATGTTTCTTGATTTGGAAATCAGAACAAGTATCGAACAAACCACAGCAGCGCTAATAAAGGGAAATGTTTTGACTAATAAAGTATTATTAAAACCAGTAGAAACTTCCATCTGCATAGAAGCTAAGATGAGACAAAATAATATTACATTTCCTAGATCATGGCTGCTGTAATAAGATTGTTATGAACAAGAATAACCTACTCACACATAAGGTATATGTTTCTCAAATTGTTTTAAAGGATTAAAACTATGAACTACGAAACCTTTCGAAAATGAGAAACTTGAGTAATTAAAATTAGGCAAACTTGAACGTTTGGAAAAGAATGTTGTTACTTGATTTTACAAAGAGAAGTGTTTCTATTTACTTCAAAAGATAATCACTCTATTTTTATATACTACGGGTATTGTGTGACTTTTGTGAAAGTAACGTGTCTTTTAAAGAGTTAATGTATGAAGTACTTTGGGGATAAAAACCCGAACTTGTTGACTTATAGTAGAAAGTACCTCGTGTGATTAACTTGATTGTGTTGGTTTGTGATAGCCTTGTAATACTTCCTGTTTGATTTAATAATTAAACATGTTAGGATGCTACGTGTGTTAGTGTCTTGTGATGTTTTTGTAAACGGTTTCCCTTGTTGTGCTTATGTTGTCTAACGGTAAGCCGTTATGCTAGTATTACATCACTCACCTCTTGACATGATTCCGGGGGTTAAGGCGCCTCGATGCGGGGTAGACTCGGTGATGCAGGACCATGATTCGAGAATACCTAAATGCGGGTCACGGGACCTATGCGAGCTACGAGAGTTCCACGTTAGTGTGCGGCCTTTATGGTCATGCGGCATGTGGCCATGCGTCTGCGAGTCGGGGCGATGTCGAGTAGCTACCCTCGATGCGAGAATACCTCATGCGGGCCATTGGGTGGCTTTATGCGCGAGTGCGGAAAGTTCCAAGACTGACGCGCACATTAGATCTGCGAGCGAGTGGCGAGCGATCATGTGGCGATGCAGAGATCTCGTAATCTGATTTATGACCTTGTTAGTGCGTAGGTGTTAGTAGTCGGCTATGCCTTCGTACTTACCGTGCGGTTTTATTATGACACGAGTTGGACACGGTGTTCATGTGTTCCTTGGTGCTTTTATATCATAGTCTGCCGGCGGTGAGAAGGTATTCCACGGCATGATTAATGTTGTGGCGTGAGACCCATAGTTTTATTTGAGTGATGACTTTGAGGCGTGAGTCACGACTTGACATATTGCTTATTTATTGTGAGCTGTAGTTTGGTTATCATACATGTCTCGCTTTATATGATGCTATGATTTCATTTACATTATTTTCGTTTCACATACTTGGTACTGTTATGCGACCTCGCCCGAAGTGCGTTCATGCCGCAGGTAGAAGTACACCAGTCGTCGATCCTCGCTCATTGGGTCACAGTTCAGCGTTTGGGAAGCTCCGTTTCTCCGGAGGCTTATCAGTGGTATATTCCCCTGTAGTTGTAGGTACTTACATTCAGGGGTATGGAGGGGCCCTGTCCCGCCATTGTTGTTACATCATTCTTAGAAGTGAGTAATCTTGTTGTGGCGGGGTTTGTAAAGGGGATGAATCGTTCAAGTTTATTTATATATATGCCGTAAGGCAAGTTTTCTCAGATTACTGTTTCTTACTTCATGTTATTTCATGTTATTGTTTTCTATTCCGCTGATTACTCTGATGTTGTATCACTAGGGTGCCCGGGGTAAGGCACCAGTCACGGGCCCGGGTTCGGGTCGTGACAAAAGTGGTATCAGAGCAGTTAATCCTCGGAAAGTGTCTACAGACCGTATCTAGTAGAGTCTTGATTATCGGTGTGTTGTGCACCACACCAATAATCAGGAGGCTATAGGATATTTAGGATTGGTTTCCATTCTTCTCATTCTGAGATCGTGCCTTAGAGCTGTGTTATAAGTTGGATCCCTCTAACGTATTTCTTTCCCTTACCGTTATGCCTCCGGGTAAGGCAACCGCCCGATGAGGCAAAGCGTAGGAGGCTGCGAGTTAGTCTGAGAGGATTCTGAGCGCAGCCCAATCATCACTGAGGTGGTGCCATTTAAAGGAGTTCTGCGACGTCGCCAAGTGAGTTTAGCACGGCGGCGGCGGTGCTCTGCGACCTTGATATATGAACCTTGATTCGCGGCCAGGGGCAGAATATAGATTGCAAAGGCGACCATTACTAGCTATGGATTTGGCTACGAGAGTATACCGATGTACCGCGAGTCTTGATGAATATCTAAGAGAGGTTGTGCAAGAAGTAATTCTTGATTGGGCTTGGCATGGCACGTATGCGGGCTTATGCGCGTGAGCCAAGCGTAGAGATCGGCGGGTTAACGGGGCGGCGAGAAGAGGCGAGCAATGAGTCCTTTGGTAACTTTCGAGGCAAATCACCTCAGCAGCAGACTGGATACACACCTCCGCCAAGATGCAGTGGTCCTCGCGGGGTTCGGGGCGTTCGGGGTATGCGAGGAGTTGGTCGAACTCGAGCTTAGGTTCCGCTTCTGCGTAGGTTCCGGCCCGGGATTGATTTTTCTCCAGTGTTCACATTATGACAGGCGTCATCCCGGGGAATGTCGTCTTTTGTTGGTACTTGTTTTACCTGCGGACGTCAGGGCCATGTGTCGAAAGAATGTCCTAGTAGAAGGGATGTAAGTAGGAGGACTCAACCTTCATGATCAATGACTAGTTCGTCACCTTCCTTAGCTATGCGCCCTACGGGTCAGGTTTGATTAGAACGATTAAGGAGAGTGAAGCAGTAGATACAGATATATCCTTAAGCCCCTAGAGATTAGTATGTGTGTAAGTTGAGTATATCTTAAGTATTATGTTCAGATAACATAAGTGAAAAATCGTGATTAGAAATCATGGTTAGAAACGAGGAAGATTGGGGGATAGGAAAAGTGTGAGCCTTAGAGCTTTATACGTGGAGACTTGAAGGCAAGGCAATCTTGAGTAAAGGATTACATTCGTGTTTGACCCTTATCGGAGTGCATAGTGCACGTGAGATATATTGGTATATAAGTCCCTGGGTTGTGGGAAATGAAAGAGGGTAGTTGAGCTAAGAAGACCGCTAGGTTTTCGTAACGTGATTAGTGAGATTGTTAGGATCGAGGAGCAAGTGTTACGCGAGTGGGTCGGGTTGAGGCCGTGCCGCGAGTCGACCCACGACTGTTTTATGATAAATTCGGTTGTGGTGGTCCCGCGGTGGTAGGTCACGAGGGTGTTAGGCCCAAGTTTAGTTAACCATCGTGCGAGTTCGTGGATGCGTTCAACGATGATGGTCGGGCGATGGTCGGCCGTCGTGTCTTTCGATCCAAGGCTGTTTACTCGTGAGTTATGCGAGATGTTTTTATCGGGAAGGTTGTAAAGGTGCACGGTGCCTACTTTCACCTTATGGCGAGATAGTGAAGCCAGTGGTGGCTATTTCGTTTCTGGAAGTTTTACCAGGCAGGGTTAGGAGCTCAGGTGAGTCTCAGTAGCGCATTCACCCTCGGGCCAGTGTTTGGATTTCAGGGGTGGCTGTGAGTATTGTTGCCTCCTGTTGAGGGAATGCTTTTATAACCACCATTTCAGTATTCGGATATCGCCTTACGAAGCCTCGTAGGGGCGGAAGTGTAAATTGTCGGTCGATTGGTTCGATGTTGGCAAAGTTCAGATAGTGGGTTCATACTTGTTTCGGCAGGATGGGGATAGGGTGAAGCCTATCCAGGAGAGGTTATCGACATCTCAGAATCAACAGAAGTCGTGCGGATAATCGACGTCGACACTTAAAGTTCAGGTTGACGGTCGGAATTCTTGAAGGTACCACCCCGGATAGGGTGTGACGAGTTTTGGAAAACTGAAGAAACTTAGCCCGAGTTACTTGGGCCTTTTCAGATTATGTGAAGAGTAGGCCAGGTCGCCTATAGGTTAGTATACGTCCGGTCTTTCGTGTTGCTATGTTCGGAAAAGTATCGGAGATCCATCCAGAGTGTTCCCAGTTAATGATGACCAAGTTGGAGATAGTAAACCCGAGATCTTGGGGCGAAGCGATGGCGAAAATGTGGTAAGTTATGAGAAGGAGTTCGAGTGTACGAGAGGGTACGACGCGTAAGGGAAGAAACGAGCAAGTATTGCGAGCATCGATGTGATCATTTCTTTTGTATGGAGAAGGTGCGAAGGAAGTATATTTTAGACCTCGGGTAAGGGCTTTTGTGATGTTAGAGGTGTTTCCTCGTGGACTTGGATGTAAGTATTTGCGCAGGTGTTTCTGTGGCCAGGTGTGGCAGGATTTGTTTTCGTAAGTATAGTAGTAAAGACTATACTGGCGCATGGGTGTGTTGAGACTTAGAAGGAACATTCGGGACGAATGTTTCTAAGGAAGGGAGAATGTTATACCCCGTATTTCCAGAGTGTGTACGTAAGGACGTACGTAGAAAAGTTTGAAGCTTAAAGTAGGCTTGGCCGATTTTATTTTGTGCACAACACCCGGTTAGAGTCGTTTTTCGACGAAACGTTTTACATAAATTGCGAAAGGAAAATTTCGGCTATGTCATTTTTAATTTTTGCGGATTTTTCCGAGAGACGAAACATTTTGGACCAACGAGAGGGCGACACTTGTCACCCTCCAATTGGTGGACGTATGGGGCGGATATGGGACGATTTGGTTGGCCTTTTTGTCAAGGAGTTGGTAGGATATTTTATGTGTAGTAGATAGAGTGGACACTTGCCTAAATCTTGACCCTACACTTGCCTTGCACTTGGCATGATCTTGGCCATTGGTTGGCCATGGCTTGACCTATAAATACCCCTCCCCTTTGAAGACTTCTTCATCCAAAAATTGTTCCAAGTCTTGAAAACCCCTCCCCCCCATTTCGTGAAGGCCTTTGGCCGAGAGTCCTCCCCTTTGTGAGGCCCTCGGCGAGAGCCTCTCCTTGGCCGAGAGTACCCCTCCAATGGGGTTGGCGAGGTACACCCCCACCCTCTAATGGGGTTGGTAGAGTACACCCTCTTTGTGGTGTTGTCTCGTATAAATACACCCCCTCTCTTGGTAGAAATACTCTCCAAGTATTGTTACTATACCCAAATTACCTTAGCCGTATACCTTGTAGTATTTCAAAGATACCTCTATACGTAGAGCCCGGAAATACTACCTTATGTCCTTTTTGTCTCAAACCGAAACCCTAAGGAAAACCTTCATAGTCGGTTGAAGTGTTAAGTAGAAGTTGCATAGAACTTCTAAGGGTTGTTTGGAGCGGGTTGGAGCACCCGGAGTAGGAGCTAAACGATTGCTCAGGACCGACATTATAACTTGGATAATTTTGGGCTTATCGAGGTAAATACTCTTGACCTTCTATTGTAATTGGAAATTTCATACTGTAGTAATATGAAAATGAATATAAGATTCATAGAAGAGGATTGAACTGTAATAGAAGGATATTACAGAAAAGACTTGAACTGAAATCACATCAGAAGATTAACCTGCAGAGTAGTCTAGACTTTGATAGACTTGTATAACCGTTATAGGTTGAAGTACTGCGAGTAGCGTATTCTACTCGGAGGGTGGAAAAGGCTAGCCGGACTACGATGCGTTGAGCGTTTTGCTAATAGTCGATAAATCGTCACGAGGTATGTTATTCTTCCTATACTCTTGAGCATGAAGTATTTTAGCGGAATATATATATAGTACGGTAGACGTACGTGTGGCAATGTCTTTTGACTTAAGCCTGAATAATATATATATAGTATGGTAGACATACGTGTGCTAACTGAATATAATTGTACGGCAATGTCTTTTGACTTAAGCCTGAATAATAAGAATCTTGAAGTATTTTAACGGAATATATATATAGTACGGTAGACGTACGTGTGTTAACTGAATAATAATTACGGCAATGTCTTTTGACTTAAGCTGAATAAAAGAATCAAGTATTTCAAAAGAATTAAGAAACCTTTTGAAAGAAGAGTAACACTTGGTTTTAAAAGCTTAAGAGTTATACTAGCTTTATGGGAAGTTAGGTATAACGGCTTAAGAGTGATAGAAAGAATGATTTATTGATTTAAGAAGTTAAGAGACTTGATCTTAAAAGATAAGAGACTTGACTTAATTGAATTTTGTTAAAAGGTGTGAAACCTCATTCGTGAGTAATGAGTACTTGGTTTTAAAAGGAATAATGTTTCTTGATTTGAAATCGAACAAGTATCGAACAAACCACAGCGCTTATTAAAGGGAAATGTTTTGACTAATAAAGTATTATTAAAACCAGAGAAACTTCCATCTGCATAAGCTAAGATGAGACAAAATAATATTACATTTCCTAGATCATGGCTGCTGTAATAAGATTGTTATGAACAAGAATAACCTACTCACACATAAGGTATATGTTTCTCAAATTGTTTTAAAGGATTAAAACTATGAACTACGAAAACCTTTGAAAATGAGAAACTTGAGTAATTAAAATTAGGCAAACTTGAGCGTTTGGAAAAGAATGTTGTTTCTTGATTTTACAAAGAAGTGTTTGATTTACTTGAAAAGATAATCACTCTATTTTTATATACTACGTATTGTGTGACTTTTGTGAAAGTAGCGTGTCTTTTAAAGAGTTAATGTATGAAGTACTTTGGGGATAAAAACCCGAACTTGTTGACTTATAGTAGAAAGTACCTCGTGTGATTAACTTGATTGTGTTGGTTTGTGATAGCCTTGTAATACTTCCTGTTTGATTTAATAATTAAACATGTTAGGATGCTACGTGTGTTAGTGTCTTGTGATGTTTTTGTAAACGGTTTCCCTTGTTGTGCTTATGTTGTCTAACGGTAAGCCGTTATGCTAGTATTACATCACTCACCTCTTGACATGATTCCGGGGGTTAAGCTGCCCTCCGATGCGGGGTAGACTCAGTGATGCAGGACCGTGATTCGAGAATACCTACGCGGGTCACGGGACCTATGCGCGAGCTACGAGTTCGAGTTAGTGTCGTCCTTTATGGTCATGCGTCTATGTGGCCACGCGGTGCGAGTCGGGGCGATGTCGGGAGTAGCTACCCTCGATGCGAGGAATACCTCATGCGGGCCATTGGAGTGGCCTATGCGAGTCTGCGGAAGTTCGAAGACTAGACGCGCGACATTAGATCTCGCGGCGAGTGGCGGCTTCGATCATGTGGCGGTCAGACAAATCTCATGATCTGATTTATGACCTTGTTAGTCTCGCTGGTGTTAGTAGTCGGCTATGCCTTCGTACTTACCCCAGACGGTTTTATTATGACACGGTGGGACACGTGTTCATGTGTGTTCCTGGTGCTTTTATATCATAGTTGGCGGTGAGGAAGGTATTCCACGCATGATTGATGTTGTGGGCGTGAGACCCATAGTTTTATTTGAGTGATGACTTTGAGGCGTGAGTCTCGACTTGACATGATCGCTATTTATTGTGAATCGTAGTTTGGTTATCATACATGTCTCTCGCTTTATATGATCGCTATGATTTCATTTCTGATATTTCGCCACATACTTGGTACATGTTATCGACCTCCTTCGGCCGCGTCATGCCGCGGTAGAAGTACACCGCGATCGTCGATCCGCTCATAGTGGTCACGTCATCGTTTGGGAAGCTCCGTTTCTCGGAGGCTTATCATGTATAGTCCTGTAGTTGTAGTACTTACATTCGTGGTATGGCGAGCCCCGTCCCGCCATTGTTGTTACATCATTCTTAAGTCAGAGTAATGCTTGTGGCGGGGTTTGTAAAAGGGGATGAATCGTCAAGTTTATTTATATATATGTCGTAAGGCAAGTTTTCTCAGATTACTGTTTCTTACTTCATGTTATTTCATGTTATTTCATGTTATTGTTTTCTATTCCGCTGATTACTCTGATGTTGTATCACTAGGGTGCCCGGGGTAAGGCACCAGTCACGGGCCCGGGTTCGGGTCGTGACAAAAGTGGTATCGAGCGATTAATCCTCGGAAAGTGTCTGAGACCGTATCTAGTAGTCTTGATTATCGGTGTGTTGTGCACCACACCAATAATCAGGAGGCTATAGGATATTTAGGATTGGTTTCCATTCTTCTCATTCTGAGATCGTGCCTTAGAGCTTTGTTATAAGTTGGATCCCTCTAACGTATTTCTTTCCCTTACCGTTATGCCTCCGCGTAAGGCAACCCGCCCGCAGGCAAAGCGGCCGAGGAGATGCGAGTTAGTCTGAGAGGGTTACGAGGCGCAGCCCAATCATCACCTTGGGTGGTGCTTCATTTAGGGAGTTCGGCGTCGCCACCAAAGAGTTTAGCACGGCGGCGGGTCATCTGCGACCTTGATATATGAACCTTGATCCGCGGCCGGGACGAGAATATAAATTGCAAAGAGGCGACCACATTACTAGCTATGGATTTGGCTACGAGAGTATACTGCATCTGCGAGTCTTGATGAATATCTAAGAGGTTGTGCAAGAGTAATTCTTGATTGGGCTTGAGCATGGCACGTATGCGGGCTTATGCGCGTGAGCCAAGAAACGTAGAGATCGACGGGTTAACGGGCGAAGAGGCGAGCAATGAAGGTCCTTTGGTAACTTTCGAGGCAAATCACCTCGGATTGGATCGATACACACTCGCCAAGATGCAGTGGTCCTCGCGGGGTTCGGGGCGTTCGGGGTATGCGAGTTGGTCGAAACTCGAGCTTAGGTTCACGGCTACACGTAGGTTCCGGCACCGATTGATTTTTCCCCAGTGTTCACATTATGACAGGCGTCATCCCGGGGAATGTCGTCTTTTGTTGGTACTTGTTTTACCTGCGGCCGTCAGGGCCATGTGTCGAAAGAATGTCCTAGTAGAAGGGATGTAAGTAGGAGGACTCAGCCTTCATGATCAATGACTAGTTCGTCACCTTCCTTAGCTATGCGCCCTACGGGCCAGGTTTGATTAGAACGATTAAGGAGAGTGAAGCAGTAGATACAGATATATCCTTAACCCCCTAGAGATTAGTATGTGTGTAAGTTGAGTATATCTTAAGTATTATGTTCAGATAACATAAGTGAAAAATCGTGATTAGAAATCATGGTTAGAAACCGAGGAAGATTGGGGGATAGGAAAAGTGTGAGCCTTAGAGCTTTATACGTGGAGACCTTGAAGGCAAGGCAATCTTGAGTAAAGGATTACATTCGTGTTTGACCCTTATCGGAGTGCATAGTGCACGTGAGATATATTGGTATATAAGTCCCTGAGTTGTGGGAAATGAAAGAGGGTAGTTGAGCTAAGAATACCGCTAGGTTTTCGTAACGTGATTAGTGAGATTGTTCCGGATCGAGGAGCAAGTGTTCTACGCGAGAGTGGGTCGGGTTGAGGCCATGCCGCGGGTCAACCCACGACCTGTTTTATGATGGGGTCAGTTTGTGGTGGTCCCGCCAGGTGGTAGGGTCACGAGGGTGTTAGGCCCAAGTTTAGTTAACCATCGTACGAGTTCGTGGATGCGTTCAACCAGTAGTCGGGCCGATGGGGTCAGCCCGTCGTGTCTTTCAGTCAAGACTGTTTACTCGGCAGAGAGTTATGCGAGATGTTTTTATCAGGAAGGTTGTAAGGCTGCACGGGGTGCCTACTTTCACCTTATGGCAGACAGTGAAGCCCAGGTGGTGGCTATTTCATTTTCTGGAAGTTTTACCAGGCAGGGTTAGGAGCTCAGGTGAGTCTCAGTAGCGCATTCACCCTCGGGCCAGTGTTTGGATTTCAGGGGTGGCTGTGAGTATTGTTGCCTCCTGTTGAGGGAATGCTTTTATAACCACCATTTCAGTATTCGGATATCGCCTTACGAAGCCTCGTAGGGGCGGAAGTGTAAATTGTCGGTCGATTGGTTCGATGTTGGCAAAGTTCAGATAGTGGGTTCATACTTGTTTCGGCAGGATGGGGATAGGGTGAAGTCTATCCAGGAGAGGTTATCGACAGCTCAGAATCAACAGAAGTCGTGCGGATAATCGACGTCGACACTTAAAGTTCAGGTTGACGGTCGGAATTCTTGAAGGTACCACCCCGGATAGGGTGTGACGAGTTTTAGAAAATTGAAGAAACTTAGCCCGAGTTACTTGGGCCTTTTCAGATTATGTGAAGAGTAGGCCAGGTCGCCTATAGGTTAGTATTGTCGTCCGACTTAGGAGGCAGTACGTCCGGTCTTTCGTGTTGCTATGTTCGGAAAAGTATCGGAGATCCATCCAGAGTGTTCCCAGTTAATGATGACCAAGTTGGAGATAGTAAACCCGAGATCTTGGAAACTGAAGCAGTAGCGAAAATGTGGTAAGTTATGAGAAGGAGTTCGAGTGTACGAGAGGGTACGACGCGTAAGGGAAGAAACGAGCAAGTATTGCGAGCATCGATGTGATCATTTCTTTTGTATGGAGAAGGTGCGAAGGAAGTATATTTTAGACCTCGGGTAAGGGCTTTTGTGATGTTAGAGGTGTTTCCTCGTGGACTTGGATGTAAGTATTTGCGCAGGTGTTTCTGTGGCCAGGTGTGGTAGGATTTGTTTTCGTAAGTATAGTAGTAAAGACTATACTGGCGCATGGGTGTGTTGAGACTTAGAAGGAACATTCGGGACGAATGTTTCTAAAGGAGGGAGAATGTTATACCCCGTATTTCCAGAGTGTGTACGTAAGGACGTACGTAGAAAAGTTTGAAGCTTAAAGTAGGCTTGGCCGATTTTATTTTGTGCACAACACCCGGTTAGAGTCGTTTTTTGACGAAACGTTTTACATAAATTGCGAAAGGAAAATTCCGGCTATGTCATTTTTAATTTTTGCGGATTTTTCCGAGAGACGAAACATTTTGGACCAACGAGAGGGCGACACTTGTCACCCTCCAATTGGTGGACGTATGGGGCGGATATGGGACGATTTGGTTGGCCTTTTTGTCAAGGAGTTGGTAGGATATTTTATGTGTAGTAGATAGAGTGGACACTTGCCTAAATCTTGACCCTACACTTGCCTTGCACTTGGCATGATCTTGGCCATTGGTTGGCCATGGCTTGACCTATAAATACCCCTCCCCTTTAAAGACTTCTTCATCCAAAAATTGTTCCAAGTCTTGAAAACCCCTCCCCCCCATTTCGTGAAGGCCTTTGGCCGAGAGTCCTCCCACGCTGTGAGGCCCCTCGCCGAGAGCCCTCCCTGGCGAGAGTACCACCCCTCTAATGGGGTTAGGAAGTACACCCCCTTTGTGGTGTTGTCTCGTATAAATACCCCATCTCTTGGTAGAAATACTCTCCAAGTATTGTTCTTATACCCAAATTACCTTAGCCGTATACCTTGTAGTATTCCAAAATACCTCTATACGTAGAGCAGAAAATACTACCTTATGTCCTTTTTGTCTCAAACCGAAACCCTAAGGAAAACCTTCATAGTCGGTTGAAGTGTTAAGTAGAAGTTGCATAGAACTTCTAAGGGTTGTTTGGAGCGGGTTGGAGCACCCGGAGTAGGAGCTAAACGATTGCTCAGGACCGACATTATAACTTGGATAATTTTGGGCTTATCGAGGTAAATACTCTTGACCTTCTATTGTAATTGGAAATTTCATCGTAGTAATATGAAAATGAATATAAGATTCATAGAAGAGGATTGAACTGTAATAGAAGGATATTACAGAAAAGATTTGAACTGAAATCACATCAGAAGATTAACCTGCAGAGTAGTCTAGACTTTGATAGACTTGTATAACCGTTATAGGTTGAAGTACTGCGAGTAGCGTATTCTACTCGGAGGGTGGAAAAGGCTAGCCGGACTACAGTACGTTGGAGCGTTTTGCTAATAGTCGATAAATCGTCACGAGGTATGTTATTCTTCCTATACTCTTGAGCATGAAGTATTTTAGCGGAATATATATATAGTACGGTAGACGTACGTGTGGCAATGTCTTTTGACTTAAGCCTGAATAATATATATATAGTATGGTAGACATACGTGTGCTAACTGAATATAATTGTACGGCAATGTCTTTTGACTTAAGCCTGAATAATAAGAATCTTGAAGTATTTTAACGGAATATATATATAGTACGGTAGACGTACGTGTGTTAACTGAATAATAATTACGGCAATGTCTTTTGACTTAAGCCTGAATAAAAAGAATCTGAAGTATTTCAAAAGAATTAAGAAACCTTTTTGAAAGAAGAGTAACACTTGGTTTTAAAAGCTTAAGAGTTATACTAGCTTTATGGGAAGTTAGGTATAACGGCTTAAGAGTGATAGAAAGAATGATTTATTGATTTAAGAAGTTAAGAGACTTGATCTTAAAAGATAAGAGACTTGACTTAATTGAATTTTGTTAAAAAGTGTGAAACCTCATTCGTGAGTAATGAGTACTTGGTTTTTAAAAGGAATAATGTTTTACTGATTTCGGAAATCAGAACAAGTATCGAACAAACCACAGCAGCGCTAATAAAGGGAAATGTTTTGACTAATAAAGTATTATTAAAACCAGTAGAAACTTCCATCTGCATAGAAGCTAAGATGAGACAAAATAATATTACATTTCCTAGATCATGGCTGCTGTAATAAGATTGTTATGAACAAGAATAACCTACTCACACATAAGGTATATGTTTCTCAAATTGTTTTAAAGGATTAAAACTATGAACTACGAAACCTTTCGAAAATGAGAAACTTGAGTAATTAAAATTAGGCAAACTTGAACGTTTGGAAAAGAATGTTGTTACTTGATTTTACAAAGAGAAGTGTTTCGATTTACTTCAAAAGATAATCACTCTAATTTTATATACTACGGGTATTGTGTGACTTTTGTGAAAGTAACGTGTCTTTTAAAGAGTTAATGTATGAAGTACTTTGGGGATAAAAACCCGAACTTGTTGACTTATAGTAGAAAGTACCTCGTGTGATTAACTTGATTGTGTTGGTTTGTGATAGCCTTGTAGTAATCCCGTTTGATTTAATAATTAAACATGTTAGGATGCTACGTGTGTTAGTGTCTTGTGATGTTTTTGTAAAGGGGTTTCCCTTGTTGTGCTTATGTTGTCTAACGGTAAGCCGTTATGCTAGTATTACATCACTCACCTCTGCGTGATTCCGGGGTTAAGCCGCCTCCGACGCGGTAGACTCGAGTGATGCAGGACCATGATTCGAGAATACCTCACGCGGTCTGGGGACTACGCGCGAGCTAGGAGAGTTTCGAGTTAGTGTGCGGCCTTTATGGTCACGCGCGTGCATGTGGCTACGCGATGCGAGTCGGGGCGACGCCGGGAGTAGCTACCTCGATGCGAGGAATACCTCACGCGGGCCATTGGGTGGCTTTACGCGAGTCAGCGGAAGTTCGAGACTAGACGCGCACATTAGATATCGCGGGAAGTGGCGGCCGATCATGGCGATGCAGACAGATCTCATGATCTGATTTATGACCTTGTTAGTGCCGTAGGTGTTAGTAGTCGGCTATGCCTTCGCATTTACCGTCAGACGGTTTTATTATGACAGGTGGGACACGTGTTCATGTGTGTTCCTTGTGCTTTTATATCATAGTCTGCCGTGATGGGAAGGTATTCCACGCATGATTGATGTTGTGGGCGTGAGACCCATAGTTTTATTTGAGTGATGACTTTGAGCGTGAGTCCACGACTTGACATGATCGCTATTTATTGTGAATCGTAGTTTGGTTATCATACATGTCTCCCGCTTTATATAGATCGCTATGATTTCATTTCTGATTTTCGATTCACATACTTGGTACTGTTATCGACCTCCTTCGGGCTGCGTCATGCCGCAGTAAGTACACCGCCGATCCTCGCTCATGTGGTCACGATTCGGCGTTGGAAGCTCCGTTTCTCGGAGGCTTATCGATGGTATAGTCCTGTAGTTGTAGGTACTTACATTCGTGGTATGGCGGGCCCCGTCCGCCATTGTTGTTACATCATTCTTAGAGGTCTGTAGTACTGTTGTGGGCAGGGTTTGTAAAAAGGGGATGTAACTGTTCAAGTTTATTTATATATATGTCGTAAGGCAAGTTTTCTCAGATTACTGTTTCTTACTTCATGTTATTTCATGTTATTTCATGTTATTGTTTTCTATTCCGCTGATTACTCTGATGTTGTATCACTAGGGTGCCCGGGGTAAGGCACCAGTCACGGGCCCGGATTCGGGTCGTGACACCTCATCCTCGTCACTAGAGTCATCGGAATCAACATCATCACCCTTAGTCAGGAATGAATACTTCTCCTTGTCATCTGAAGCCTTGACGAAAACCTTCTTCTTCGGGTTGCCCCAACTAAATATGGCTTTGATCCCTCTCCAGACCGTCACCAAGAGCTTGCTAGCTGACTTATTCTTTTTCTGCTCCTTCTCAAAGTCCTGACGAAGCTTATCATGCGCCTTGCCATAGAGCGGTAGGACTCCTCCAATGCACACAGAGACTTGGCAAACTTTTTGTTAGTCTAGGCTAACTTTGTCTGGGCCTACATGTGCTTGGCCACCTTCTTCTCCTGAGAGAGCATAACCGAACTACTAACATCATCAGAGCCCCTAGGGAACTGGTACACTAACTTCTGAATAGTTCGCAATTGTGAACCCATAGCACCCAAAGACCCCTCCTGCTTCAAAGAAGACTCTGATGCACTCGTATCAATCTTCCTCTTCTTAGACTTCACACCACTACCCGGTCTGGTAACTCTTAGATGATGGACATGTATGATAGGATCGACCATGTGATCAGTAGCGTCATCCAACACTTCAGCGTGCCCACAACTCAGTAATCATGGAAGGAAATATCATGTTGTCCTAGGCTAGATACTCCTGCAGCTCTCGTAAGATATGATAATCGACGTTCACCGGAACACCGCCTATCAAGAAAACAATCATCAACGCACGGTGGTGCATGCAGTCAGTCCTGTTGCCAAAGAGGGACACTCGAGAGTTAATGATGTACTATCATATGTTGGCCTCAGCCGTAAAATCAGCCGATATTACCCATTTCTTCTTATTAGCCCAAGCAACCTCCTTTCCCGGAGGACACACCTGGGCCACCAACCAGTCGTCAGAACATGTATCCTTGGCCTGCGTCAGCTCAAGAGAATGATTCTCTAAACCATAGAGTTCATTTATCTACTCAGCTCCAAATCTTACCCGCCTACCCCTAATCATCAGTTTTGGATTGTTGAAATCAGCCCATTTTAGGTTAGCATAAAATTCGCTGACCAACTGTTCATTTTCTTGGCATAGAGTGGGAGCAAAACAAATCCTTAATGCAAGCTCTTAAATTGTTCATGGGATAGAAGAATGACTATGGTGTTGCTAAATCTTTGAAAAATGGTTACTTCTGAAGTGATTTATCAAGATGAAAACTTTATGCATGAATGGGATGATACTAAGTGAATCTTTATTACGTAAAACTATAATTTGGAGATGAAATCACTAATAAAATTGTTGATTGAAGAAGTTAAGAGTCTTTCATGGAAAAAGAGCCATTTTCAAACAATTTATTAACTAAAGAGTATGGTGGGTGAATTTACCAGAGCGAATTAATTAGCCAAGTCAAAAGTGTGAATTAATTAGCTAAGTCAATTTAATTCATAAAGGAGTGAAAAAAAAATGTACCTCGTTGGTATTAAAGTGTCTCTGTTAGTAAAGGAGTGTATATTTAAAAGCCAAGTGTGAATTAATTAGCTAAGTCAATTTAATTCATTTATTTTTACAATTATTCTCATTGAGAACCAGTTGAGCTGTCTATGTGGACAATTTAATTCATTTATGAAAATATTCACGGTTCTCAGTTGAGCTGCTCATGCGGACAATTTAATTCATTTATGAAAGTATTCACGGTAGGTCTTTCCTAACACAAATAATAAACCTTAAATTAAACACATAACGCGGCAAGTAAATAAATGTTCACATGCGACATTAAATAAAGTTTCCACTATACTACAAATCTATGCTTCATACAATTTAATAATGCGAAATTAAATATAAACAATAATTCAGTGAAAAAATTTGAGTTCTTTCTGAGTGTCCTCTTCGAATGGATCTCTGACTACTTTTTACATTGGTAAAAGTGTTAAGTAAATAATAAATAATTCAAGTATTTTAAATACAAACTAAAAAGGAATAAAATATATGTATAAAATTATTTTTTGAGTTAGTGTAGGCCCGAAATGTGTATGACGTGGCACCAAGAAAGTAGAAACTAAGCATTGTTCTGGTTGTGAACACCGGTGGTCAACCGTATAGCCTTGCCGAAGAACTAAGTTGGTGCGTTCTCGTCTTTTCTTTTTCTTTGACTTTTGTCATCGCCTAAAATAGTTTATTTCTGTCTTTTCAATCGTGAAGGACTCAAAAATCAACAGATATATTTTCATTGGCCAATCAAATATAATATTTGTTCAAAATCAATTTAATAAATTTTGATATTTGTCTTATTTTTGTTGCATTCATACACTCATGGTTCTGATAATATTGAAAGTGGAGTGGTATGAAAATGTTGTGGGTCCAATGAGACCGGAAAGATAAAAATATTCTTATGAGATGGTTGGAAATATTGAGATGATAAAAATGATGGATATGGCTCGAAAATAAGTTTTGGGCTTTAGTCAGATTCATATGTTGAATTACGGCTGGCTAGGAGTTCTATATGAACGGCGCGGATCCACATGGGTCACGATTCATAGAATTTGAACGTGTGTATATCTGGTTGCTGGAAAAGTACCTTGCATTTGCATTGACATTCATACCATACATTCATACTCATTGATTTCTTGAGGAATCGTACGTGGTTAGACTAATTATCATTGCTTGGATTGATTATCGTGAATTGGATTGACTATATTTGAATTGGGTTAATTATCATGGCTTGGCGTGTTTGCTGTGAATTTGTGATATGAGGTGTCTAATGCTAAAATAGTATGTAATTAAGGATAAGTTACGTGAGTAAATGTTTTGGCTAGTGAATGATAATGTTACTTGGTAGAGCGTCTAGTAAATGAATGAGTTGAGGTGTTGTTGTTGTAAGTACCCTCTTATATGCTATACATGTCACGACCCAAATTTTATTTGTGTCGTGAGGGCACCTACCCTAACCCATATGCGAACCACTTGTTACGATCTGTTTTTGACCTTGCGATAAGAACATACCAATAACTTGATTATTTGTTTGAAAACAGAGTCGCCACCTTATTTTTGCAGAATTAGTAAACCATTTTGACAAATGTATTACGAAACCTTATTTTTGAAAATCAAAGAGAGGGTAAGGGTTCTGAAGATTATGAGGGAAGGTGCTAAGCACCTCAACAAATCCGCAAATGCAGTTATCAACTGATTTAAATATTTTTGTGGCTTAAAAATAATATAATTTATTTATAAAAAATGAAAATTAAAAATGAATGTTAAAATAAATATTGTTATAGATACGAAAGTACGTGTTAGCATAAAATAAAATAATGCTAGTATAAAAATAATGTTAGTATAAGTAATATCTATAGCATATAAAAAATGCATGTATATCAAGTGTCAAGTATATATATAAAATGTATAAAGGAGTGTAAAAAAGTGCACCTCGTTGGTATTAAAGTGTCTCTGTTAGTAAAAGGAGTGTAAAAAACTGCACCTCGTTGGTATTAAATTGTCTCTGTTAGTAAAAGGAGTGTAAAAAACTGCACCTCGTTGGTATTAAATTGTCTCTGTTAGTAAAAGGAGTGTATAAAAGCCACAAGTGTGAATTAATTAGCTAAGTCAATTTAATTCATTTAAAAAAGTATTCACGACCTAAGTCTTACCTAACAAAAATGATAAACAACACATGTGCGACATTAAATAAAATTTCTACTATACTACAATATGCTTCATACAATTTAATATAAACAACAATAGTGAAAAATCTTTTGAGTTCCTTCTGAGTGTCATCTTCAGACTTGTGTAAACTATTGGTAAAAGTGTTAGTAAATAATAAATATACCAAGTATTTTAAATACAAACTAAAAAAAGTATTTCTTTTGACTTTTGTCAACGCCTAAAATATTTTATTTCTGTCTTTTCAACCCTAAAAAATGACAGATATTTTTTTATTGGCCAATCAAATATAATATTTGTTCAAAAGGGGCAGAATTGTAAAATATCAGTCCGTAAAAAAAATAGTTCATCAACAGAGACGTTAACAGTATTTAATACAAATGCACACGCGGGAGTGGTTTTCCGGGCATAAACCAGTGAACAATGGTCGACGGAAGACCATCAGAACACCGGAAAGGCAACACAACGTCGAAGAACTTGTTAATTGCGCATGAAGCTCGCCGTGAATGGCGTTCTTCCAGCCAGATTTTAGAGGTGGGTCTCGTCGGGGTTGCTCCGGTTCGCCGGAGCAGTAAAGTGACGAAAGGAGCTGCTGCTCGTGAAAGTGGGAAAAGAGAGAGAGAAGAAGAATTGGGTTTTTCTTTAGGAGAGAAACAAAGCGAAAAATCTGAAAATTTGTGTTCCCCCAAATGTGAATGAGCAAAAACAAACCCCTCCCCTTTCTTTATAATACAAAATAACCCCATTTTTTGTCCAAAAAATAAAGAGTTTCCCCCTCTTGTCTTTTTAGGATCTATTTTAGTCCCTTAATCTTTAACCAATGGTCTCTCATCCTTTTATCCAAAATGTAAAGCTTCATTATCCAATTTAAAAAGTCTATTAGACTCTGACTTGATCAAGCTCTTACTCTGTGTTTTAGGATTAACTGCTCCTATTTTTCTTGCGCTAACTGACTATATTAAGTGTATGTTTGGATTGATTTTTGGGTACCCAAAATTGATTTTGGTATCTACTTTCGTGAAAATTAGAAAATTAATATGTTTGTCGTCAAAATTAATTTCGCTGAATCGATTAAGGCGAATTGATTCGATGACAATAATTTGCCATTTATTTCAATTTAAATTTTACTCTTTCTTTTATTACCCTATTTAATTTTCATCAACAACTCTATCCACTTTTATTACTCTCTTTAAATATCTAGAAATAATTAATAATAAAAAATTCAAATATACAACTTTCATTACCCTCTTTAAATATCTAAAAATAATTACTAAAAAAATCAAATATATTACTCATGTTTTGTTTTAATTAAAAAAATTAAGTATACTACTAAAGTTGACATTTGTTCATGTATAATTACAGTTTGGAACAATTGTTCAAATATACTCCTTCCGTAATTAATAGGAGTAATTCAATGCGGTTGGTGCACCAACATTTCCTCTACTCTTACATTTACACCTCATTCTTTTCTCTCACCAATCTGAAGCACAATTTACACATTTCCTCCTTCACTTTTTCTGCCCATGCGGACACATTTCCTCCTTCACTAGTTCATCTTCAAAATGTCTATATCTAAACTTTTTTTTTATCCTTCATAATGTGTTTATTGCAAAAATGTGATTGCTATATCCTTCGTAATGTGTTTTTTGCAAAAATGTGATTGATGTATCCTTCGTAATGACTTTTTTCTTTTATCCTTCATAATGTGTTTAATGTGTTTACGAGGCTTAAAGTGATATCTAATTTTCTAAGCACATGATTTATGATTCTAAAAGGTCTAAGGGTAATCTAATAAACACTAGTAGTTTTTTTTTACTAAGCTACGTGTTGGGTAAAATGATTTGTTGATATTAATTAAACCATAGAAATTTGCCACTGTTTACTAATTGCTGATGTAGTTATTTATTGCTCTTAAATAAATATGTATACCTTCATTTTTACTATGTGTTGTACCTTACTTTTAAAGAGGATAATATTATTTGTTGTACATAGTATTATGGTTCCACGGAAGAAAGTTTCAGCGGATACTCCTTCTAATAATGATGAAGTTAAAAAAAAAAGTTAGTTGGTTGGATGTTAAAGTCAATGAAAAATTCATTCAAGTACGTTTGGATCAAGTTGTCAAGGGTGAACGCATTGACACTACCTTTACTAAGAATGGGTGGAAAAATATTATTTCACAATTTAATGGATCAACCGGAAAAAATTATGACAAGACAAAATTGAAGAATAGGTATAACACCTTGAGAAAGGAATGACGAGTATGGTATGACTTATTTGGAAAAGTTACCGGAATTGGGTGGGATTATGAGAAGAATACATTTGATGCAACAAATGAGTGGTAGGAGAACAAACAATTGGTATGTGAAACACAAATATGTAGTTTAGTAATACTTAAATTTATATTTAGCGTGTTAATTAATGCAGAAAAATCCTCTATATGAAAGATTTAGAGAGAAGGGACTTCCATTTGCTCATGAACTAACCACACTTTTCAAGAGTGTGGTAGCTAACGGAGACTACGCTTGGGCACCTTCAAATGGCATATTGCTCAATGGGGATTGTGGTAATGATGTTGATGATGTGGAAGAGGGATCGGGTGATAGTGAAGATGTGAGTGTTGGAGTAACATGAGAATTTGGGGGTATTTATTTAAATACTTCACAAGGAGTTGCTAGCCAAAGTAGTGGACAAAGTAGAAAGAGAACTAGTGGTGTTGAAAAGAAAAAAAAGGCAACTCCCTCGTCAAAAATTGCTGAAGCTGTAAATATGATTGCGGAGACATGTAAGGCAGGAAATGATGCTATAACTAGTGCATCTATTGGTGAAGTGATGGCTGAGCTCCATAACATGGATGAAATTACAAATGATCTAGACTTGATGACAAAATGTTGTCAACTAATGATGTTCAAGCCAGATGTGAATGTTATTACCTTCCTGATTTTAGGCGTTCTAACGGGTTTGCAAATCATAATGAAGTATTCAATTATTACCACTTAAGTTTAAGGTCCACAATAGAAAGAACTTTTGGGGTATGAAAGAACAGATTTATAATTTTACGTCGCATGCCCAAGTTCAATTTTGAAACACAGGTTCAAATAGTCGTCGCAACAATGGCTATACACAACTTTATCAGAAGGAATGTAGAAAGGGATATTGATTTTGATCTTTATGAAGATGAAAGCACAATCATTCACCATGATGATTATCATAGATCATCTAACTTGGATCAATCACAAGTTTTAAATGTAGCTTCTTCATCAGAGATGGATCACGTTCGAGACTTAGTCCGCAATCAAATTATAGAGTACATGCAAAATTAGTATTGTAATAATATTTAAATATTATTTGCACTTTAAATTAGTATTGTAATAATATTTAAATACTATTTGCACTTTAAATTAGTATTGTAATAATATTCTACTAATATTTAAGTACTATATTGCACTTTAAATTCTATTATCTATTTGTAATTTGTATTTACATACTTCCATCTATTTATATGTATATTTTTATTCATATATATGTCCATTTTGGTAATTCTACATTCAAAGACAATTTTGATCAAAGTTATCCAAACATAAATCAATTATAAGAATTACTTTTACATTGTTGCATCCAAACATAAATCACTTCTGCCAGAATCAATTCTGCCAGAAGCTAATCCAAACACACCTTAAAAATATAACTAATATATATAAATGTAGGCATTAATATTTAATTTAAATTATAAATAAAATGTATTTACTTATAAAATTAACGAACCATTATTAACTGCATAAAAATATGAAGTATTATGTTGTACGTGTGCATGTGAATAACAATTCGTGAAAATGATTAAAAATGACAATATGTTGACAAAGTTCCTAAAATAAAGATAATTATCAATAAATTGCCGAAAAATGCAAAAATATGTAAAAAGTGTTATTTTGTATTTTTTAACGATCAGGGCTCCCTGATGCATTATTTTCATCAAGAACGACAAGTCAAAATTGGGTGTCAACACCACTAACATTCAAGAACAGAATTAAGTAAATGTAATTGCGGAAGAAGTAAAGGAAAGTACATAATATAACAATAATCCTTTAAACGTCTGCATCGTTTAACCAATTACAATACCTACTACCCAAAATCTGGTGTCATTCCTACAATAACTCTACGATACAAAGTAAGAAAATAAATAACAACTGTGCATGAATGAATAGGGGCGACCTGACTGGATGAAGGTCAAGGCTACGAGGATGGATGGTCTGCCTTAACCTTCACGTGCTACAAGTGCAACATGAATAGACCAAATACATGCATCCACGTAAAAAATGCAGCAAACGTAGCATGAATACATAACGTATCCCCGTATGTGTCACGACCCGAACCCGGGCCCGTGACTGGTGCCTTACCCGGGCACCCGAGTAGACATACATCAGAGTAACCAGCAGAATATAAAACAAGACATGAAACAATATGAAGTGAGAAACAGTTTATCTGAGAAAAGTTGTCTTTCGGCATGTATATATAAAAACTTGAACAATTACATCCCTTTTACAACTCTGCCACAAAGATTCTATGCACTTCTAAGAATGTTATAACAACAATGACGGGACAGGGCCCCGCCATACCCATGAATGTAAGTACATACAACGACAGGGGACTATACCAAAGATAAGCCTCCGGAGACACTGAGCTTCCCAAAACGCTGAACTGAGACCCTATGAGCGAGGATCAATAGCTGGTGTACCTCTACCTGCGGCATGAACGCACTTCAAGCGAGGTCGATCTGCGATACCAAGTATGTGAAATCAGAAGTACGTTGAATGAAATCATATCATTTTAAAACCAATTTTACAAATATATGCGAAAACAACTAATGTAACGCACATAGTGCCAACATAACCAAAAGCAAAATAGATATAACATAATCGGTCTTTTCTAGGCGCTAATGATCGAAGCAAGGCGATCGCCCATAGTATCATTATGCGAGCCTAATCCTGGAACTCCCGCAGTCCGCATAGGTCACACACAGACCCGCATGAGGTATTCTTCGCATCGGGGGTAGCTAACCCGCGGTATCCTCCTGGACTCGCGATCGCATAGTCACATAGACCGCGTAGTCACATTGCATCGCATGAGGCATTCCTCGCGTCGGGATAATACACCCGACCGATCAATCACGGAACTCCGCGACTCGCATAGTCACACAGACCGCGTAGCCGTATAGACCGCATCAAGGGTGGCAAGTCCTCGGTATAACAAGTCGGGAGTATGTGATATAATAACAAGATCTGCGGGCTTAACGTTTAACAACGTAAGCACAACAAGAATAACCCCCTTACACAACATCACAAGACACTAACACGCGTAGCATCATAACATGTTTACTTATCAAACCAACAAGAAAGTATTACAAGGCTACCACAAACCAACATAGTCAAGTTATTCACACAAGGTACTTTCTATTTTATGTCAACAAGTTCGGATTTTTATCCCCAAAGTACTTCATACATAAACTCTTTAAAAAGATCCGTTTCTTTCACAAAAGGCACACGGTACCCGCAGTATCAAAAGTAGAGTGACTATCTTTTTAAGTAAACCCAAACAACTTCCCTACCTTCTTTTTGGACCAACTTAAGACAAAAGCATGCCTTCCTTTTTAAACGAAAACACTTCAAATTTTCAAGTCTTTGTCTTTTATAAAACAAGTCCTTACTTTGAAATTTTAAGAAAATCAAAACTTGTTTATTAATGATCTTATTAAAGCAGCCATGATCTAGGAAATGTAATACAATTTTGTCTTATCTTAGCTTCTATGCAGATTGAGGTTTCTACTGGTTTTAATAATACTTAATTAGTCAATACATTTTCCTTTATTAGCGCTGCAGTGGTTTGTTCGATACTTATTCTCATTTCCGAAATCAATACAAGGCTTTCATAAACAATTAAGTAAACCGTTCCTTTTATTTCTCTTAAGTCGTTATACCTAACTTCCCATAAAGCTAGTATAACTCTTAAGCTTTTAAAACCAAGTGTTACTCTTCTTTCAAAAACGATTCATAATTCTTTTGAAATACTTCAAGATTCTTATTATTTAAAAGCTCAAGTCAAAAGACATCGAAGTAAAACCACGTTCAGTTAACACACGTACGTCTACCGTACTATATATATATTCTTTTAAAATATCATGCTCAAGAGGATAGGAAGAATCACATACCTCCTCGGCGAAATCCACCTGCCAAGTCGAATATGTCGCGCGCAGAGTATCAACCTATAATAGTCAAATACGTCTATCAACGTCTAGACTACTCTGTAGAATATTCTAAGCAGAAGGTTCTTAATTCTACGGAAAATTGGGCAGCACTTCCCTACCCGTCAACTACTCAAGTCTACTGTAAATACAGTCCTATGTAAGTACAGTTCAATTCTCTTCTTTAATATTCTTCTATATTTTATACTCGTTTCTATACTACTACAGTATGTAATTTCCAATTACAATAGAAGGACAAAATATTTACCTCGGTAAGCCCAAAATTATCCAAGATATATGTCGATCCTGAGCAAGGTTTAGCTCCTATTCTGCACGCTCCGATAGCTCCAAGAAACCCTTAGAAGTTTCCAACAACTTCTACTAATACTTCAACCAACTATGAAGATTTTCCTTAGGGTTTCGTTTTGTGACTAATGGATATAAGGTAGTATTTCTGGGCTTTTAGTGTAGAGGTAACTTAGGAATACTACAAGGTAATTGGCTAAGGTATTTTGGCATAGTAACAATACTTGGAGAATATTTTTCTACTGAGGGGAACTTTCGGACGAACTACTAGGAAGGGGGAGGAACTTTCGGACGAACTACTAGGAAAGAGGGGGGGGGGGGAAAGGAGTTGGACGAGAACTTAGCACTAAGGGGGAAGGATTTTTGGAGACTTGGAAGTTGTGTTTGTGGATGAAGAAGTCTTGCACAAGAGGGGGGTATTTATAGAACCACCAAGGGCCAAGATGAAAACAAATGGAGGGTGAAGATTTGGATAACTTGTTCAAGTGAAGTCCTCCACCAAGTGTCCACCACAACCTTGGGACATATGTCCACCACAACATTGGGACATATGTCCCCCACAACAATGAGCCATGTGGCCTTCCACTAGCTCAAGAAAAACGCCCAAGGCAAGCCCCCCAATGCCCACAAAATCGTCCCTTCACCTACTCCCACTCACCAAAAGAAAATATCTTGCAAGACTTTGACCACTTGACCTTGTCCACTTGGCCAATATTTCGTCCAACCCATGCCAACTAATGGTGACACATGTCGCCCTCCTATTGGTCCAAAATATTTCGTCTCTCGGAAAAATCCGTAATCGGTTAAAATATTAAAAACGTAGAATTTCCTTCACAAGGTTCGGAATCTTTTCCGTTGAAAGTTCACAATTCCATCCTTAACCTAATTAGGGTTTGTACAAATGTACGTACGTCCTCACATACATACTTTGGAAATACGGGGTATAACAGTATGCATCATAGGCCGACAACAACGGAACCTACGTAACAGATATGAACATCAAGTTGACTCTCAGATAGGTCTTAGTGTTAACCCTCAGATAAGTCTTATACTAAGCAGTTCAAGTCGTTACATAAGTCACATTGTTCAAAATAAGGTTCATGAATCATATAAATAACCTAGTCACACAAGGGTCAATCACAGTCAAGTACACTTCAATTCATGTAGCACACATAATTTTAGTATCTACACCCACTGGTCTGACACTCTGCCCAAGTTATATTCATACTTGGTCCCACTTACCCGACTTAACACATTCAATAAGCAAATTGACACTTAGTACACAACATTATCTTAAGAATGCTTCCGAGAGTTTTATACTTAGAATGATCGTAATAACCATCTCAGCTCTTTTCTTAACTTTAGCATTTAGACTTAATTATGACTCTATGCGTTTATGACATGACACACCTTAGTTCATTAATGTCCTCGTTAGTATACCAAGTAGGAGTCTATGCCTCACACCATTTGATTAAGGGGGAAAGTCTGCATACACTTAGCATACAAGTCAATAACTACCACAATAACACCTCAACGAGATCTTTTCTAGACAATTTACTAAATAACACTATAACCCCCCCCCCCCCCCAACAAACACACAGACATACATAGTTCCCTAAATCTAGATGATAATTCTACGAGTAGGCATTTCTGACCATAACAACAGTTTGACATCAAATACTTAGACTCATAAGTTGCAAACCACATGACCAGAACAAGTCTAATCATGGCAACCAATCCAATATGATCAATCTAATCATCCAAGTTCAGTTAATCAGAAGAATCACCCAAGTTTCAATCTCTATCAAGATTTAACTTTTATCTATACACAAGTTTACCATTAAAGGTTCAATCTTTTAGTTCTTATGCTAAGGAACACATAAGGATCTCATTTCTATATCGTTCCTAACAATCCAAGTCATAAAGATCCCATCTTTATTAGTATTTTTAGCAATCAATGTCATAAAGATCCCATCTTTATTAGTATTATTAGCAATCAATGTCATAAAGATCCAATCTTTATATCATTATCATACCGTCTCAAATTTCAGTCTTACATCAGGAATAAGTTACAAGGTGCCATTATTTCTTTCCTTAAAAGTCACATGATCATAAAGTCTATATCTTTACATCACCGAGTACATATAGCAATAATTACACGTCTAGAAGTATGAATGCAATGCAATGCAGATGATATGTATGTAATGCAATAATCATATATCCCGGTATACACATGTTCATGCAGTAGATGTCACGTGACCCATAGGGGAATCATGAGGTCGATATACCCATCTGATCTCATCGGATCCTAGCTCTATGACTGTAGTATCATAATTACATGGAATTTACCATCGGATCCCAACTCTGTGGCTGTAGTATCATCACCAATCATCATTCTTTTACCATGTACCATATCCAGTAACCGGGTTTCAAGCCTCTTTCATCAGTATATCAATAGTTAAAATGTCAACAATAATGTGTATGAATTATATAGCTATGTGTACACCATGAAAAAACATAATCAATACAATCAGTATTATCAAATTCTTTTCAAGTATTTAGATGAGATGTAAAGTGATGAATGCATGTCAATACAAGTCACAAAAAGTTATGAAACATACAGAATGAATATCACAGGCTTACAAAAGCTCCACAATATGTAATTTTATGTACATCAGTTTATCATATTGAAAGCAATGTGATGACTAAACACACAATATCAACAATGGCTACAAGCCCACATAATGATGACAAGCCCAAATAACAGTAGTATAAATCAACTCAAGGCTGATTCTCCAAATCACACATCAACATAATTCAACACTAGTACTCACTCAAGCATTCATCACAACCACTAAGGTGGAACAACCAAACACGCACAATGCCTCTCAATGTTTATAACTACTATGTACTTCTATCAGAGTCTAAAAAAGTTTAACTATAGTCTACCTCAATATCGAGAAGGTGCTAGGAACTATCCAACACGAGCTTTCCTTTTTCGAAAAGCTTCCGAATGATCGAAGTCTATTCGATAATTTATTCTATGTTAGAAACTGGGACTAACGATACCCATATTGCAACAATATGATTTGAATTAAAAAGTACCCTTTAAAAGTGAAACTTTAGCCCACAAGGGTAAATTTGGAAATTCAAGCAAAAAAATCAGTTATCCAACACTTAGGAGGTCCAATACCATCCCCAAACCACTAATTAACCTTAATTTATCATTAATTGTGACATTACTAGAAAATCGCCAATTTAGAAAAAAACCTAACATTTTCATAATTAAATTCCTTGAATTTGAGAGAGATTCAACTTAGCAACCAGTTACCTCAATTGTTCCATGACTAGATTTAACAATATTTTTCAACAAAACTCATAAAATCGACACTAGGGTTCATAACCCACTTTCCCCCCAACTAACCAATATTAGCATAGATTACAATCCTAAGTCATAATAAAATCACAATGAGAGAAATAGAATTTTTTTCAAGGAAGGATTCCTTCCAAAGCTCTGAAAAATTCTCACACAACCACTCTCTAGGTTTAGAATTGGTGAATTGAAAGAATGGTTTGAAGTCGAAAAATATAAGACTTTTTTGTCCAGTGATTCTCGCATCCGTAGTCACCTTATCTGTAAATGCGGGCTCGCCTTCGCGAAGTCATTTGACACCTCACTTTCTCGTGTCTGCATGCCAAGTCCCGCATAGGCGGACCCACAGAAGCGGAACACTAAAAACCAGTAAAAAATTTAATTTTTCACCAAGTTCAACTTGAAACTTGAAACCTGAAACTCATCTGAGAGATCTTGGATATATACCAAACATGAAACTAGACTATAATCGATGCTACCAACTCGCTCGCACACTCAGATTCCTTACGATCGAGCTAAGACATATATTTCTTCAAAATCACCTGAAATATCTAAATTTTCCAATTTACAAATAGTGGCACACAATACATCCGAACATCTCGGGAAGCAAACCAAGGACTCGATTAAGTCTTAAATGATGCTCTGGACCTACCAAAAATGACAAAAATAAGAAACAAGCTGATATGCTCAAAGTCTACTATCGATCAACGATTTTTCACTTATTTAACTTAAAAGCATCTAAATTCCTCAAGATCAACCATGACTCATCTGATTACCTCGAAAACCGCTCCACACATCCTCGTAAGTCAAACACACTCTAACGATGCTAGGAAAATGGGTCAACAAGGATTAAAAGGGTAAAATGCCTAAATGACCAAATGGGTCGTTACAATACATATGTTAAAACCTAACATAAATAGAAGATTCACGATGTAGTTTCTTACTTGGATATAATGAGAAAGTATAATGAACTTGCACGTGCCTATACTTTTAAGTGTATAATTAGGAACCAAGTCTATGAGTTTGAGATATTATTAAGTCAATATCGTTGTGGTAAGTCAATTTATTATTTTGTAAAAAAGGATCTTCTTGTGATTGTGTATTCTAAGTGTGAAACTGTCTTGGTTAGTTGGCATCTAAAATACATGAAGTCAAAAATGAATATGACTTAGGCACTTATTAATGACTAGTAAAATTGCTTTTATGATTCTTATTTGCTCCCTCGAATTGGACCGCTCTTAACTATGGAGTTAATCCTTATGTGGTTGATTTACGGATGAGGAATTAGCATACTGACTCGCTTTCATCCTTCCCGTTCATAGAGCAAGGGAAACTCTTTTTAGTAAGTGTTAGTGTTCCAATAACCAATACAAGGGCTACTTCATTAGTTCATAATTTATAACTAACTCGAATATTTTTTGCTTTTTTTGACTCAATTTCAGAAAAAATAAAATAATAAATAAAGAGCTCAATATCTCAATTTCAATTCAAACATGGGTTTGATTCACACTCCATGTTCTGAGAAAGATTTATCATCCGAAAAGAAGAAAAACAGACTCTTTGTCTAAAGAAATGCGTTGAGAAATGAGGCTATAATAATACCTTAATGAATTGAAGCGGATAAGGCTCAACATTTCTCAATTTGAATCGAAAGTTAGCCCGGGCAGGGGGCAGTCACTACGCTTCTCTTGAATGAATAAAACTAGCAACAGAGAGAGGAAAGTACATTCGGGACAAGAGAAAGAAGCAGGAATGGTACCAATGGAGCGGATTCCTATTATTTTTTTCCAACTGTGATTAGTGAAACCCGAAAGGTCAAGGCACAAAATCGATAATCAAAGGGAGTGGGAAAGTTGCAGTAATTCTTTGGAAAAGCCCGGTTCTCTTTGTCTTTGAGCTTTCATTCCTCTAAAAAAGTCAAGGAGAAGCTTACATTCTAGAAGCGGTAGTTTCCCACCTCCCTCGGGGTGAGAAGTTCTAAATGAAAGGAATGAGATAGGCCGCTTACACATGCTTCAAATATTCTTTTGCTGATTCAATAGAAAGCAGTCTGGAAATTCTCGATCTTTTGAAAGTCAGCTTCAAAAGTAATATCTTAAATAAGCATTTTCGAGGCTAGCTCCTGCTTCATCCCCACATCTCACCAAAACCCAAAAATGAATAAAAATGAAAATATAGGGGATTCTTAATAGGGTAGTCTAGCTCCTGCTTCATCCCCACATCTCACCAAAACCCAAAAATGAATAAAAATGAAAATATAGGGGATTCTTAATAGGGTTGTTTTTTTATTAGGTGACATTTTTACCGAAATGAATAGACTCAAAAGCTCATAGTTCAATTGGACATGTAGGTTATATTCGTACTGGTTTCTCATGTGGAACCATATAAGGAATTCAATCACTACTAATTGAGGTATCTTTATTTATGCATCAGAGGCGCGAAAAGCCACTCGCCTTTACTATAAGGAAGGAGAGGACCTGAGAAGCCAAAGAGGAAGGAATTAGAAAGAAGTAATGCCAAATTTGAAACATTCCAATTGGTTTCCGGAATTATTAGGGCTTTCGGGGCTGTTCTAGCTCTTTCTTGTCTACATTTTCTAGTCGAACTGAACTTCTTGATTCTAAGGTGGGTGATAAGCAATTGTATCTGTATCTAGCCTACAATCTCTTCTCACGGAAGACTTTCCATCTCGTCTCTGAAAGTTTTGCAATATAAGTGACCGCCCCAAAAAACCAAACATTGAATTAGGTAGGACACTTGTCCTATTTCATAGATAGAAAAAGAACTAGTAAGTCCGCCTTTTTCTTTATATTTCACTATTTCGGAAATCGAATCATCATGCACTTTAGGCCCTTCTGAACTCCATGAGGCGGTCTTTTTATGATTACATCGGTAATAATCCAGAAAAAAGTGGATTGTTCATATCGGACTCTCCGTATAACTATATAGAAGAAAGAAGAACATGTACTAATAGTTCTTTAATCAAAACTGCTATGCAACCTTCTCTAACCAGGATCGCTCCCACACCTGTAGCGTTCGTGATCGGCCTCTCAACTGTGTATCGATCGAAAGGCAGGGCGACACATCCCCCAATCAAGGGAGTGGTTACGACTTTTTTCGAGAATGATGTATTCTCTTTGGTATAGCCTTTCTAGTATATCCTATTCCCAGGAAAGCTAACTCAATAGGAATTCTCTGTCACGCCGATGCTATTGAATCCGCTGCTGTTGGTCTTACCATTGGCATTTCTAACCAAATTTGCGTATATCATATCATTTATAATCGCTAGCGACGGTCCCAATGCCAAAATGGCATCGCCATAAAGAAAAGGGCTTTAAAATCGCCCACCCTGCACCCACCCCTCAATTGCTCTCATGTGGATCTATGTGGGAATGATTTGAAAAATCCAAAATAAAAAATAGTGGTATTTGCTAGCAACAACATAATGGAGGCAGTCACTCAATATAGATTGATCCGAAATCATGCCTTATCTCATTGGTTGGGCTGGTTGAAAGGCTGATCTTGAGTTCATTCCACGATGTTCTATCGTTGGATAAGGATTGATGCAGTTGTCCTTCATTGCACTACTTACTTTCACTAGTGAGCTTCGGAGGTGAAACGACAAAGTCACTTATGCTTTCGCTCATCTATCTTATCCACTGAACTAACTAGAAGTTCTCGCTTTGGGTCGAAGCACTAAAAGAAAAGGATCGGGAAACGCGACGGCATAGGAACCACAAGACCCCCTACTAGTAAAGGGAAAATGTAAGTGCGCTTTGCTATTTCTCAGTACATGAGGAATGAAAAGCGGAAAGAGTTTTTTCGTAAAAAGAAAATAATAGAGTTCTTTGGACTCTCCCAAGAGCTTATGAGTGCACAATGATATGCCAACAGCTGATTTCATAGTTGTGGAAGCAGAGCAACCTTCATTCAAACCTGAACCCGAAAGAGCCTATTCGAGAACAGTAACAAGAGTCATTAATGGAGGATTCACTCTCAAATCATCCTTCTCTTCTTTCAAAGCCAAATCATCGTCCGCATCTAATAAATCTCCAATCGTCCGGTATCCCTTTTCTCCCATGACAAGATCTTAGCATTATTGAAGTCCTATTCAGAGGGGACTACCCTCAAATAAAGTTCCCATTCGTTGGGCACTAACTAAATTGCACGTATGGATCGCCTTTATTAGGGTTAGGGTAGTGGTCAAGCTCTTAAAGGGGAAGCACATAACTAATATGGTTCAAGCTTATACGATGCATGTTATTCCCCCGAAGCCCCTATCGCCTGCCTGGAACTCCTTACTCCACTCACTAGAGGCCTAAAATAAAGCCTTTTTTTTAAACTTGGGGATTTCCTGCTTGACTGCGTCGACTCTATGCCTTCTCGGCTTGGTGACTCTAACCCGGAGACTTTTATTGCTAATGAGACCTCAGGGGACATATTCTCGTAAGTGAGAGTCGAGATCACCTCTAGGGCTTAGATTCGATCAAAGCGGACAACTCAAACCGAATTTCCGTAACTATCCTACAGGCTCTTGTTGGTGCATAAATCGACTTTCTTTCAATTTTCTTTTATTTAGATAAATAATTCATTTTCTTTTATTTAGATAAATAATTCAAACTTATTGGTCGGAAAGAAGCTGAAAGTTGCTCGAACGACCTCTAATTTTTATGTCAAGCGTTCAAGTCTAGTTTATTGGGATTTACTTCTAAAGACATGAAAGACGGAGGTGGAAGGCGGGACTCTCTCACAAGGAAGAAAGTTTTGTTCTGGGTTATGCTGCTTTTCTTCCTTTCCCTTGGAAGTGGAGGTCGGGATCTGAGTTCAGCCGTAGGTGTACAAGTGTGCTTACATATGGTCTTTGTAGTGGATGGGCTCTCGACGAACTGGCCGAAGATCAAGGGTAAGCCCAAGAAGAGTTGCTCCTCACAGGAAAAGAAAGAGACGTCCTTTAACGGGCCTAGAAAGTGGCAACTATGGAAATTTCTTCTGGTTCGCTACTATCTTTTCCTACAGCTCACGACTGACCTTGAATTGGCAAAAAGGCTTTCTATTTGAACGGAATTCCACAATTGCATAAACTTCGGTCTTGATATATTATATTTTTGGTTAATTGGGTAGGTTTCGATAGCAGCAGAACCTTTGTTGTGGTCCATCCATGAAACAAGCAAAGATCTAAGGCTTTCTTTGCTCTGCCTCTGGGCCCGAGGGCGCTGCCGTCGATGTTCAGGCTTGTTGCTTAAAGTAAAATCATTTCAAGGAACTTCCATCAACTTGCATGTGTTAAGCATAACACTACATTTGTTTACAAATTGACTTTGAGGCTAAAAAACCATTACAAAGTGGAAGATGTCTCTCCCTCGAATACATAGGGTAGGATTACTGCATTTCTTATATTTGACTCTTTTATTTGATAATATAGGGAGTTGGGGCAGGTTGAAGTGTTGCATGACGGAGTGATCTTTCCCTCTTATGAAAGTTGGTATCTCACTTTCGAAAGAGAGACTTGACGTGGCGGTGTACACCTAGCTCCATAGCTGGGCTAGTCACTGGTTAGAGGGCGACCGACCTACCGGACCGGAGACAGCCGAGAATGTTATGTTAAAAGGACCAAGGAGGATCCTATCCTAAAGGAGAATGAGGAGGAGTTTCCTCCCTCTTCCTATCGGAAAACGTTTTGCTTCGACCTGACCTTAAGGTGGATGGGAACAGGGATTAGTGGATCAAGCAAGTTGATGGAATCCAGTCTCCATTGAATCAAGTCATCCATCTATAGCTGAACGTGGCACGTATGGACTAATAGAAAGATGGATCTTCTATTCTGCCAGGAGTTTCGCATTTAATAGTGATATTTTAACAACAAATCCAATAAATCTAAGTGTAGTGCTTGGTGTATTGATTTGTTTTGGAAAGGGAGTGTGTGCGAGTTGTTTATTTCAAGAATAGGCTGGACCAACCAGATGTACCCTTTTCCGTTACATTATAAGTAGGAAAGAGAGGCGCGGAAGCCACTTGACTTTATATTTTAGAGTAGAAGGAGTTTTAGCCACTCTCCTGCTAAGGAGAGGCGTGGAATCCACTTGCTTGACTATAAAGTTGGAGAGTTCCCGTGGAAGATTAAGTTGGTGAGCCGTGTGATGGGAAACCTTCCCGCACGGTTCAGAGAGCATTGAATTAGAATGAGACGTTTACCAACGACCGCACGAAATCTCCATAGCCAATTTTCCATTTTTGATAGAAGGTGCTGTCTTTGGTACTACTATTATTTTACACGATCCAGGAATTTCTATAACTGGCACGACTGCCTTCCAGTAGACAGTGGAGGGATTAATTCTTCTTAAGGTATTCTCATTGCTTTGCAACTGGATATTTTCTTCATTCAAGAAAAATTTCTCGGCTAAAGAGATAAGGAGAGAAAGAATGTTTCCAAGAATACAAATAACCTCTGTTTTTTTTCCAGATTTGGCGAGCATCTGGAATAACTAGTGAGTTACAACTATATTGTACAACAATTGGGGTGTTGGTCTTTGCAGCGTTAATGCTTTTTGCTGGTTGGTTTCATTACCATAAAGTGGCGCCAAAATTGGCTTGGTTTCAAGATGTAGAATCTATACTGAATCACCATTTGGCAGGGTTACTAGGGGTTGAGAATTGGGGTTCGCGCCCTACCCCGTCGGCCTAAGCCTCGCTATGAGAACTAACGCTTTCTAACTCTCTATGAGGAGTGAAAGCCACTTGCTTGACTATAACGTTGGGGAGGAGCGGAGCCACTTTCCTGCTAAGGAAAGTAGCTGAAAGAACTCTCTTGACTATAAGGAAAGAGAGGCGCTCCAGCCACTTGACTTTATTCTAAAAGGAAAAGAGTGAAAAGATAAAGCTAAAAGCAATCTCTGGTACAACTATTGATATTGACCCGTCTCTACGGGAGGTGGGTGGGGATCAAGAGAATAAAGGCCGAGACATCAGAGCAGTTGTAGAATAGAGATTGCAATTCCTTTTTTTATGAAAGGGGTGGCATGTGAAACCAACAATCCCATATTATGGAATAAGAGCAGTGGCACTTGCGGAAATAGGTTTCTGATTTAAATTATTTACTATTGTATATGATTGTCACGACCCGTTCCGGGGCCCGTGACTGGTGCCTTACCCGGGCACCCAAGTAGTCATACATCAGAGAAATCAGCGGAAAATAAAACAACCACAATATGAAACAGTATAAATAAGACACAGTTTCTGGGAAAAAGTTGTCTTTCGGCATATATGTATATAAGTACCCCAAAATGAACAGTTACATCCCAACCTTACAACAGGTCTACAGACCTCTAAGAGTTTAAAACAACAATGGCGGGACAGGGCCCCGCCATACCCCTGAATACAAATATCTACAACGACAGGGGACCATACCAAAATGCTAAGCTTCCGGAGAAACGGAGCTTTCCCAACGTCAAAAGTGATCCTAAGAACGGATCAGCGGTAGGAGTACCTTTACTGCGGCATGACGCGGCCGAAGGAGGTCGATCTAACAGTACCAAGTATGTGAAATCGAAAATCGTAAATGAAATCATAGTAGTCTATATAAAGCGGGAGACATGTATGATAAGCCAAAACTACGATTCACAATAAATAGCGATCGTGTCAAGTCGTGGACTCACGCCTCAAAGTCATCATAAAACCGTGCGGGGTAAGTACGAAGGCATAGCCACTACTAAAAACCCCAAGATAACAAGGTCGTAAATCAGACATGAGATCTGTCTGCATCATACATGATCAAAGCCGCCACTTGCCCGCGAAGATCTAATGTGCGCGTCAGCCTCGAACTTTCCGTAGCTCGCACGGGCCACTCGATGGCCCGCATGAGGTATTCCGCATCGAGGGTAGCTACTCCCCAGCCGCCTCGACTCGCCGTCCGCGTAGCCACAAAGACCGCATGACCACAAGGGCCGATACTAACACGGAACTCCGTAGCTCGCATAGGCCATACTGCACTGCATAAGGTATTCTCGAATCATAGGTCACTAGACCCGCTGAGTCTACCCGCGACGGAGCGACTTAACCCGGAATCACGAGTGATATAATATCAACATGCGGTTTATCGTTAAACAACCTAAGCACAATAAGGGAAAACCCCTCTACACAAACATCACAAGATACTAACTCACGTAGCATCCTAACATGTTTACTTATCAAGTCAACAAGAAAGTATTACAAGACTATCACAATTCAATACAATCAAGTTATTCACACAAGGTACTTTCTACATTATGCTAACAAGTTCGGGTTTTTAGCCCCAAGGTACTTAATGTATTACTCTTTTAAAAGATCCGTTTCTTTCACAAAAGTCACACAATACCCGTAGTATAAAAATAGAGTGATTATCTTTTGAAGTAAATCAACACATTTCTCTTTGTAAAATCAAGTAACAACATTCTTTTCCCAACACTTAAGTTTGCCTAATTTCAATTACTCAAGTTTCTCACTTTCGAAAGGTTTCGTAGTTCATAGCTTTAATCCTTTAAAACAATTTGAGAAACATATACCCTAAGTGTGAGTAGGTTATTATTATTCGTAACAATCTTATTACAAATGACCATGATCTAGTAAATGTAATATCATTTTGTCTCATCTTAGCTCCTATGCAGATGTAAGTTTCTACTGGTTTTAATAATACTTATTAGTCACAATATTTCCCTTTATTAGCGCTGCTGTGGTTTGTTCGACATTTATTCTGATCGGTAAAACATCATTCCTTTTGAAAACCAAAAATACTATTTACTCACGAATGAGGTTTCACACTTTTTAACAAAATTCATATTAGTATAATAAGTCAAGTCTCTTATTTCCTTAAATCAATAAATCGTTCTTTTTATCACTCTTAAGCCGTTATACCTAACTTCCCATAAAGCTAGTATAACTCTTAAGCTTTTAAAACCAAGTGTTACTCTTCTTTCAAAAAAGGTTTCTTAATTCTTTTGAACTACTTCAGATTCTTTTTATTCAGCTTAAGTCAAGACATTGCGTAATTATTATTCGTGCTTAAGTCCAAGACATTGCGTAATTATTATTCGGGCTTAAGTCCAAGACATTGCCGTAATTATTATTCAGTTAACACACGTACGTCTACCGTACTATATACATATTCTTTAAAATATCATGCTCAAGAGGATAGGAAGAATCACATACCTTCTCGGCGAAAACCACCTGCCAAGTTGAATATGTCGCGCAGAGTATCGACCTATATCACCAAATCGCCTATCAACGCGTCTCAGATCAGATAAAGCTCTAAACAGAGGGTTCGCTATTCTATGGACATTTGGGCAGACTTCCACTGCCGTGAGCTACTCAAGTTCATCAGAAAACAATTCATGTAAGTGATTCTATTATTCATCTTTTAAACCCTTCTACTGTGATATCAGTTCAATTTTATTCTTTAATATCCTTCTAAGTATTTATACTTATTCCTATACTTCTACAGTATGTATATTCTAATTACAAAAGGAGGATAAGGTTATTTACCTCGGTAAGCCCAATAATATCCTAGATAAAAGTCGCGCCTGAGCAAGGTTTAGCTCCTAAGTTGTGCGCTCCGGTAGCTCCAAGAAAACCTTAGAAGTTCTTCACAACTTCTACTAAGGACTAAGGGATTTGGGCTAGGGTAATTTGGGCATTATAACAATACTAGAAGGCAACTTTTCTACCGGAGAGGGGTAGTGTTTGGCTAGGCTAGCTTAGAGGGGGCTCTCGGCCAAGCCACTAAGGCTAGAGGGGAAGGTTGGACGAAACACAACTGACAAGGAGGGAGGATTTTCAAGACTTGGAAAGTGCAATGTGGATGAAGAACTCGTCATCTAAAGGGGGCTATTTATAGGTCAAGGGATGGCCAACCAATGACCAAGATTATGCCAAGTGCAAGGCAAGTGTAGGGTGAGGATTTAGGCAAGTGTCCTTGGCCAACTTGCACACAAAATATCCTACCAACTCCAAGACAAAATAAGCCAACCCAATCGGCCTATCACGCGCTGGCATCCATCAATGAGAGGTTGATGTTGTCGCCTCTCGTTGGTCCAACGTGTTGCGCCTCGGAAAAATCCGCAAAAATTAGAAATGACATAGCCTAATTTATCCTACGCGAGTTGTGTAAAACGTTTCGTCGAAAAACGACTCTAAACCAAAGGCCAGTGTACAAAGTGGAATTCGCCCAAGCCAACCAGTGGGTGACACGTGTCGCCCCTACTCGCCCAAAATATTTCATCTTCCAAAATATCCACAATGGCCAAAATCTCGAAAACAAAGTGGGCCCCACAAAACCGTAAATTTCTCCCGTGGGCCCCACGTGACCATTTCCGAAAAATAAAATTCCATAATTCTCTAATATTCCAAGAAGTCCGAATACCAAATCTGGGAATCCAATTCCCATTAACGAACCTTTTTCCTTCACAAAAACCGAAAACTTTTCCGTGGAAAAATCACCTCTTTCTTCCATTCCAATTTCAATGTCGTATTCTCGTACGTACGTCCTCGCATACATACCCTGGAACTACGGGGTATAACAATGATAGGACTATATGAGAGTTAACTTGATGTTTATGTCATTTGTCGCGCCCATTTTTGACCGAGGGTCGAAACGGAACTGCATGTTGCCGATGATTCCTGAGTCATGTGATGCTAGGATCGAGGAGTCGCCACCTAATTATTAGAGTGAACTAGGACACTTGAATGTAGCATAAAAACGTTGCAAATGATCTCCATATGATGGTCTGCGAAATTATGAGATTCTGGATCAGGGTTCTTTATTATCCTAAAGGAAAGGGGTTAGACATCCTTTAAGATCCGTTAACTTGCGGTTATCCGGTCAAACCTAGGTTAATTATTACGCTAAATAAAATGTATTTTTAGATACAAAATTAATTTATAATAATAATAATTGTAAGTAATTAATTAAAAGATGCAATGTCTAGAATAAATAAACTAGATGCGTTTTGAAACATGCATAACGAGCCTAAGAAATAAACTAGCGGGTTTTAATTTTAATCTATCTTTTTTAATTATTAATTCTAAGTCTACCTATTCTAAACATTTTAATAATTATAATTACAATAAAATACAATACATAAGAATAAAACTGAATTTAAATACAACAAAAATAAATCTCAAAAGGGTATCTTGTCTTCTTTAGCTTTTATAGACATTCTTCACAAGCTGTCAAAATAACCAGTTAGAAATAATAAAATATAAATAACTTCAGATCTGTACCCAAAACAATAAATGTTTTGAATACGGAGGGTTCAGACTCAAATTTTGAAAAGATCATTCTAATCACGTCGTGGCTGCGAACATATGACTCGTCGGTTATTTTAGTCGCATTGCCTACCGAACGCGTTGGTCTCTCGGGTGAAAAATATTTAAGTTTCATCATTGTCCAGAAGATTTTATTTTCCGTCTTTTCATATGTGGATGCCTAAAAAATCGACGGATATTTTTTCATCGGCCAAAGTGTAGTATCTGTTCAAATCAGTGAGATTTTTCACCAAGTATAGCAATCTGTTCATTTCGAAAACAGAGATCTGTTCGAATTAGTTTATTGGGTCTCACACCCACAATATCAGTCATGCCCATGGAACTCCTTCCTCACTGCCGACAGTACATGATGTAAAACAACACCCATATGTGTACCTGAACACTAGATCCTGCCTGCGTCATAAAACCGATCGGGCCAAGTAGAATAGCCAACTACCAGATCCAATCCTGCATCATAAAACTTCACGGGCCAAGTATGGAAGCCAACTACCAGATCCAATTCCTGCATCACGCAACTGACCGGGGCAAGTATCTTAAGCCAACGTACCAGAGCCTACCGTCTCACGAGATATGATCGGGGCAAGTATCTTAAGATATCTACCAGAGCCTGCCGATACACGAGAAATGACCAGGACAAGTATCTAAAGTGTGCAGTAACACGTGTACAAATCAAGCTGTGACCACTCATCATCGCAGTTTCACGGATGGATAGCTAGTCCACGGACTAACAACATAACCCGAATTTAACCCGCACTCGGCGCGTGCCCCGACATATTACATCGGTGTAGGCATGGCCATGGAACAATCCTAGTGGACGCATACCCGTGGACCATCCATCGTGTCAGTATGTCCAAAGGAACGATATAGTGGAAACATACCCGTGGGGCACCCAACGTGTCAGTATGTCCAAGGAAATAACAAGATACCACTCACAGTGGAAGCATACCCGTGGACCATCCAACAGCGTCGGTATGTCCAAACAAACAACAAGATAACCGGCCCTCCATCGAGAGACACGGTAACATAGGAACACAACACTTGCACAACAAAGACTATCACAACTAGCATAGGCAAGTTTAACATACTCTTAGACTTTCATTAACATGTAAACTGATTCACCATTTTTATAAACTCAAAGTACTTTCATTTTATGCCAACAATCCGAGTTTTAACCCCAAAGTACTACATACTTTAATTCTTTCAAAAAGATATTTTTTACGTAAAAACAACACGATACTAATATTCGTAGTATCAAAACACGTTTATGTTTAAATCAAGTACCTTATACTTTTTAAACCAAGTGACTTACACTTTTAAAACAACGTCAAGTATACTCTTTAAAACCCAAGTAACTCACTCTTTTAAGATCAAGACACTCACACCTTTTAAAATCAAGCCACTTATACTTTCCCATTCAAAACAAGTTCAATATTTAAAAACAAGTTACTTACACTTTTAAACCCAAGTAACTTACTCTTTTCAAAACAAGTAACCTATACTTTTAAATCAAGTTACTTCTCCTTTTTCAAAATCAAGTCGTTTAGCTTTCAAAATCAAGTCTTTCTTTTATCTTCATAAAGTCGTTATAACTAACTTCCCATAAAGCCATTATAACACTTTATGTTTTAAACCAACCAAAGACAACCCAATTCATTTAACACACGTGCGTCTACCGTACTATATATTTCACAACAATCATGCTCAAGAGGATAGGAAGAATCACATACCTCCTCGGCTAATCCACTTGCCAAGTCGAATATGCCGCGCGTAGAATATCCACATATAATAACCATAACACATCTATCAACTTCTAGTTTTCGTCGTAGAATATTTCTAAGTATAAGGTCCCTTATTCTACGGAAAATTGGGCAACACTTCCCTTGTATCTGCGTACTTTTCCACCTTTTTCAAGGCCCAAAATTCAATAACCAACATGCCACATTTAAGGCGCAGTAAACCAACAACTCAAAGGGGATTACACGCCTAACTGGACGTGTAAAATTCTGCCCCACAATATACAAAACAGTCCATTTCTTTTCAATCTTCCTTCCACATATTATATACTCAATTATAAACTACTACAACATGTAATCTCCAATTACAATAGAAGGACAAAGATCATTACCTCTATAAGCCCAAAATTATCCAAGATCTAAAAGTCGATCCGCAACACGTTTAACTCCTATTCCTTACGTTCCAATCCGCTCCAAGCAACCCTTAGAAGTTCCTAACCAACTCCTCTTCAAGATCCAACTCCAAAAAGTGAAGAACACCTTAGGCTTAAAACATGCAAGTTTCGGCCAAGAGGGGGTTTCAAGGCTAGGGGTGTGAAATCTTGTCTAACACTTGGTTAATAACCTTCCTAACACATCAAGGAAGAACACTTAAGAGTTTAAGAATTTTTGGACAACTTTCGGTCAAGATCTTGGCCAATTACCGAGAGCACAATGACAAGGGAGGGAGTATTTGCCTTGGAAATTAATCTAAGTGTGGATGAAGTCTTGCTACAAGGGTGTATTTATAAGAAAACCAAGGGCTAGGATCAAAGCAAGTGTGTGGATGAGATTGGGGACAAGTGTGTGTGGGTCCCACAAGCCACTTGTCCAACACAAGATTTGGGACACTTGGTTTGCCACTTGTCCTCTATATTTCGGCCACAATGCCATATGGGGGTGACACGTGTCGCCATCTTATTGGTCCAAAATATTTCATCTCCCGAAAATATCCATAATGGCCAAAATCTCGAAAATAATGTGGGCCCCACAAAACCGTAAATTTCTCCCGTGGGCCCCACGTGACCAATTCCAGAAAATAAAATCCATAATTATATTATATTCCCAGAAGTCCAAATACCAAAATTGAGAATCCAATTCCCAATAATAAACCTTTTTCCTTCACGAGGTTCGGAATATTTTCCGTCGGAAATTCAAAATTTTCTTCCCTTTCGTACTTAGTGTTATATTCTCGTACGTACGTCCTCACATACATACTCTGTAACTACGGGGTGTAGCAATGTCTACCTATATTGCCCGTTCCCCCGTCACACCCCTGTCTTATGTTTATAAGTTCTCCCACAAATATTACATTTAACTCTATCAGTGCCCATAACATTATCATAAAAGAGCCACACTTTACTCCTTTTTTTCTTACTTCTGATTCTGGTAAAGGAGGTCTACGACTACCACTAACAGTACCAACATTGACAGAAGGAACACTAGTAGGTGTAGGAGGTTCATTTTCTTCAAGTTCAACAATATTATCTAATTGAACGTTATCATATTCATTATATTTTATTCCAAAATCTTCTTGCATTTGATCATAATCTATATTTTGATTAGATGATGAAGAACCTATAGTTTTTTTACCCCTTGAACTAGATTTACGGCGTAGTCCCGATAAATTTGCTCTTATCGAAGACATTATAAAATATTTAAACAATCAACAAATAAATATGACAATTTAATAAAATAATTAGAGCATGAAACGAGTGTACCAAACTTCGGGATTCAGAATTCAATTGAAACTCCAAGCTCGAAGTCTTGCGTCTTGCTACTTTGAATTTGAAAACTAATAATAATAATAACTTGAAAATTGATAATAAAGATAATTAAGAGAGTATGAGAAATTGAGAATAATAGAATTGAGAGAATTGTTGTGTGATAAAAATGAAAAAAATGTAGAGAATTTATAAATTTTTTAAAGGGTAAAAATATAATTAAAAAAATAATAAACAAAAAAAAAAAAAAAAACGGTCGAAATGACCGTTGGCACCCCCACCCCCACCCCTCCCCAACGATAACATTACCGTTGCAATTGTTTATTTTATTTTTGTGTTATCGGTCCGATTAACCGGTAATGTAACCGGTTTCCGTTACCGGGTCTAACCGGTCCGGGCCTTATCGGGTTTTAATATAACCCGTGTGGGTTGGGGTTGGGGGCCAACCCAACCCCCAACTCGGTAAGCCCTTAACAGCCCGGTTCGGACCAAATTTTCTACCGGGTCAACCCGGACCGTTAGACAAGTTTAGTTTAAAACTTAAACTATATGAACTGATATGGTGGAAACCCAACCATATTGACTAGAGATCTCAAGAATTTGGTTCAATGAGAAAACTAAATCGTAAATGTTCAGTTGAGCGCTTCGGTGGAAGCAAAAGCAGTTCGGATGATGATTTATGTAAAGAAATATGAATCTAAAGTCGTTCCCGCGATAGACCTTAAAGTGCTACCTACATTGTGGGTAGATGTTAAGTTTCCAAAACCTTTAATGATCCTCACCGGTTGAGGTTAGGTTTGGAAAAAACTTTTATTTGTGCTTAACACTTGTGAAGTAGGGTATAGCAGGATACCTTGTAGGAGACCACCTATTTAAGTGATAGGACTGACCACCTCAAATAAACGCACTTAAGAATCCAAGTGTGTCCACGACCATAACGGACAAAACATTAAGAAGAACAGTAAGGAAAGTTGTTGTGTTAGTACCATTATCTTGGCTTACACTAAACACTGACGGTTTAAGACATCACGTTCACCGCGCACTAAGTAAGTCTGATTGTATTCTACTATGGAAGGTTCAAAGCCACGACTACCTATCCAGATGCAACATTGATCTGCCGAAAGATTGCTAGAAAGACACTATGTGGGTGCACCAAAATATCTTTCAAGAGGGGATTGTTGGAAATTTATTAACGTGAAGTAAAGTTTATCCTATTATTTATGACTCGAACAATTGGGGCCCCGCACATCAGAAACGTCATTTCTACATACGTGCACACGTTGTACCAATGATCGTAAATTTTCTTAGTGAAAAATATATTGGTACGTAAACAAAATGCTTGAGACATGAAATGATAGACGGTTGTTGACCAAATGATGAGTGTTTCACGTTGGTAAATGAAGGAAGCAGTATACGATGTGTAAAAGATGAAACGAGTCAGAAATCGTCATGGAGCCGTGAAGGGCCGCGACGCAACCACCGTCGGAGCCGCGGCGCCTGAGCGCCGCGATGCCTTGGTGTCTGGTAGCCACTGGAAGTCAAGCGCCGCGACGCTTCGATGGCAGAATGCTTCGACAAAAGATGAAAAGTTTCTCACTTTTTGGTTGGTTTTGGAGCATTGATCCTCCATTACTTGACACTTAAATTCAACTATTATTTGGCTGAATTATAACCCATAAATAAGAGTCATTACATGACTATTGAAGGCCATTACTTGGCTAGTTGAGAAGTCATCTTCATCATAATATATATTGAAGTCTCTAGCTCAATTGGAGACACACTCAATCAAATTTTATGAAAATCTTCTTCCTCTCTAAGCATTCTTTCATACACTCAAATGTTCTTCTTAAGAAATACTTGTGTTTCCTTTGCTCATTTGTTAGTTATTGTTTTATCTTGGGAGACAGTTGTCCATTTCCGTAAAAGGATATATACGGGGCAATAATGTCTTAAGGACAGAGTAAATATCACTCGACTCAGCAGCGCCCTTGTAACACTACCAGATTTAGTGTCTTTTGGTTTCATGTTATAAAGATCAAAGAGCTTGATGCAGTTGAACGAAGATAAAAAAATCCAAGACTCCAAGATTGATTCAAGAATGAAAATCAAGACCTCAAAAGCTTATTGTTGCCACAAATCTTGTTGGCTTCAAGTTTATTGCTATTGTGTGTTATTTGATCTTTCTATTCGATTTATCGTAGAGTCTATGTACGAGTTAGACCAGGTTTTGGGAGAAAGTATTATAAATGTTTTATTGGTATTTTAATGATATTAATGAGATTTGTTATACCTTGTATTTCTTCATTTATTTCCACAGTATTTAAGATTTTGTTTAAAAGGATTTTGGGATGGTTCGCCTTTCGGGAGATAGTGTGGGTGACACCACAACACTCGTGATTTGGGCCGTGAAGCATAATAAGTGGTGATTTTATCACTTATTATAGTCTCTTTGCTTTAGTTTTGTTTCATTTATTTATAATATGAGAATATTTATGGTGTGTATTGCTATTATTTTAGGTGCAACGAATCTTGAAGTCAAGTGAGGTCAAATGAAGTGAAATTGAGTAAAAAGAGTTAAGAAAATGTAAAGATGCACAAAGTGGCCTCACACATTCGCAAGAAGTTTCACATTTGTGGAAATGCTCATGCAAAATGAAGTCTGCATCTGTGGAAAGAGCACTATTCAGTAATACCGCATCTGCGGGATACCTTCCGTAAATGCGGAAGTGTGCCTGAGGAGAAAAGTCTGCATCTGCGAAATTACCATGACTTAATTGAACTTGTACCTGCAAGGTGGAGTCCGCATCTGTGGGTCCGCACCTGCGATGATTCTTCCGCAGGTACAACCAACGGGCTTCAGGTTTTGGATCCCAAATCCACATAAAAGTCAACCATATTCTTGGAACCATATCTTTGACAGAAAACATAAGTTTATGAGCTAGTGTTCTTATTTCAATATCAGCCCTAACTTTATATTTTCACATCGAGAATTATTTATAGATGAAGAGATGTCAAAGAGGCTTCTTACTTTCCAAACAGATCCTCCTACATATATATATAAACACTGATTTATTAAGAATACCAAGAAAAACACTTTGAATTATTGATTAATCGTCAGAGATGGCTGAGAACCAATAGTTCATTATCTAATAGATCTTTCCGTTCTAATACTCTATCAGAGAGTTGTCAATAATCTGTTCTTATCTAACAAAACGCTATTGGATCAAATGACAAAGACATTGTTGAAAAAAGGCTTTTTCCGAATGAAATAAAAATTGAATTGCTGTAACTGTAGAAAGATTTCTCATTCCTTAGCTGGAAAGATATGTGACCATGAAAGAGGGATTAAGTGGAATAGATATATTGAATTTACCCGATAGTCCTATTTTGGGCACATGACTTGGGTGTTGAAGATCTGAAGATGTGGTTGAGCACTTTCTTGAAGTTTTACTTCATTTTTGATTACTTGCTTTGTATTGCATATTTAAGTGTGTAGTATTTCTTTATATCACTTTAAACTTATTCATGGAAATTACATTGTTATAATTTGGATTGATTATCTTGTTTTTGCTTATGTATTTAATGATTTTTATTGTTAATGAAGTGAGTTATTGTTTCTTTGATTTTTTTAATAAGGGAATAGCTAACCCTAGGACTCTCCCATTTGCTCCGATTTAAACTTGGAAAATGCAAACTTGGGGTTGGCAATGATTAATTAGCAAGTATTTGAGGCGTTAACCGTCATCTTATGGATTCAACCCAGGGATAGGGCCGAGCCACTCGTAGTCATATTAGGATGTTCTTTATGCTTCTAATTGCTTTATAGATATTCAATTATGTATTCTTGTTAGGATTAAGAAGAAGCTAATTTAGAATTACTATCCGAGGCTAATTAACATAAGCTCGCTCTTATTTATAAAATCATGAAATACATTGGATCTTTACTTGAAAGTAAATTCCCTTATATCCATGCTTGTGGTCATTGATTATTTTACTTACTTTTTAGGTAAGTTTACATTTCCACTCTAAACAACCTTTTTAAGTGTTTGACTGAACATAGTTGGTGATCCTTTGGCTCTATAAACATACAAGGAATTGGAGGTAGGATTCTATCGATGTCAAGTCATGGACTGATTTCTTCAACCATTTTTCTATGTGTTGGTGTTCTATATGACCGACATAAGACTCGAATGGGGTCTGTAGCTCAGAAGATTAGAGCACGTGGCTACGAACCACAGTGTCGGGGGTTCGAATCCTACTTGTATGATCGCCTACATATTTCTCTGTGAGATTAGACCCCGACACATAGTTGAGTTATTTATATTGACTACGATCGTGTACACTTACTCTTTGAGAAGTGAATTTGGATATTATCAATTTTGGCGCTATTGCTGAGAAATAATTTGACGTATTTGGGTTTGTTTGGGAAAAAACTAACTTGCTTTGGTCCAAATTTGTGAATATTTATGTAGTTATTTCTTTATTTTGATTTGTTTTATTTTATTTTTGTTGTATAAGTGTCATCATCCATGAAAATGGGTCAGATGGTAGTTGTTGATACTTTGATGACCCATGTCCTTATTGTGGAGGACCATACTCTTGGCAAAGTTGTTTGAGTTCTTCCCGGGGTGGATTGTGCGCACAATCTCAAATCTTTGAGTGGAGTATATGTAATAGGTGTGGTGGTTAAAATGACCATTGGGATGATTATGCTTATTTATCCTTTCCTTTACCGAACCTCCACTATGACTATTCTACTTTTGATTTTGTTGACTATAGGACAACGAAAGTGAAAGAAATTGAGCATGGTAAACATGGAAATTTCAAGCTCATGATGGGATGCCTACTGGAAGGAGGAAATGAAAAACAAAAATATGTGGAGGAGTACTTGAAAACTGGTCTCCAAAATGATTTGACGCTTGAACACAAATCATCAATAAGCATTTGAACAAAATTAAGAAGAATTCTTAAATGCTCAACATGAGATAATAATGTCCATGTTGGAGGTCAATCTTGAAAATGAGAAAGCGAGAATGGAACATCCTCCAACCGACCTCATGCCTACGGGAGATGCTAAAGAAGTCAAATCCGGATAAAACTGTAAGTTGGAAGCTTGATGCCTCATTCCAAAGCTTTTTCCTCATTAGAGTTGTGTGATGATATGAGAATTGAACAACACAAATCCATGTTGGATGACAAAGAAGAAAGACATACATATTGAAATTTGAGAGCTCAAGAAGGAAAAATGACATTCCTCAAGTGAAAGCCTAGAAGTGCAAAATGAAGAAATTGACACTTGTCTTATTCATCTACCTACCACCACCACTGCTCATGGTCACTAACTTGAATCCCAGTTTGGTGCCCAATTCATATCGTCTAAGCGGAGGAAAAAGTGGTAAAGTTGACTTGTGTTATGTCACAATGTTAAATCAAGTGCTTGATGGGAGCAACCCATCGATTTTAAATTTTGCAATTGTTTTTCATTTTTTAGAATAACTTAGTATATTTTTGATTAATCTGCAAAGTTTTAAAATTTTTGGAGTGAATTTTAGAGCAAGTTGAGGTGTTGGAGTTGTGTCAAAAAAGTGGCTGCCCAATGATGTTTTGATATCTGGTGTAGCGACCACACATGAGGAAATTTCATCACAAGTGTCCGCAGGTGCGATTACGCTTACTTTATGCATATATATAATAAAAATAAATTAAATATAAAAATGATTCGCCTACCGAGTTGGATGTAGGTGTCATCACAATTTAAAGAATTTTGGATTGTGATAATCATAATCCCGATCCACTTCTTACCCCATTAATTCTTGGACAATTTAGTTTGGAAGTCTACCGCAGTAGAGATGGAGATGGATCAAGTGATAATTTTGAGGTTGAGAGAATCACTCTATCAAAAACAGATGGAGGAATTCATTCACATGCATGCAGCTAGTACTAGTAAGGATAAGTAGAAGGTAGACATATCGGTAACTAATTTGGAGCAAGATGTCTCAATTCGATAAGCCATGCCCAATGAAAGAGCACATAGAAAATTAAACCCGAACAAACTTAGGCAACTCCATTTTGGGTAATAAAATGATTGCTCGAAGTTTTGTGATTCCACTAATTCAAGATGAGATTAAAGTGGATCCGAAAGATGTGAACATGGAGAGCGTACAGTGAAAGATGAAAGTAGTCATATTATATATTGTGAGGGATATATATACCATCAATTGGTGTTTATTGTATCATTACGGCTAAACTCAATAGTGCCGATATAAATGGACATATGATGGTGTTTGGGAGGAATTTTTGAGTCTCCAAATAAATACATTATTTATATAACATTTATATATAGTTATACAATGTTTTATATATTATTATATAAAGCATGTACATTATTTATATAAAGTATAATATAATAAAGCAAATACATTACGGTTGCAAATTAGATGGGATATATGAGTTGTTTTTTCCTTTTTTTTTTTAAGGGTCAAAACTTAAAAGCCTTTTGGCGGTAAACAGTTGGGTCGGGTCATACCTCTCCCTCTCACAGCGCAGGGTAGCAGAGCAGTCAGCATGGAAATTGAAGATGAACCCTCGGAGCCACCGAAGATTCAACGGCTGGAGGAATCTGTGGTGAACAGAATCGCGGCTGGCGAAGTGATCCAACGGCCACTATCTGCCGTGAAAGAGCTCCTTGAGAACAGCTTGGATGCTCATTCCACATCTATTTCCCTTGTTGTTAAGGATGGTGGTCTTAAACTTATCCAAGTTTCCGACAATGGTCACGGCATCCGTGTACACTTCTTTCACTAACCTTTTTCCACTCATATTATTTTCTTCAATTAAATTTTAATATTGGGATAATTCCCTGTTTGGATGGTTGTTTCCCGTGGTTCATCAAGGCTATTATTATACTGTATCGACAACAAACTATCCAAACATTGTATTCATTAATACAGTACTATACAATACATACATATTATGAAACCACGGGTAACAACCATCCAAACAGAGCGTAAGTTGTAAAAAAAATTACATTTTAAACTGTTACTGAAATTGCAAGTACTTTGGGACACTGGAAGTACTAATACTACTATATTAAGTAATACTATACACTTTTATGCTAAGATAAGCACTGACTCCTATGCTTCTCCACTGAAAGATTTTATTTTGATTTGTATATAGTATGAGGATTTGCCAATTCTATGCGAGAGGCATACGACGTCGAAACTGAGTAAATTTGAAGATTTGCAGTCTATTAGGTCGATGGGATTTAGAGGAGAAGCCTTGGCTAGCATGACCTATGTGGGTCATGTCACTGTCACCACCATTACCAATGGCCAGTTGCATGGATACAGGTCATATAATGTGTATAAGAGTAGTTGTTTTTCATTGGAGAAAATGAAATAGCTCACTGGAATATATGCTGTATTGTGTTGGAGAATTACATCATGCATGATACACATTTTCATTTCCTAAGTTTCTCTTGGATTTATGTTTGTAGGTAGGCTGTGCTTTCAGTAATTACATTTTTCTATGTCAAAATATTTTCCCCGTAACGTTCTTTGGCAGCAACTTCGTTTGCCTCGGAATTCTGAGAGTTATTCCTTAGCAGGCTTTGGTTGTTCGCTTTTTAGATTTCTTCATGTCAGTGGCGGATGTTGCTTATTAGCTACATGTTACCGAACCCACTATTGACGGCAGGGAACATGGATATATATGTGAAAAGCCACTAAATAATTTATTCTGGACCCATAAATCAAAAGTATAATAAGTTCAGTGCTAAGAACTTTAAAGATTGAAATAAACAAGCCTATATTCTGCATCTGCCTTTGCTTCATGTCCATTTTTATCTATATAGTCATTATATGATTTAGAGAAAATTAAATTGGTCTTTTACAATTTTGATTTTAGTTTGTTTCCTTCCTCTTGGGATCTTCCAGGGCAACATATAGAGATGGTTTGATGGTGGATGAGCCAAAAGCTTGTGCGGCTGTCAAGGGTACCCAGATAATGGTATGAATGCGACATCTTGTTTCCCTGGATTTATGCTCGTGTTTTACTCTTCATCTTTAAGTCCTCATATATAATTTGACGGTCACTGGGACTGTGGAAACATTGAAGGCAACTGAAGGTTTTTATTTTTATTTTTAAATGGTATATAAGACCTATCTCGGAAACATTCCGGTTTCAACTTCGAGTAATAGTCTTTATTTTTGTATGAAAATGCTGAGTTCCACTAATTGAAGTGTCCTTATTGGGAAGTTCACCAATATTTTCTATGTTCATGTGTGAATCTATAATAATTACTAAAAGAACTTTCCCTTGGTTGTTTTTCCCCCTCAGATTGAAAATTTATTTTATAACATGGCTGCACGAAGGAAAACCCTTCAGAATTCTGCGGATGACTACCCAAAAATAGTTGACCTTATTAGTAGGTTTGCAATTCATCACACACATGTGAGCTTCTCTTGTAGAAAGGTTAGTTGTTTGGCAATATTATGTTCCTTTATTGCTTTTAGCACTTACTCTCTCGTGTTCAAGCATATGTTCAGAAATACATCACTTTAGAATTTCTTTGCACACAGCATGGAGCTGGTAGAGCAGATGTTCACACTCTCGCTACTTCTTCAAGGCTTGATGCAATTCGATCTGTTTATGGAGTGTCAGTTGCTCGAAATCTGATGAAAATCGAAGTTTCTGATACTGATCCATCAAATTCAGTTTTTAAGATGGATGGTTTCATCTCCAACTCTAATTATATTGCGAAGAAGATAACAATGGTGCTTTTTATAAATGGTATGTTGTAGTATTGGTTTAAGAATGTAACATGTAGTCAAGCCGAGACTGAAGGGCTATTGATGTTATGTCTGTTGCAGCCTTAATAAACACAGCTTGAATAAAACATATAATAAGAAAACCATCTACATGTATAAAACATATAAAACGTCTACATGTATGAATTAGACGTTCTGATGGTTTCAACTAGTTTCCTAAAAGTAGAATTTTGTTAGCATCAATCAGTTTACTGTCTTGATTTGGCAATTGTTCCTTTTCTTTTGACTTGTTTTATTTATTTCTTGAGAGAGAGGACCAATCCTTGATTTGGCAATTGTTCCTTTTCTTTCTTTTCCAGATAGACTCGTTGATTGTGGTGCTTTGAAGAGGGCAATTGAAATAGTCTATACTGCAACATTGCCTAAAGCATCAAAACCTTTCATATACATGTCAATCATTTTGCCACCTGAGCATGTTGATGTGAATATACACCCAACAAAGAGAGAGGTATCGATGATTCTGTACTTAAAAACTTTCATGAATCTCTATCCTAACACGTGGTATGGTTGGCATAATTAAAACTGTACTTTTAGAAAGGAGAATTGAATATTGTTACTTGAGTGGATCTTCGGACACTTAACCTCCACTTACATAAACTCTCTTTGTATGACACCTCCAATCACTTTATCAGATACTTGTTGGACACTTAATGCTGTATATGGAAGACATTTCTGCATAGAGTGTGTAAACCTATGATGGTTTCACCATGAGATTGCTGATTTGTATTTATGGAAACAATGGCAAAAGTTTGACTTGTATCGGTCACAAACTCGATGAGACTTCTCTCTCTTCTTGTGGATAGCTAGTGAGGTATTGCAGCCAGTTTGTGCTAATAATTCATAGGTTATCTGTGGGCATTCTCTTCTAGCAACCCTCGTGTTCGTGGAACCTATAAATTAGTTTAGCCCCACCCTCTTGCTAACATAAAGATTTCAATGTACATTTGCTTTGGTTTTTCATATCAAAATCTTTGTAATTAAATATTATTAAAAACTTATGTGTAAGGTATAAATCAAAATTTAAAGGAAGATTGTAGCATATTCTAAAAACATTTGTTTTGTTTTTGCCTCTATATAAGTGTCTACCCCAAATTAATGCAATATCTTTCACATAACAGTAATATGGAACTTTCTCTTGTTTTGATGGTTGTAGTTTAACGCAGTAACCTGTAGGTTCATGATGTGTATGTCTATGTAAGATTTTGTATATTCTTGTGGTTATTCCAAAGTTTAAAGTGAAGTGCATCCCATAAATATTATCCTTTGTGTTGCTATTCTATTCTTAAATAGTCTACATATGAAATCCAAATTCAACGTATCGACAAAGTGTTCAAAATGCATGAATATTACCAACACAATCTTTCAAACTGAAGCTATGTACTACAACAAAATCCATTACCTACAACAAAAGCCATTACCTTGAACCTGAGATTCAATACATACAATTTTAATATGTCTTTTCCATTTTAAGGGAATGATACCCATGCCGCAAAACGAAAAATGAATTGCTTCCACATTTGGATTTTCTTTAGGGCCATTTTCCTCATTCTGCCTCTTTTTTCTATTGCACTCACTTTAGATCTTCAGTTGTTCCTTATTGTTTTCATGACCAAAATTTGTAACTTGACGGAAGAACTCATATTTCAAGTAATCTCTACTTGGTTCATCTACATTCACAAAGCAAACTCAAACAACAACGACAACATACCCAGTGTGATCCACAAGCGGGGTTTCAGAGGATAGGATGTATGTAGACCTTACCCCTATCTTGGTGAGGTAGAAAAGTTATTTCCGGTAGACCTTCGACTCAAAAGAAAAATAATTGATGCAAAATTGAAATAAAAGAGACAACAAAATAGCAAGATACAAAACAAATGTGGCAACAGATAGTAATACACACATAGGAATAAGAAACTATGTGATAACTGGTTACTACTACTAAAAGGAAAGGAGGAGAGGAGACTAGCCCCCTTCTCTCCCACGCAGAGTGCGACAACACTTAACTACTAACCTTCTATCCTAATCCCCGACCTCCATATCTTCCTATCTAAGGTCATGTCCTCAGTCAGCTGAAACTGTGCCACGTCCTGTCTAATCACCTTCCCCAGTTCTTCTTCGGCCTACCTTTACTTGTCCTAACTCCTGCTACAACCAACCTCTCGCACCTCCATACTGGCGTAACCTCACACCTCCTCTTCACATGCCCGGACCATTTTAGCTTCGCTTCCTTCATCTTGTCTGTCACTGATGCCACTCCCACCTTGTCCCGTATAACTTCATTCTTAATCATATTTCTCCGAGTATGCCCACACATCCATCTAAGCATCCTCATCTCTGCTACCTTCATCCTATAAACGTGGACATTCTTGACTGGTCAACAGTCTGCCCCATACAACAATGCTGGTCTAACCACCACTTTGTAGAATTTAACTTTATGCCTTGGCGACATATTCTTACCGTACAGTACCCCGGAGGCCAAGCCTTTATTTCATCCACCCCGCTCCAATACGATATCCGACATCATCGTCAATCTCCATGTCTCCTTGTATTACACACCCAAGATACTTGAAGCTTCCTCTCTTGGTATGACTTGTTCCTCTATCTTCACTTCCACCTCCGCCTCATGCTATACCTCACTGAATTTGCACTCCAGATATTCCGTTTTAGTCCTTCCTAACATGAAACCTTTAGATTCTACGACCTTTCTCCAAACTTCAAGCCTATCATTAACTCCACCGCGTCTCGTCGATCAAAATATGGAGTTAATGATAAACTGGAAGTTTGGATAAAGGCCCTAGAGTCTAAAGGTTTTAGGTTAAGTAGGACTAAAACATAGTATCTGGAGTGCAAATTCAGTGGCGTATCGCATCAGGCGGTGGTGGAAGTAAAGATAGAGAACAAGTCAGAAAGCAAATTCTTCCGGGAAAAAATGTTGTAATCTCCATTTCTAGGCCCAAGGTATAATATACCTGTGGGTTGGTGTCGAGATGAACTTTTTATGTGTCTTTTTATTTTTTTAATTCTAACTACTCTCTACTTGGTTTCATGCAGAAAAGGCAAAGTCTGAAAAGAGTCAGAATACTTCAGAATTAGAAAGGATAAAATGATCAGGCTAATTTTGTATTATTTGGCTTGAGATGAGTTTAAATGAAGTAACATGGTCCGTGAGGATTCATATAGCCGACCCCAGCTTGTTCAAGATTGAGACGTAATTGTTATTGTTGTAGAAAGTTTAATACATCGAAACGCCTAATGGTCACGCCAACATGAAAAATCACACCGAAGGTCCAAGAAATAACCCTTAGATGAAAACTCACTTGTAGAAGATATGATCATAAGGAAACAACATTGATTTGGTCAGCAAGTTTAAGTTGTAAAATAAAATAGACAAAAACACTATAAGGGCCCAAAGAATTTTAAATAAAATAAAAAGAAGAGAAAAGCAGAACCTATGGAAAACTAAAAACACAGAAAATTTCCTGACAAAGAATGATGATATCAGATAGGGTATGAGTTCAAGTCCGGTCAGGTGGAGACAAAGAGCTCAGTTTTTGGTTCCTTTATGAGAACTTGCTTGTCTCAATTTCTTTCTTTGACAAAATCAACTTCTGTTTGTATTTGTAAAATTACTACCACATATATCTTTGTTCTGTGTTAAAATCATCATCAATACCTTGTGATTCCTCACTAAATTTATGAATATTTAGTGTATCCCAAACATTCATGGTATATTGCTGTCCAAGAATTTATTGCATTTGGTTGTTATAATATGGTTCAGCTATCAAACATAACTCTTCGTATTTCCTTTTGGAATATGGAAAAATTAAATATTCCATGAATTTACTCTAGTTAGAAATACAAAGAACACAACATAAGAGTACCAAATACATTGAATATTATATTTGATATATTTAACATACATATTGTGGTTGATTCATTATACAATATCAAATCTGATATTATTTACTTAAATATATCTTTACATTTTTGTAAAATATTATAATATTAGTGTTTGATTTAAGGGTAGAAAAGTGGTTGCCTTTTGACGTGCATCTTGGCATAACAACTTTGGACTTAGGGGCTTCCCACTTTATATTTAGTATAAGAGTAATAGATAGATAGAATAGCATTTTTTTGATAAAGGTAACAGAATAGAATTAGTTGTAAGAGAGAATTCGATAATTGTTTAATGGTTCAATTCTTGAAAATGTACTAGAGGTTCATATAGAATCATTTATTGATATGCAGGTAAGCCTTTTGAATCAAGAGTTCGTCATTGAGAAGATCCAGTCTGTAGTAGAGTCAAAATTGAGAAGCTCCAATGAGTCAAGGACATTCCAGGAACAGGTAAGGACCACCTACCTGACAGTTGCTTAAAGATATGTAAACATGTCATATTTATACACATAAAAAGCAGCAGTACTCAACAATTTGGCTCCATCTTTTTTGTTATTTTGACTTATATTTACTATATGCAACTTTTGAAATACACGCAGAATAGGACACAAATTTATAATTTCAAGATTACATGTGTAACATTCTCCATCTTATTATTGGACTACATATATTTATCTCCTTGAATGCTCACATGTTTTTAGCTTTAAAGTTTTTATACTTGAGTTCTTATTTTTAGAAAAATGTTTACATGATAATGGCCAACTCTTTTCTAATAATCGTTTACATTTATCTTTTTGTCATGGATGGTTAAACTTTCATAACAAGATTACTTGTCTTGCACTAGCGTGAGCAATTAGTAACCCAAACAGTTTAGAGTTTGCAGTACTAGAATATCGGGGGGTTCTTTAATTAGCATTTTAGCATGTCGATTTGACTAATATACTTGTAGTTGACTGATATTCACTACCTTAAAGAAATAGGTAGAATTCAGCATATAATGCATCTTGTTTGAATTGTTTGACTCAGATCTGTTTTTGCCTTTAAGCAATTTAAACCTGCTTTTGGATTTCAATACTGTTTGTCGTGTTCCCCGAAAGCATAAAACTTCGTCTGTTCATGCTAGGATAGTGCTCTTGGTCGGTTGTTTCAAGTTGCAAGGAACTAAATGAGTAGGAGAATCAGTTGTTAATACTTAATACTGATCTTCATCAGATCATAGATTACACCAACCACGATACTCTATAATATTTTCCCTCTAGCGCATCTCAGGTGAACATGCCAAGTTGCACAGTTTGAATTGCAATAGACTTGGTTGCTTTCCTGGGTCCTCTAAAAGTTATAACATTGTAAAAAAGAACACTGAAAACTTCATTCTGTGTGTGAGAAACATCAGCTCCACAAGATCTGTGCATACAGGACTACAGGAGCATGTGTATACCTGTCTAACGGATCAACCCGGACCGGACCGGTAGCCCGTTACCGGGTTGAACCGGTTCCGGACCGGTTACCGGGCCTACCGGTCCGGTTCATTACCGGATATCCGGTCGGCCCGTGCGGGTCCGGGTTGAACCGGGCTTATCGGTTCATTTTTTTTTTGTAAATTTCGAAAATCTAACTAAATTCAAATTAAATATGTAATATAATAATATAATATAGTTTATAACTTTATACTTTATAGTTATATTGTAGTTATATAAACTATATTAATTTTTTTTAATTTTTTTAATTCCGAAAATTTATTAATTTATTAAATTAGTAGACTTATAAGTTAAACAAATATTCAAATAACAACTAAAAAGATAATAAAATAAAAACTAATGATAAGATGTAAACTTTCGAACTTTCATTATTCATAATGTTAATTGTTAATAAGAGTACATAATGAAGTAATAATAATTGTTATTTACATATTATGCATCATTCTTGCAAGTTTTTCGTAATTTATAGGTTGATTGAATTAGTTATACTCCATAGCCTCTAAATCTGGAGTATTAATTCCAGTCCCGGTTGCGCTCCCGGTTTCCAAAATATTGCCGATTTCATCATCTTCCGGAGAGTCAACGTCTCATATCCTTGATTTCTTCTCATCTGATCCAATCCCTTAAGCATACTAACACTTCTAATGTGCTTTCGCCCAATGAGTGACGTGTGTCTCCTATTTGATCTCGTGCTTGGCTGAATGCACTTTCAGAAGTCACTGTTGAGATAGACACATTAAGAACATCCCGTGCCATAGCTGCTAGTACCGGAAATTGTCTTTTGTTATCCTGCCACCATTGTAAAGGTTGAAAGTTCTTCTTCGGCTCCGTTGGCTATTGCAAATAAAACTGCATCTCATCACAATTTCGAGTTGTGCTTGCTTGTGTTGTTGCAAAAGTGCTCCATATAGATAAATATTCATTTTCATCGTCTTCATCGAATCCTGCAGATGTAGACACAGAAGCAAAGGAGAAGCAGAACTAGAAGGAATATTAGTAGCGGAGTCATGTAATGTAGCATAATAATCATATAATTTAGCTAAATTAGTATCAAGTTTACATATGCAATCAAATGAAGATGGAGTTTCTGTTTCACCTACTTCCATATAAGTATATAAACTAAATATTAAATTATGACAATCTACTTTTTTAACGGAAGGATTTAAGACTGCACCAATACAATAAATATCAGGAATAGGAAAAAAATATTTTTTAAACTTTTCAAACATAACTGCAGCTTTATATTTTATATTTGATTTTAAACCATAAAGTAAATATGAAATTTTAGCTATATGAGCTAAAGCATTACAAACTGTTGGGTAATAAGATCCAGAAAATTCAACAGTAGCAGTGTAAAATTTACGTAATTTTTTTAAAAGTTCAGCAATTGATTTCCAAACATCGTCGGTTAACATATAAATCGCGTTCTTACAATGAACATTTGAAACATGTGTTATGTGGTCTTTATACTTATAACATTCTTTTAAAAATAAATAAGTATAATTCCACCGTGTAATAATCTCTTGTGGCATAAATTTAGGTCTCAAATCAAATTGTTTACATTTTTCTTTAAATTCTATAAGTCTATTTTTTCTATTATTACCTTGAATAACTCCAACAGCTCTTTTGACAATTTGTATTTCAGTTGCAAATAACTCAAGACCACTTTTAACAATTAAATTATAAATATGACAAACACAACAAACATGAAATATATCAGGAAGCAGCGGTTCTAATTCCGCTTTTAAAAGATCTACAGCAGCAGTATTATTAGATGCATTATCGAATGATATACAAAGTATTTTTTTATAAAGATTATAATTTTTGGCATAAGCACAAATAGTTTCGCTTATATATTTTCCAGTATGACTTTGATCCTCGTCATACGTAAAAAGCAATATCGTTTTCCATTTTAAAATTTTCATCAATCCAATGACAAGTAATTGTTAAATAATCATAATCGTTTAAGCGTGCCCATATGCTGTGATAAAACTAACTAGGCATGGAAGATTAGTGAACAAATATTGCAAAAAAATAACATAATCATTATAAAGTCTAAAAACATCGGCTCTACAAGTACTACGAGGAACACCTGTAAAACAAGGATTATACACTCTTTGAATATATGTAATTAAATATGAAGAAGAAACAAAAGAAAAAGGTAAACAACCTCTGACAATCATTTTTGCTAATTCAATGCGATCCTTCTTTGGATCGTACTTAGCCAACCCCCCGTTAATGGATTAAGTTGTTGTTGACCGGGTTCTAAATCAGTGGCAACACCCCATTATACCGGATGATCTTTCGTTAAATGCCTACCTATAGTGCCCGTCCCCCCGTCACCACCCCCTCTCTTATGTTTATAAGTTTTCCCACAAATATTACATCTAACTCTATCGGTGTCCCCAACTCTATCATAAAAGAGCCACACTTTACTCTTTTTTCTCCTTACTTCTGGTAAAGGAGGTCTACGACTACCACTAACAGTACCAACATTGACAGAAGGAACACTAGTAGGTGTAGGAGGTTCAATTTCTTCAAGTTCAACAATATTATCTAATTGAACGTTATCATATTCATTATCTTCTATTCCAAAATCTTCGTGCATTTGATCATAATCTATATTTTGATTAGATGATGAAGAACCTACAAGTTTTTTACCCCTTGAACTAGATTTACGACGCAGCCCCGACGCAATTCCCCTTAGCAAAGACATTATAAAATATTTAAATAATCAACAAATAAATATGACAATTTAATAAAATAATTAGAGAATGAAACGAGTGTACCAAACTTCGGGATTCAGAATTCAATTGAAACTCGAAGGCCGAAGCTCGAAGTCTTGCTACTTTGCAAATTAATAATAATAATAATAATAACTTGAGAATTGATAATATAGAGAATTAAGAGAGTATGAGAATTGAGAGAATTGTAGAAATAATTGTGTGATAAAAATGTAGAGTATTTATAGATTTTTTAAAGGATAAAAATGTAATTAACAAAAAATTAAAAAACAAAAAAAAATGCCAAACGGTCCACTGACCGTTGGCCCCTCCCCCGCCCCAACGGTAATGTTACCGTTGGGAACCAACAACCCTTTAATTTTTTCCTTACCGGTTCGGACCGGTTAACCGGTAAGGTTACCGGTTCAACCGGTCCGGGTCCTTACCAGATTTCTCTGTAACCCGTGCGGGTTGGGGTTGGGGCCAAACCAACCCCAACCCGGTAAGCCTTACCGGTCCGAACCGGATTTTATACCGGGTCGACCGGTCCGGTTCCGGGTCAACCCGCCCCCTTAGACATGTATAAGCATGTGAGATGCATTATCAGGGATTCCCAAGAAACTAGTTTTTGGTGGTATTATCTACTGGCCCTACCACACCCTTAAGTCAGTGCTAATACAAAAGATAGGAAACTTGATTTGGGTAGATTTTGTCCGAAAGCTGAGCCTCATTCTGATTCCCAGGGAGATCAAGTTCGAGATTAGAGACTCCATTTTTTGATTCCTATTTGATGGAAAATTCTATAGTCTGGCAAAAAGGGGATAAGCTCCCTTGCAAGCTCGGTTTAACTGGTCAATCCAATGGACTTGGCAAAGGGAGAGACTACATGGGTCCTTATACAAAATTTCAAATTTCAAATTTTCGTTGGATGGGCCTGTAATAGATAAGGTATGGAGAATAACTTGTAGTATCATTCCAAGAGGTAATGTGGAATAGAGAAAGCAAAGCCTTCAATCTGGTAATGTGGGAAATGGTCTCTACTGATAAAAAGACGGGGGCATGGGTATCAAGGATTTTATGAGTATAAGTTTGCAACACAAATTGCTTTGAAGATTAACAGGGAGGAGGGGCTTTATGGAGGGATGCGATGTTACTAAATATGGACTTTTCAATCCTGGATCACTAAACAATCACGTCCTCCTCACACTTATGGTCTGGAGACACATGAGTGGCCATTTGATTTCTTTCAACCCAAGACCTTAATAGTAATTGGAGATGGCAGGAAAGTAGGGTTCTGGCTTTATACCTGGTCTGGACAGTCAACACTAATGGATCTGTACCCAAACTTATTCAATCTGGCACAAAATTCTGATGCGCTTAGATTATTAGACTAATCAAGGCTGGAATTTCATATTCAGCTGCCAGCATCAATGACCTGGGAAGTGGACAGCTTATGTTCACTATTAATTCTCCTTCACAAGACCCCACCCCTTCTTCCCCGAATGATTCTCGATGGTTGAAGTTTGACACTAAAGGAAGGTTTACTGTAAAATCATGCTACGCAGCAGAGGCCCAATGTTGCTGAAAGTTTCCCTGGAAATGCATTTGGAGAAACAAGCATCACTGAAAGTTGAGTGTTTTATTGGTGACAAAAGAAGCCTGTCTTATGCACGAGAACCTTCAGAAAAGGGAATCAATATGTGCAGTAGATGCTGCCTCTGCCTGAAGCAAATAGAAGAAGTCAATCGCCTATTTCATCATTGTTCTTTCACCTCACAAATCTGGAGTTTCTGTCCTAAGATACTGGGAGTTACTTGGACTATGTCGAAAAATGAATTACTATAATGCTGGCACTTAAAAAGGTTTAGGAAAGACAAAGGGGAGGACTTGGAACACCCTTCCATCAGTAATATGGTGGAGTTTTTGGAGAGAAAGGAATGCCACAGTTTTTGAAAGCAAATCTGATGTATACTTAGCATTAAGGACAAATGTATATATATATTTTTTCCGACGTGGCTATTGAAAAATAGATACCATGGTTGACCTTTTAAGTTCATTACAGTATCTGTAATGAACCTCCCTTGTAAATATTTTACAGCACTTGCTGCTGCATATTGATGAATTACATGTACCAATAAAAAAAAGAAGAGGATGATGATTGGAGATATACTTTCCAAAACATCTATGTAACAATCAGGAAGTTATTGAACTTGTTGTTTTGATTCTACTTCCCTAATGTTGTCATTTCCAAATCCGAATGTGCATATTTTCAATCCTTTAGGTGCTTTGCCTAATGAACTTCTTCCTTCTGCAGTCTTAAGTGCAGATCCATAAGATTAGGATACGACAATCCCACTGTATTGGTGAAATTTGAATTTTAGCCAAAATGAAGCTGTATGTTTGACCTGAACTTTTGTCCTGGAGTGTTCACTAGTGTTATCATGCTTCCTCGCCAGCCCACTGATATGCTATCTAGCTTGTTTACTATTCCTAATTATTCACCATATTTCATATGTGAGACAGACCATGGAATTTTCTTCATCCAGTCCAATAGCCACAATCAAAGATTCCATTAAAGATCCGTCTCCTTCTGGTACGTCGCTTACAATTACTGACTTTCCCTTGCTTGAAATAAGATGTAACTTATCTAATTCTTTTGGAATATGATAACTTGCAGATTCTGTCTCTTTAATATCCATTATGTTTCTTTTTTATTAAGGGATAAAGCCGCAAAAAGTGCCACATAAAATGGTACGAACAGATACTTTGGACCCTTCTGGAAGGTTGCACGCATACATGCAAATGAAGCCTTCTAGTAATTCAGAAAGAGGTTCTTGCTTGAGCTCTGTGAGGTGGTTCTCATCTTTCCCTGCACATGATTTCGAATTGTTAAACGATTTTAGATTTCCATAATATGAAAGGCGTCTGTCCTTCAATTTCTGTTAGAATATTGGTATGTAAATACTTTGCATCATGCATTTGCAACAACAACATACCCAGTGAAATCCCACAAAATGGGGTCTGGAGAGGGTAGTGTGTATGCAAACCTTATGCCTACCTTGGGAGGTAGAGAGGCTGTTTCTGTAGACCCTCGACACAAGGACAAGCAATTCAAAGCAGTATAAAAAGCCATGACAAAAGATTATTAAAAGCATGATAAAGTTGTATGAAAAAAAACAACGGATAATATCAGAAATCGAAATACAAGAAACAACAAATAGTAGCCGAAATCGAAGGACAAAAAACTACAAGAGTAATACTACGACTACTAGTATAAAAGGATAAGTAGGACAACACTCAACTACATACTAACCTTCTACCCTAATCCGTGTCCTCTATAACTTCCTATCTAAGGTCATGTTTTCGATAAGCTGGACCTGCGCCATGTCCCGTCTAATCTAATTACGGCTAGGGTATACTTTCATTGGTAAAAAGCAACATCTGATGAGAACATTACAATATATATCCCTTGTTATCCCTAGATGATTCACCACCATAGCCCTCAATGGATAAGGTTAGTATAGTACTATATCAGAATTCTTGCAGGGATGAGATAGGATCCTCTAGGTTAATTACTAGGTCTAATGTCTAAATAAGGTAAATTGTAATTTAAAACATAAAGGACTAAACTATAACTCTCAACAACTGGTCTTATTAACAGCTAGGTACCACTACGCAAGCCCAGTGTACAACTCGACGAAGAATCTGCTCCTTCTTCAGTTGCGCAGCTTCAATCTTGATCTGCAGCATCATTTCCCCTCCCTTAAAACCTTCCTTGTCCCAAGGAAGAATGTTGGAGACCTGATTTTAATCATGTGATTATTTTCCCAAGTAGCTTGTTCTTTAGGCATTTCCTTCCACTGTATGAGAAGCTGAGAAACTACCTAATTCCCCTTTTTTATCATCATCCTCTCTAATACGGGAGACAAAGTCAAAACGCAACATCCTTTGCCCCATACTTTGAGATGCTCCTCCCCGCCGATCAAGGAGCGAGGCTGCTCGTGATAGGCAACACTTTAAGCCGCTATCGTTCGGTTCAGATAAGTCAGGGCCTCCACACAATATGGACTTGTGAGGTTAACCACCAGAGATAGTGATATTAACTGGCATTTCATGACATAGCTTCAATTGACGAAGTTATATGCGGCAAGGTGGGAGTGGCATTAGTGGCGGATAAGATGAGGGAAGCGAGGCTGAGATGGTTGGAGCATGTGAAGTGGAGGTGCGAGGATGCACTAGTAAGGAGGTGTGAGAGGTTGACTAGGGGTTAGGAGAGGTAGAGGTAGGCCATAGAAGAACTGGGGGGAGGTGATTAGGCATGATATGACACAAACAGCTAACAGAGGACATGACCTTAGATAGGAAGACATGAATGTCGATGATTAGGTAGAATGTTAGTAGGTAGCTGAGTGTTGTCATATCCTATGTGGGAGGGGGGTGGGTAGCCTCTTATCTTTCTCACACGTCCGAACCAGGGCATGGCGGTGCCCTACACGGGCACCCTTATACCCACATCACATATAACCAGTGAAACTCTAAGAAAACTCATGTTATAAAAGCGAAGTAAACAAGGCCGCCACTGTATATAAATATAATCAAAACTAGTACAACTCACATATGTCCAAATACATGTACAACCCACACCTGTCTACAAGACCTCTAAGAGTTTGATACAGACATGTGACGAGACAAGGCCCCGCCGTACACCTGAATATACATAAGTCATAATGGAAGACCTGTACCAAAATGACAAGCTCCAGAACATTAGAGCTATCCCAAAACGCTGAACCAGGATCCTAAGCTCACGGATCACTAAACTGAGTACCTATACCTGTGGGCATGAACGCAGCCCCCCGAAGGGGGTCAGTACAACAAGGTACCAAGTATGTAAACATGAAGTACAATAAATAAGATCATAGCTGTACAAAAGATGACAGGGGACAAGTATGGAAATCAACATACCAGATCTAACCGTGTCATATAAAATAAGAGTCAATCAGACCTTTTATCATCTGTATCAGCTGTATCATCAGTATCATCAGTATCATCAGTATAATCGTACCATTGTACCTTATAAAAATGAGAGTCATTGTATCTGTTTTTGTATAACGTATCCCGGCCCATTCTGGGACTCGGTGGAATTATCAGTGTAACATGTCTCGACCCTTTAGTGAGGGACTCGATGTATCACCCTACGTACCCGGCCCATTTGTGGGACTTAGTGTATCACATAACGTACCCGGCCCATTTGTGGGACTCGGTGTATCACATAACGTACCCGGCCCATTTATGGGACTCAGTGTATCACATAACGTACCCGGTCCATTTGTGAGACTCGGTGAATGAAGTCATATCCGTATACATACCGTACCCGGCCCCCTAGTGAGGGTCTCGGTCGTACCCGACCCATTCTAGGACTCGGTGAAGTCATATAATGTGCACATACCGTACCCGGCCCATTACAGGACTCGGTGAATGTATTCATCTCCATATATATACCGTACGCGGCCCCCTAGTGAGGGTTTCGGTGAAATCCTCATATATGTACATACCCGGCCCATCATGGGACTCGGTAGCCTAATCATCTCATATTAGACACGAATAGAATATCATTTGACCCTCAATAACATCCTTAAAATGAACTTTCATTTTAGAAAAAAAAAATCAAGAAAATACCATGCCTTTCATTTTAGAAAAACCAAGACAATACCATGCCTTCCTTTTTATAAATACCAAGACAATACTATGCATTCCTTTTTAGAAATACCAAGGTACTATCACATCTTTCATTTTAAATCCTCTTTTGGAAAATCAAGACACTTATCATATCGAGTATCATTTTAAAACCTCATTTGGTAAATCAAGATACTTATCAAATCAAGTATCACTTTAAATCCTCATTTGGTAAATCAAGACACTTATCAAATCAAGTATCACTTTAAATCCTCATTTGGTAAATCAAGATACTTATCAAATCAAATATCACTTTAAAACCTCATTTGGTAAATCAAGATACTTATCAAATCAAGTATCACTTTAAAATTAAGATCCAATAAAACTACGTACGTCCACCGTACACTTACTTCAAATAAACAACTTTCAAAAGAAGAAAGGATAGTTCACACACCACTTGTCGTCTGTACCAACTCGATAATCTAAATTCGTCTCGCTCCTCTGGCTAACATTATGGAAACATTTGCATAGTGATAACCGATCCGAATTGCCAAATTAATCCATTTTATGAGCCTTTAGCAGGTTATATATTAATAATGATCTTATCTAATCAGATGTGAACCTAGAAAGTGTAAAACGAACTGGTTATATCTTAACTTCTATGCAGATGGAAATTCTACTCATTTCAATATAATTGATTGTCGATTCCTTTTTCCTTTAACGCTGCAATGACTTGTTCGATATCTTTTCTCATTAGTGCTGTAACTTAGCAAGATCAACTCGACTCCAATACTTCTTAAAAACTCTTACCAACATCTCCCATAAGACTTGGTAAGGACTTAGGAATAATTTAGACATGCCTTTAGCATAGAATCAATAACATGAATACTCCTTAACTTCTAAGAGTAGAATGAATCATGAAACAATACCACATGTATATTTCATACGTAGAACATGTCAAGAGAAAGAAGGAAGAGGTTCACATACCTTATTGACGACTAACCAACACGACAAGTAGAATACGTCCCAAATAGGTACTTCAACCTATAATGACAACACGTCTATTAACTTCATGAATACTAGTATACACTTATACCACATAATGAATCTCCTTTCTCATAAAAATTCGGGCAGCACTTCCCCTACTTATACATACTTTTCCACCTTTCAAGAAGGCCAATTTCATCAACAACCAAGCCACAATTAAGGGCACAACCAACAGTTAACCAAGGTGATTCACACGCCTATTTCTCACGTAAAAACAGTCCACAATCTCGGCAAAACAGTCCATAAAAACAGTCCACAAAACAGTCCACAATCCAACAATAACGAGAGTAAAATGTGAGGCCTTTCAACACCTTTCTATACCCTTATTCCTTTAGGATTTACATTAGTTTTTACCACATTTAAACATGCATATAGGTGGCTGAATTTCCAGCATTATACGCCACAAAACAGTCTCTTAAAACTGCATAACAATATCCAACAATTTTATACATCGGCCAAACAACCACAACTAAAGCCCTTTTCAATAATCCTTTATATCCAATTCACGTTTCAACACTTAATATAATCCATTTCAACTTATCAACAACAAGATTACTTCATTTTATCATGCAATAGGTGACGATAATAACAACAATAACCAACGAATCCAACGACGCCAAAACTGTCCATTCTCGGCCAACATGCCAAACTATCACATGCATTTCTTATTAACCTTCGGGGAAGAAGTCCGTGGGACCTCTCCTTCGAGGGCGCCTACCATTTCTCTTAACACAAGTTCATTTATCAACTACTCAACATGTAATAGCCAATTACTTCAAAAGGAAGAAATCTTAGCCAAAACAATCCACTAGTGTCTCGGCCCTAGCTCCCCTTTTTGCACCACTTCTTCAAGTTTCAATCACACACATGTATCCACTACAAGCTTGTAACCATCTTGTCTTCTTGTTTCTCTTCCAAAAAGTTCATAAACAAGCTTAGGTTTCAAGACATTCTGGCCCAAAACCGTGACCAACTATTAGTGTAGTAACCTTGGCTTAGAACTTGGTTAAGGTGCTTAATCTCGGAAGAAAATAAGTTGTCTTTGATCTTCACCTTTGTCATGGTTGGTTCGAAAATAGCTAAGGAGAAGGGAGAGGATAAGGGTTTGAAGTGATGAAGATATTTGTAAGCTTAAGTCTTGCAAGACTTGTAATATAAGAGGTGTACAAACCAAGTGGATGGGGGACCCTCTTGTCCACTTGTATGAAAATATCTTCCACACTATAATCTCTTCACAAAATTTTCATCCAACACTTGGCCAAAAATATTATAATTTTCGAACCCCTCCCCCAAAAGTGTGAAATTTTCAATTAGCTCATATTTTTAATCCCAAGACTTCATAATACAATACTAAGTCCATAAATCCATATTAGGGAATCTAACTCCGAGTTAATAAATTTTTTTCGTCGTCACATTTTTCCAAAATTTTTCCGTATCCGAAAATGTAAATATATTTTCCTTCCAACCTTCACATCTTATTTCCTTACTTACGTTCTCACTTATATTCGTTGGAACTACGGGGTGTAACACTTTCCCTTTTAGTAGTTGTATTCAATTATCGCGTAGTCTCTTATGCTTCGGTGTGTGATACTATCTTTTGCTGCATTTATTTTTTATCTTGCTATTTTGATGTCTCCTTTCTTATAATCATGCGTCGATTATTTTTCTTTTGAGCTGAGGGTCTTTCATAAACAACCTCTCTACCCCGTAAAGGTCGGGATATGGTCTGCATACATCCTATCCTCCCCAGACCCCACTCGTCGGATTACTCTGGGTATGTCGTTGTTGTAGCTTCAATTGAGAGACATGGAAGTAAAGGTCGGGGTATGGTCTGCGTACATCCTACCCCGCTTCAATTGAGAGACATGGAAGTAAAGGTCGGGGGTATGGTCTGCGTACATCCTATCCCCCAGACCCACTCGTCGGATTACTCTGGGTATGTCGTTGTAGCTTCAATTGAGAGACATGGAATGTGGTGTGGATTGCAATTTGAGGGGGGATAATAATTTGTATGCCACTGGTCCAACCTTTTGAATTATCTGATAAGGGCCATAGAACTTAGCCAACAACTTAAGGAAAGTCTGATTGGATAAAACCCTATCTCCTAGTTGCAATTGTCTGTCACTCCTGCTCTTGTTGGCTAGTAATTGCATTTGCATTCTTTGTTGAGCCCTATGTAGATGAAACCTAAGAAGTTGGGATTTGAATTCCATTGCAATCATGCTCCTGTCCACTTCTTCATCATCAGCTTCTCCAGCCATATAAGGGAGATGGACTGGTGGAGGTTGACCATACAAGGCTTCATAGGTTGTTGTCTGTATAGTAGATTGAAAGTGGTATTAGACCGCCATTCTGCTGGGGAAGGTATATGGACCAGTCAGTTTGACTATCCTAACAGTAACACCTCAGATATGTTTCCAAGTTCTATTCAAACTTCAGTTTCTCCATCAAATTGTGGGTGGTAGGCTGTAGGAGTGCTTAATGTAACTCCATGTACTGAAGGGAGTTCTTGCCAGAACTTGCTGAGAAAGACAGGTCCTTGTCACTAACAATGCTTTCAGCATGGACGAGAAGAAGAAGACACAAAAGAATTCAAGAAAGCAAGAACTTGAACAAGAAATCACCAGATTAAAATGAAAGAAACGTGCAACCCTCAATTATAATAGAAAAAATAACAACAAAATAACCAAAACAACACAAAAGAAACGAATTTAGAATCCAAATGAACAAGTTTGGAATGAAAGAACTTCAAAAAACAAAAAAAACATGGAAGTGATCAAGACCCTGATTTGAGTAGCTATTGGAAATAATGCGTATATAATCACAAAACTTCCGATAAAATACCAAAAGAGAACCAAAGATATCAATAAACATGATGGAATTCAGATTACCTCAAGGAAGATAACTCACTTAAATGGATAATCGGTAGAGTTCTTCAAAGAGCCAATGGGGTTTCTTAAGTCTCACCATGGAAAACGTTTTTAATCATTCAGAAACATCATAATTTACTGTCCCTCACGTTCTATAGGCTACTTATAACTTAGGACCCTAGGCCTTTCTAAATTAGGCCCACATGCCTAAACTAGTGAAATCAGCCAACAAAAATTAAAATAACTTAAGTGGCATGTGACAAACATGTGCTACTTATTAACCAAGTCTAATAAAATAAAACTAAATATAGAAACATCCAAATATGCTATCTTGGTCGGGCTGGCCATGCAACTTGTGAAGGGGCTTTTCCAAGCTGTTAAATGTTGTTTCTTGTCTTCCTCCCTTCCAATACCACAAGTTTGACTTCAAATATGTTGAATAGGTTGTGGAGTCCTCTAAAGCCTTCAACTCAGCGTACAATGTTTTTTTTATATTCACTTCGAGGCGTTGGAGCTTCTGTTAAAGTTTTCTTGTTCGTGACCTTTTCATTAGTCTTCTAGGAGCTTCAAGGATTGGTCCTTGGTTTCAAGTGTTGATTGGCTTCCTTGGATGCTACCACTCGAAGTGCTCGCTCTCTTGATAGTAGACAATATGAAAGGACACCATGTAAATGATAATTGTTTAGGGAGGTCTGGTGATATAATCATCTATCATCCTTATTGTTTTGCACTATTTGGTGGCACCATTGTGGAAGAAGCTCAAGTGGATACTTCTTGTTTACTGCCTTTGCCAAAACTATTTTACCGTGAAGGTTCCTGGCTGGAGGTATACATGTTCTAAACCTTGAAGGAGGATTATGTGGTTTGTAGATCTTGTTGGCTTGCTTTGGTTTCCCTCAACTAATAGTTCATTGGAAGTAAGCTATATTGAGTAAAGTATATAGGCATGCACATTACCATACAAACTATGAGATTTCAATTAAGCTGTACATACCATAACTACTCGAACGTGAAGTTGATAGTTTAGTTATACATGCTAGCAACATACTTTTTCATGCAAAGAACAATGTTGCAGGTCTTCTATCAGACAAAGGAGAAATCCTAGTGAAACTGCAGACCTCACTAGCATCCAGGAGCTTGTTAATGAGATTGATATTGATTGTCACCCTGGTATGTGTTGATGGACAACCAAAATTTTAGTTGATAGGAAAACAAAGTAGCCTTTTACACGTACTAATTTTGAGTTATTAATCTTTATAGGTCTATTGGATGTTGTTAGTCATTGCACATATACTGGGATGGCGGATGAGATTTTTGCTTTGCTTCAACACAACACACACCTTTATCTTGTTAATGTGATTAACTTGAGGTAATTTATCACTTTAGCTTTCTGTAGGATATCAATATCCTAAGAAAGATCAAAGAAGTTTTTGGTTGCATCTCTACAACTCTATCTTCATTGGTTGGATTATGACAAAATGAATGTGATGAGGACTTTTTATGCAGCTAGAATAGAAGCTCAGCAATTTGCATAATCTTGGTGCCATTAAGTAACATAATGAAGAAACGTAGCTGCACAGTAGACTTACCAAATGCTCTTTCTTTTTAATACATCCTTGTGGGTATAAGCTAGCTTGGAAGAAATATTTTGTGTGATGCACTTTGACTAGGCAACAAGTTTTAAAACGAAAGATTTTTGGAACTTGTGGTCTAAAACAATCCATAGATATTTTCAACTATAAATTAACTTATTAAGGGTGAAATGAGAAAGATTTTTGAAACTTGTGGTCTAAAACAATCCATAAATATTTTTCCAACTATAAATTAAGTAGATATATCAAATTCTTGTTTCTATAAGTTTGTCATCGGAAATATCACATCTTAAAAACGAGATATGTCACTAGTGTATGAAGCACGAGCCTTTCCCAAACTGAATAACATGGCTAGAATGAATGAAACAAGGGCATTAAATTGGAATCAATAGATCGCTACAAGAGACTACATAATTGAACGTCAACTTTCTCCCAATGTGTTCGGGTCTTTTCGTCTACCTCACTAGTTTTTTCCGTTAAGTGATCTTGAACACTTTGACCCTTACACCAAACTCAACCGAGGAAGACCAAGCTAAGTAGTTTGAACTCATTAATGATTTTGAAGTAATCGTAGGAACTTCCAATTCCCGTATTTTAGGAGCCAAAAATATATCACAAAGACATGGTTGGATTGAAGAGATTCCTAACCAAAGTTTAGCAAATACCCACATATACTATCAGATATGCCTGAAAACGTTGTCGAGAAAGGGTTTAACAAGCTGCTGGTTGTCTTGAAGGTCAGTAAAGGTCGTCGGAAAACTGACTGGAGTGGCCAGATTAGGGTTCCGGCAGTCGGAATCTTCAAAAAAATTACGCAGATGCCTCAGAATTCTCGTACAACCCAGGGAAAAAGGATCTGTTCAGAAGTTGGCCGGAAAAGGTCTCACTCGCCCTGTGCGTGTATCAGTGTTCTAAAAAACGGTCTGGGCGGCTGCCTAGGCACTAGGCGCCCCCAGACCGTCCCGATTTGTCCTAGGCGGCCGAGTCACTTAATGGGGGTAAAATTACGATTTTACCCCCAAATTTTTTGCCCTATATTCCATCAAACAGAGGCGCGAAAATGGAGAAAAATCAGAGAGAAGCAGCGATTTCAGAGAGAAAAAATTACAATACTTCAAGATTCAAGAATACAAGTGTTGGGGCATAGGTAGGTGACGGGTTGGTGGGGTGGTAGGTCACGTAGGGGGTAGGGGTGCGCCACAGATGGGGTGAAGGGGTATGGGCGGATTGAGAAGATAAGTGTAGGGTTTTTGTGTGTTTGTTAGGGTTGTAGAATAAGGAGTTAAATGATTTGGGTTTGGGTGTTGGACGAATGGGCCTCAAATGAGGTTGTGGGTTTTGGGCTAAAACCAGTTGGGCCACGGTATTGGGGTGTTAAGATTGGGCTAAAAAATGGGGGGTTTGTTTTGGGTTTAGAGAAATAAAATGAGGTTTAAAATATAAAAAGAATTTGTTAAAAATGCTTTGAACAAAAAATAAAATTATAAAAATGAAAACAACAATGTGATAATAATTAAACATAATATTTAAGAAAATGCTAAGTGCTTAATAAAAATGTGATGCCTATTTTTTGCAAAAATAAAATAACATAGGATATTTGGGTAAAACTATGATGATTATATAAAAAAAATATAAAAGTGCGGATAATAATAATAATGGTAATAAATACTAACTTTCTTTTTAGCAATGTGATAATAATAACATAATATTTAAGAAAAATGCTTAATTTAAATAAAAATGTGATGCCTATTTTTTGCAAAAAATAAAGTAACATAATATTATGTTAAAACTATGATTAAATAATAATGCAAATGATAGTAAAAGTGGGGATAATAGTAATAAAGATAATAAATACTAATTTTTAAAATAATGTAAAAAGAAAAATATATTTTAAAATAAAAACAATTTTAAAAATAAAAAATTGTTTTATTTTTATGATTTATATATTTTATGAATGTATTGATTTTATGATTTATATATTTTATGCATATATGATATGTATATATACAATTGATGTAAAATATTAAAAAAATTAAAAACAAATACATCTGCCTAGGCCCCCGCCTAGGAATCCGCCTAGGCGCCCGCCTAACCGCTAGGCGGCCACTCCCCGCCCTGGTCCCGCCTAGCGTTTTTTAAAACATTGGCGTGTATCATACGCATCGTCGTAGACATAGGTTCTGCCGATGCATGACAACAATTCTGACGGAGTTGGTTTTCTGAGGTTTTGTCGCCAGAGTTTTCTCTACTTGTGGTGGTTTCAGATTTCGCAGAACACCCACGGGAGAGAGTGACACAAAACAACCCTAGCAGTCGTCGAGGAGTGAAGCACGAAAACTATCTGATTGAGTTTTCGTTCCCGGATATTTTTCGCCAAAGCTCTGATACTATGTGAGAAATAAAAACACAGGAAAAATATTATTGAATTGCGTAAACTACATCATTACTCTGAGACCTATTTATAGACTATGCACTATAATCCTTTTTCATGTAGGATATTGTATACAATCTTATTCTAACAACTTTTAACCATAAAAAATTCCTAATATTCTAAAAGATTGAAGGAGGCTTATAGAAGCCTGGACAAGGGAGGCAAGCAAGCTTAACTAGGCGAACTTTACGGGTTAGAACCTTGCCGCAGTAAAAAACCTGGTATTTAAGTGGAGAAGGGTAGAAGCCCTGGCCTATTATCTACTGAATTTCGAAGTTTTTTCGGTTATTAAAAAAAGAAATAACAGAAAAAGAATACCTGCTAGAGCACTTGGCAGTGAATATACCCATATGTCTACAGCTTGCATCTCCTAGCTTTACTTTCTGCCTTCTCTGATGCTGTGTAATTTCTCCATGGCTCTTTTAATTCCTTAATTTTTCCTTTGGTGATAGTTTCCTTCATAACTCGTTTAACAATTTATTTGATGATCTTCCCTCCTTTTGGAGCTACAACAGTAAAGAGCTTATGTATCAGCAAGTTTTACGTCGGTTTGCCCATTTCAATGCAATTCAACTGAGTGAACCAGCATCATTACCTGAGTTAATAATGCTTGCTCTGAAAGAAGAGGGTACAGATCCAGAAGGCAATGAAAGCACTGAGCTAAGAGGAAAGATTGCTGAGGTAATTTCATCTCAACTCCGTTATAGATTTCATCTCAACTCCGTTATAGATTTCATCTCAACTCCGTTATAGATTTCATCTCAACTCAAGTGTAACTGCACGAAAGTAATTTAATTGTATGTCTTGTCCTTGTCTGCTCCTGGACACTGAAAGAAATTGTCTTTTGTCTATTCAATTCAGGTAATTCTGTCACCTAATCATCATTATTCCCTTCCTAATCAGCATTGGCTTTATTTATCTATTACTTCAGATGAATACAGAACTGCTCAAGCAAAAGGTTGAAATGCTAGAGGAGTATTTTGGCATTTGTATCGATCCAAATGGCAATATGTCTAGACTTCCTGTTATACTGGATCAGTACACACCTGACATGGACCGCATCCCAGAATTTGTACTTTGTTTGGGAAATGATGTGAGTTCTTTGCTATTTCTTTGTCTTCTTTCCTATTCCATGTAACAAAGATTTTGTCAATTCTATAGTGTTCATGCGCATGACTGTGGACCTTTGGGTGTCACACAATGAAATTCATCGACCACATATGAAGCAGCTAGATCTGCTTATATGCTGGAAGTTGATGAGCCTAAAAACTCATCTTCATTGCCACATATCATCCTAAATTAATGTATTAAGCCCTTTAACATTGATTACTTTGGCAGTAGATTTCCGGTGTACATTCTCATTCTTCTCTTTTTTTTTAGATAAGTGATCTCAAATTTACGTTCTTACTTTTGTTCTTTCCAAGGTTTAATATATAGTAGCTACAATTTCCAGCCTCTGTTTTCCCTGCTTTTTTGCTCTCTCTTTACAGTTTTACTTGCCTTTCTCAAAGGAAGTTATGCTACATTAGTTGTGTATTATTTGCCTCCGAATGAATCTACTGTGTTTCAGTTATGATTCAACTTAGATTTCCATTAGCTGGAGAAATATATCTAAAAGCTACAATTTTTTGTCTCATTGGTGGTCCGGTTCTTCCCCGGACGCCGCGCATAGCGGGAGCTTAGTGCACCGGGCTGCCCTTTTATTGTGTTTTCTGTCCATTAGCATATGACATTTAAAATCCTCTTCTTTCTTCTTGTGGAACTCTCAGAATTTTCCTGATAGCTATAGGCAGAAATTTCAAGTTTATAAATTTTATTCTGATCTTTTTTTGAATTGGTAAGGAAGCATAATATAGAAAAACAAAGCACTAAGGAGCCGTTTTGACAGATTTTTTTTCCTTTTTTTTCAAATTATTTTTCTTTCAAAACATTGTTTAGTTGTATACTGGCCTGGCTTTTAGGTATTTGAAAATGAGCTTTTCAAGTTTTAAAAGCTGGTTTGACTAGTTCTTCAAGACAAAAATTGTTTTCCACTCACCCAACTTCAACTTCCATATACCATTTTTCAACTTCAACTTCCATATACCATTTTTCAACTTCAACTTCAAAAACTTTTTTTCCCCAAATTTCAACCAAATCTATGTCCAAACACCTACTAAGAAAGTGCTCTATAGGTACAAATCAGAAAATCCCCTGTGCAAAAACAAAAGGAGCGGCACCTATCTATACGGAAATTGATTCTTGTAGTGAATTGATGAAATCTAACGTACTGTTTTTATCCTTTACATCCTGCAAGTTGCACCAGAAAAGCCAGAAAACCAAAGACATGTACATAGAGCTTTCAAAACACCTATTATTTCTTTCAGTCCACAAAACCCAACAAATACAAGCTGGCACTGTAACCCTCATACTTCTTGCTGGTTTCCTGATCCCACTTTTGTCCCAAACAGTCAACAGGTCTTTCACAGTGAAAGGCATGACAAAAGACAAGTTGAAAAGATTGAAAAACAGATTCGATAGTTGCCTTGCCACTGTGCAATGCAAAAAGAGATGGCTGCTGAATTCTTCCTCCTTTTTTCTCTCATTACCAAGTCCCACTTAACCAGATGAAAGGTTTTTTTTCTTTGTTACCAATCCATAGGAAGTATATGGAGATACTAGGATTTGATGAATGCATTTTAATCTAAGCATGTGATAATACAGTTGCCTTATTGGGTGATATATATTGGCTATTCTTGTGGCTCTGGTTTCTATGTAGATTGCGTGGAGGATCAGAGCTGCTTTATGTGAAACTAGCACAAAATTTTGTTAAATTTGTTTTTTTCGGTGAACAAATTGATATTATCATCAAACTTGAGGGCCATTGTTGACATCCCAAAGCCACAAATGTTGGTAGATAGGGTAAGACTAAATTGTTACTCCCTCTGTCCCATCTTGCTCAACTGTCTGGTTTTACTTTAATTTGTAGGTTGACTGGGAGGACGAGAAAGTTTGTTTTCAGACAATTGCTGCTGCCCTAGGAAACTTTTATGCCATGCATCCCCCGTTATTGCCTAATCCCTCAGGTGATGGCTTGAAATTCTACAGAAAGAGAGTGCTTTCAAGTGGTTCAGAAGGAACTTCTATAGAAAACATAGGTAAGCAACTATTCTGGAAAACAAATTCCATTATGAGGAACATGTACTTATTGCAGGATAGCAAGGTTCATGTTGGTCCTAGTGAAGGAGATACACTCCTAATCTGCGTCATTGACAGCCAGATCCTGCTGCAATTTGGCACTTAGAGAAATTATTATATTTTAGGATCGCTAGGCCCCTCAGTGAATAAACAGCTCTTTGTCTCATCTTGTTGAGATTGCTATATTCAGCATCAGCAGTGAGAGAATTAAGGATGACAATTAGGCATAAGCAGTGATAGGAATTAGCTTTAATCAGCTAATGCTAAGAAACTGCTTGAATAGCAATCCAAAATAGAAGCCACAGGAAGATAGACCAACTTATAACATTCTAGCTATGTTGGGATGGTGTCTAAGAGAAATTTTCTTGGGAGTTGGGTACTTTCATTTGATATCCTGTCTCTATCATAGCACACTTGCTAGTCTAACAGTGATGACTAGAATGCTTTCTTCTATATGGTGATTTATGACATTCACAGAGATTACTGTTAATTTTTTCCCCTCCCAACACGTTACTATGCATCTCTTTCATACTAGTCTTGTGGACCAACTCTAGCTTGGACTAACTCCTGAATTTGCTGTTACTAAGAGAGTGATACCATGGAGGCTGAATTCGAGGAAGAATTACTTTTGGAGGCCAAAAATGCCTGGGCTCAACGTGAATGGTCAATTCAGCATGTTCTGTTTCCCGCCCTCAGACTCTTCTTCAAGCCCCCTACTTTCATGGCTACAAATGGAACTTTTGTTCAGGTATCAGATAAATAAAAAATTCTTTTCTTTGTTGCCATCCCTTACTTTACATTTTGGCTATAAGAATTTAGTGTCACAATCTCTCATTCCTATATTTCCAAAGGGCACGAATAGCAGATATTTGCCCCAGCGCGTCTTTCAAGTGTTCCTTTTGCAGATGTTTCTTAAGTTGCACATGTTTATGATATTGCTAGGTTGCATCACTGAAAAAGCTCTACAGAACTTTCGAGAGATGTTAAACGTAGGAGAATTTTGATGTGGCGTCATGAAGCAAAAGGATGTAAAAATTTACAGTTACTGATTTGAGAACGAAATTCCCCGGCCCCTACCCGCAAAGAAAAAAAAAAAAAGAACAGGTACAAGAAGTTCTTTTTTGCTGTGAAGATGGTCGGATTGGTTATAGTACCCCATCAAACGTAAAAGCGTTCGTTGTGAAAAGAAGCAACATGGAAGGTAATGGAAAGTATACATTTCTCTTTTTACTTTATTCAATTAAACTAGTGATGAAGAGGACATCATGTCATACACCAGACAACAGTTAAGCAAGTAGAACGTGTAAAAAAAAAAGCGAAGTAAATCAGAGGCTAAAATTTACTTTCTTGATTACTCAATAAACCAAAGATGCTAAAAAACCTAATCTCAGAACTGAAAATCAAGAACATGGTAGAAACTGAAAAATTACCGCCACCACCAACAATAATATACCAAGTGTAATCTCTCAAAGTAGGGTTTGGAGAGGGTATGATGTACGCAGATTTTACCTCTATGAGTCATATATTTTCTGAAAAATTACCGAAGCAAGATATTTCCTGACTGAGAAAAAGTAATTCTTGTTAGTATTCACAAAAATGACACGAAAGAATGACTACTTCCTATAAACATTATCGATACAAAGAGTTCCAGGACGCTTGCGGATCCTCTATATCAACATAGACTATAAAGTGTAACAAATTAGGGTTGTTACTTAGTTCGTGAGAGAGAAGAGAAACAAGTTGAAAATATTTCTGAATAATGAGGAATTCAGTACATTTCCCTATTTATAGCAAGGGACTAAAATTGACAACTAATAATTGTTGTCACATTATACAACTGTGACATTTCACTCTCCTTGAAAATGTGCTTAGTGTCTTCAAAAGTTAGCTATTTCTGAAAATTGTGACTTAGTGAATTGAAAGACTTCCCAAGTAGCTTCTTCAGGCAACGGATCAACACAATGTACCAATATCCACAATAACATCTTCTTTATTCGTGACAAAACCCTTGGAACAACCTTGTTCTCAAGTTTTGCTGGAATAGCAGATAAGCGATATTCACCAAGAGGAACCTCAAAGCAAAAATGGCCACTCTCATCAGTAAGTTTGACTTGAGGTTTAACTTTTTGCGGGCCATGAGCCCAGCTTCCTTGTTCTTGCTTTGGTTTTCTAGGGCTTGGATTGCAAATACTGGACAGGAAAGGAAAACAAACTGTCCAACCTTAGTCAGAGCTACCTTGGATTTGAATTTAGAATTAACTGTTTGCACAACACCACATAAATCATATGATTCAACATTGATGTCAGAGATGGAAACCATAATAGGCAATACCGCAAAATCAATGAGACTGTCAAATCTGCAGTGCACCTTCTTAGCTTCTATTGTATATCGTTTAGACGTGACCTGGTCAAGCTTGTAATATCCTTCTTTGTCAGTGATAGATCTTTTATGCCCCTTAACTAAAATTCCATTACCATCTCCATCAACCACACGATCCCCAATAGAAAATCCAGTGACCTGAAACTTTTTCGGCACTATTACATGGTCATGCTGAACTGATATCGACATTGAAGAAGGTAAAACATAAAAAAAAACTGTGTTATCACCCTTGTAGAAGGGTATAAGTTTGTAAACCCCACAAGGAATGGATTTCAACAAGAAGATTCTATTGTGGAAAAGTGCTTCTCCTAGTCCTAGTTCACCAGGTGAATTTTTAGAGCCCTTAGGGAAATCAACTTTTGTGACATCACCCGAGTATAAAAATGAACCCCCAATATGGCATTTACCTGAGCAACCATAGATTCACGAATATCATAACCAGGTACAAAGAAAAAGTCATCCACTATTCTATTTTCGAAACCCAACTCAACCTCAGCAGATTCTCTAACTTGAACATTTAAGTAGTGACATGATACACGTAATTTGTACTTCCCTGGAATAATGTTTTTGAAGGAGTATGTTCCTCTGGGTGTTGAAAATGTAGAGGACACAACATCATCCGTGGAAGACAATAGCTCAATGTTCACATTTGATGGGCCTCCATCTTTCTGAGAGCAGCTCGTCCCACTAACATTTCCCACAATTCTTCCAGATATAGTGAACCCCATGAATCAAAAATTTATATCTTCATTGCAGCCAGTATGATCAATTACAGCAGGTACTTGTTCAGGATCCCACGACCATCCCTCAGGTCCATTCACTTTGATAAAGAAAGATCCATTATCATACGAATGAAGTAATAATCATTAGGGGCACAATGTGTTCTTTCCTTCGCCAAGCCATCCAATGTGCGAAGCTCAACAATGATGTTAGAATAATCCAATTTCGGATCGCTTGACTTCCTTGACTTGAGCAGTTCCGAGCTCGCCTCAACAAATCTGCCACATCCTTGAATTGAATCAGCAGTGGCAGTGGCAGTGGCAGTGGCAGTGGCGGAAATGTAGAGAATAATCAATGTGACAGTGAATAATAGATAATAGTAGCTGGATGCCATTGCCATACTCACACAAATAGATCTCGCGCAGCTCAGTTGAGCTGGGAATTTCTCTCTGTTGTGATGCGCAAGGGATTTGGTTTTTCTACCTATGACCTTAGACGTTAGCACATAGCTTTTTTGTATCTTACGAATTAGAACTAAGAATTCCGTCATTGCTATCCAACTCGAATTATGGGACAAATGATTTAAATAAGTAGGAAGTAATTGTCCATCAATAATACAATATTGTCGCAACCAATTCTTGTGTATAACTGATGAAAATGGAAAATTATCTCCGTGTTTGGATGACCTAAAGCCAGAATACTTACGTCATATGGAGAGTATGAGCTTCAAGCCATTTAGTGAGAATAGCCAGGCAAGCACAACCATGTATCTATAATTATTAGCTTCCGCATCGAGTCGCAGTTCTAAGGAGGCAGCAAAATCCACCAAATACATCATTCCCTTCTTTATCACATTTTCTATTGACGAAACAATTTGCAACATATTTGAACCGCTACAAGCATAGAGAGCATACATAACCAACAATTTCATTCCATCTTACCGTTATCTTCTCTAGCACCTCCTTTATTCTCTATCCATTAGCAAGCAAATCACGAATATGTAATCCAAAATAACTTTCGAGCCACGCAACTCTATTGGCATCATTCATTATGTTTTGCTTCTTCAGCTCGTCTCTCAGATTTGGATTGTGAAGCCAAAACCTTACGGCATCAGGGATGAAGTCTTCAACCACAAAATTCTTACAGTAATCATTCACCAGTAATAAAGTTACTTGCCCTGTGCACTGTCCATATTCACTAGCCCAACTAATACAAAATTTTCACAATTGAATTCATTTTGAGCTTCCGTAAGAATACCATTAACCAATGTTGGTATAGAGTGGGAAATTTAACTTTATCTATATTAGAGGAATCATCAAGCACTTGACTCTCTTCATTTTCAGAATTTTCCTCATATTCACTCTCTATCCCAATTGGTTTCTCCTTGTGCAAATTCTCTGGTTTCTCAACAACTAGATCAATTATGAAAACTTCTTCCTTGTCGCAATTAGAAAAAATAAGGGATGTATGATGTATCTCCTAAATTGTAGCACCCAATATTGGCGTAGCAACTAGCAAAACAGTTCCATTCAATGGAGGACATTTATCGAATATATGGCCTACAGTGTTTTCTGAAAGTTCATCATTTTCAAGCTCCGGGAGCTCATCTTTTATATTATCATCCCATTACAAATTAGTCACATTGATTCCATATATTATAAGGATCTGGTCGAGCATTTCATAGTCGTTAATGGACTTTTTGTTAGCTTCTACAATGTTGTTTTCTAATGTTGTTCCCTCATCAAAATCAGGGCACATATGTTCCATAGAATCCATCAAGGAGGGAACAATAAGTTCTCCGGTGTAATTAACAGTGATAGCAGAAATTTCCGTGTTCTCCAATTGTTTAGTGAAGTTGAGAATTTTGTTCTTATTGACCGACTCCATATTTTTCTGAAGCTTTAGCATCTTCAACTTCGATTTCCATTGGTACTTCTCCGTCCAACAATGAATGCTTTTCATTTGGCATTTCAGCATTGTCCTTTTCAGGAATTTTGTCGAACACCTGATCCACAATATGAAGAACAACATTTGCACCTTGATTTTCCATTTCTATTTGGTCCTCTATTTCTCCAGATTTGATCATTGCTAAGAGTGACTGGCTTGGTTCTTCTAACTTGTTGATGTTGGCATAACCAACTTCATCTAAAGCATTTTCATCATTCAGAACATTTCCTCCACCGAAGAGCTCTTAATTTCTTTGAAGACTTTTATCAAACACCTTGTCCACAATCGCTATGCTTTCAATTTTCGTGACTACGCTTTCATCACAACCATATGAATGCTCAAAACTTGTCTTGCTAAATGAAGCATATCCAAGTTCCTGCTGATTTTGAGTTCCCTGAACCATTGAAATGTAAGATCGAAGAATGGGTGATTTTGTATCTAAGGCCTGCCCTGCTTCATTGTGACTTGGAACTGGTGGTGTTCCATCTGTTAATGCCCTTAATGTCGTTGTGGTTCCTAGTGTCGCCGGAGAACTAGGGTTCGAGTTCGTCGCAGGTGAGGAGCTGCCGGACTGTAGCTGAGTTATTCCCGCCATTAATAGTTTCATTTTCCGATGTACTTCTTTGATGTCGTCTGATTTCCTCTGCTCCACAGCTTCGAACCTTCGATTAATTTCTTCGGCGAAGGTTGCTAACTGTGTCTTTAACATCCGCATGTCGTCGTTGGTGGGTTTCCGCTCCGGCGGAATATCGGTTCCCTGCGTCGGAACCGGCTATGATACCATTTGTAACAGACTAGGGCTATTACTTAGTTCGTGAGAGAGAAGAGAAATGAGAGAGAATAAATAGATTGATAATATTTCTGAATAATGAGGAATTCAGTACATTTCCCTATTTATAGCTAGGGACCAGACATGTAAATACTAAGTAATACAAAAGAAGACTTAAGGGACTAAAATTGACAACTAATAATTCTTGTCACATTATACAATTGTGACATAAAGTTTGTCGATCCTCCTAATCTACTGCCGACAAAATGTGCCCATTTTTAATTATTTGCGCAACTTGTTCATATAAAACGAGTTGGCTGAGTGATATTGAAAAAGCGATTTTACTTGTGCAAAATTATATAAATATTTATCCATTTTAGCAATAGAATTTGTTTTTTAAAAAATAGGAGAGTTTCTTTACAAAATAAATACAATCCGGTCAAAACATACAACTTATAAATTGTTGACACCCAATTTTGACTCGATGTATTTGAAATTAACGTTTCAGGGCTCCTTGGCCATTTAAAAGGCACAAAATATATTTATAACACATTGTTTAGTTTTTAACAATTTATTGATTATTACCCTTAATTTATGAATTTTATCCATTTATTGTTATTTTAAAATTATTTTTAAGAGTTAGTATTTTCAGTGATCTGGACATGCACAATGTAATAATTTTAGTGCAGTTAATAATCATTTCGTAATTTTTATAGTACACTATATCAAGTATATATATAGTGAATTAAAAATTTACTAAATATAAGAAGATTGTATTTTTTGAAGAAAAAAAGGTAATATACATAAATTAAAATAAATAGAGTACTTGGAAAACTCATATATATCTTTATTTGATGTGAGAATGTAGCAAAAAATGTGTATTTCAAATTAATTAGTTTTGCTAGGGTTTGTTTAACAATATTGTCGTTTGTACGTGGTTACAATTCTATTCTCTTTTTTTCAGGAGTTAAAAACAAATTATGTCAGAGAACTTATTTTTTGAGAAGAGTGGTGCTTTAGTTCCTTGTATTTAATAATATGATTATGCCTATTTTGTATGTGAAATAATCATTACTATTTGATTGGTTGTTAAAAAGTAACATACAAAAAATTCTAATTGCTAAAACACAACACATATAACGACTGAGTAGTTTCTGTTTTTCTAACAAGGAAAATGACAAGGGAAATTCTGTCGTTGAAAAAAGGTATTTATTGCCATTGCTGAACATCAACTTTGAACATTGAGCCACCCTAATCACTTTACCATATTAGGACTTTTAGCAACTGTGTGATGAATTTTATTTGCATTAGGTAACTTCTTTCTTTCGTCGTCTTACTTCTTTCTCTGTATATTGAGGATTATAATAGCATATAGTAAAAGTCAAAATGGTAAAGTGAAGTTATAAATCATCATCAACATTAAATTGTTAATGTAATATTTACTTGATGATTGTAAGTTCCATATTATAATATTCTACCTCGTAGGGAAATTGACTTGAATAGGTATATGTATGCTCATTCATAAAATTTTGTTATCTTCCGTCAAAAGGAGCATTCAATCGACTTCTAAAATATTCTTCCTTTTCTCTTGATTTTTTTGGCCAACTTAGGGTTTCTTCTACCTATCATAAACCCTAAACCTAAAACCTAACCGACTACAACCCACCCCCACTCGACTACCTATTACTCCTATCCTAAAATCCTAGTCTAACACTTAGGGTTCTTTACTCCACATCCATCAAAACACCAAAAATACTTCTTTTCTTCTCTAGTTTTTTGTGGAATCTATTGCCGAAAAACAAATATTTCATCCCGCTCCTACCGTTAATAACGTCAATAACTTTATCTCCATAACACTTGAAATGGATAAAGGGAAATATACCTTTTGGGCGAAATTGTTCAAAATTCATTATCGCACATATGAGGTAATCGACCATCGCATACCTTCTGAGTCATCATCGGACACCGTTATTGTGGATAAAAAGTTATGGTCCCGTTTAGATGCTATAGTCCTTCAATGGATTTATGACACTATATCAAACAATCTTTTACATACCATATTGGAGCCGAACTCTATGGCTCAACATACATGGAAACATTTACAATATATATTTCAAGATAACAAACTGTCTCGGGCTGTATATCTTGAACACCAATTTACTAATGTTAAATTGGATGGTTTTTCCAACGTTTCCGCTTATTGTCAGGAATTGAAGGTGCTTGTGGACCAACTATCTAATGTTGGTTCGCCCGTAGCAAATCAAAGGTTGGTCCTTCAGTTGATTGCAGGGTTGAATGAACAATATGATGGAGTTACTATGTTCATTCAACAAAGTAATCCATTGCCTCATTTCTATGAGGCTCGTTCGTAGTTGATTCTCGAGGAAACACAGAAAGCAAAAGATGCATCCTCTAGAGCAGCCATCGCCGTAATTTCTCTCGTCTCCACCAACTCATTTTCCACGGCTTTGGAGTCCCAAAATTCTGGTTCATAGGGCAATGTTAATCTTCACAATAATGGTAAAAAACGGGGTTCAAACCGTAACAATAACAAAGGAAAAAGTGGTGGAAAGGGACAAGGAAGAGGTGGTGGCCAACCTGCCGGCAGCAGCGGCCAGTCCGGGCAGTCGGCTGCCCCGCCATGCCCATATCTGACTTCATCATGGGCCAGGCCTCCCACTTCAAATTGTCAATCCAGAATTCTAGGGTCTCGTCCACAACATGTATTTGCGGCCCATACACCATATTCTGTCTGCTATGCACCCACTGACATTGAACAAGCCATGAACTCTCATCTTATTTTAATATGAGCAGTAATAAAAATATTATTGTCGGCAGTGGGCAGAAAATTCTAATTCGTGGTGTTTGTCAGGTAACACTACCATCTCCACACCCATCATTATACTTGAAAAACGTATTACATACATCAAAACTGATTAAAAACTTGATCTCGGTTAGAGTTTTACAATTGACAACAATGTTTTTGTGAATTTTGATCCGTTTGGCTTTTCTGTGAAAGATTTTTAGACGGGGATGCCACTTGTTACACCCCGTAGTTCCAGGGTATGTATGTGAGGACATACGTACGAGAATACGACATAAAAATTGGAAAGGAAGAAAGATGTGATTTTTCGACGGAAAAGTTTCCGGATTTTGTGAAGGAAAAAGATTCGTTAATGGGAATCAGATTCCCAGATTTGGTATTCAGACTTCTTGGAATATTAGAGAATTATGGAATTTTATTTCCGGATTTGGTCACGTGGGACCCACGGGGAAAATTTACGGTTTTGTGGGGCCCACTTTGTTTTCGAGATTTTTGGCATTACGGATATTTTCGGAAGATGAAATATTTTGGACGAGTAGGGGGGCGACACGTGTCACCCCCATGTGGCAACCTTGGCCGAAATGTGTGGGACAAGTGGCTAGACACTTGTCCCTTGGCCGAAATGGCCTTACAAGTGGCAAGCCACTTGTCTTCTTCTTTGTGTAGACATGTGGTGGGTGGGACCCACACATACTTGTCCCCCAATATCACCACACACTTGCTCTCATCCTAGCCCTTGATTGTTCTATAAATACCCCCCCCTCCCCTTAAGTTGCAAGACTTCATCCACACTTGAGAGAAATTCCAAGGCAAAATACTCCATCCCTTTCCCTAGTAGCTCTCGGCTTTGGCCATGATTCTTGAGCAAAAGTTGTCCAAAAATTCTTAAAGTTTTAAGTGTTCTTCCTTAGAGTGTTAGGAAGATTGTGTACCAAGAGTTGGAAAAGATTTCACACCCATAGCTTTGAAACCTTGCCTTGGCCGAAACTTGCCATAGTTTGAGCCTAAGTGTTTTTCACTTTTTAGAGTTAGATCTTGAAGAGGAGTTGGTTAGGAGCGTATAAGGGTTGCTTGGAGCGGTTTGAAACGTAAGGAATTGGAGCTAAACGTTGATCAGAATCGACTTTTAAGCATTGGATAATTTTGGGCTTATCGAGGTAATGATCTATGTCCTCCTATTGTAATTGGATATTACATGTCGTAGTAGTTTATAATTGAGTATAAGATTTATGGAAGGATGTTTAAAAAGAATTGAACTGTATTTACAGTAGACTTATGTAGTATTACTGTGGGGCAGCTTTGTACACGTCCGGTTAGATGTGTAATCTCCTTGGAGTTGTTGGTTTGGTATCGAGCCTTGAAAGAGGTAGTGGTAAGTATTTGCAGGGGAGGTGCTGCCGAATTTCCGTAGAATAAGGAACCTTGTACTTAGAAATGTTCTACGAAGAGATCTAGAAGTTGATAGACGTTTTGTGGCCTTTATAGGTTGAAGTACTGCGAGTAGCGTATTCTACTTGAAGGGTGGAAAAGGCTAGCACGGTTATAGTACTTGGGAGCGTTTTGCTAATTGTCGATAATCGTCGCGAGGTATGCGAACCTCTTCCTATCCTTTCTAGCATGATTGTTGTGAACTATGTAGTACGGTAGACGTACGTGTGCTAAACGAATTTGGTCGGTTTAAAACATAAAGTGATATAATAGCTTTATGGGAAGTTAGTTATAACGACTTTATGTAGGTAAAAGAATGGTTTGTTGATTTTCGAAGTTAAGAGACTTGTTCTTAAAAGATAAGAGACTTAACTTATAAATGACGTTTTATGAAATGTTAAGGACTTGAATTGTTAAAAAGTTGTGAAACCGCATTCATAGTAATGAGTACTTGGTCTTAAAAAGGATAATGTTATGTTGATTTCGGAAATGAGAATAAGTATCGAACAAACCATTGCAGCGTTAATAAAGAAAAATGTATTGACAAATAATTATATTAAAACAAGTAGAATCCTCCATCTGCATAGAAGCTAAGATAAGACAAAATTGTATTACATTTTCTAGATCATGGCTGCTTTAATAAGATCGTTATAAACAAGAATAACCTACTCACACATAAGACATATGTTACTCAATTTTTAAAAGAGATTACGTTGTTAAGTGATTAAAACTATGAACTATGAAATCTTTCGAAAATAAGAGACTTGAGTATTTGAAGTTATGCAAAAGAATATTGTTACTGGACTTTAAAAGAGAAGGTGTTTTGGTTTAAAAGGAAGGCATGGTATTGTCTTAGTCTGTCTTAAAAGAGGTTTAAATGTTATGGACGATTTTACATCGAGTCCCATGAGATGGGCCGAGATATGTATACCACACGATTCTACATCGAGTCCCATGAGATGGGCCGAGATATGTATACCACACGATTCTACATCGAGTCCCATGAGATGGGCCGAGATATGTATACCACACGATTCTACATCGAGTCCCATGAGATGGGTCGAGATATGTATACCACACGATTCTACATCGAGTCCCATGAGATGGGCCGAGATATGTATACCACACGATTCTACATCGAGTCCCATGAGATGGGCCGAGACATGTATACCATACGATTCTACCTCGAGTCCCAGGATGGACGGGCGAGACATGTTATACGTATCACGATTTATCGTGATCGCGGCAGTGAGGAAGGAGTTCCACGGCGTGAGGATGACTTTGAGGCGTGAGTCACGACTTGACACGATCGCTTTATGTTGTGAATCGTAGTTTGGTTATCATACATGTCTCATGTTTTATATTGATATTATGATTTCATTACAATATTTTCGCCACATACTTGGTACTGTTATCGACCTCGCCGGCCGCGTCACGCCGCAGTGAGGTACACCGGTTGTTGATCCTCGCTCATAGGATCACAGTTCAGCGTTTGGGAAGCTCCGTTTCTCCGGAGGCTTATCTTTTGGTATGATTCCCTGAGATTGTAGGTTCTTGTACATTCAGAGGTATGACGGGGCCCTGTTAAAGTCATTGTTATAAAATTCTTAGAGTGCAGATCAAATTTGTGGGCAAGGTTTGTAAAGGATGTAGCGTCGCTTTTTATATATATCTGAAAGGTAACCGTTTTGGTTGCTTTGTTTTCTTTTCACTGTTTATCTTTTATGAGTTTTTATTTCCGCTGATTTTCTCTGATGTTGTATCACTAGGGTGCCCGGGGTAAGACACCAGTCGCGGGCCCGGGGTCGGGTCGTGACAAAAGTGGTATCAGAGCAGTTAGTCCTCGGAAAGTGTCTAGAGACCGTATCTAGTAGAATCTTGATTATCGGCGTGTTGTGCACCACACCTATAATCAAGTGGCTGCAGGATATTTAGGATTGGTTTCCATTCTTCTCATTCTGAGATCGTGCCTTAGATCTGTGTTAGGAGTTGGACTCCCTCTGACGTATTCTTTTGTACCAGTTATGCCTCGAAGGCAACCGGGGCCCGAAGGCGGTGGCAACAGAGGGAGCTGCGAGTAGAACACAGAGGAGTACGAGGGCGCATGCCCGGTCATTACCTGAAATAGTGCTTCAGACGGCGAGTTTTACGACGCCGCTAGCCCCAGGGGAGTTTAGAGCAGCAGCAGTATCTACAGAGACCACAGTACCTGAGCTTCCTGGCCGTCCAGGAACAGAGGATATGGGTTACAAGGAGATGGCCCAGTTACTAGCTAGGCTTGTGGCTAGGAATGAGGATGACGGAGGCCGGTATGCCGGTAGTGCACCCAGGCCGATAGTTGGAGACTTCGGGACTTCTTGAGTTGTAGTCCACCAGAGTTCTATGGATTGAGAGCTGAGGATGACCCTCAGGAGTGTATTCGACAGTTGCAGCGGATCATGAAAGTGATCAAGACCTCAGAGACAGAGTCGGTGGTATTGGATTCACATCGGCTGCGTGATACTGCAGTCGACTAGTTTGATTCATGGGAACTGTCCCGGAGAGAGCATGCGCTTCCAGCTGGTTGTGACGAGTTCTCAGGGGCATTTCTTACACATTTCTTGCCTCCACAGATGAGGAGGGCTCGGGCCGACAAATTTTTGATGTTGAGGCAGAACGGGCGTACGGTTCGGGAGTACAACGTAGAGTTTGACTCGTTGGCTCGGTATGTCCCCGCTTTAGTGGCAGACATGGAGGATAGAGTTAACCGATATGTCACAGGACTTGACGATTATCTAGCAGAGAGTTGTACAGGAGTAGCTCTTCAGCCGGGCATGGACATTGCCGATACAGCTTATGCACGAGGATTGAGGAACGCGTAGAAACCGACGTAGGACCGGGATCGCGAAGAGGCCGAGCAGGTCCTTTGGTGACTTTCGGCGGATCGCCTCAGCGGCAGGTGGTTATGCGCTCCGCCAAGATGCAGTGGTCCTCCGCGCCTTCGTGACGTTCGGGGTATTCGTGAGCCGGTCGAGCTCGTGGCTTCGTTCATGCACATACATGTTCTAGCCAGCCGGATTCATGTTTCCCTCAGTGTGCACGATGTGACAGGCGTCATCCCGGGGAATGTCGTCGTTTTACTGGTGCTTGTTTTACCTGCGGCCGTCAGGGCCATGTGACGAGAGACTGTCCTAGTAGGAGGGATATAGGTAGAATGACTCAGCCTACCGGGTCAGTGGCGGGTTCATCGCCTTCTTTAAGCTATGCGCCCGACAGGGCAGGATTATGATTAGAGCGGCAAAAGGAAAGTGAAGCAGTAGATACATGTATATCCTTAACCCTCTAGAGATTAGTATGCATGATATGTTGATCTTATGATTAAGTGTTATGTTCGGATAGCATTGTATAAATTGTGATATAGAGAACATGGTTGTTGAAAAAGGTAAGTTTGGGGGTTAGGGAAGAATTGTGAGCCTTAGAATTTTGATAACAGTTGAGATCTTAGATGCGAGGCCGTCTTAAGTAAAAGATGTTACGGTTAGTCTTTATCGAAGTACTTGGTATGCATGAAATGTATTATGGGATAATTCCATGGGTTGTGTAAGATGAAGGGAGGTAGCTTTCATGACTTGATTAGTAAGATTGTTCCGGATCGGGGAACGAGAGAGTTTGGCGCGATAAATGGGTCGGGTTGAGGCCAGATTGCGGGTCAACCCGCAGCCCGGAATGAAGTAAGGTAAATTTGTGGTGATCCCGCTATGTGTTAGGGTCATGAGGGTGCTAGTCCCAAAGTCTAGGTAACCATCGTACGAGTTCGTGGATGCGTTTGACCAGGATCGGATCGTGAAGGCCGGGAATGGCCTTAAAGGAAATTGAGTCTAGTGTAATGACCAAGTTTGGAGGTGGTAACTCCAAGGCTTGGGAAACGGAAGTGATGACGAAAATATGGTACGTGTACTAGAAAGAGTTCAGGTGTACGAGAAAGGTACGACGAGTAAGAAAGGAAGCGAACATGTGTTAAGAGGATGGAAATGATCATTTTTGTGAAGTGAAGGTGCGAAGAGAGCATCCTTTGGACCAGGAGTGAGAGTTAGTGTTGTTTTACATCTTAGAGGTGATTCCTCGTTGGCTTGGATTTGGGTTTCGCGCGTATGTTATATTATGGCCATGTGTGACATAATTGGTTTCGTAAGTATAGTAGAGAAGACTATACCGGCGCATGTATGTTTGGAGACTTAGAAGAAACATTTTTGAGGGACTCCCTTGTCTCAGCCATAAACTGAGTCTGGCACTTGGTGAGCCTGAGTATTCCTGCCTTCAACTCATCTAGATCTTCCTCTAGAACCTGTGGGTTAAGCTGTTGTTGATGACTCCATTGTCTCTGATAGTAGTAGTCCATAATTTATTTATTTTTCGATTTATTTTTCCGAATTTAACTTGCAAAATAAGAAAACAACAAAAGGTGATAAAAAGATGCTCGCATAACAAGTTAGAAACTCGTTCTTGGAGCAACCAAATTAGAAATAAGAATAGATAAACCGATATTGAAAGTACGCCAATCCTCGGCAACAGTTCCAAAAACTTGATGTGCGATTTATACACACGCTTAACACAAATTCACGTATCGTGACAAGTAATATAGTCTAGGTAAGACCGAATATCGTCCTCAGCGACTGGTTTTCATTTACCGATTATCTATGCTTTAGTTTCTATATGGTTAACGTTAATTGAGTTGAAATTCTAAACTAATAATGCAGGAAATAAACTAATTATGAAAATAGTTTGATTTAAATCAGTTATGATGGAGAAATAGGGCTTCCAAGATCATCAACTATCCACTCTATTCAATCTTTAATACAATAAGACTAACTTCTTCTTCTACGTTAAAATAGCAGGTTAACTAGACCGTTTTATACTCCTGTTAAGGTAATATAAACACTCAACCCCAATGGAGAACCCTTCTATCTTTCGATGACAAGATTAACTACAAAGGAGGATTAAGAGCAATAACCTATTAAGCTACACAAGTATCGGGGTACTTTCGTCCACAATTTAAACCTATGTTTATTCAACTATAGCATATTCACAATCTCCCCTTTCAGATTTCGATTAGAACTCATATAAGTGATGATAACTAGTGATCAGTTAATTATCAAGCAATCAAAACAATTATTGAATAAATCTTAAATAAGTGAAGAAGAAACCAAACTAATATATTAATTAATGAATAGAGTTTCAAGTGAATCACAAGGAAATTCCTAACAAAGTAATTAGCTCCTAGCCATAGTCACGCTAAGAACTAATATAATCTCCATACATGAACTGAAATAAAAAAAGCAAAAGAAAGAAAAGAAAAATACTCAAGAACAAGTCTCCAAGCCTTCTAGCATCCAATGATTGTGTTGTGGAATATTTACAAGATGGAATGTGGTAGAATTATTGACGGAGAATGGAATTTGTCAAGTGTGGGATGGAATGCATTATTCTAATGATGTAGAGACTATTTATAGCCCAAGAATCCTTTAGGTAAAGGGTTAGGGATTATGTAGGAAGGAAAAGTTATGGAATCTTTTAGGTAAAAGGTTAAGGAAAAGTTATGGAATCCTTTAGGTAAAGGGTTAAGGAATATGTAGGTAGGTAAAATTATCCCTTTTGGACTCTGAAAACGTGTCAAATTCGCCCCAAAACTCAGAAATCCCGCGTCGGCGCCGTGGCCCTGCAGTCCGGCGCCACGGCGCTGAAAAACCTGCAGTCAAATCATCTTTCTGAACATTCAGCGCCGCGGCGCTGGAGGTGTTTTTCTGGCGGATTTTCGTTTCGTCGTCCTTTTTTCGTCCGGTCTTCGTCTGATTTCTTCTATACTTTCCGAAACTTCTTAGGCTTTATTTCTTGACCCTTTTAGTGTGCAATTTCATCTCAATTAAGCTCATTTTATCTTCTTTTCGCCATTTCTCCATTTCTGACCGCTGTGACACAAAAGAAAGGAAAACGCCCCTAATACTGTACTAAACATAAACAAAATGAGTAAATACTGAATAAAAATGATTCAAAAGGTGTATATAAAATACACCGATCAAATACACCCAAACTTAACCTTTGCTCGCACTCGAGCAAAGATAAAAAATATAAACAAAGACACGAAAGAAAGGAAATTAAAATGACTCAAAGACATTGATCAAATTGTTGCATCATTGTTACTTAGAAAAGCATGAAGATTAGTAAAATAATATGCAGGAACATATATCATGAATTTTTAGCATTCTAAACACTTCAAGTCAGATATTTCGCAAATTCAATTTAATCATGCTCAATGGAAGTAAGAATATCTAACTATGCATGTCAATTTCAAAATCCTATGGCCTGTTCACTTGCTATTCTCCACTAATCATGGATATACATGTTAGAGATCTTCAGGACTTTTCAGGGTTGTAATGTAGGCTTAGGCAGGGGTAGGTAAAAATAGGCATTTAGGCTCAATTTACGTACCATAAGCTCTTTTGCTTCAACTCTTCCCTTTTCTTTTTCACTTCAGAATGAGGTGTATTATGAATAGCAGGCACCCCAAACTTAGGTTTTTGCCTATTTATTATTATTTTTTCATTTGGGGTGCTTCAAAATTATTCACTCTCTTTTGTCTTTTTTTGAACACTTTATATTTCAATCATCTCAATTTTCACTTATGGCACAAATATGAAATTATAGGGTTTCAAAGAAAAGATCTTATTTTTGGCTCAAAGGGGCTGACTAGAGATTCAATTGTAACGTCAGGGATAGACAAAGAATGGTTAGAAAGGGCTAACAAAGAAATGTCTGAATAATCTCCCTAACATGCATATCCTAACTATTTCGCCCCAAATAGCAAGCAAGCAGACACATAGACTTAATCACTAACAATGCATAAATCAAGTAAGATACCCCAAATAGTTCGATTTCATGATTTTTTGGCATATCTATTCTAAGTTTTCAGATGGTTGCTTCTAATTCCATTACATTATTCCACTTTACTTCACTAGGCGTTTCAAGTAACTACAACATGCTTGATCATAAAAATAAATAAAAAATAAAAAAATTAGACTAAAAAAAATTAGACTCATAAAACATAGAAACAAACAACAAAAAGACTCAAAAACACATAGAATAAACTGAGAACTCCCCCCAAACTTAAATCACACATTGTCCCCAATGTGTGAAGACAAAAAAAAAAAAAATAGGGACAACTTACTGACACAACACAACGGTCATAACGGAGGTCTGGGAGGAAAAATTCTGGAATTTGCATGGAATATGGGTTTCTGAACCTTCGGCGCCACGACCCTGAGATTCGGCGCCGTGGCGTCCCAAGTACTGCGGCTCTCTGAAGTTCCGGAGCCATCTGATTCTGGGCTCCGCGGCGCTAACGACGACTTTTCCTTTTTTCACCATTTTTGCTCCTTTTTCCTCAGATTTAGCTTTCAGTCCACCTGTCATCCAACAACACAAAACAAGAACCCAAGACCGTGAGACTGTTCAAGACAAAATAAAACAATCTAAAGACAAAAATCAAACTAACATAATTAAAATCATTGGGTTGCCTCCCAACAAGCGCTGTCTTTAACGTCTTTTAGCCGGATGCAGTTAACCTTTACGAGTGCCCATTGGATCCTTCTGCGAACTACTTGCAATACGCATAGTTATTGTTGCAGGTCTCACTTTTCCTACAACACTCTTTTCAACTAAGGGCTTCAGATATAAGATTATCCCCAAGTACACAAGACATGCTTGTCTTCTAAGCTCTCTATAATGTAGGGATCAGTGAGATTCCCAACATATCTAAACTCTAGGGGGTGCCCTTGACGGTATGGACTTTCTATTTGGGGATCAACAGTGATAGCTGGTGGTGTTTCTTCTGCAATAGGTCCAAGAAAAAGAATTTCCACAGAATCCAAAAAGGTGAAGAATTGGATCTCAGCAATCTTTTCCTTTTCTACACCAACTATCTTGCCAGATTCCTCAATGGGTGTGGTTCAGGCTCCTCAATTTGCTTACCACCTCCCTTAATGATGTCGCTAGGCAGATTTGCTTGAGGTTTATTGCTCATCTTATCAATCAGTTGCCCTATGTGGGTCTTCAAATTTTTGAGGGACTCCCTTGTCTCAACCATAAACTGAGTCTGGCACTTGGTGAGCCTGAGTATGCCTGCCTGTAACTCATCTAGATCTTCCTCTAGAACCTGTGGGTTAAGCTGTTGTTGATGACTCCAGTGTCTCTGATAGTAGTAGTCTATAAATATTTTTTTTTCGATTTTTTTTCGAATTTAACCTGCAAAATAAGAAAACAACAAAAGGTGATAAAAAGATGCTCGCATAACAAGTTAGAAACTCGTTCTTGGAGCAACCAAATTAGAAATAATAATAGATAAACCGATATTGAAAGTACGCCAATCCCCGGCAACGGCGCCAAAAACTTGATGTGCGATTTATACACACGCTTAACGCAAGTGCACGTATCGTGACAAGTAATATAGTCTAGGTAAGACCGAATATCGTCCTCGAATTTGGTTTTCAAGTACCGATTATCTATGCTTTAGTTTCTATATGGTTAACGTTAATTGAGTTGGAATTCTAAACTAATAATGCAGGAAATAAACTAATTATGAAAATACTTTGATTTAAATCAGTTATGATGGAGAATTAGGGCTTCCAAGATCATCAACTATCCACTCTTTTCAATCTTTAATACAATAAGACTAACTTCTTCTTCTACGTTAAGATAGCATGTTAACTAGACCGTTTTATACTCTTGTTAAGGTAATATAAACACTCAATCCCAATGGAGAACCCTTCTATCTTTCGATGACAAGATTGACTACAAAGGAGGATTAAAAGCAATAACCTATTAAGCTACAGAAGTATCGGGGTACTTTCGTCCACAATTTAAACCTATGTTTATTCAACTATAGCATATTCACAATCTCCCCTTTCGGATTTCGATTAGAACTCATATAAGTGATGATAAATAGTGATCAGTTAATTATCAAGCAATCAAAATAATTATTGAATAAATCTTAAATAAGTGAAGAAGAAACCAAACTAATATATTAATTCATGAATAGAGTTTCAAGTGAATCACAAGGAAATTCCTAACAAAGTAATTAGCTCCTAGCCATAGTCACGCTAAGAACTAATATAATCTCCATACATGAACTGAAATAAACAAAGCAAAAGAAAGAAAAGAAAAATACTCAAGAACAAGTCTCCAAGCCTTCTAGCATCCAAGGATAGTGTTGTGGAATATTTACAAGATGGAATGTGGTAGAATGATGGATGGAGAATGGAATTTGTCAAGTGTGGGATGGAATGCATTATTCTAATGATGTAGAGACTATTTATAGCACAAGAATTCTTTAGGTAAAGGGTTAGGGATTATGTAGGTAGGAAAAGTTATGGAATCTTTTAGGTAAAGGGTTAAGGAAAAGTTATGGAATCCTTTAGGTAAAGGGTTAAGGAATATGTAGTTAGGAAAAATTATCCCTTTTGGACTCTGAAAACGTGTCAAATTCTGCCCAAAACTCAGAAACCCCGCGTCGGCGCTGCGTAGCCTATGATCCCGCGCCACTGAAAACTGCAGATCAAATCATCTTTCGAACATCCAGTAGCGCGCCGAGGTGTTTTTTTTTTGGCGGATTTTCGTTTCGTCGTCCTTTTTTCGTCCGGTCTTCGTCTGATTTCTTCTATACTTCCCGGAACTTCTTAGGCTTTATTTCTTGACCCTTTTAGTGTGCAATTCCATCTCAATTAAGCTCATTTTATCTTCTTTTCGCCATTTCTCCATTTCTGACCGCTGTGACACAAAAGAAAGGAAAACAACCCTAATACTATACTAAACATAAACAAAATGAGCAAAATACTAACTAAAAATGACTCAAAAGGTGTATATAAAATACACCGATCAAATACCCCCAAACTTAACCTTTGCTCGTCCTCGAGCAAAGATAAAAAATATAAACAAAGACACGAAAGAAAGGAAAATAAAATGACTCAAAGACATTGATCAAATTGTTGCATCATTGTTACTTAGAAAAACATGAAGGTTAGTAAAATAATATGCAGGAACATATATCATGAATATTTAGCATTCTAAACACTTCAAGTCAGATATTTCGCAAATTCAATTTAATCATGCTCAATAGAAGTAAGAATACCTAACTATGCATGTCAATTTCAAAATCCTATGGCCTGTTCACTTGCTATTCTCCACTAATCATGGATATACATGTTAGAGATCTTCAGGACTTTTCTGTTATACCCCGTATTTCCAGAGTATGTACGTAAGGACGTACGTAGAAAATTTGAACTTGTATAAAAGTGGCTTGGCCGAAATTTATTTGTGCACAACACCCGGTTAGAGTCGTTTTTCGACGAAACGTTTTCACAGCTTTCGTAGGGAAAATTCCGGCTATGTCATTTTTAATTTTTGCGGATTTTTCCGAGGCGAAACATTTTGGACCCACCAGAGGGCGCCACTTGGCACCCTCTCATTGGAAGACGTCTTGGGCGGTGGAGTGGACGAATGGGTTGGCTTTTTGTCTTGGAGTTGGTAGGATATTTTGTGGTAGATGGATAAGGTGCACTTGGCAAGATCTTGGCCCTACACTTGCCTTGCACTTGGCATGATCTTGGCCATTGGTTGACCTTTGCTAGACCTATAAATACCCCCCCTTTGGAAGACTTCTTCATCCATTCCTAAAATAATTCTAAGTGTTAAATCCTCCTCCCTCCCCTTAGTGTAGAGTTCGGCCAAGAGCCTCCCTCCCCTTGGCGAGAGCCCTCCACTCGGGGTGCTAGCGTGGGGTACCCCTAGCCTAGTTGTTTCGTATAATACCCCCTCTTGGTAGAAATACTCTCAAAAGTATTGTTATAATGCCCAAATTACCTTAGCCAGATACCTTGTAGTATTCTAAGGTTATACTTATCTGAAAAGCCAGAAATACTATTATACTTCCTTCCACACAAAACCGAAAACCCTAAGGAAAATCTCCATGGTTAGTTGGAGTAATAAGTAGAAGTTGGTTAGAACTTCTAAGGGTTGTTTGGAGCTGGCCTGAGCGCACTGAGTAGAGCTAAACCTTGCTCAGATCGACATTTAAACTCGGATAATTATGGGCTTATCGAGGTAAATATCTTGTCCTCTATTGTAATTGGAAATTACATGTTGTATGATTATATAGTTGAAGTATACTATATATAGAACTGAACGTAGTTATCGGCAATGTCTTTTGACTTAAGCTCGAATAATAAGAAACCTTTTCGAAGAAAGTCTTGAATCAGATTTACATAGGATCAGACATGAGACTTGTGTAGCTTTTACGTAAGGTAGAATTGTGCACGTCCGGTTTAGGCGTATAACCCCTCGGTTGGCTTGGTAGCCGCCCAGATAGAGGAGGAGATTTACGTTTGTGCGGGGAGAGTCTTTGCCAATTTTCTCGTAGAATGTTCTACGAAGGGATCTAAATATTAATAAGCGCCTTGTGGCCTTATAGGTTGAGTACTACGGCGTGGCGCGATCTACTTGGCTTAAGGAGTAGCCGCGGTTTGAGGTACTTGGAGCGTTTTGCTATTAGTCGATAATCGTCGCGAGGTATGTGAACCTCTTCCTATCTCTTCTAGCATGTTATGTGTGAACTATGTAGTACAAGAGACGCATACGTGTGCTAAATGTATTTGATTGGTTTAAAACATAAAGTGTTATAACGCTTTATGAGAAGTTGGTTATAATGACTTTATGTTGGTAAGAAAATACTTGTGGTTTTTAAAAGGTAATCGATTTGAACTATAAGCGCTTATTATGTGTTAATAAAGAACTTGAAGTATTTCAAAAGATTTTTGAATCATTTGAAGAAGAAGTAATACTTGGTTTTGAAAACTTAAGAGTTATACTAGCTTTATGGGAAGTTAGGTAATAACGGCTTAAGAATGTTTCTTGATTTCGAAATCGAATGTGTATCGACAAACCAACTGCGTTAATAAAAGGAAATGTTTTGTGATTAAGTATTATTAAAATCGTAGAAACTCCCATCTGCATAGAAGCTAAGATGAGACAAAATGATATTTCCTAGATCATGGCTGCTGTAATAAGATTGTTATAAACAAGAATATCCTACTCACATATAAGGCTTATGTTTCTCAGATAGCTTAAAAAGAGAATTATATTCTTAAATGAATAAGACTATGAACTACGAAACCTTTCTAAAATAAGAAACTTGAACATGGGAAATTAGGCAAACTTGAACATTGGAAAAGAAGGTTGCTACTTGATTTTACAAAGAGAAGTAATTGATTTACTTTAAAAAGATAATCACTCTATTGTTATATACTACGGGTATTGTGTGACTTTTGTGAAAGTAACATATCTTTAAAGAGTTATTGTATAAAGTACTTTGGGGATAAAAACCCGATCTCATTAATCATATAGTAGAAAGTACCTTATGTGTGAATAACTTGATTGTATTGGTTTATGATAGCCTTGTAATACCTTCGTGTTGATTTGATAAGTAATCATATTAGGATGCTACGTGTGTTAGTATTCTGTGATGTTTGTATAAAGGGGTTTTCCCTTGATTGTGCTTATGTTGTTTAAACGATAAACTGTTATGTTGGTATTATACCACTCACCGTGTTTCCGGGGGTTAAGCTGCCCTCCGATGCGGGTAGACTCGGTGATGCAGGACCATGATTCGAGAATACCACGCGGGTCCCGGGGCCTATGCGCGAGCTACGAGTTCCGTGTTAGTGTGCGCGGCCTTTATGGTCATGCGGTGCATGTGGCCATGCGGATCGCGAGTCGGGGCGATACGCCGGAGTAGCTACCCTCGACGGGGTTATACCTCACGCGCCTATGAGATTGGCCTACGCGAGTCGCGGAGTTCGAGGCTAGACGCGCACATTTGATATTGCGCGGCGACCGGCTTTGATCATGTGACGCCAGACAGATATCATGATACGATTTATGACCTTGTTAGTCGCTGGTGTTAGTAGTCGGCTATGCCTTCGCATTTACCTCGCATCGCTTTATTTGGACACGTGGGACTGCTGTTCATGTGTATTTCTTGGTGCTTTTCTATCATCGATCGGCGGTGAGGAAGGTATTCCACGGGCATGATTGATGTTGTGGGCGTGAGACCCATTGTTATATCGAGTGATGATCGTGAGGCGTGAGTCACGACTAGACATGATCGCTATTTATCGCGAATCGTAGTTTGGTTATCATACATGTCTCCTGCTTTCTATAGACTACTATGATTTCATTTACAGTATCTTCATGTTTCACATACTTGGTACCTGTGTACTGACCTCATTCGGGGGGCTGCGTTCATGCCGCAGGTAAAGGTACACCAGTCGTTGATCCTCGCTCTTAGGGTCACAGTTCAGCGTTTGGGAAGCTCCGTTCCTCCGGAGGCTTATCTTGGTATAGTCCCCGGTTGATTGTAGGTGCTTACATTCAGGGGTATGACGGGGCCCTGTCCCGTCGTTGTTGTCATATCATTCTTAGAGGTGCAGTAATCGCATGGGCGAGTGGTAGAAAGGGATGTAATCGTTCAAATTGTTATTTATATATACCGATCAGAACCGTTTTTGGTTAGCCTGTCTTCTTATTTCACTGTCTTATTACATTGGTTTCATGTATTGTCTTTATGTTCCGCTGATTACTCTGATGTTGTATCACTAGGGTGCCCGGGGTAAGGCACCAGTCATGGGCCCCGGAACGGGTCGTGACATTTTCAGGGTTGTAATGTAGGCTTAGGCAGGGGTAGGTAAAAATAGGCATTTAGGCTCAATTTACGTACCATAAGCTCTTTTGCTTCAACTCTTCCCTTTTCTTTTGATTTTCTTTTTCTTTTTCACTTCATACGTATCTTTCCCCTCTTTTGTTTTGTGAGAATGAGGTGTATTATGAATAGCAGGCACCCCAAACTTAGGTTTTTGCCTATTTATTATTATTTTTTCATCTGGGGTGCTTCAAAATTATTCACTCTCTTTTGTCTCTTTTTGAACACTTTATATTTCAATCATCTCAATTTTCACTTATGGCACAAATATGAAATTATAGGGTTTCAAAGAAAAGATCTTATTTTTGGCTCAAAGGGGCTGATTAGAGATTCAATTGTAACGTCAGGGATAGACAAAGAATGGTTAGAAAGGGCTAACAAAGAAATGTCTGAATAATCTCCCTAACATGCATATCCTAACTATTTCGCCTCAAATAGCAAGCAAGCAGACACATAGACTTAATCACTAACAATGCATAAATCAAGTAAGATACCCCAAATAGTTCGATTTCATGATTTTTTGGCATATCTATTCTAAGTTTTCAGATGGTTGCTTCTAATTCCATTACATTATTCCACTTTACTTCACTAGGCGTTTCAAGTAACTACAACATGCTTGATCATAAAAATAAATAAAAAATAAAAAAATTAGACTAAAAAAAATTAGACTCATAAAACATAGAAACAAACAACAAAAAGACTCAAAAACACATAGAATAAACTGAGAACTCCCCCCAAACTTAAATCACACATTGTCCCCAATGTGTGAAGACTAAAAAAAAAAAATAGGGACAACTTACTGACACAACACAGCGGTCATAACGGATGTCTGGGAGGAAAAATTCTGGAATTTGCATGGAATATGGGTTTCTGAACCTTCGGCGCCACGACCCTGAGATTCGGCGCCGTGGCGTCTCAAGTACTGCGGCTCTCTGAAGTTCCGGAGCCACGACGCTGATTCTGGGCTCCGCGGCGCTGACGACGACTTTTCCTTTTTTTCTGCATTTTTGCTCCTTTTTCCTTAGATTTATCTTTCAGTCCACCTGTCATCCAACAACACAAAACAAGAACCCAAGACCGTGAGACTGTTCAAGACAAAATAAAACAAACTAAAGACAAAAATCAAACTAACATAATTAAAAACATTGGGTTGCCTCCCAACAAGCGTTGTCTTTAACGTCTTTTAGCCGGATGCAGTTAACCTTTACGAGTGCCCATTGGATCCTTCTGCGAACTACTTGCAATCCGCATAGTTATTGTTGCAGGTCTCACTTTTCCTACAACACTCTTTTCAACTAAGGGCTTCAGATATAAGATTATCCCCAAGTACACAAGACATGTTTGTCTTCTAAGCTCTCTATAGTGTAGGGATCAGTGAGATTCCCAACATATCTCAACTCTAGGGGATTCCCTTGACGGTATGGACTTTCTATTTGGGGATCAACAGTGATAGCTAGTGGTGTTTCTTCTGCAATAGGTCCAAGAAAAATAATTTCCACAGAATCCAAAAAGGTGAAGAATTGGATCTCAACAATCTTTTCCTTCTCTACACCAACTATCTCGCCAGATTTCTCAATAGTTGGGTGTGGTTCAGGCTCCTCAATTTTCATACCACTTCCCATAATGATGCCGCTAGGCAGATTTGCTTGAGGTGTATTGCTCATCTTATCCATCAGTTGCCCTATGTGGGTCTTCAAATTTTTGAGGGACTCCCTTGTCTCAGTCATAAACTGAGTCTGGCACTTGGTGAGCCTGAGTATGCCTGCCTGCAACTCATCTAGATCTTCCTCTAGAACCTGTGGGTTAAGCTGATGTTGATGACTCCACTGTCTCTGATAGTAGTAGTCCATAATTTTTTTTTCCCGAATTTAACCTGCAAAATAAGAAAACAACAAAAGGTGATAAAAAGATGCTCGCATAACAAGTTAGAAACTCGTTCTTGGAGCAACCAAATTAGAAATAAGAATAGATAAATCGATATTGAAAGTACGCCAATCCCCGGCAACGGCGCCAAAAACTTGATGTGCGATTTATACACACGCTTAACGCAAGTGCACGTATCGTGACAAGTAATATAGTCTAGGTAAGACCGAATATCGTCCTCAGGGACTGGTTTTCAAGTACCGATTATCTATTCTTTAGTTTCTATATGGTTAACGTTAATTGAGTTGGAATTCTAAACTAATAATGCAGGAAATAAACTAATTATGAAAATACTTTGATTTAAATCAGTTATGATGGAGAATTAGGGTTTCCAAGATAATCAACTATCCACTCTATTCAATCTTTAATACAATAAGACTAACTTCTTCTTCTACGTTAAGATAGCAGGTTAACTAAACCGTTTTATACTCCTGTTAAGGTAATATAAACACTCAACCCCAATGGAGCACCCTTCTATCTTTTGATGACAAGATTGACTACAAAGGATGATTAAGAGCAATAACCTATTAAGCTACACAAGTATCGGGGTACTTTCGTCCACAATTTAAACCTATGTTTATTCAACTATAGCATATTCACAATCTCCCCTTTCGGATTTCGATTAGAACTCATATAAGTGATGATAACTAGTGATCAGTTAATTATCAAGCAATCAAAACAATTATTGAATAAATCTTAAATAAGTGAAGAAGAAACCAAACTAATATATTAATTCATGAATAGAGTTTCAAGTGAATCACAAGGAAATTCCTAACAAAGTAATTAGCTCCTAGCCATAGTCACGCTAAGAACTAATATAATCTCCATACATGAACTGAAATAAACAAAGCAAAAGAAAGAAAAGAAAAATATTCAAGAACAAGTCTCCAAGCCTTCTAGCATCCAAGGATTGTGTTGTGGAATATTTATAAGATGGAATGTGGTAGAATGATGGATGGAGAATGGAATTTGTCAAGTGTGGGATGGAATGAATTATTCTAATGATGTAGAGACTATTTATAGCCCAAGAATCCTTTAGGTAAAGGGTTAGAGATTATGTAGGTAGGAAAAGTTATGGAATCTTTTAGGTAAAGGGTTAAGGAAAAGTTATGGAATCCTTTAGGTAAAGGGTTAAGGAATATGTAGGTAGGAAAAGTTATCCCTTTTTGACTCTGAAAACGTGTCAAATTCGGCTCAAAACTCAGAAATCCCGCGTCGGCGCCGTGGCCCTGCAGTCCGGCGCCACGGCGCTGAAAAACCTGCAGTCAAATCATCTTTCTGAACATTCAGCGCCGCGGCGCTGCTGGCAGGCGCCGCGGCGCCTGAGGCGTTTTTCTGGCGGATTTTCGTTTCGTCGTCCTTTTTTCGTCCGGTCTTCGTCTGATTTCTTCTATACTTCCCGGAACTTCTTAGGCTTTATTTCTTGACCCTTTTAGTGTGCAATTCCATCTCAATTAAGCTCATTTTATCTTTTTTCGCCATTTCTTCATTTCTGACCGCTGTGACACAAAAGAAAGGAAAACGACCCTAATACTATACTAAACATAACCAAAATGAGTAAAATACTAACTAAAAATGACTCAAAAGGTGTATATAAAATACACCGATCAAATACCCCCAAACTTAACCTTTGCTCGCCCTCGAGCAAAGATAAAAAATATAAACAAAGACACTAAAGAAAGGAAAATAAAATGACTCAAAGACATTGATCAAATTGTTGCATCATTGTTACTTAGAAAAGCATGGAGGTTAGTAAAATAATATGCAGGAACATATAGCATGAATTTTTAGCATTCTAAATACTTCAAGTCAGATATTTCGCAAATTCAATTTAATCATGCTCAATGGAAGTAAGAATACCTAACTATGCATGTCAATTTCAAAATTCTATGACCTGTTCACTTGCTATTCTCCACTAATCATGGATATACATGTTAGAGATCTTCAGGACTTTTCAGGGTTGTAATGTAGGCTTAGGCAGGGGTAGGTAAAAATAGACATTTAGGCTCAATTTACGTACCATAAGCTCTTTTGATTCAACTCTTCCATTTTCTTTTGATTTTCTTTTTCACTTCATACGTATCTTTTCCTTCTTTTGTTTTGCGAGGATGAGGTGTATTATGAATAGCAGACACCCCCAAACTTAGGTTTTTGCCTATTTATTATTATTTTTTCATTTGGGGTGCATCAAAATTATTCACTCTCTTTTGTCTCTTTTTCAACACTTTATATTCCAATCATCTCAATTTTCACTTATGACACAAATATGAAATTATAGAGTGTCAAAGAAAAGATCTTATTTTTGGCTCAAAGGGGCTGACTAGGGATTCAATTGTAATGTCAGGGATAGGCAAATAATGGTAAGAAAGGGCTAACAAAGAAATGCCTGAATCATCTCCCTAACATGCATATCCTAAATAACAAGTAAGCAGACACATAGGCTTAATCACTAACAATGCATAAATCAAGCAAGATACCCCAAATAGTTCGATTTCATGATTTTTTGGCATATCTATCCTAAGTTTTCAGATGGTTGCTTCTAATTCCATTACATTATTCCACTTTACTTCACTAGGCGTTTCAAGTAACTACAATATGCTTGATCATAAAAATAAATAAAAAATAAAAAAATTAGACTAAAAAAAATTAGACTCATAAAACATCACTTAACATATAACCATCTTATCAACGCATACTAGTCTCTAAAGGGTTAAGGATATACATGTAACTATTGCTTCATTTTCCCTTTGTCGCTCTAATCATAACCCTGCCCTGCTGGGCGCATAGCTATAGAAGGCGATGTACCAGCCACCGATCCCGAAGGCTGAGTCTTAACATTTGCGCTACCTCTGATCGGACAATTTCTCGTAAAATGGCCCTGCCGGCCGCAGGTAAAACAAGCTCCCTGAACACCATGACACTCTCCCATATGGAGTCTACCACAATGGCCACACCGAGGTAGGGGTGGCCTCATCTGACTAACATCCCAGTTCCCCTGAAAACCTGAACCCTTGGAGCCCTGACCTGCTCCTGAATACCCCGGACGTCCCGAGGACTGTGGAGGACCACTCTGTACTGGCGGAGGCGCATAACTAGCCTGCTGCTGAGGCGGTCCGCCTCGAAAGTTACCAAAGGACCCTGTTGTCCTGGCCCTCTTATGCTGATCTTGGTCATTTCGTCGACCTCTACGTTCCTCAGTCCCCTGTGCATAAGCCTGTATGCGGGCAATATCCATGCCCGGCTGAAGAGCTACTCCCGTACAACCCTCTACTAGATAATCATCAAGTATCGTGACATATCGGTGCACTCTATCCTCCATGTCTGCCACTAGAGTGGGGGAATACCGAGCTAATGAGTCGAACTCTATTTTGTACTCCCGAACCGTCCGCCCATTCTGTCTCAACATCATAAACCTATCCATTCAGGCTCTCCTCATCTGTGGATGCAAGAAGTGGTTAAGAAATGCCTCTGAGAACTCGCCCCAAACAGCTGGAAGCGCATCCTCCCCCCGGGACAGTTCCCATGAATCATACCAGTTGACTGCAATATCACGCAGCCGATGAGAACCCAATACCACTGACTCAGCCTCTGAGGCCTTGATCACTTTCATGATCCGCTGCATCTGTCTGATGAACTCCTGAGGATCATCCTCAGTTTTCGATCCATAGAACTCTGGTGGATTACAACTCAAGAAGTCCCGAAGCCTCAAACTATCGGTTCTGGGGTGAACCACCTGCATCGCCGAACCACCGAATCCGCCTCGCCCTCATGCTCGCCACAATCCTAGCTAGTAACTGGGCCATCTCTTTGTAACCCATATCCTCGGCTCCTGGTCGTGGAACTGGAGGTTCAGGTACCGTGGCCTTCGTGAAGCCACGCTTCTAAACTCGATGGCCGGCGTCGAGAACTCGTCGTCGAAGCACTACTCGTAATGGCGGGCTCGTACTCGTAACCCCGTGTTCTACTAGCAGCTCCCTCTGCTGCCTTGCCCTTCTGGACCCTAGTTGCCTTGCGTGGAGGCATAACTTGGTAGATAATAATACGTCAGAGGGAGTCCAACTTATAACACAGCTCTATCGCACGATCTCAGAGTGAGAAGAATGGAAATCAATCCTAAATATCATGTAGCCTCTTGATTATAGGTGTGGTGCATAACACGCCGATAATCAAGACTCTACTAGATACAATCTGTTGATACTTTCCGAGGACTAACTGCTCTGATACCACTTTTGTCACGATCCGACCTCGGGCCCGCAACTGGTGCCTTACCCGGGCACCCTATTAGGTATACATCAGAGAAAACCAACGGAATAAACTTATAGACATGGAACAATGTAAAATAAGAAACAGGCTAACCGATCAGGTCGCCTTTCAACATATATATATATCAAAAAGCACGAACAGTTACATCCTTTACAAACCCAACTCACAACAGGACTACAAACCTCTAAGAGTTTTTGACATAACAATTATGACGGGACAAGGCCCCTCCATACCCCTGAATGTACCTGTACCTACACTGACAGTGAACCATACCAAAATATAAGCCTCCGGAGAAACGAAGCTTTCCAATACGCAGAACTGTGATCCTATGAGCGAGGATCAACAACCAGTGTACCTCTACCTGCGGCATGAACGCAACCCCCGGGCGAGGTCGATAACAGTACCAAGTATGTGAAACTGAAAGTACTGTAATGAAATCACATTTCATCTTTTAAAAGACCATTTCACAATATATAAGCAGTCATGTCAAGTCAGGGACACACACCCTCAAAATCATTACTCAAATATAATCATGAGTCTCACGCCCACAATATCAATCATGCCCGTGGAATTCCTTCCTCACTGTCGGCAGTCCATGATATAATATAACACCAATATGTATACCTGAACACCAGATCCCGTCTGCGTCATAAAACTGATCGGGCCTAGTAGGAGAGTCAACTACCAGATCCAGCCTGCATCATAAAATTGACCGGGGTAAGTATCTTAAGCCAACGTACCAGAGCCTACCGATTCACGAGATATGACCGGGGCAAGTATCTTAACCCATCTACCAGAGCCTGCCGATTCACGAAAAATGACCAGGACAAGTATCTAAAGTGTGCCTGTATCTACATATACAAATCAAGTCTGTGACCACTCATCACTGCGGCAAGCTTCATGGATAGCTAGTCCATGGAATAATAACATCACCCGGGAATTGAACCCGCACCATGGCCGCATGCCCCCAGAATCTCTCATCGGTGTAAGAATGGCCATGGAACAATCATAGTGGAAGCATACCCGTGGACTTTCCAACAGTGTTAGTATGTCTAAGTAAATAGCAAGATGACCGGCCCTCCATCGAGAGACACGGTAGCATAAGAATACGACACTTGCACAACAAGGCTATCACAAGCAAGCATAATCAAGTTACCATACTTCTAGACTTTCATCAACATGTAAACTGATTCACCATTTTATATACTCAAGGTACTTTCATTTTATGCCAACAATTCGGGTTTTAACCCCAAAGTACTACATACTTTAACTCTTTTAAAAAGATACCTTTTTACGTAAAAGTCACACGATACTAATACCCGTAGTATCAAGACACGTTTACCTATCAAACCAAATTACTACACCTTCAGAAAATCATTACAAGGCATTTAAAATCAAGTAAGTAAACCGTTCTTTTATCCTCTTCAAGTCGTTATAACTAACTTCCCATAAAGCTATTATAACACTTATGTTTTAAGCAATTCAAAACAATTACATTCATTTGGAAACCCAAGAGTACTTATTCTTTTAAAACCAAGTATCAATTTCTTTCCAATTAATGATTCACAACTTTTTAGAATAATTCAAGGCTCTTAAGATTTAAAAGTCAAGTCAAGGACATCAAAAATGAAACCAAATTCATTTAACACACTTACGTCTACCGTACTATATATTTTACAACAAATCATGCTCAAGAGGATAGGAATAGTCACATACCTCCTCGGCTAAAACCACTTGCCAAGTCGAATATGCCGCGCGTAGAATATCCACCTATAATAACCATAACACGTCTATCAACTTCTAGTTTTCTTCGTAGAATATTTCTAAGCATAATGTCTCTTATTCTACGAAAAATTGGGCAACACTTCCCCTGTTTCTACGTACTTTTCCACCTTTTTCAAGGCCTGAAATCAATAACCAATTTCCACATTTAAGGCGCAATAGTACAACAAGTCAAAGAGGATTACACGCCTTACTGGACGTGTAAAATTCCGCCCCTTAATCTACCAAAGCTGTCCATAATACTAGTCCATAGTCCAATGTAAAAATAGTCCAAAGTCCAATGTAAAAACAGTCCAAAGTCCAATGTAAAAACAGTCCATAGTCCAATGTAAAAACAGTCCATAGTCCAAGTCCTTTATTTGGTGTTCTTGGCCAACTACTACAATCAAAACTGTCCAGTTTTTCGGCTAGCATGCCAATACTTGTTTCATTACTTCTTCAATATTCCAACTTATATTCCAATCTTTATATAAGTTACATTAACTTGTTATTAACAAGATTCCTTCATGTCAAAAAGTAATAGGCAATGTTTTAACAACTTTAATGGATAGCATGCCAATTTCTCAATTTTTACAACTTTAATGGCTAGCATGCCAATTTCTCAATTTTAACAACTTTAATGGCTAGCATGCCAATTTCGATTTTTAACATCTTGTTAAGGTCCAAATATTTTCAATCTTCTTTCCACAATCACATACTCATTATATACAACAACATATGTAATTTCCAACTTCACTAAAAGGACAAAGATTATTACCTCAATAAGCCCAAAATTTCCAAGATTATAAGTCGATACTTAGGAATATTAGCTCCTATTCCTTACGTTTCAATCCACTCCAAGTAACCCTTAGAAGTTCCTAACAAACTTCTCTTAACACTTCATCCAAAAAAAAAATATGAAGATCACCTTAGGGTTTCACTTTGCGACTATCGGATTAACGTAGTATTTCCGGGATTTTTGTGTTGGGATATCTTTAGAACATTACAAGGGACACTTGGTATAAGTGTAGGGATTTATCAACAACAATTGAAGAAATTCTAAGCCTAAAGGGGGTGTTGGCCGAGAGTTCTTTAAAGGAGGGAGTATAATTCTTGAAATAATTCTAAGTGTGGAATGAAGTCTTCAACCCAAGGTGTGTATATATAAGACAACCAATGGCTAGGATCAAGGCAAGTGTGTGGTTGAGATTGAGGACAAGTGTGTGTGGGTCTCACAAGCCACTTGTCCAACAAATATCTCAAGACACTTGTCTTGCCACTTGTCCCACAAGATTTCGGCCAACATGGCCCCGTGGGGGGGTGACACGTGTCACCCTCCTATTCGTCCAAAATATTTTCATCTTCCAAAAACATCCATATTGATCAAAATCTCAAAAATATTGTGGGCCCCACAAAACCGTAAATTTTCCCCGTGGGCCCCACGTGACGAATTCTGGAAATAAAATCCATAATTCTATTATATTCCAAAAAGTCCAAATCCCGAATCTGAGAACTCAATTCTCCTTATTAAACACTTTTCCTTCACGGGTTTCAAGATTTCTTTTTAAGGAAAAAACGCATCTTCTATCGTTCTATGATTTAACCCTTATCGTCTTACGTACGTTCTCTTATTCTTGTGTTAGAACTACGGGGTGTAACACAATGTTTCTTCCAATCCATCATAATCTCCATGCGACATCTTTCTCGTCGTGTTTGGAACACACGTTTACTAGATCATCTTTTGATCACTATTACAATCTTGTCTTAAATTTTTGAATATTTTGTATCCACATGTACATCCGGGGAATAGTTAAACTAACTATAAGTGATCTAAAGACTATACTAAGGAGATCATTACAATATCATTACAATAATATCATCTAGTTACAAACATTATTATCTAGGTTCTTGATTTGCTATGTCCATTATCATCCAATCTCTTGACGTGGTGTCTGTAGATCCAACTGCTACATGCTTCATGGACTATCGAGCAACAACTTCAACTGCTGCAAGCTTTTGATCCTTTTGTCTGCAACATGACTCAAATAACAAATTGGTTAAGTTTCACCACACGCTGAGTCAAGGGGTGGCCCCTTTCTCCTTAATACAAGATTGCCCCCGTATACATGTTTTCACATTAGTAGGGCAATAGTCTCCAAAGATAAAATAATGACTTCTCTTCTTCATAAATCACAACGAAGAATACCTATCGAAGAACGCAAATATGGAAATTGCTAAGAAAGGATTGACTCAGAGATGTATATGAACTTGTGGTATAAAAGATTCATGATCTTCTGAGACAATATGTTTGAGAAGTGTGTAAGACTTTATTTGAATTGAAGTGAATGTTGGGCACATAAAAATCTGAAGTAAAGAACATGTTAGACACCTATAAAATCTGAACCACAAATGCCTCAATTTATAAGACAAAGATGTCTCTTCACTTGCAATGTGAATTCCACTTCACTTGAAATGTGAATACCTTAATGGAGGTTCATTGAGCCAAATAAAGTGTTACACCCCGTAATACCAGGGCCACTAATTGAGAACATGATTAAGGATTTAAGATTTGAATTTTGGAAGGAAAGAATAATTACATTTTCTTAAGGAAAATTTCGGAAAAAATGTGACGACGGAAAAATTATTAACTTGGAGTATAATACTTCTAATTGGATTTATGGACTTAGTATTGGATTATAAGGTGTTGGAATTGATAATATGAGGTCCGCCGAGAATTTCACAATTTCGCGGGGACCTTAGAAAAATTATAATATTTTGGACCAATCGGAGGGCGACACGTGGCACCCCTCCACTTGTCTTGCTAAGATGACAACAAATTAGATATTTTGAGAGGGGACAAGTGGACATGGGTCCCACTCCACTTGACTATACATATCCAAGTCTTGGAAGACTTGGATCACTTTACACTTAGACCAAAAAAATAAGCTCTCATCTTCTCCCCTTTAGCTCCATAATTTCGAGAGCCCCTTGGCTAAGAACGACCATTGTTGATCAATTTATTTCTCCAAGATTAAGCCCTTAAACCAAGTGCTAAGCCTATATTAATATTCTACACGTTTTTACTTGTCTTGGCCGAAAGTTGATGCCAAAATCCTAGGGGTTCCGTCGACTTTTTGGAAGTGAGATTCAAAGAGAAGTTGCTCCTAAGGTTGTAGGGGGTACATATATGTGATTGGAACTTGAATAAGTGGAGCGAAACGAAAACTGCGCACCAATAAAGACCGGACTGTTTTGGGCAAAAAATGAGGTAAAAGTCCTTCTTCTTTTAAAGTAATTGGATATTACTTATTTTTATTATGTATGGATGAACTTGTGTTAGAAAAGAATGAAGAATAAAAAGCGTTTGAGCCATTTTTGGGGCAAAAACCGATTTGGGACAGATTTGGTGCAAATGGAATTCGTTGGTTATTGTCGTTGTTATCTTCACCTATTGCATGTTATAATGGATTAATATTGTTGTTAATAAGTTGTTATAACTTATGTAGAAGTTTTGGAACTCGAATTGGAATAAAATGGATTAAGGAACGAGTTATCGGATTGTAGTTGTTGTGACCGAGAAACTGCCCAAAACTGTTAGACGTTGTTGTGTCATTTAGTGGACTGTTTTGAGGTATTAAATGCTGAAAATTTAGTTGTTGTTATGCATGTTTAAGTGTAGTAGTTGCTAATGAAAGTCCTAAGGGAATAAGGGTGTGGAAAGGTGTTAAAAGGCCTCACATTTTACCCTCGTTATGGTTGGATTGCGGACTATTTTTATGGGCTGATTTGTGGACTGTTTTGTATAACTGTGGGGCAGAATTTTACACGTCCAGTTAGGCGTGTAATCCCCTTTGGCTAACTGTTGGTTGTTCCTTAAATGTGGCTTGTTGGTTGATGAATACGGGCCTTGGAAAAGGTGGAAAAGTACGTAGAAACAAAGGAAGTGCTGCCCAATTTTCTGTAGAATTAGAGGGCCATTATTTGGTATAATTCCTACACTTGATAGCTTGTAGTTGATAGAAGTGCTATTGTCATTTTAGGTTGAAGTACTACGTGTAGCACATTCTACTTGGCTTGTGGAATAGCCAATAAGGTTGAAGTACATTGGAGCGTATTGCTACTTGTCGTTTGGGTTAGTCGCCAACGAGGTATGTGAACTTCTTCCTTCCTTTGACATGATTATTTGGTAAGTCTATGTGACTAAATTTTAGTGAGTCTATGTGACTTGATTTGGTAAGTCTATGCGACTTAATTCATTTGAAGTAAGTAAGTCGATTTTGGAAATATATGAGTCTTGATTATGAAAGTATGAGTGGCTTAGTCAAAATTGTATAAGTTACGTGAATTACTTTAAATTTAAGAGATTTGATTTAAGGTTAAGAGACTTGATTTCTTTACAAGTTATGAGACTTTATTTTTCAAGATATGAGACTTGATTTCTAAAGTTTAAAGATTTGATTTAAAGTTATGAGACTAGATTTCTTTACAAGTTATGAGACTTTATTTTTCAAGATATGGGACTTAATTTCTAAAGTTAAGAGATTTGATTTAAAGTTATGACACTTGATTTCATTACAAGTTATGAGACTTTATTTTTCAAGATATGAGACTTGATTTCTAAAGTTAAGAGATTTGATTTAAAGTTATGAGACTTGATTTCTTTACAAGTTATGAGACTTTATTTTTCAAGATATGGGTTACTTGATTTACTTCTAAAGTTAAGAGGCTTGATTTCAAAAGAGTATGTGACTTGAGTTTTAAAAATATACATTTATTGATTTAAAGAGAAGGAGTTTTATGATTCTTTTTAAGTATGTATGTACGTAGTACTTTTGAGTTTAGTTTCCCCAATGTGATAAGAAATAAAAGTGCCTTAAGTTCTCTAAAATGAAAGGTTGTTATAATAGCTTTATGGGAAGTTGTTATAACGACTTAAGAAGAAGTGAAAGGGTGGTTTAAAATGTTATGTAAGGAAAATCACACCGAGCCCCACAGGCGGGCCGAATTATGCTATATGATTCCATAGTACACCGAGCCCCACAGGCGGGCCGGATTATGCTACATGATTCCACAGTACACCGAGCCCCACAGGCGGGCCGGATTATGCTACATGATTCCACAGTACACCGAGCCCCACAGGCGGGCCGAATTATGCTACATGATTCCACAGTACACCGAGCCCCACAGGCGGGCCGGATTATGCTACATGATTCCACAGTACACCGAGCCCCACAGGCGGGCCGGATTATGCTACATGATTCCACAGTACACCGAGCCCCACAGGCGGGCCGGATTATGCTACATGATTCCACTGTACACCGAGCCCCACAGGCAGACCGGATTATGATACATGATTCCACAGTACACCGAGCCCCACAGACGTGCCGAATTATGCTACATGATTCCACAATACACCGAGCCCCACAGGCGGGACGAATTATGCTACATGATTCCACAGTTCACCGAGCCCCACAGGCGGGCCGGATTATGCTACATGATTCCACAGTACATCGTGTCCCGCAAATGGGTCGGGTTACGTTATCACGTATGGGTAATCAAAGTAAGCTCCCAAATAAGAAGTCCCTCCATAAAGGGCCGGATTATGTTATGTAAGATATGTAAGTTATGTGGAAAAACTTGATCGAATTCTTAAGTATGTATGTAAGAATATGATGTTAATTCTTATTGAAAGAAGGAAAATAATGATTAATGTACGATTGATTTCATGAGTTAAAATGGCACGGTAGGATCTGGTATTTTAATTTTTATACTTGCCCCTGTCATTCTTTTGTACAGTTATGATCTTGTTTAATGTACTTTATTTCCGTTCCATACTTAGTACTTGTTTTACTGACCCCCTTAGGGGGGCTGCGTTCATGTCCGCAGGTCTAGGTACACAGTTGTGGATCCGCGAGCTTAGGATCCTAGTTCAACATTTTGAGATGGCTCCAAGTTCCGGAGTTTGTCATTATGGCTAGGTATATTCAGGGGTACGACGGGGCCTTGTCCCGTCATAGTTGTTGTCACCTTCTTAGAGGTCTGTATTCATATGTGGGCTGGACTGGTGTAAGTTGTATTTACATTGTTGTACAGCGTAGACCCTTTCAGGTGATTTATATTTATACGGAAGCCTTTCCGGCTTTGCCTTTGTTTAAAAAAAATGAGTGTTATTTATCTTCCGCGGTTTATTTATGTTGTATGGGTATAAGGGTGCCCAAGTAGGGGAACCAGTCACGGGCCCGGGATTTGGGGCGTGACATAAAGAGTGTGTGAACACACTCAAATCAATGACTCACTTAATGAAGGTTCGTCCTTCCAAAACCCAACACAAAGTTCAAGAGAAACCCTTAAACTTTCATTTCCAGATTCACTGCCCGAGAAGCGCCGCGGCCCTGCATGACTGGCACCGCGGCGCCTAGAAACGAGAGACCATTCTGCCAATAAGGCGTTCCAAGGAGGCGCCGCGGCGCTTATACTACCGTGGCTCGGTTCGTCCGACACCTTGGCCCTTTATCGCTCCGCGGTACGACCCGTTCCATCTTACACTTCGCACAATCCTTTCTTCATTAACCAACGTGGAATATATGTCGACAATAACCGTCCATCATTTTATGTCTCAAACACGTTACTCTTACGTGTGCCAATATTTCTTTCACTAAACGAAATTTGTGATATTTAGCCCCACGTGTGCTCGTGTGTGGAAACAAGGTTTTCGACATGCTGCGCTCCTTATGTTTGATTCATAAATGACGGGATAAACTTATTCCCTCGTTAGTAACATTTCTAACAAATACTATGGAACAATTAAAAACTAACCGATGTAAAATAAGCTTGTATGCTAAAACAATTGCAAATGTCAGTGATAATGTCGTCTGACACAAGTCTCAACACTTCTATAAAAATAGGAAAAACCTTTGAAGAGTAAAATGCAGCGGAAATAATAAAGAACACAAAGGTTTATATTTATATAAGTTATATCTAACCTATGACGATCAATGAACTAAAGTATTGTATATATTTATATACAATTGAATAAATTCATTCTTTTACAATATTACAAGATAATACAAAAGAAATTAAAAAGGTTAAGTCGCAGATGACTTATGCCTGAAAAATCTATCTAAATAGACATAGAAAACATCTCATTACAATTGCTTCAATAAAGAACAAATCTAGAATCTAAGCAGCAATTATAATATTGGGCAGAATGTTGTCGACACGCTCAGACAACACTTGTGATCCAGTTTTCTGATCGTTATATCGGAGAGCTCTCTTGATATTTTCTTTTAATTTTTCTGGATATCGATTAACTGATGTAGCCTCTCTATTTATAGTAGAGGGTCTTCCTTGAAATGCTCATTGAATCGTTGTAGAGGTTGAGAGAAAGATAGGCAGTTGATAGGATTTGTTGGAGAAGATTGTAGAGCAAAATCCTTTAACACTTCTTGCACTTGTTCCCCAAGTTTAGCAACTACTTGAACTTGGTCTTTCCACATTTTTCTTCAGCTCCAAAACTCCTTGCAAGTCATATTACCCTCGTGGTAAAAATCCCACGAGTTTAGCTTCAGTACCGTGAAGTAAGGTAAAACTGTTATCAGAATGTTGGTCCCAATGTCATGACATTTGTTTCAACATTTTCTGATTTTAACTTAGTACTGAAAATGATATGTTGGGAAAAATGTGATAACATCAAACCCAACATTAACATTCTCCCCCTTTTTGCCTTTCTTCACAAAAACTAATCTTTTCAATGCAAGTGACTTAACGGTAATGGTATAGACACATCTATGACTACACGAATTCTCCCCCTCAACCTGTGTTGGCATATAAATAACAACAATATATATATGCCATTCATAAATAGGATTAAACATTCCCAAATATAGTCAAGTAATTACATCCCAAAACAACAACACCAAAACAAATTGTGAGATCATTGTTTAGTACATCCCAATTTAAAACAGTAAGCAATCAGTAACCAACCATCAAAAACAACAATATAGTATCAGCACACATCCCTGCATACCATGAATCCGTAGTAGCTTCAGCCGCTTTCTACTTTTCCATGATTTCTGCTTGCTCCACTGTTAGGCGTATTTTGTATACGCCTTTTGAGTCATTTTTAGTTGGTATTTTACTCGTTTTTGTTGTGTTTAGTATAGTAGTAGGTTTGTTTTTCTTTCTTTTGAGTCACAGCGGTGCAAAAAGGCAAAATGGCAAAAAGGAACGAGAAATGGGCAGAAAAGGTGCTCCCGAGGCGAAAAGGACGAAAGTTGGCAACTCAGAGCGAAAGAAGGCAGCACCGCGGTGCCACTGTGCAAAACCGCGGTGCCATATTTACTGAGGAGCCACAGGACTTTCAGCACCACGGTGCCATCAGGCAGTACCGCGGTGCCATTTGTGCTGAGAAGTTACAGGAGTTTCGGCACCACGGTGCTAGTATGCAGAACCGCGGTGCCGACATGGGAAATTTCAGTTCCGAAGACAAATTGGCTAAGGGCAGATTGGTCCATAGGGCACGAAAATTAGAGGATATTTAAGCCCTAGGGATTAATGCTATGAGGGAGGTTGGTCATTCTACAACACAACACAAGGCGGATTTGGAGCTAAAATTGGAGAGTTTGTTCTACGTAATTTCCTTTCTTTCGTTTTTAATTCAGTTTATGTATGGATATTGTGTTAGTTCTTAGCGTGACTATGGCTAGGAGCTAAACACTCTATTAGGGTTTTCCTTATGAATCACTTAAAACTTTTATTCATGAATTAATGCAGTAGTTTGATTTCTTCTTCACTTGATTAAGATTTAGTCAATATTTGGTATGAATGTTTGATAATTAATTGATCACTAATTATCATAACCTATATGATTTCGAATAAAAAATCGAGATGAGAGATTTGATATGCTGTAATTGACTAGACATATGTTAAAATCGGACGAAAGTACCCTGATACTTGTGTAGCATTATAGGTTACTGTTCTTAATCCTCCTATGTGGTAAATATTATCATAGAAATATAGAAAGGTTCTGCTCTGGGGTTGAGTGATTATATGTCCTAATCGGAATATAAGACAATCTAGTTAACCACTATCTTAACAAAGAAGAAGAATCATTCTAGTCGCATTAAGGATTGAATAAAGTGGATAGTCGAGAATTTTGGAAGCCCAAATTCATTCATAACTGATTACAACTTTATTAGTTTAAATCTTGCAATTATTCTAGTAGTTAAATAAAAATCTCAATCAAATATCGATTGTCAAATAGATAACATAAAATAGATGAACGGTACTTAGAAACCAGTCTTTGTGGACGATATTCGGTCTTACAGACTATAATACTTGTGAATGATGCGTACGCTTGCGTGAGAGTCAAAAAATCGTCTAACAAGTTTTTGGCGCCGTTGCCGGGGACTGACGTACATCTAATATCGAATAATCTATTTTTATTTCTACTTTGGCTTTATTTTTATTTTAATTTTTAATATTAGAACCGTGTGCCTTGATTTGTTTGTTGATTTTGATCTGTTCAGGAATCTAGTGTATGCGAAGGAGAGGGGCAGATACACTTGTTCCCTTCAACCCTAAAATCGAAAAATTGTGCAAGCAAAACAGGCGTGAGAAAAGAATTACTGATTTACTAGCCATGGAAAATCAGCAGAATAACAACAACGGGGTACTTGAGGAGGTGTTGAATAATGAGGTACCGGCTGCCATGGGACAAGTCCCACCACCTGCAGAAATAAACTTGGGAGATTATGTTCTGCCCAAGGTTACTGGTGCACAGACATGCATCAGGCTCCCAGCGATAGGGGCCAACAACTTTGAGATCAAGTCAGCCATCCTGAGCATGGTCTAGAACACAGTACAATTTTGGGGACTGCCATCTGAAGATCCCCACATGCACATTGCAAACTTTCTGGAGCTGTGTGCCACTTTCAAATACAATGACGTTACTGACGATGCCATTAGACTGAGGCTCTTTCCGTTCTCACCGAGGATGAGCCAAAAGTCGGTTGAACTCATCGTCGCTAACTCCGTCTACCACCGGTAGACATGACCTAAGTTTCTAGCAAAGTTCTTCCCTCCTTCCAAAGCAGCAAAGTTAAGGGGAAAGCTGAACAACTTTTACCAGGTGGATGGTGAGTCGCTCTATGATGCATGTAAGCGATTTAAGGATTTGCAAAGAAAATACCCACATCATGGCATAAGGAAGTGGATGTTGGTCCACATTTTTTATAATGGGCTGAGTGGTACTACTCGTACCATCATTGATGCTACAGTAGGGGGTGCTTTCATGAGAAAGAGTGTCAATGAGGCACATGAGTTACTGAAAGATATGGCTGCCAACAATCATCAAGGGCCAGATGACAGGTCAGTGAATAGCAGGAAGGTTATGGGCATACATGAACTAGATGCCATCACTGCCCTGAACGCACAGGTGACCCTTTTGACAAAGCAATTGTAGCAGAATACCATGTCTGTGAATGCGGTCCAGATGCCTGTGAATTGCGAGATTTGTGGTGGACCACATTCCTTTGACAGATGCACAACAATGGACCCTAATAATATGCCAATGGAGTAGGTACAGGCGGTTGAGAACTTTCAGAGGCCTTATGATTCCAACACATACAACCCAGGGTGGAGAAATAACCCTAACTTTTCATGGAGGAACGATCAGCCTCAGCAGCGTCCATATCAAGGTGGTTACCAGAACCAGCATGTGCAAAATCAGGCCACTTCATCCCAGCAGTTTAGACCACCTATACAACAGGAGAAGCCTGATGAACTGAGAGCTGCATTTCTTACACTCACCAATTCACATAATCAGTTCATGTCTGAAACAATGTCCTCTCTCAAGAGCTTGGAAACACAGGTTGGGCAACTTGCAAAGATGGTAATCAACAGGCCGTAGGGCACTCTCCCAAGCAATACAGAGGTAAATCCTAAAGAGCAGTGTCAAATAATGTTGTTGAGGAGTGGAAAACAATTGGAGCAGGTTGCTCCCAGCCCACAATGGTAAGTGAGAAGGAGTGTGAGAAAGCAGTTGAGGTAGAGAATAAGGGGGTCACTGAGGACCGCCCTACAGTTGAGACAGCTCCACGACCACCTTTGAGGGAGTACGTTGATAGAATCTCTTACCCTCAGAGGTTATAAAAGAATGAAATTGACAAGCAGTTCTCCAAGTTCTTGGAGGTGTTCAAGAAGTTTCACATAAATATCCCCTTCATTGAAGCACTAGAACAGATGTCAGCATACTTTAAATTCATGAAGGAGATACTTGGAAAAAAGATAAGGCTAGCGGATTATGAGACAGTATCTTTGACAGAGGAGTGTAGTGCCATCCTGCAAAAGAAACTGCCTCCTAAGCTGAAGGATCCAGAGAGCTTCACCTTTCCATGCACTATTCGTAAGGTGACATGCAATAAGGCGCTGTGTGATCTAGGGGTCAGTATCAATCTCATGCCTCTATCTGTCTTCAAGAGATTGAGTTTGGGTGAAGCCAAACCAACCACAGTGAATTTGCAGTTGGTCGACCGAACCGTAGTGCACCCAGAGACATAATAGAAGATGTACTGGTCAAGGTGGGAAATTTCTTCTTCCCAGCAGACTTCCTCATTCTTAATATGAAGGAAGATGATGAAATACCCATTATTTTGGGGAGATCATTCCTTGCAACTGGGAGAGCCCTGATTGATGTAGAAAAAGGAGAACTGAGACTAAAGGTTCAGGAAGAAGAGATGGTGTTCAAAGTGTTCAATTCTACCATTGAATCTCAAGCCATCAACAAGTGTTTCGCAGTCAGCACAGCTGACACGGTAGTTCACCCTGAACAGGCCAAATCTAAGGAAATCATTCATACAGTGGTGAAGCCACAGGTCAGCAAGAATGTCATGGAAGCCGTCGAATAGGTAAGTGTTACTGAACTCCCTTATGTGAAAAGATAAACAGAGTGAGAAAGAGGAGGATGATTTTGAAATGGATAGGTAGTGGGGTTAAAATACCCCAATGATTTAATCAGTAACATGCGTCCGACTACAAGACGTTAAAGACATCACTACTTGGGAGGCAACCCAATTTTTAAATTACGCAATTGAGTTTAATTAGAACGGTCTCACTTTTGGTATTTTTGTGGTGTTGTGATGACAATGGAGGAAGCGGAGACTAAGCACGAAGAAGAGGATGAAAAACACATAATCGGGGGAGCACCGCGGTGCCATTGTGCAGGATCGCGGTGCCGATTGTTCAGAGAGTTCGCAAGAGTTTATGCACTACGATTCCATTACGCAATACCGCGGTGCCGAATAAGAAGAAGGGCCACAGTACTTTCAGCACCGCGGTGCCATCAGGCAGTACCGAGGTGCCGGGATGGGATTTCCATATTAAAAGCCCTAATCTTCCAAATCTTTTCCCACACAAACACAAATCCTTCCTATCTCTAAAAAGTCCGAAAATCCCTTTATCTACCCATAAAAATCTCCCACAAACTTCTCCAAATTCTTCCAAGAATCCCTACACAAACCCTCACATCTTGCACCACCATCATTCCTTCCAATTGGGTCAAAAATTGTTGAAGACCAACTCTTCAAAAAATGTAATTTTCATCATTGTTCTTGCAATTTCAAGGCTAGTAGGGAAAGTAACTTGCAATTTTGGGGGTGATACGTACTGTGGTGGTAGGGTGTTGTGTAGTTGTGGGTGTGTGCTGTAGTGGTTATTCATTGTGTAGTTGAGTGAATTGAGGAGTATTGTGGTGTAGTTGTTGTGTATTGCTGATGTGGTCCAATTTATGGTTGATTATTGTTGATTGTGTGAGTGATAGTTGTTGGGAAACCTCAAAGAAACAAATGAAACGCTACCAAAAGATTTCCAACAAATCTTCACTATGGGCTCTAGGAAACAAACTTCAAGAGCTTCCTCATTTTCATCAGCCCCAGAGTATGATGTTACTCTATTCATCAACAAACAGACGGATAATCGATACAATAAGATTAGTACTAGGGCATTGATACCAGAAAGAGGCATGGACTACCAGGATATGCCATTTGATGATGATGATGACTACGAGCCTATTAGGGCCATGATTGAGGCAAATGGGTGGAGAAGGTTCACCAATCCAGAGAGGATCCCACTTCAGAATTCTAGCCTTGTGAGGGAATTCTATGCGAATTATCCCGAGCAAAGGGATGAGAGATGCTTTGTTAGAGGGAAATATGTGCCCGTAAGTTTTGAAGTTGTGAATGCGCTGCTGAGAACCAATGATGTTGAGGACCAAGGCGATAATCCATACCATTTCAGATGTTGGTCAAGAAATGTCAACCACACCATTTGGAATGTAGTTGCAGAGACATTGTGCTGCCCAGGCGCTGAGTTTAATTTTGCCCGCAATGGATCCAAGAGACTTGTTCGGTGCCAATTTAACATAACAGCCAGAGGATGGCTATATTTCGTAAGTGCACGCTTGATTCCGTCAACTTATTTTACCAATGTGCCCACAGACAGAATCAAGCTCATCTATGGCATCATGACGGGCAAGATAATTGATGTTGGGAGAGAAATAGTGCATAGCATAAGGGAGATTAGCAGGCTGACTACTACTGGCGGATTGGGACATGGTTCACTCATTTCTGCCTTATGTGATAGGCATAGAGTCCTAACATTCGCCACGGATATTCTTGAGAAGAGTCAGTCTCTTGTGACCTACAATTTAGTGCACTCTTTCCTTGACCCAAATCCAGGACCAGCAACAAGAAGGGGCCCAACAGCAGCAGACACATCAGCCATGGATGATGAAGAGCCTGAGGCAGAGGCACACAATGAAGCAGGCGAAAGCAGCCATCAGCCTCCCCTGTCCTTAGAGTCTCCAATGCCAATGATGGAGCATATGCTCTTGAACCAACAAAGGATGCTGCAGAATCAAGAGCAAATGATACAAGACCATCAACACCCGACCCAGCGTGTTGATAATTTGAGTTTCATGTTCACCCAATGGACAATGCAGTATCCGCCACCACCACCACCATTATGAGCCGATGTATGTCTGTAAGTCGTCCCATTTTAATTTTTGAGTCTTTTACACATTTGGGACAATGTGTAGTTTAAGTTTGGGGGGGGGGGTTATTTTATTTTATTTTTGTGAGTCTTTTGTTGTTTTTGTGTTTTATGTGAGTCAAATTTTTTATTTTGTTTTATGATCATGCATGTTGTGCTTATTTGGAACACCTAGTGAACTAAGTGGTATAATGTAGTGGAATGAGAAGCTAAAATTTGTGTGCTTACGTTAGATATGCCAAAAATTCATGAAAATCTGATTATTTGGAATATTTGAGGCTTAGCCTATGTGTTGTCAATTAAAAAAAATATCCGGGAAGTCTGCTTGCTTGCTATTTGAGGCGAAATAGTTAGGATGTACATGTCTATGGAGATGATTTAGACATTTCTTTGCTAGTCTTTCTTACCATTCATTACCTACCTTGCAATAAATTGTATCCCTAGTCAGTCTCTTTGATCCTAAAATAAGTTGTTTTCTTTGACACCCCATGATTCTCTCATGTGCCATAAGCATTAATTGAATAAAGGGATGAAAAAGAATGGAAAAAAAAGAAACACAAAAAAAAGAGTGAAAAATTGACGCACTCCAATGAAAAAAAACGTAAAAGATTAAGTTTGGGGTGCCTATATGAATTGATTCATGCTCTCAAAAAGAGAAAAGGGGAATGATTGGTATGTACTGAAAAGAATACCAAAAAGAAGGACAAAACGGTTGAATGAGAAAAACGCTTATGGTACGTAAATTGAGTCTAAATGCCTACTTTTGCCTACCCCTGCCTAAACTACATTACAACCCTGAAAAGTCCTGAGGATCTCTAGTATGTATGTCTATGATTAGTGGAGAATAACAAGTACACAGACCCGTAGAACTAAATGAAATTGACATGCATAGGTTAGGTATTCATGCTTCTATTACTTGTGATTGAAATGAATTTGCGAAATATCTAACTTGAAATTCTAGATTATTGAATTCATGCAATATATGTTCCTGCATATTATCCAACCGACATTCATGTGTTTCTAAGTCTTTGTGCAGCTGCTTGATTTGAATCTTTGAGTCTTTTATTTTTGTATCTTTGTTTTTATTTTGATATTTGCTCGAGGGCGATCAAAGGTTAAGTTTGAGGGTGTTTGATAGGCGTATTTTGTAAACGCCGTTTGAGTAATTTTTAGTTTGTATTTTACTCGTTTTGTTGTTTTTAGTATAGTAGTAGGTTTGTTTTTATTTCTTTTGAGTCACAACGGTGCAAAAAGGCAAAATGGCAAAAAGGAACGAGAAATGGGCAGAAAAGGTGCTCCCAAGGCGAAAATGACGAAAGTTGGCAACTCAGAGCGAAAGAAGGCAGCACCGCGTGCCACTATGCAGAACCGCAGTGCCATATTTACCGAGGAGCCACATGACTTCCAGCACCGCGGTGCCATCAGGAAGTACCGCGGTGTCATTTGTGCTGAGAAGCTGCAGGAGTTGTGGCACCACGGTGCCGATATGCAGAAATGCGGTGCCGACGCGGGAAATTTCAATTCCGAAGGCAAATTGGCTAAGGGCAGATTGGTCCATAGGGCACGAAAATTAGAGGATATTTAAGCCCTAGGGATTAATGCTATGAGGGAGGTTGGTCATTCTACAACACAACACAAGGCGGATTTGGAGCTAAAATTGGAGAGTTTGTTCTACGTAGTTTCCTTTATTTCGTTTTTAATTCAGTTTATGTATGAATATTGTGTTAGTTCTTAGCGTGACTATGGCTAGGAGCTAAACACTCTATTAGGGCTTTCCTTATGAATCGCTTAAAACTTTATCCATGAATTAATTCAGTAGTTTGATTTCTTCTTCACTTGATTAAGATTTAGTCAATATTTGGTATGAATGTTTGATAATTAATTGATCACTAATTATCATAACCTATATGATTTCGAATAAAAAACCGAGAGGAGAGATTTGGATATGCTGTAATTAACTATACATAGGTTAAAGTCGCGGACGAAAGTACCCCGATACTTGTGTAGCATTATAGGTTACTGTTCTTAATCCTCCTATGTGATAAATCCTATCATAGAAATATAGAAGGGTTCTGCACTGGGGTTGAGTGATTATATGTCCTAACCAGAATATAAGACAGTCTAGTTAACCGTTATCTTAATAAAGAAGAAGAATCATTCTAGTCGCATTAAGGATTGAATAAAGTGGATAGTCGAGGATTTTAGAAGCTCTAATTCATTCATAACTGATTATAACTTTATTAGTTTAAATGTTGCAATTATTCTAGTAGTTAAATAAAAACCTCAATCAAATATCGATTGTCAAATAGATAACATAAAATAGATGAAAGACACTTAGTGTCACGACCCGACCCCGGGCCCGCGACTGGTGCCCTACCTGGGAACCCCTTACAGGTATACATCAGAGAATAGCAGCGGAACATACACAACAAAAAAAAATACTTAGACATTAAAATCAACATGCTAGTCGATAAGGCCACATTCCGTAAAATATACATAATAAAACAATACATTTGTTTTTCTTTACAACCCAATCCACAAGACATGACTACAAACCTCTAAGAATAACAACTGTGGCGGGACAGGGCCCCGCCATACCCTTGAATGTACAACAACCGACAATACCAGGGATAAGCCTCTGAAATAAAGGAGTTTCTCAACAGCTGAACAGTGATCCTAAGAGTGAGGATCAGCAACCTGTACTCTACCTGCGGCATGAACGCAGCCCCTCGAAGGAGGTCAGTACAACATGTACCAAATATGTGAAACTGAAAGTATTGTAATGAAATCATAAGTCTATAATAAAACTGGAGACATGTATGATAACTCAATTAACAGTACAATGTGCCTTACTAACAATGAGAGTAAACTAGAGTATACTTTACTGCATAAAAATAGGAGGCTCATGATCAAAGCAGGGCCACCCGCCCGCAATATCATTAAGCAATCCTACTCCTGGGACTATTTCACCCGCATGGTCGATGGACCCGCATGAGGTATTCCTCGCATAGACTGTATCCGCCCGCATAGGTCGTGTAGACCCGCATGAGGTATTCCTTGCATAGGACTGGTCCGCCCCGCATGGGACTATTTCACCCGCATAAGCCCTTTCGGACCCGCATGAGGTATTCCTCGCATCATGGGTAGCAAATCCATGGAATATGCAAATGCCACAAACCCGGGGAATGACCCCGTAATGCACAATATATTACTAGCACAACCGACTATCATACATAACATAAGCACTACCGGCTTATCATACATAACATAAGCACTACCGACTTATCATACATTACATAAGCAAGTTAAGAAATCCCCTAACTTCTTATTAGTCTTATTCATATACACTCTCATTTTAGTTTACTTAAGACACTAACATGTCATTATAAAATCCGGAAATTTAAGCCAAAGTACTACGTACTTCTATTCTTTAAAAAGACTCTTTTTCATATAAAACTTCCAAGATACTAATAACCGTAGTATCAAGTCATAACTACATTTTAAGACAAGTCACAATACCTTTTAGAAATACATTTTCAGGCTTCTAAATCAAGTGACTTCTTTCTTTTAAAACCTTAAGAAATTGATGCCTTTAAATCAATTTGCCTTTCATTATTTCAAGTCATTTATCATACTTATATTACTTAGAGTAAACCACTATTTTTTTAACTTTTCATAAAGCTATTATAACAAACTTCCCATAAAGCCGTTATACTAGCTTTATACCTTAGATACTTACATTCTTCTTTATAACCAAGAGACTTAAACTTTCCAAACAAAACAAGTATTATATACTTTCAAAATACTTTAAGTCTCTTAACTTTTAGAACCCAAGATATCCTTAATATTTTTAAACAAGTGAGTTAATTCCCTAACTCAACCAACTTGGACATTCTTAAAATAAGCCAAGGATATCAAATGGACTAGATTGTCAAAATCTTGTACGTCTACCGTACTATATATTTACAACTTATTCATGCTCAAGAGATAAGAAAGTTCCACATACCTCTTCGGTTCAATCCACTTGCTAAGTCCAATATGTCGTACGTAGTATGTCAACCTATAATGACCATAATACGTTTATTAACTTCTTACTTAAAACGTAGAATATTCCAAGTGCAAAGTCACTAAATTCTACGGAAAATCGGACAGCACTTCCATTGTTTCTACATACTTTGCCACCTTTTTCAAGGCCTAATTCAATAACCAAACACGCCACATTTAAGGCTCAACAATGTAGTTAACGATAGGGGATTACACGCCTACAAGACGTGTAAAATTCCGCCCCACAATTGATATCAAACAAGTCCAAAATGCAATGTCCATTCGAAAAATTATGGACAACAATACAAATTTGTTTCCAATCCCTTTTCAATCCAAGTGGTTTAATATAACATGTTATCTAGCCACAATTGATTATAACTACTACAATCCTCAAGTAGGTAAACATGCGACGATTCTAATTATCGACCGAATTGTATTTCAATTTCAAATGACTTAACATGTCATTTTCGGATTTGAGCTTCTAAATTTCCATAACACTTATCAATCTTCATAACACATATCACATGATCATTTCTAACTTATCATAACATGGAATCTTCAATTACAAAAGTAAGACGAAGATTATACCTCATTTAGCCCAAATATGATCCAAGATTACAAGTCGATCCTTAGCAGCTTTAGCTCCTCTTTTCGACGTTCCAATACACTCCAATCAACCCTTAAAAGCTTATGAAGAACTCATCTTCAAGTTCCAACTTCAAAGTTGAAGAACTCCTTAAGTTTCCGCCTTGCGACTAATACAAAAACGCCACTTTTCCGGGATCTTTCTATTGAGATACCCTTACAATACTCTTAGGAACCTTGGTTTAAAGTATGGGGCTTATTGGACAAAAATTGAAAAAAATTCTCTTGGAAAAGGGCTCATTGCCGTGAGCTTCCAAAGGAAACAAGAACAAGATTCAAATTTTTTCTAAGTGTTGAGAATGACAAAGTCTTGCACTACTAGTGTACATATAAACTACATTCAAGGGTCTAGATTAGAACATTTGTGTGGCTTGGATGAATTCATTTAAAATATCAAGCTATGTGGGCTCATTGACTTGGTCAATGTTCTCAAGCTCTTAGCCTAGGAAGACTTTCATCTTAATTATGGTCAAATGACCATTCTACCCATGCACAATTCGTCCATGACCACTAAGGGGGGTGACACGTGTCTCTCTCCCATTCGTCGCAATATTTTATTTCCTGACAATTCCATAATTCCGATGAATTTTTACTCGTCTCCAATCTTAACATTTTTGAGTTCTTACGTACGTTCTTATAAACATATCCTGGAATTCCGGGGTGTAACATTCTTCCCCCCTTAGAAACATTCTTCCCCCCTTAGAAACATTCTTCCCCCCTTAGAAACATTCGTCCCCGAATGTTCTTTTGGGAGTCAAACTTAAAGATAGCGACATAGTCTCCTTACAACCCCTACATACCAATAATGCCACACGTGGACACATAACCATACTCATACTAAAATGTCAAGCTGAACCCCACGTGTCAACGTCGGTTATCTGCATAAAGCTTCTGCTGACTCTGAGCTTACTAATAACCTTTTCTGGATAAGCTTCGCCTTATCCACAGCCCGCTGAATCAAGTCTGGACCAAATAACTGAACCTCGCCTACGTCGAACCAACTAACCGGCGATCTACACTTTCTTACATACAAGGCCTCATACAGGGCCATCCGAAATACTGGAAGGGTATCTGTTATCGTACGTAACCCAACAAGAGGCAAATAATTCTTCCAGCTAACTCTGAAATCAATAACATCGGCCCGCAACCTATCCTCAAGTGCCTGGATAGTACGCTCTGCCTGCCCGTCGGTCTGAGGGTGTAATGCAATACTGAGACTCACCTGTGTTCCTAATCCCTTCTGAAGAACCTCCAGAAGTTATCCGTAACCGAGCTCATCTGTCTGACATCATAAATGTAGGAACCCCGTGCAGTCTCACAATCCCCCTGCTATACAAGCTAGCATAAACCTCAACCGAGTAAGTGGTCCCAATCCGGAAGAACACGACTGGTTTCGCCAACCTATTTATCATGACCCCCAGGGAGTCGCACTTCTTCTGAGTACGATGCCACCCTGTAACAAGATCCATATTAATTACCTCCCATCTCTAAGTCGGGATCTAAATCGCCTGCAATAGCCCACTGGGCTTCTGGTGTTCAACCTTGACCTGCTACTAATTCGGACATTAAGCAACAACTCTGCTACGTCCCTCCTCAGGCCATCTTACCAATACAAACATCTGAGGTCACGACACAGCTTAGCCGACCCCGAACAATTAGAGCAATAAGCACTGCGTGCCTCCCCTAAAACCTGTTGACAAGTCCTGCAGTACCGGGTACACATAATCTATCCTCATCTCACAACACCCCATCCGGTGCTACTCAAACAGGCTCTTCTCTTCTCGGAGAGCCGTATCTCGATACCGTATCATAACTGGATCCTCATAATGTCGCTTCTTTACCTCCTCAACGACAGAAGACTCGACAACCTCTCGGATCTAAACTTCATTAACCTTGGAAACAAATAATCGAACCCCTCGACTCGGTAGCTGATGAATCTCACGGACCACGTCCTGTCTATCTGGCTGCCCATCTGGCAGACTACCCATAAATCCACGACTAAGAGCGTCTGTAACTATATCGGCTTTCCCCGGGTGGTATAGGATATCGATATCACAATCCTTGAGTAACTCTAACCACCGTCTCTGTCGCAAATTCAACTACCTCTGTCTGAAGATATACCGGAGGCTCTTGTGGCCTGCACAAATATCCACATGAAGTCTATATAAGGAATGCCTCCAAATTTTCAAGATACGATTAACTGCCGCCTACTCTAAATCGTTAGTAGCGTAATTCCTTTCATGCTTCCCTAACCGCCGGGAAAACATAGGCTCTCACCTTATCGTGTTGCGTCAGCACGCAACCCAGCCAAACACTCAAAATATTACCATAACAACCTAACCTCCTAGTCTCTCGGGGGGAGGGGGGTTAGAACTGTGGTCGTGGTCAACTTATTTTCCAATAACTGGAAGCCTTCCTCAAACCTGCGAAATATTCGCGCACCCTTAATCTCAATTATGGTTCCTGTTTCCCTTTCTCTGTTGCAACTCAACTTGGTCACTAACTTAGATTTGATCCCTTTTCTTGCCACATGGCTAAGACTTCCTGCCAATCGCAATTTAGGGGGGGGGGGGGAGATTTCCTTGATCTCGTCAAGTAGTAACCCGATTTTCCTTTCCCAGTTTGTAGATCCTATAGTCAGGTGCTCAATCTCAATTCATGGTATTACATAATCCAATGACTTGTCAAGATTTCTTATCGTTCGAGTGTCTACTCATCTTTCCTTTATAAGTTATTTCAAGTTGTCCTGGGGTCCCTTACCCCCCCGTATTTTCATACTATCTTTCTCGTCAGTACAGATGTTACCATCGTTCCTCGAGGTGTTCTTACTGCCTATCATCTATTAATGGTCTTTACACTAATCTGGGGTAGTCATATCTCGTGCAACTTTCATAACCATAGTCATATTCTCTTTTATCATTCTGGTCATAACCTTACCTTACGCTTATTATTAGCAAAAGTATTTCTATCTTGATTCATAATCGTACAGTTTCATATATGCGCACTACCTGTATTTTTATCCTTACGACACTTCCTCGACCATTTCGTAACGTCGTTCTTAATTACCCCAACACAATACTTCTCCCACAGTTATCTAAAACTATAACATATGGCATGACGATACTGAAGACCTTACCAGTCTCCTATACTTCGCCTAACAACATGGGTACACATAACCCCATAATATGTAAAACTGTCCTTACGTGGGGGAGAGAACTTATCTCCATTAAATAAACTTTCCTTCAAGTCACAACCCTAATCACAGGGTCCTTTCACGGTCCTGTAAATATCTAATCATCACGCACCGCCTTAAAATCGCGTAGATTTTCAAAACCTACCAAAGATGCCCTCAGCTTTCCGCCGGCAGCACCCGTACCTATTTTATTCTTGCCTTGCACATTTTCCTGAAATTATCCGGAAGGTCATGGCCCTGACCGCCACACCAAATCAACTCCAAGTACATCCAAGGGCGCTTATCATAAACTCCTTCAAATTCTAGTATTACTTACTTTCTGCATTAATTTACCTCAAATGAACAAGTCACACAGACTTATTAAAATCAACAATGTCAAAGAAGGAAGGATAATTCACTGGTTACCACCACTTCTCTTCCTTTTCACTCGATAACCGGCTTACCGGGAAACTGGTACCGAATCAATCTCTCTCTGTAGTCCACGTTGGCATAACAAGAGGCCAACTAGCCCGTACTCATAATGACCTCCATGTCTGTCATAACAGCTCTGCTGGGTCTGCTAGGGTCCAACGACTGTATCGTTACCGGTAATTATTATCTACCCGCTCAGCTACCACCCAACACTCACGGGTGTAGTCACCTCAAAAGGTCCTCATGGATTCAGGCTCTATTTCATTACACTTGGTTGCTCTCTTTCTTACTGGTCGTACTCTTCCCGTACTTCCAACTTATTCTAGCGTACGTATATAGCCTTCATACTGATTCGGGCCTCCAATCTTTGGAGTTACTATTCTAAACAACATAAGGCCATTTCCGGCTCTCATAACCTGGTTCCGGTGGAATGCGTCCACGAACCCATAAAATGATTAACTAAACCTGGGCCTTGCACCCTCGTGACCCTGTCACGTAGCGGGACTACTACCAATTGATCCCATTCTATTTCAAGCTATGGGGCGACCCTTAATAGGTCCTCAACTCGACTCGGCGTCGCACTTAATTCTTATCCTTGGTCTGTCTTAACCTTTTACTACCCGAGAAGGCCTTATATACCTAAGGTCTCGGTGGTTATCAACATTCTTAGGCTCGCAATTTCCATGCTCCACGCCTACCTTATCAGCCCCCCCGTAAACGAGTATAAAAACTTCTCGTAATATCATAATCGTGTTGTCTTGACCACAACAACCATACTTACTCCATACGGATCTCATCCGTACCATTTTCTTAATCATACTACGTAGCTCAATCTATTAACCTAGTCTTCCATTAATTCCCTTAATAATAACTTCTTAAGGGTTCATTTCTTTCTCAGACAACTCATCACCTCCTAATTATCTCAAATTAGCACGTAAAACCTTACTGAGAGTCCATTAACTGCTCCTACCTTCCCGGTATTTATTTAGTCCTTACCAAATCCTGGTAACCTAAAACCATTCTAGGCAACACGCGTCCGACCCTCATACATAAATTCGTATAGCTGTATGTCACAATATCAACTATACTACAAACATTACCTACCTAGATACGCAATCCACATTATCTTTCCTGGGTCACTGCTTCCTTTCTCGTAGCTGCAAACAACATAACTTGTTAGGGAGAGACGATCCTAACCACACAGCTCTATCGCACGATCTCAGAGTGAGAAGAATGGAAACCAATCCTAAATGTCCTGTAGCCTCCTGATTATAGATGTGGTGCACAACACACCGATAATCAAGACTCTACTAGACACGGTCTGTAGACACTTTTCGAGAACTAACTGCTCTGATACCACTTTTGTCACGACCCGACCTCGAAGCATGGCTGGTGCCCTACACAGGCACCCTTCAGTATACATCGAGAGAATAGCGTGGAACATACACAACAAAAAAATACTTAGACATTAAAATCAACAGCTAGCCGATAAGGCCACCTTAGTAAAATATACATAATAAAATAGTACATTTTTTCTTTACAACCCAATCCACATGACTACAGGACCTCTAAGAATAACAAGCGTGGCGACAGGCCCGCCATACCCACGAATGTACAACAACCGACAATACCGAGGATAAGCCTCAGAAATAAAGAGCTTCTCAACGGTGAACGGTGATCCTAAGAGTGAGGATCAGCAGCAGACTCTACTGCGACATGAACGCAACCCAGAAGGAGGTCGATCAACATGTACCAAATATGTGGCGAAATCAGTAATGAAATCATAAGTCTATAATAAAGCGGAGACAGTATGATAACTCAATTAACGATTACAATGTGTTACTAACAATGAGAGTAAACTAGAGTATACTTTCTCGCATAAAAATAGGAGGCTCATGATCAGCGGGGCCACCGCCCGATGTATCATTAAGCAATCCTACTCGCGGTACTATTTCACCCATGGTCGTATGGACCCGCATGGTATTCTCCGCATAGATGTATCTGCCGCGTAGTCGTGTAGACCGCATGAGGTATTCTCGCATAGGACTGGTCCGCCCGCGTGAGACTATTTCACCGCATAAGCCCTTTCGGACCGCGTGAGGTATTTCGCATCATGGGTAGAAAATCCACGGAATATGCAAATGCCACAAACCAGGAATGACCGTAATGCACAATATATCACTAGCACAACCGGCTATCATACATAACATAAGCACTACCGGCTTATCATACATAACATAAGCACTACCGGCTTATCATACATTACATAAGCAAGTTAAGAAATCCCCCTAACTTCTTATTAGTCTTATTCATATACACTCTCATTTTAGTTTACTTAAGGCACTAACATGTCATTATAAAATCCGGGAATTTAACCCAAAGTACTACGTACTTCTATTCTTTAAAAAGACTTTTTTTCATATAAAACTTCCAAGATACTAATAACCGTAGTATCAAGTCATAACTACATTTTAAGACAAGTCACAATACCTTTTAGAAATACATTTTCAGGCTTCTAAATCAAGTGACTTCTTTCTTTTAAAACCTTAAGCAATTGATGCCTTTAAATCAATTTGCCTTTCATTATTTCAAGTCATTTATCATACTTATATTACTTAGAGTAAACCACTCTTTTTTTAACTTTCCATAAAGCTATTATAACCAACTTCCCATAAAGCCGTTATACTAGCTTTATACCTTAGATACTTACATTCTTCTTTATAACCAAGAGACTTAAACTTTCCAAACAAAACAAGTATCATATACTTTCAAAATACTTTAAGTCTCTTAACTTTTAGAACCCAAGATATCCTTAATATTTTTAAACAAGTGAGTTAATTCCCTAACTCAACCAACTTGGACATTCTTAAAATAAGACAAGGATATCAAATGGACTAGATTGTCAAAATCTTGTACGTCTACCGTACTATACATTTACAACTTATTCATGCTCAAGAGATAAGAAAGTTCCACATACCTCTTCGGTTCAATCCACTTGCTAAGTCCAATATGTCGTACGTAGTATGTCAACCTATAATGACCATAATACGTTTATTAACTTCTTACTTAAAACGTAGAATATTCGAAGTGCAAAGTCACTAAATTCTACGGAAAATCGGACAGCACTTCCTTTGTTTCTACATACTTTGCCACCTTTTTCAAGGCCGAATTCAATAACCAAACACGCCACATTTAAGGCTCAACAATGTAGTTAATGATAGGGGATTACACGCCTACAAGACGTGTAAAATTCCGCCCCACAATTGATATCAAACAAGTCCAAAATACAATGTCCATTCGGCAAATTAGGGACAATAATACAAATTTGTTTCCAATCCATTTTCAATCCAAGTGGTTTAATATAACATGTTATCTAGCCTCAATTGATTATAACTACTACAATCCTCAAGTAGGTAAACATGAGACGATTCTAATTATCGACCGAATTGTATTTCAATTTCAAATGGCTTAACATGTCATTTTCGGATTTGAGCTTTTAAATTTCCATAACACTTATCAATCTTCATAACACATATCACATGATCATTTCTAACTTATCATAACATGGAATCTTCAATTACAAAAGTAAGACGAAGATTATACCTCATTTAGCCCAAATATGATCCAAGATTACAAGTCGATCCTTAGCAACTTTAGATCCTCTTTTCGACGTTCCAATCCACTCCAAGCAACCCTTAGAAGCTTATGAAGAACTCATCTTCAAGTTTCAACTTCAAAGTTGAAGAACTCCTTAAGTTTCCGCCTTGCGACTAATACAAAAACGCCACTTTTCCGGGATCTTTCTATTGAGATACCCTTACAATACTCTTAGGAACCTTGGTTTAAAGTATGAGGCTTATTGGACAAAAAATGAAAAAAATTCTCTTGGAAAAGGGCTCATTGCCGTGAGTTTCCAAAGGAAACAAGAACAAGATTAAATTTTTTTCTAAGTGTTGAGAATGACAAAGTCTTGCACTACTAGTGTACATATAAACTACATTCAAGGGTCTAGATTAGAACATTTGTGTGGCTTGGATGAATTCATTTAAAATATCAAGCTATGTGGGCTCATTGACTTGGTCAATGTTCTCAAGCTCTTAGCCTAGGAAGACTTTCATCTTAATTATGGTCAAATGACCATTCTACCCATGCACAATTCGTCCATGACCACTAAGGGGGGAGACACGTGTCTCCCTCCAATTCGTCGCAATATTTCATTTTCCGACAATTCCATAATTCCGATGAATTTTTACTCGTCTCCAATCTTAACATTTTTTAGTTCTTACGTACGTTCTTATAAACATATCGTGGAATTCCGGGGTGTAACACTTAGAAACCAGTCTCTGTGGACGGTATTCGGTCTTATAGACCATATTACTTGTGAACGATGAGTACGCTTGCGTGAGCAGTCGAAAAATCGCCTAACATCCACCATCTGTCTAGCTTACAGCTTCAGTTTCTGCTCGGAGCCTTAGTCTTGTCAGCAAGACTTTCTTTCCAACTACCTCTTCTCTCTGCATGGCCGCATTTACAGCTTCTTCTGCAGCTACAGCTTCTCCACTTATGCCTTCACCTAGCCATCATTTGCTCCCTCTGCAACTGCTCCCACTCAGCTTCTTCTCCCCCTTTTTGTGAAGAAAGCAGAAGTAGGAAATGGTATTTTGCTCGAACTAGTGTATCTCTAACATTATCAACTTCAGCAATTTATAAGTTGAGTTTAGTAATCTGCTCTATTAGTCAATGTGTAGACATTTCATACTGTCCTGGACCTGTGTTGCACTGAATGTTAGGTACATTTATGGCAGCATTTTCCTTATCTGCATCTTTTGACTAGTGGAGGTCAATAACTCTCTCTTTGCTCTTAAGTATAGCTTTATTGACAGTATAGAGTTCTAGAGCTTTCCCCAAAATATCTCCTCTTAAAGGCTCTAGACCTTGACTAGTTAATATTTTGAAAATCAGAGAGGGAAAAGGTAGGATATAAGTTGATTCTTTTTTCAGCTAGGTTGGCAACTTGATAGAAAATTATCTTGCCTAGATCAACTTTAAACCCTTTACCAATTTTGAAGAATAGGGAAGCTTGTTCAGATGTGACGATTGATTCATTCAGAGAGGGAATCTAATTGTGAATTGCAAGTTTATGAAGGGTTGAGAATAAAGTAGTGAGTTTTGATGCTGAGCATCTAGGGATCCAGTTCTTTAGTATACCTCCAGTGAGGTTGTCACGACCCGAACCCGGGCCCGTGACTGGTGCCTTACCCCGGGCACCCTAGTGATACAACATCAGAGAAAAACCAGCGGAAATAAAAACTTAAACATACAATTAGATATGGATCAAGATAAAAGAAAATAGGCCAACCAAAACGGTTGCCTTTCTGCAAATATATAAATATCGACAATTGAGCGATTCTAATCCTTACAACCACGCCATAATTACTCTGGACCTCTAAGATTTTTTCAATAACTATGACGGGACAGGGCCCCGCCATACCCCTGAATGTACAAAAACCTACAGACTCAGGGTAACATACCAAAAGATAAGCCTCTGAAGGAACGGAGCTTCCCAATACGCTGAAATGTGATCCTATAAGTGGGGATCGATAGCCGATGTACCTCTACCTGCGGCATGAACGCAGCCAGAAGGAGGTCGATCTACAGTACCAAGTATGTGGCGAAAATCACGTAAATGAAATCATAATAGTATATATAAAGAAGGAGACATGTATGATAACCAAACTACAGTACACACATATAAACAGTTATATCAAGTCAGGGACTCACGCCCTCCAAGTCATTTCTCAAATATAACTATGGGTCTCACGCCCACCACATCAATCATGCCCGTGGAATACCTTTCCGCACGGCGATCATGATATGATAACACCAAGAAGTACACCTGAACATCAGGTCCCACCTGTGTCATAGAAAGACCGTACGGGAACTAATCATAACATGAAGCTGACACGTGGCAAGTGCGATAGCCTCCACCAAATCCTCCCAGCGCCACGTAGCTGACGGGGGCAAGTAACCAGGCTATGCACCAGATCACAACCGTAAGTCACGAAGCTTCATCCAAACACTGACTCGCGAAGCTGACACGTGGCAAGTGCAATAGCCTCCAACAGATCCTCCCAGCGCCACGCAGATGACGGGGGAAAGTAACCAGGCTAAACACCAGATCACAACTGTAAGTCACGATACTTCGCCGCGAAGCTGACACGTGGCAAGTGCAATAACCTATACCAGATCCACCGTCACGTGGGCGGCGGGGCAAGTAAACAGGCTATGCACCCGATCACAACCGTAAGTCACAATACTTCGCCATAAATAACCATAATGGTCACATGCCCACATAATCCATCATCGGTGTAGACATGCCCATGTAACAATAATAATGGAAGCATACCCGTGGAATCTTCCGTCACTGTCGGTACGTCCAAGTAAGTTCTCAATAAGTCAACCGGCCCTCCATCGAGAGACGCGGTAGTATAGAAACACAATTCTTGCACAACAAAGGCTATCACAACAAGCATAGGCAAGTTACACAACAACAAGCATAGGCAAGTTATACACAACTCAAGGTACTTTCATTTTATGTCAAAGTCCGGGTTTTAACCCAAAAGTACTACGTACGTTAAATTCCTTTTAAAGATCCATTTCTTTTACAAAGGTCACCCGATACCCGTAGTATAAAAATAGAGTGACTAACATTGTTAAGTAAACCAAAACACTTCCCTTTGTAAAATCAAGTAACGACATTATTATCCAAACGTTCAAGTTTGCCTAATTTCAAATGCTCAAGTTTCTCATTTCCGAAATGTTTCGTAGTTCATAGTTTTAATCACTTAATAAATATAATTCTCCTTTAAAACAATTTGAGAAACATATGCCTTATGTGTTAGTAGGTTATTCTTGTTTATAACAATTTTATTAAAGCAGCCATGATCTAGGAAATGTAATATCATTTTGTCTCATCTTAGCTTCTATGCAGATGGAGGTTTCTACTGGTTTTAATAATATTTAATTAGTCAGAACATTTCCCTTTATTAACGCTGCAGTGGTTTGTTCGATACTTATCCTGATTTCCGAAATCAGTAAAACATTATTCCTTTTAAAAACCAAGTACTCATTACTCACGAATGAGGTTTCACACAAAATTCATATTAATTCATTTAAGTCAAGTCTCTTATCTTTTAAGATCAAGTCTCTTAACTTCTAAAATTAATAAACCATTCTTTTTATCTCTCTTAAGTCGTTATACCTAACTTCCCATAAAGCTAGTATAACTCTTAAGCTTTTAAAACCGAGCATTACTCTTCTTTCAAAAAGGTTTCTTAATTCTTTTGAAATACTTCAAGATTCTTATTATTCAGGCTTAAGTCAAAAGACATTGCCGTAAAACTACGTTCAGTTAACACACGTACGTCTACCGTACTATATATATTCTTTTAAAATATCATGCTCAAGAGGATAGGAAGAATCACATACCTCGCGACGATTAACGACTATTAGCAAATAGCTCCAACGTACTGTAATCCTGCTATCCTTTTCCACCCTTCGAGTAGAATACGCTACTCGCAGTACTTCAACCTATATCGGTCATAAGAGTCTATCAACGTCTAGACTATTCTGTAAAAATACTTTTAGATCTGATTCCTTTATTCTACGGAAAATTGGCAGACTTCCCTACGTCAAACTACACGCGATCAGTAAATCTGATCCCATGTAAGTCTGATTCGATCTTTTTTTAATATTCTTCTGATGTGATATCAATTCAATTCTCTTCTTTTATACCATCCTTATACGTCTTATATTCATTTCTATACTACTACAGTATGTAATTCCAATTACAACAGAAGGACAGTAGTATTTACCTCGATAAGCCCAAAATTATCCAAGTATAAACGTCGATCCTGAGCAAGGTTTAGCTCCTAATTGCACGCTCCTAGAAACCCTTAGAAGTTCTTCACAACTTCTACTTAAGTACTAAAAGGGATTTGGGCTAGGGTATTTAGGAATAGTAACTATACTTGGAAGACAACTTTCTACCAAGGGGGAGGGGGTGGTGTACTCGGCCGAAGCCACTAGGCTAGAGGGGGAAAGAGGGGTGTTTCGGCTAGGGCTTGCTCAAGGGGGAGGGGGAGTGTTTGGACGAAACACTTCAAGAGAGGGGGAGAGATTTTCAAGACTTAGAGAAATGATTTTGTGGATGAAGAAAACCTTCAAGTTAGAGGGGTATTTATAGGCCAACCAATGGCCAAGATGAAGCCAAGTGCCATGCAAGTGTAGGGTGAGGATTCATCCATGTGCCCTTATCCATCTACTACACAAAATATCCTACCTAACCTTGACTAAAGAAAAGCCAAGAAAATCGTCCCACTTTTGCCCATGTTGCCGTCCAATGAGGGTGACAAGTGTCACCCTCCCGTTGGTCCAAAGTATTTCATCTCTCGGAAAAATCCGCAAAAATAATAAATGACATAGCCGGAATTTTCCCTTCGCAAAGTTTGTAAAACGTTTCGTCGGAAAACGACTCTTTTCGGGGGTTATGCACAAATTTCGAACCTTGCCTACCTTAAGGCTTAAACTTTCGTACGTACGTCTTCACGTACATACTTTAGAAATACGGGGTATAACATTCTCCCCTCCTTAGAAACATTCGTCCCGAATGTTCCTTCTCAAGACAAATAACGATCAAGTTCCTCATAACTTAACTAGTTTGCAAATGCCGCACATGGTCACAAAATAACACACGCGCAAATACTTAAATCCAAGCCAACGAGGAATCACCTCGACGATGCAAAACAGTACCAACTCTCGCTTCTGATCCAAAGGATACTCCCTTCGCACATTCATTTCACAAAAAATGATTACTTCCATCTTTCAGCACAAGTTCACTTCTTTCCTTTCTCGTCGTACCCTTCTCGAACACTCGAACTCTTCCTAGTATACGTACCATACTTCAGTCAACGCTTCTGTTGCCAAAACCTTGGAGTCACTACCTCCAAACCTGGTCATCTTACTAGCTTCACTTTCCTCTAAGGCCATTCACGGCCTTCACGAACCGATTCAGGTCGAACGCATCCACGAATTCATACGATGGTCATCTAAACTTGGGCCTGACGCCCTCGTGACCCTACCACCTGGCGGGACCACCTCGAACTGACCCAACCGCAAACCGGGCTACGGGTTGACCCGCAACATGGCCCCAACCCGACCCACTTAACGCATCAAGCTCTTGTTCCCCGATCCGGAACAATCTTATATCTGGTCATGAAAGCTACCACTTCCATTTTAAACTACCCAAGGAATTTTCCCAAAATTACTCCGCGTATACTTATACATTCTGACAAAGATCACCCGCAAAATCTTGTACTCAAGACGGCCTTACATCTAAGGTCTCAACTGTAATATTCTAAGGTTCATCATTTTCTCACCCCCAGGCTTACCCTTTTCACTAACCAGGCTTCTAAATCACATTTTAGCACAAAGCTATCCGAACATAACACTAAACACATCATCATAACATCAATACATACAAATCTCTAGAGGGTTAAGGATATACCTGAAAAATAGGCGGTTCAAAGGACCGCTAAAGCTGGGAACTTCCACCGCGACCTCTCTGGTAGCTGCCGGTGTATGAACATCCTGCCTAGCTATGGAAGGTGAAGAACCCGCAACTGATCTAGTAGTCTGTGCTATCCCACCAGTGCTACCCCTGGTCGGACAGTCTCTCGTCAAATGGCCCTGTCGGCCGCAAGTATAGCAATCTCCCAAACCAGTACGACATTCCCCCCTATGGGCTTTACCACAACGGCCACACTGAGATACGGGTGGCCTCATCCGGCGAGCACTTCTACTCCCCTGAAAATCCGAAACCTGGGAGCCCTGACCTGCTCCTGAATATCCCAAACGTCCCGACGACGGTGGGGGACCACTTGGTACTGGCGGAGGCGCATAATCGGCTTTCTTTGAGGCGGTCCGCCTCGAAAGTCACCAAAGAACCTGCTGTTACGGCCTCTTCTGCGATCTCGCCATTCGTCGATCTCTCCGCTCCTCACATCCAAGTGCATAAGCCTGTATGCGGGCAATGTCCATGCCCGGCTGAAGAGCTACACCCGAACAACTCTCTGCTAGGTAATCATCGAGCCCTGTAACATATCGGTGCACTCGATCCTCCATACTAGCTACTAACGCGGGGACGTCTGGGCGATGAGTCGAACTCACATTGTACTCCCGAGCAATGCGCGGATTCGCCATGACACCAAAAATCTGTCGGCCCGAGCCCTCCTCATCTGTGGAGGCAAGAAATGTGCAAGAAATTCCCCTGAGAACTCGTCCCATATAGCTGGAAGTGCATTCTCTCCCCGGGACGGCTCGCGAATCAAACGATCATTGCGGTATCACGCAGCCGATGCGAACCTAGGACCACTGACTCGGTCTCCGATGCCTTGATCACTCTCATGATCCGCTGTAACTGTCGGATGAACTCCTGCGGATCATCCCCAGGCCTCGACCCATAAAACTCTGGCGGGCTACAACTCAGAAAATCCCGTAGCCTCAAACTATCTGATCTAGGGTGAACCACTGGTGCTACTGGAACTGCTGCGTCCAGCCTATCCTCAAGTCTGGCCTGACCACGGCGATAATCGGGCCAACTCGCTTGTAACCCATCTCATCCTCCGGTGTGGGGTGGAGGCTCGGTCTTGTGGTCTCTGTAAAGACCGCCATTACTCTCGCGACTCCTCCTGCTGCATTGCCGCCCGGGCGGGTTGCCTTACGCGGAGGCATAACTGGTAAAAACGAAATACGTCAGAGGGGTCCAACTTATCACACAGCTCTAAGGCACGATCTCAGAATGAGAAGAATGGAAACCAATCCTAAATGTCCTGCAGCCTCCTGATTATAGATGTGGTGCACAACACATCGATAATCAAGACTCTACTAGACACGGTCTGTAGACACTTTCTGAGGACTAACTGCTCTGATACCACTTTTGTCATGACCCGAACCCGGGCCCGTGACTGGTGCCTTACCCCGGGCACCCTAGTGATACACCATCAGAGAAAAACCAGCGAAAATAAAAACTTAAACATACAATTAGATATGGATCAAGATAAAAGAAAATAGGCCAACCAAAACGGTTGCCTTTCTGCAAATATATAAATATCGACATTTGAACAGTTACAATCCTTACAACCCTGCCCATATGATGCTCTGGACCTCTAAGATTTTTTCAATAACTATGACGGGGCCGCCATACCCGAATGTACAAAACCTCTGACTCAGGGTAACATACCAAAAGATAACCCTCTGAAGGAACGGAGCTTCCCAATACGCTGAAATGTGATCCTATAAGTGGGGATCGATAGCCGATGTACCTCTACCTGCGGCATGAACGCGCGGCCTGAAGGAGGTCGATCTGCAAGTACCAAGTATGTGGCCAGAAAATCAGTAAATGAAATCATAATAGTCTATATAAAGAAGGAGACATGTATGATAACCAAACTACAGTACACACATATAAACAGTTATATCAAGTCAGGGACTCACGCCCTCCAAGTCATTTCTCAAATATAACTATTGGTCTCACGCCCACCACATCAATCATGCCCGTGGAATACCTTCCTCACTGCCGGCAGTCTATGATATGATAACACTAAGAAGTACACCTAAACATCAGGTCCCACCTGTGTCATAGAAAGACCGTACGGGAACTAATCATAACATGAAGCTGACACGTGGCAAGTGCGATAGCCTCCACCAAATCCTCCCAGCGCCACGTAGCTGACGGGGGCAAGTAACCAGGCTATGCACCAGATCACAACCGTAAGTCACGAAGCTTCATCCAAACACTGACTCGCGAAGCTGACACGTGGAAAGTGCAATAGCCTCCACCAGATCCTCCCAGCGCCACGCAGATGACGGGGGCAAGTAACCAGGCTAAACACCAGATCACAACCGTAAGTCACGATACTTCGCAGCGAAGCTGACACGTGGCAAGTGCAATAACCTATACCAGATCCACCTGCGTCCACGTGGCGGCGGGGCAAGTAAACAGCACGCGATCCGCAATCGTAAGTCACGCGATGCCGCCATAAATAACCATAATGGTCACATGCCCGAGAATCCATCATCGGTGTAGACATGCCCATGTAACAATAATAATGGAAGCATACCCGTGGAATCTTCCGTCACTGTCGGTACGTCCAAGTAAGTTCTCAACAAGTCAACCGGCCCTCCATCGAGAGACGCGGTAGTATAGAAACACAATTCTTGCACAACAAAGGCTATCACAACAAGCATAGGCAAGTTACACAACAACAAACATAGACAAGTTATACACAACTCAAGGTACTTTCATTTTATGTCAAAGTCCGGGTTTTAACCCTAAAGTACTACGTACGTTAAATTCCTTTTAAAGATCCATTTCTTTTACAAAGGTCACCCGATACCCGTAGTATAAAAATAGAGTGACTAACATTGTTAAGTAAACCAAAACACTTCCCTTTGTAAAATCAAGTAACGACATTATTTTCCAAACGTTCAAGTTTGCCTAATTTCAAATGCTCAAGTTTCTCATTTTCGAAATGTTTCGTAGTTCATAGTTTTAATCACTTAATAAATATAATTCTCCTTTAAAACAATTTGAGAAACATATGCCTTATGTGTGAGTAGGTTATTCTTGTTTATAACAATCTTATTAAAGCAGCCATGATCTAGGAAATGTAATATCATTTTGTCTCATCTTAGCTTCTATGCAGATGGAGGTTTCTCTTGGTTTAATAATACTTAATTAGTCGAATATTTCCCTTTATTAACGCATGCGATGGTTTGTTCGATACTTATCCTGATTTCCGAAATCAGTAAAACATTATTCCTTTTAAAAACCAAGTACTCATTACTCACGAATGAGGTTTCACACAAAATTCATATTAATTCATTTAAGTCAAGTCTCTTATCTTTTAAGATCAAGTCTCTTAACTTCTAAAATTAATAAACCATTCTTTTTATCTCTCTTAAGTCGTTATACCTAACTTCCCATAAAGCTAGTATAACTCTTAAGCTTTTAAAACCGAGCATTACTCTTCTTTCAAAAAGGTTTCTTAATTCTTTTGAAATACTTCAAGATTCTTATTATTCAGGCTTAAGTCAAAAGACATTGCCGTAAAACTACGTTCAGTTAACACACGTACGTCTACCGTACTATATATATTCTTTTAAAATATCATGCTCAAGAGGATAGGAAGAATCACATACCTCGCGACGATTAACGACTATTAGCAAATAGCTCCAACGTACTGTAATCCTGCTATCCTTTTCCACCCTTCGAGTAGAATACGCTACTCGCAGTACTTCAACCTATATCGGTCATAAGAGTCTATCAACGTCTAGACTATTCTGTAAAAATACTTTTAGATACAGATTCCTTTATTCTACGGAAAATTGGGCAGCACTTCCCTACCCGTCAAACTACACCAGTCTACTGTAAATACAGTCCTATGTAAGTACAGTTCAGTTTTTTTTTTTTTAATATTCTTCTGATGTGATATCAATTCAATTCTCTTCTTTTATACCATCTTTATACGTCTTATATTCATTTCTATACTACTACAGTATGTAATTCCAATTACAACAGAAGGACAGTAGTATTTACCTCGATAAGCCCAAAATTATCCAAGTATAAACGTCGATCATGAGCAAGGTTTAGCTCCTAATTGCACGCTCCGAGAAACCCTTAGAAGTTCTTCACAACTTCTACTTAAGTACTAAAAGGGATTTGGGCTAGGGTATTTAGGAATAGTAACTATACTTGGAAGACAACTTTCTACCAAGGGGGGGGGGGGTGGTGTACTCGGCCGAAGCCACTAGGCTAGAGGGGGAAAAAGGGGTGTTTCGGCTAGGGCTTGCTCAAGGGGGAGGGGGAGTGTTTGGACGAAACACTTCAAGAGAGGGGGAGAGATTTTCAAGACTTGGAGAAATGATTTTGTGGATGAAGAAAACCTTCAAGTTAGGGGGGTATTTATAGGCCAACCATTGGCCAAGATGAAGAAAAGTGACATGCAAGTGTAGGGTGAGGATTCATCCATGTGCCCTTATCCATCTACTACACAAAATATCCTACCTAACCTTGACTAAAGAAAAGCCAAGAAAATCGTCCCACTTTTGCCCATGTTGCCGTCCAATGAGGATGACAAGTGTCACCCTCCCGTTGGTCCAAAGTATTTCATCTCTCGAAAAAATACGCAAAAATAATAAATGACATAGCCGGAATTTTCCCTTCGCAAAGTTTGTAAAACTTTTCGTCGGAAAACGACTCTTTTCGGTGGTTGTGCACAAATTTCGAACCTTGCCTACCTTAAGGCTTAAACTTTCGTACGTACGTCTTCACGTACATACTCTAGAAATACGGGGTATAACAGAGGTATTCAATCATTGTATCTCTGTTTGTTGTTACTCTTTCTGTTTCTCTCACTTGCTAATAATTAAGTCTCATACATTGATTTAAGATTGAAGGGGTGAAATGATAAACTTTATTATAGAGATAAACCTTTCCAAATTTCTTAGAGGATGTATCCTTTATAGCAGAGTCCAAATTTGCATAGAACAACCTTACAATCTAATCACCATAAGGTTCTTTACCAGTGACAGAGCCTAGAAGCTGTTTATCCTAAAAAAAGTCTACCAAACCATACTCAGAACATGAAGTAATGTCTAATTCTCTTTCCGACCTAATCACCCTATTCCTAAAGTAATCCCATTTATCATGTTTGTCTTTAGATTAAAACTTGTTTGAGAAAGCATTTACCTCATTGTTTGTATCAGACATGTTTAGTCTGTTGGAATCTGCATTGTTGGAGGAGTTAGAATGTGCTTCTTCAGAAGTTGGCTGAAATGTTGCCTGAGATGTTGTGACATATGGGGCAAAACCTGGAGAAACATCTGATCTTTCTCTACGAGGGATTCCTCTGGGACAAAATCTTTTTAAAGGAGTGTCATCTGGAATTTTATCATCTTCAGATGAACTTTGAGGAACGGAAACAGAGGACCTGAGTTGAGCATCTGAAACTTGTGGTTCACTTTGATGATCAACAGGAGTTTCTTCATCAGTTGCCTCATAAGATATTTCAAAGTCCGTATCACCGGTATCACTGCTTGAGCAAGCAGGAACTGTGAAATCAAACATGGATTTCTTGGCAACAAACTCTGGTTTGAATGTTCTTTCAAACACTTGGTTGGACCTTCTGGTGGGAAAGGTGGAAGCACTGGTCCTTTTCCCCAGAACAGAAGCATCAGGGGTGTTGTCTACGTCAATGAGGTTATTGTTATCCCCAGAATAACTTATTTTCAAGGGTTCCTGAAAAGCACTAAGAACAATGTTTGTGCAAATAAGAGCACTGGTACTCATCGGTGTGTTGTCTGAGATGTTGGATGTCATGGGTATTGACATCAGGGATGTATCTATTGGAGAGTAATGAGAAGGAGATTCTAAGGGTTTAGGGTTTTTGGGGGGTTTTGGAAGATGAAGAGAGTTATGATGAATCCATCGGTATTGGTTGTTTAAATCGAGATTGATGTGATCTTTATTCCCTTTTTTAATATTTTTTAAAAAATTTCGGAAAAAGACAAATGACTAAAAAGAAGAACTAATGAAACGATTTTATACACTTGACAAACAAAATATATTATTGGTTTTAGGTGTTTGAGTTGTAGTCAAATGCTTGCACCTAAACTTAAGAAAAAAGATAGATATCAAGATTTGGAATTTGATCTAATCATTTAAAAGTTTAATTCCAAAATAAGGTATAAAAATAAGGAAGCTAAAAATAGATTTTTCAAAAATCAGTTATGTACCGTATCCCAACAAATATTATTATCTGAAAATGTCAACAGTAATGTTGGCAACATCTTGGATACCACAAGTATTATGATCCCTGAAGAACTCTTTCATTTTTTACAACAAATCAATACACGTTTTATATGTGTTCTTATGAGTTTAACCATCTGACCAATGTAACATTTTTTCATTGTGTCCTTGATCTAATCATAAACCACATACAAAAAACAATTGTGTAAAAAAATAAGAATACTTATTTAGTATCCTCATAATTTCATGTTTTAGCACTTGATACACCTATAGTATAGGAACGATATCATTTTCAAGGGCTTTGCCAATTATACAGTTGCCAAAAGATTGAACAAGTCTTTGCCTTATTTTGATACTCCTTTTTTATGATATCTAATATCATCGCAGAGAACAGTATCACTTTTTGAATCATGTTCTTATTTTAGGATCATACTTGTGTGAACACAAAATTCATGCTAATAAACAGTAGCAAAAATCAGATTATGATATTATATAGGTAAATGTCACCCAAAATGTTAGAGATATTTCTACCGAGATTCACCAAACAATGATGTTTTAGAGATTACAGAGACCAAGAGAATTTTTCAGACTAGAAAATCTCTCATGATCCAAAGCTTTTGTAAATATATCAGCTAGTTGATGAAGAGTGTCATCGTGTTCAATTTGAACTAGCTATTTTTCAACCAAATCTCGTTAAAATGATGTCTTATATCAATGTGTTTTGTACGGGAGTGTTGAACTAGATTTTTGGAAATATTTATAGCACTCAGATTATCACAATACAAAACTAAGATATTATTTAAAAAACCATAGTCGTCTAGCATGTGTCTTAACCATTAAAATTGAGAACAACAACTTCTAGCTACTACATATTCAGATTCAGAAGTTAAAAGTGGGACATTATTTTGTTTACGACTATACCAAGAAACAAGATTATTGTCAAGATAAAAACATCGTTCACTCGTACTTTTTCTATCATCCACATCACCAGCCCAATCTGAGTCACTATATCCTATTAAATTAGAATTAGTTTCTTTGGAATACCAAATTCCCAACTCACATGTGCCGGCAACATATCTAATGACATGTTTTACGACATTTAAGTGGGAGGCTTTGGGACAGGCTTGGAATCGAGCACACACACAAACACTAAACATTACATCTGGACAACTAGTGGTGAGATATAAAAGACTACCTATCATAGATCGATACAATGTTGGGTCGACGTTTTCGCCAATATCGTCTTTGCATATCTTCTGTGTTGATCCCATTGGAGTTCTCATTTGTTTAGCATTTTCCAATCCAAACTTCTTAACTAAATTCTTGACATACTTACCCTGGGAGATGAAGATCCCGTCTTCATTTTGCTTTATCTGCAAGCCTAAGAAAAAAGTTAGTTCCCCTATCATGCTCATCTCAAATGTTGATGACATAGCTTCGGCGAATGTCCCAATGTGGGACTGTGAAGTCTAACCAAAGACTATGTCATCTACATAGATTTGAGCAATGACTATATCTACTCGGTGATATTTTATAAATAAAGTACAATCAGCTTCACCACGTTTAAAACCAAATTGAAGAAGAAAGTGAGTTAGACGACCATACCATACAGGCGGAGCTTGTTTTCATCCATACAAGGCCTTTTGAGCTTGTATAAAAACTATGGATGGTGAGGATCTTCAAATCCTTTAGGTTGTTCAACGTAGACTTCCTTATCAAGATACCCATTCAAGAAAGTACCTTTAACATCCATTTGATGGAGAGTAATCTTTAGACAGCAAGTAATAATCTAATTGACTCAATTATGACAACATGAGCAAAGGTTTCGTCATAGTCAATTCCTTCGACCTACGTGTATCCTTGAGCAACTAGGCGAGCTTTATTTCGCACAACAGTTCCATATTCATCTGACTTGTTTTTGAATATCCATTTAGTTCCAATTACATTGGTATTATTTGGGTGTGGAACTAAATCACATACTACATTTCTAGTGAACTGCTCAAGTTCTTCTTGCATACCTTGAATCCAACAATTATCTTTGAGTGCTTCTGAAACATTCTTAGGTTCTAAAGTAGATATAGAACAAGAAAGACTGACCTTTTGATTTATGGTACACATGCACACATATCTAACCATATATCTGTAGTTCAGAGGTTCTTTACCCTTGTTCTTACGCCTTCAAACACTCCCCCTATCACCTGACCTATAGGGTGGTTCTTTCTAATCCTAGATGAGGGGTCCCTTCATACTTGATCTAGAAATTCAGAATTCGACTCCTCATCTATACCTTCTGTGCTCTCGGGTTCAGGTTCAGATGTGGTAACATTTGGGGCAACATCTAGTTCTTTAGCATTCTGCTCATTCTCCACTGAAATTATAACGTTATTTTTAGATGTATTCCTGTAAGATCAAAAAGTCATCAAAAACAACATTCACAGATTCTTGTACAATTTGGTCCTAAGATTGTACACACAATAAGCATGGCTATTTTGGGAAAAATTCTTTTGTCACTCTTAGAGTCAAACTTTGCTAGATGGTCTCTATCATTTAAGATGAAACAAACACACTTAAACACATGAAAGTAACGCAAATTGGGTTTTTTTCCATTAATTAGCTCATAGGGTGTCATTTGTGTTCCAGGCCTTAGATAGACTCTATTTGTGATGTGACTTGCAGTATTCAAGGTTTCAGCCCAAATACGTTTTGACATTTTCTTAGAGCTAAGCATGACTCTAGCCATCTCTTGTAGAGTTCTATTCTTCCCGTCTGCTACACCATTCTGCTGAGGAGTTTTGGAAGCAGAAAATTCATGGAAAATACCCCGTTTCTCACAAAATGTTAAAAACAGATTATATTCAAATTCTTTTCCATGATCGGACCTAATCCGAAAAATAGAAGAATTATACAAATTTATTATCCTAGAGTGCAATACCTTAAACATGCCAAAAGTTTGAGATTTTTCTTTCAAAAAGAATATCCATGAATACCTAGAAAAATCATCTACAATCACATAGGAATACCTCATGCCTCCTAAACTGTCTACCTCGATTGGACCCATAAGATCCATGTGCAATAATTGAAAGCAATGAGACGTACCTAAATGTTGTCCGTCATTCTGGGTAACATTATAGGGGACACGAGTTTGCTTACCTTTTATACAATCTTCACAGACCACTGTTTTATCTTTAGGACTTAGTTTAGGAATGCTTCTTACTGCCTCATAAGAAAATAATATTTATAAGTTACGGTAGTTGACATGCCGTAATTTTTTATGCCACAAAGTTGTGTCATCTGTCCTAACATTATTGCAGATTTCTTATTCTCCAACAAGATAGCAATTGTCAGATGTCCTTGTACCTGATATAACACATTTGTTAGCTTCATTTGTAACTATACAAGCATACTTGTTAAACTTTACTTCAAGATTGTCATCACACGATTGACTTATACTAACTAAGTTAGCCATTAATCCTTCAACACGTAAGACATTCTTCAAGGCAGGAACACCAGGAACAATTAAGATTCCTTTTCCTATTATTTTACTTTTACCGCCACTCCATAAGTCACGTTACCTCCACTGAGTTACTCATAGTTCTTAGGCACTCATTTGTCCCTGTCATGTGACGTGAACACCCACTATCAAAGTACCAAGAATCTGAAATATTAGTCCTTAAAGCAGATATAACAATATTACATTTCACACTCATTTTGGGAACCCAAATTCTCTTAAAACATTTTTCTTTTTTGGACTGTGGAATGTTGCTTCGAGTGTTGTCCGAGATGTTGGACAATCGTCTTGACAACATTCTGCTCCTAGACTTCTAAAGTTTGAAACAATATAGTTTTAAATGACCAGGGTTGTTACAATGATGGCACACAAACTTCGTATCTTTTGACATATGTGGGACTCTATTATTTAATCATTTTTCTTTCACAAATCCCATTTTCTCATTTTTGTCAAATAAATTAGAGCATATTGCGTTAAGAGAGTTCTTGTACCCAATACCTGCGTATGGTGGTTGACTAACACCCAGTGTATCATACAGTTTGGAAGTCCCTGTATTGAGCTTACGGAAGGTTACTTCAGCTAGATCCAACTTTGCATTAATCTTACCAAATTCAAGGTCCTTTTTCGTAAGTGTCACCTCTAAGCGGGTTATAGTGTCTTTTAAATCTGTATTCTCAAGAGTTAAATTTTTTACTTTTGAGTCAAGTTTCTTGGATTCTAGGATTAAGTCCTTATAAAGTTTTTGTAATTCATTAATCATTTCGTCCTTGGAGTCAACTTGATTTTCAAAGTTAGTCTCACTAATAGAAATAACACCACTAAAGCAATTAATATCAGGATAGTTGAATTATTCATACCTTTCAGATATGGATGGAACTGCAGATGTCGTCGTTGATGCTGAAGCAAATGTGGTGACATTTGGAATAACACTGTCGACAACATTTTCCTCGTCTGATAAGGACTGTTCAAAAACAGTGGTCAGCATTGCGTGTGACTCTATTTCTTGACCTCCTTCCTCTTCTCATTCGTCGTCACTAAGAGAAACCCACAGATTTTTACCAAATTTTCTCAAGGTGTTTGCACATTCATTGACATAATGACCCTACCTGAACATGCATGACATTGCATAGTTTCAAGTTGTTTGAGATCAAATTTGGTTCGATCTGAGTTGGTTCTCTTTAGTTGATTTCCTTTTTGTACTATAGGAAGTGAGTTAGTAGACTTTTGATTGAAGCCTTGATTTTGGTGCTCTTTAGATTTGAATTTATTTTTATCATTATTGAACTTCCTTACCATCGAATTGAACTTTCGAGTAAAGAGGGCAACATTTACACTATCACCAATTTCTTCAAGGTTCTCATCATCTTCATCAATTTGATTCTCTAAGAAGTTTACTTGAAGTGCTATATATTTGCTTTTATACAATGTCCTTTGATTCTCTATATCATCTCATAAGTTTTGAGAATACTCATTAAGGTGTGAAGGTCCGTTGTAGCAAGATTGTGAGCTTCTTCAATCGCACAAATCTTTATGATGAACTTTTCAGGAAGAGAACGTAGTGTTTTTTCCACAAGTTAAGTGTTGGTCAATGGAGAACCAAGCACTTGACATTCATTAGATATGTCAATCAACTTTTCAAAATATATTTTAATATCCTCCGTCTATTTCATCTTTAAACGTTCATATTTACTCATGAGCATACGAAGCTTCGTTCGACGAACACTAGAGTTACCTTCACAATGAGTTTATAAAGTATCTCATGCGACCTTGGTTGTAGAACAATTTTGTGTGAGTTTGAACATATAAATATCAACTCATCCAAAAATGGCATTTAAGGCCTTTTCGTTAAAGCTTGCATTATTGGTTTCTTCTGCATTCCATTCGAATTCAGGTTTAACAAGTATGTCACCTTCCTCATCTGGTGGAAGCATTGGAACAACATATCCGTTGGTAATAGATCTCCATGCCCTAATATCAATTGATTTGATATGAGAGCATATGCGAATCCAATAGGCATATTTTTAACCATCTAAAATAGGAAGCCTGCCAATTATTGGATTAGTCGGATCCATAGTTTAAATAAAAGGACCAAGCACTTATTATGTCAAGTGTTGGCTCTGATATCACTTGTTTAGTCCTGGGGGTAATACTATAGAATAATTAAAAACTAATCGAAAGTAAATTAATCTTGTATGCTAAAACAGTTGCAAATGTCAGTGATAATGTCGTCTGACACAAGTCGCAACACTTCGATAAAAACAGAAAAACCTTTGAAGAGTAAAATGCAGCGGAAATAATAAAGAACATAAAGGTTTATATTTACATAGGTTATATATTGATATAACCTATGACGGTCAATGACCGAAATTATTGTATATATTTATATACAATTGGATAAATTTCTTCTTTTACAATATTATAAGATAAATACAAAAGGAATTAAAAGGTTAAGTCGCAGATGACTTATGTCTGAAAAAATCTACCTAAATAGACATAGAAAACATCTCATTACAATTGCTTCAATAAAGAATAAATCTATAATCTAAGCAGCATTATAATGTTGGGTAAAATGTTGTCGACACGCTCAGACAACACTTGTGATCCAGTTTTCTAATCGTTATATCGGAGAGCTCTCTTGATATTTTCTTTTGATTTTTCTGGATATCGATTCACTGATGCATCCTCTCTATTTATAGTAGAGCGTCTTTCTTGAAATGCTCATTGAATAGTTGTAGAGGTTGAGAGAATGATGGGCAGCTGATAGGATTTGTTGGAGAAAATTGTGGAGAAAAATCCTTTAACTTCTTGGACTTGTTCCCCAAGTTTAGCAACTACTTGGACTTGGTCTTTCCACATTTTTCTTCAGCTCCAAAACTCCTTGTCAAGTTATATTACCCTCGTGGTAAAAATCCCATGAGTTTAGCTTCAGTTCTGTGAAGTAAGACAAAACTGTTATCAGAATGTTGGTCTGTATGTCATGACATTTGTTCCAATAATTTCTGATTTTAACTTAGTACTGATATGTTGGGCAAAATGTCATAACACCAAACCCAACATTAACAAAAACTTCACTAAACTCAAGCAATTTTAAGGTTACAATCCAATAATCAAAGGGATTGTAAATTTATAGCTTTTCACTCTACAATTCACCTAATTGTAGCTACCCCTTTCAAAAATCTATAAATATGTCTCAAAGGCCCATAAACATGGTTCATATCTTCATCACATACGAATCTTAACATAAGTCAATAATTCATAATATCATCAAGTTATCGTCTTTGAGGAAGGATTATGGGTTTATCGTTTATCATATTATTATGGTGAAACCAATGAGACTTCATGGAATAGGATTATAAATAGAATATAAGGGTCACATCGGGATTTCATAGTATTCGGAATGAACATGGAACACTACATAACGTTCTCATAATTCAAGGCATAACTAGTCGAGGAAAATTCATGAGGTATGAAGAACGTGATATAAAGAGAACAAATAAACATTCCACGTGTTCAAAGTTAGCCTTACATACCTTAATCGCTCCAAAATCCAAACTTTTGAAGAACTCCACAGCAGGAACAAGTTTTGGAGCTTGACCCAACCACAAATCACAACATTCCAATGAGAAGGTTAGTGAGCGCAGTCAACACTAGTTCATGGAAGAGCCAATTGCACGATGACACAGAACCAGAGAGTTTATCAAGATATTATCATTTATTTCTTTAGTTTGTCTAGGTTAGATTCTGTTGTGGTTCTATCTATCCACCTTTGCAAGTATTGTAGGTGTTCATTGATTTAATTTTTACTATTGTGATTTAGGTGGACTTTTCAGGAAACATGTCCTTAGGTTATTTGTAACCTCTACAAGGGCTCCAATTTTTTGTGAAAAGAAATTGGAAAATCCTATAGAATATAAGTCCTATTTTTTACTTTCTTGAGCAAGGAGTTTTTCTCGTGAAAATTCTTCTGTTTATTTTTTATTCCGCTGTATTACATTCTTATGCAAATAATCTAAGAATTAGATTCTTAGAGTGCATAGGAGTAGCTCGATCCTAACATGGTGTATTGATCGGTGTCTAGAAGTACATGTTTTAAGATACTTCACGCATCTCATTCATACTCTTCTCTTGTGTTTTACGTATATTTCAACCACTTTATACTTTATATGGATTTTTATTGTGTTTAGGTGATGATTGATGGGAAACTTACGTTTTAATGCAAAAAAAGATGGAATTCGACTTTGAAGTCAGAGTAGAAGTTATTTTGAAGTATTCAGAATGAGCTAAGCACTCGAGGGACAAGTAAATATGAAAATGAGTTGAAAAAGTAAAGTGTCGTAGAAAATATAAGGGCACCTCATCTCCCCTTGCATGCCTACACACCGTGCCTTCACAAAAAAAATAGAAAAATGGAACTCCCAAAATAATAAAGACATTGTACCACCTTGCAAGGAAGTGCGGTGTGTCCTTATAAAATACTATCAATCTGAGTTGATTTTGGGCTTGATTTATAGATCCAGCCCAGGGTCAAATCCTAACACTATAAAGAACTATTCTAGATGTTTTTCAAAAGGAAAAGATACCTTGGAGAGGAATACAACACAAGGACGGCTAAGCACATCATTGTGGAGAAATGATTCACACAGTTTATCATATCTTCTTCTATTTACTTGGTTGAACGATTATTGATTGTGTAATTGCCGCATTATGGGTGGCTAATTTTCTTATTATTCTAAGGTCATGGTATTATTCATGATTGTTGTTAGTTAAAACTTGATGTTAGCATACATTTGATTATTATCGATTCATATTGATTTAATGAGTTTGTTTACGTGATCATGCACTTAATTATTTGATTGCTTGACCAATTGAGTACAATCTACGATTTAATATTGTAAGTCCTCACAGAAAGGTCTATCTTGAATTATACGATAAGGTAAAGCTTGTTCAGTTCGTTTGACGTTCATCTGGCACTGATTAGCAGTGCTAACAAACTCAAAATTGGAAGTATATTTATGTCCAAGAGACAAATGTACTTTATACACATTCTTATTTATATTAATGTAGATTAATATTATGGCATTTGCAATTATTGAATTATTAGTTGATTGTTTATAATATTCTATAATATGTATCCCAAGAGATTACTTGGTTATTAATAGTGTGAAATATTAATATTATAACGTAACTCTTAAAATAGTCTCGACTAATGATCATCGAGAATGGGATATCAATGATATGTGATATATCGACATGTGGTATGCATCACATCCTTAGAGGATGTAGTATGTCTCACTTGCTACGAGTAATGGTTACTCATGATATACACATGAATACTTTGGAAGTATTGATATACCATGTTGCTATACTGTTTGTTATAAATGTCTAAAGTATGATCAGCGTGTGGGAGATAGAAGTCATTAGACTTGAGGTCGATACACACCTTGTCTGCAGGGTAATATACTTTGATCCTGCCCTAAGCTCAAATGTATTATAGGTTGAGATACGACTTGTATTGGGTATGTTACGAAGTGGATTATAAGTGGTAGTTGAGCCTAGATTAGGATTCATTCCTCAAATGTATATTCAAGAGAATATTTAGTTTCTCAATGATATTAGGTTGGCTAAGTCATTGGACAACGCAATAGACATATCTAGGATATGGTCTTATTGTCAACTAATATAGATGAGCTATAATTATAAAGCCATTTGGATAGACACTTGAAAGATCCTAAGCGTGATCGAGTGTGTCGTGAATAAAAGAATTTTATCTTCCCATCTAGAGGTTCAGTTTACCAAATTCATATAACTATATTTCACATATCCGTCTTCCGGCGCTGTCTAGGAGTTCCGTGAAGACCTAATATGATTACTGTCGATATGTGAAAGTCGATCTAAGGATGTAGTGAGAGAATATAAATGATCTGCTGCAGTTCGTCGTTTGTTGGATTTGAAACATAAAATTTTCTAAATTCTGATACGTACACGAACCCAACAAAACCCTATAGTGGTATCAAAGACTGACCTATTTTGTGTGATTATGTAATGATTATTAATGATAATATGGGCTAGGGTTTGTTTAAATCTAATTTTTATATCGTTTAGAAGCTTTAAAACATAATATCTTAAGAACGCATAATTCTTATCTCCTGAACTATTAAACAATGATGTAGTCGAGGAAGTCATTCCAATCTAACTCTTCTAAGTTGATGTGCGTAACCGGTTCATTACGAACATGGTGCACTGAAGTGAAGAACGAGAAGAGATTAGATGATAGTCAATGAACGTGTTCTTTGATGATGAAGGGTAACGAGGATGAATCTGCAAATCTGACCCTGAACCAGATTTAGGGTTTCGAAAATGTAGATTTTGTGTTTCTGGGACAAAGGCGCCGCGATGCCTACTAGGGTTTTAGTGTGGCGACGTGACTCCACGGTGGAGCGCTGCGGCGCTGCCTATGGTTTGACAAGAGCGTCGCGGCGCTGTTCATCCAGAAAGTTTAAAATCAATTTTTTGATTCACTGCATCTAGGGCGGCGCGGCGCCACCAAATTAGGATCGCGGCGCCGGGGCTCCACAATAAACAAAAATACAGAATCAAAAACTGAAGTTTTAAAGATTTCAGATTCAGATTCTGAAGTTTAAAAGTTTAAGAATCTGAAATTAAAACTTTTTAAATAGGCGGATTTGGTCCTTTGGAGGAAATCTGTAATTAAATAAAGTTTCTGAAAATCAGATTTTTAAATTCTGGAAATTGCAGACATGTCTCTGAAACCTGAAAATATTTTTTGAAAATTAAAATTGGATTTTCTGAATTTAAAAGGGTTGAAATTGAAATTTTAAATTCTTGAGGGACTAAACTGTGAATTTTGAAAAGTTTGAAATTTATAGAAATATCTTGAAAATCGGTTTTTAAAATCAGAAAATGTTAGGATCTGTTTGACACAGACTTAGATTTTAGAGTTTAGACAAATTAACACATGATTATTATTAATTGTATATTATTTAATAATATATGAAATTTATGCTAAGTGTTTTAAATGCGTGCATTTAATTATTAACATAGTGTCCGCTATAACTGTCTGGGTATGCGGCCCCCAGTAATTGATCAAAACCATCTTATATTATGCCTGTTGGGTTGATGGTTCTCAAACTAAATGTGTTGTAGTAATTGCATGATAAGATATCGTATTGGATTTGACAGAATATGTTGACCTTGGTTAAAATCCCCGAAACTGAAAAAAATTTCCCCAAATTTTAAATACAAGTCTATATTAGAACGCGTCGTCCATTATAATTGTTAGAGTGCAAAATCCTTTTCGGCGATATTAGTATTTATGTCAAAGCATTTGCTCTAAGTCTACGAGGACTCAGGATCTTTCATAGATGTATTTAAATGTAAAGGTAGATGATAAAATTTTGTGGCTATTTACACCAAAGTATTTTCTCACAAATGACAAGTTTACTTAGATACATCGTGTAATGGGGTTGACTTGCTTAGATAAATCTTGATGTCAAAGTGTCGGACTAATCTAAGGACGCAAGATTAAAATTAAATATTTAATCAGCCAAGAGTTGCAAATAAGTTTTGCAATTGGTTTAAACCTACCAAGATATGTTATTGAAGTTATCAGCCAAAGAAAACGCAGAGATAACATAGGCTTGGATCTTGGCCCATTATGACCTTAAAATAAATTTAGGTTTGTATTCTATCATGAGATCGTAGAAGTATGCTAAAATATTGGGAGCTAATTAAACAAAATATCATGTTGATTAGCCTAAACGAATGTGTATAATAGGAAATAAATTTGATTGTAGTTTTCTGTCTACTCTTCAGAATTATCAAAATGTCGAGCCTATCGTTGAAAATGTTGATGGAAATGAACAAACTCACCGGACCAAACTATCTAGACTGGCTTAGGAATCTAAAAATTGTCCTAAGGAAAGAAAAGATTGAACATGTCTTGGACAATGTATTCCCCACAGTCTCTGCCGAGGATTCAGCAGAATATGCCATATTTGATAAGGTGGTCTACTAGAAGAACCTAGATGACGCTACTTCAGCACAATGCGTAATGTTGTCTTCCATATCAGTGGAACTTCGGATACAACACGAGAACATGGGCCCTAATGAGATGCTCAAACATTTGAAGAGACTCTATGACTCTCAGTCCCAGACTATGGAATATGAGCTGTTAATAAAGCTCTTCAAATGTAAGCTGAATGAAGGGGGCCAAGTATCTCAGCACGTGTTGAAGATGATAGGTGATCGGTGTATTTTATATACACTTTTCGAGTCATTTTTAGTTAATCTTTTGTCCCTTTTTGTACAAATAAGTGTCGTATTAGGATAATTTTTCTTTCTTTTGAGTCAAAGTGGTTAAAATGGCCAAATGGCGGAAAAGGAGCTAAAAGAGGGCAAAAGAGGAGGTTCCAGAGCTTAAAAGACGAGAAAGTGGCGAGCAGCGGCTTGGATCGGCGCGGCCTCCTGCGATTAGAAAGCGAGGCGCGGCGCTAATCATCGAAGAGGCTGCAGAGGTTCCAGCGCCATGGCGCCAGCAGCGAGAGATCGAGGGCGGCGCCAAATCACCAATCTTGCGAGAGTTCCGGCCGCGGCACCGAAGCGAACGTGGCGCGGAAAAATCAGTTAATTGACGAATTTACGGGCGAACTGAAGGGAAAAGTTAGAGCGATTTGACTATAAAGGAGAACCCTAGACAGATTTTAAGGGTTCCCTTTCTTGCAACACAAGGTTTTCTTGGATTGAAGATTGGAGACCCTAAACTTAGTAATTTTCTTTTCTTTTCTTTCTTTTATTTGATTTTGTATGATGAACTTTGAATTAGTTCTTGTCATGTCAATGGCTAGGAACTAATTCTTTTATAGGCTTTCCATGTTAATTCACTAGAAACTTATGTTATGAATTGACGTGTTATGGTTATTCTTCTTCTTGTTGAGATTTATCCAATAATTGCTTTGAATGCTTGGTAATTAAATGATCACTAATTATCATTATTTATATGATTTCTAATCAAACTTCGAAAGGAGGGGGTTGTGAATATGATGTAAGTTGGGTAGACATATTTTGGATTGGGGATGAAAATACCTCAATTATTTATGTAGCGTTAATGAGAGGCTTAAAAACCCTAATTTTACGCATGGTGCGTGACGGTTAACTAGGTTTTTGTTCTTAATCCTCCTATAGAGTTATCCTTATCACCGAAAGGTAGAAAGAACATCTTTGGGTTGAGTGTTTATATATCCTTAACGGGAATATAAAACGATTTCGTAAACCTGCTAGCTCCGAGAGAAGAAAACCATAATTCATTGCATTAATAAATAACATAAGCGGATAGTTGAGGAGACATGGAAGCCCTATTCCCATCACAACTGAAGTAAACTTATAGTTAATTAGCTTTTATAATTGTTAGTTATAAACCACAAAATCAAATATTGGTTACCAAATAGATACCAAAAGATAGATAGTTGGTAATTGAACCTAATCATTGTGGGCGATATTCGGTCTTACCAAGACTATATTACTTGTCACGATAACGTGCACTTGCGTTAAAGTGTGTGCATCTTTCGCGCATCAAGTTTTTGCGCCATTCTTGATTAGGCATAGTTCAATATCAAATTTATCTATTTTTAATTTCTAATTTGGTTTTAATTTTAATTTTATTTTTACGTTTTTCTTTATTTTAGGTAAAAATCGAGTCATAGTGATTTGTTATGCATTTTGATCTATTTCAGAAATCGGTTTATGCGAAGGAGAAGAGGCGGACACTCTTGTTCCTCAATCCAGAGATTGAAAACACATGCGAGCAGAAAGAATCGGATTGCGTAGTGATAAAGATGGACGGTGTTCAAAACAACAACATGATGAGAGAAGGGTTAGGTGAAAATCAACCCAATCCAGGAATACCTCGGCAAGTACCTATGGATGTCGAGGAAAGAGTTCAAGTCCAGGCAGAAAGAAGCTTGGGAGACTATGTGCTGCCTAGAGTGAATGAAGCACAGACATGTATTAGGCTCCCTGCCATAGGAGCGAACAACTTTGAGATAAAATCGGCGATTCTGAGCATGGTACAGCACACAGTGCAATTTGGAGGACTGCCATCGGAGGATCCACATATGCACATAGCTAATTTCTTGGAGCTATGTGCAACTTTCAGATATAACGGCGTTACTGATGATGCCGTCAGATTGAGGCTCTTTCCCTTCTCACTCAGGGATAGAGCAAAAGTCTGGTTGAATTCCCTGCCGGCCGATTTGATTTTTACATGGCAAGAGCTGACACATAAATTCCTAGCCAAGTTCTTTCCCCCATGCAAAGTAGCAAAATTGAGAGGGGAGTTGAATAACTTCTACCAAGCAGATAGAGAGTCCTTATATGAAGCTTGGGAAAGGTTCAAGGATTTGCAGAGAAAATGCCCACACCATTGCATTGAGTTGTGGAACTTGGTCCACATCTTCTATAACGTGGCGAGCTGACCCGAGAACCATTATAGATGCAGCAGCAGGTGGGGCATTCATGAGGAAAACAGCCCATGACGCTCACGAGTTATTAGAAGATATGGCCACCAACAACCATGTCACAGAAGAGAGGTCGACAAGTGGGACGAGAACAGTGGGAGTCCACGAAATAGATGTCATTGCTGCCTTGAATGCCCAAGTGGCCCTTTTGGCGAAACAGTTGCAGCAACATACAATGTCAGTGAATGCAGTGCAGATGCCTAAAAGGCATGAAATATGTGGTGGCCCACATACATTCGATAGGTGTCCTTGGTGATCCTAATAATATACCAATGGAGCGGCGAATGTCGGTAGTGGTAATTATCGAGGCGCAGAACAACCCCTACTAACACATATAATCCGGTGGAGAATCACCCAAATTTCTCATGGAGAGACCGAGGGGCAGCGAGAATCAATATAGGGGCGATACTAAACGCGAGAACGAGTCGCGACCACTTTACTCGAGGCCCACCTAGTCAGCGATTGATACTGCGGTTTAGCAAGAAAAGCGAGGCAGTGAAGCGGCTTTGTTGCACTTCGCGCCTTCAGACCAGTTCGTAGCGAAGCTAGATCCTCGTTCAGGAATTTGGAAACACAAGTGGGTCAGCTAGCAAAGCAAGCAAACAACAGGCCACAGAGTACATTGCCAAGCAACACAGAGGTGAATCCAAGGGAACAATGCCAGGCAGTACAATTGAGAAGCGGCAAACAGTTGGAGCAACAGTCGCCTCAGCCGATGGTGAGCAAAGCGGCGAGAGATAGGAAAAGAGAAGGTGGTTGAATCTCGCCCAGTAGTAGAGAAAACTCCAGAGAAGGAGTATACAGAGAAGATCCCATTCCCCCAGTGATTACAGCGGAAGGCAGTTGATAAACAATTCTCCAAATTCTTGGAGACATTCAGGAAGCTGCATATCAACATACCTTTTATAGAGGCTTTGGAGCAGATGCCCTCCTATTTCAAGTTCATGAAGGAGATCTTGGGGAAGAAGAAGAAAGCGGCAGTATGAAATAGTAGCACTGACGGAGGAGTGTAGTGCTATCTTGCAGAAGAAATTGCCACCAAAACTAAAAGACCCAGGGAGCTTTACACTACCTTGCACAGTGGGCAGGGTGACATGCAACAGGGCTCTGTGTGATTTAGGGGCAAGTATAAATCTGATGCCCTTATCGGTATTTAAACGATTGGAGTTGGGTGAGGCTAAACCAACCACAGTGAGCCTGCAGCTGGCCGATAGGACAGTGGTTCATCCAAGAGGGAAGATTGAGGACGTGATTGTCAAAGTAGGAAAATTCTTTTTTCCTGCAGACTTCCTCATTCTTGACATGGAAGAGGATGCAGAAATCCCTATCATATTGGGGAGACCATTCCTAGCGACGGGGAGAGCCTTGATCGATGTAGAAAGAGGAGAGTTGACATTGAGGGTGGAGAAGGAAGAAATGGTGTTTAAAGTTTTTAAACACATCATTGAGCCACCAACCATGAGTAGGTGCTTTGCAATCAGCACCATCAACCCCCCTGTGAGCCCGTACAAGTCAACAAAAGGGAGATGAGCCCACGAAAGCAGGCATGGTTTGCCGAACCTCCACAGAAGCAGGTATGTGTTCCTGAACTTCCCCTTAACGATAATGCTAAGAGGAGAAGAAGAAAAAGAAAACGAAAAATGTGGAGAAAATGGATTAGTTGTGGGGTTGATCCACCCCACGTTTATTAAACTAAGGAACTTGCGTCCGGCTAAAAGACGTTAAAGACAGCGCTACTTGGGAGGCAACCCAAGGTATTTTAATTTATTTTACTTTAATAGTTTTTATTAAGAACGGTCTCACGGAGGTAGTGTTTGTGCTGTGATTGACAGATACATGCCAATAAACTGAAGGGCGAGAACATCGAGATTTCGAAAAATGGGTTAGCCGCGCGCTGCGAGCGGCCAGCGCGACAAAAATCCAGAAAAATTGCTAAGTCTAGCGTATTGCACATATGGCGGCGTAGAGAAATTCCCGGGAGTCAGAACATCAGCCATGGCGCTAAAAGCGGCGCCAAGCGGAAATCCGAAATTAAAAGACGCCAGAATCGATTTTCCCTAATTTTCAAAACCAAAACCTAACCCCCTTCTCCACAAAACCCACGAAAATCCACAATTTACCCACAAATCCTCCACAAATCAAACCCAACAACAACCATAACTCTTAAATTCCTAGAACCCTCAGCCATCTCTACCAACAGAAACCCCATTCCATTGCCTCAAATCACCACTAGAAGCAAGAACACCTTGAAGAACACCATAAAAAGGTAATCTTCATCCTTTCTTGAAAGCTTTCAGTAGTTAAAGAAGGTAGTAGTTTGGAGAAGTGTTGCATTGTGAAGTAGTTGGGGTGCTGAAAAATTGGTTGTGAAGTTTAGAGAAGGAGTAGACAAGGAGGGTGTGGCTATTGGGTAGTAGAGTTAAAGTTTGGGGGTGTTTGTGTTTTAGCTGCTAAATTGTTGATTGTGTTGGGGAACATTTGTGCTAATAAGTTGTAAGCCGCAGAAAGTGTTTTAACCATGTCCGCCAGAAAGAGAAGAGCCTCCACATCCACCTCAGCCCCACATTACGATGATACTAGGTTTGTGAGCTACCAAGCCTTTCAAAGATACAAAAAGCTTAGTACTAGGCCCTTAATCCCTGAAAGGGGAATAGACTATCAAAGGGAGTCGTTTAGGGAAGAGGATGTTTATGAGCCCATTCGGGCAATGATTGAGATAATGGGGTGGAGGAGATTTGTAAATCCGGAGAAGATAGCACCAATGAACACAACAATGGTGCGTGAATTCTATGCCAACTTTCCGGAGAGGGTGGACAACGAATGCTTTGTAAGGGGAAGATATATGCCTGTGACGGCAGAAGCAATAAATATGACTCTAAAAACAGTTGATGTTGAAGGAGGAATTGGTGATTGAAGCCATTTTAGAACATGGTCTAGGAGCACCGACAACATCAACTGGAATACCTGCATACGATGAGCTACCACGGGCCGCTTTTGATATTACAAGAAATGGGTCAAGAAAGCGGTTACCAGCGACGGTTGGTTGTAATTCATCAGCGCCCGCATGATTCCATCCACGCACTTCACCAGAGTGCCAAAAGATAGGATCAAACTAATATATGGAATTATGAGGGGGATGACGATTGATGTGGGGAAAGAGATAGTGCAGAGCATTGAAGAAATCAGCAGGTTGGTGACAACAGGTGGATTGGGACATGGCTCACTTATCACTAGTTTATTCCACATGAATGGGGTCCCAGTCCTACCCACTGATACTAATGAGAGAAACCAACTGCATGTGTCTATGGGATAGTGCACTCTTTCCCAGACCCAAGCCCCCCAGCAGCAAGAAGAAGAGTACAACCACCACCACCACCAGCAGCAGCAGAGGCCGCCATGAACGAAGATGAGCCTGAAATAGAGGCTCAATATGTGGCAGGGCCTAGCCACCAGCCAACCACAGATTCAGAACCTTCAGTGCCCATGATGGAGCAACTACTCCAGAATCAAATGAGGATGATGCAGAGTTTGGACACAGTTACAAGGACAGCAAGAAACGAGGCAACAAATCAACGAGATGAGTTCCTTGTTCAGTCAGTGGTCCATGCACTATCCTATGCCACCGCCACCACCACCATTTTAGCCAAGCCTGTAAGTGTCTTATTTCTTTTATTGTCTTTGAGTCTACACACATTGGGGACAATGTGTGATTTAAGTTTGGGGGGGGGGGGTGTTTTATTTGTGTTTTTTGTTGTTTTTATGTATTTTTGAGTCACAAATTTTTTTCTTTTAAGTCATAATTGTCTGTCAAAAGATCATGTATGCTGTAGTTACTACAAACACCTAGTGAAGTAAGGTGGAATAATATAATGGAATTAGAAGCAACTATCTAAACACCTAGGTTAGATATGCCAAAAACTCACATAATCTGTCTATTTGGAGTTTCTTGCTTGAATTATGCATGCTAAATGATGAAAACCTATGTGTTATGATTGCTTGCTATTTGATGCGAAATAGTTAGGATATGCATGTTAGGGAGATGACTCAGGCATTTCTTTGATAGACAATTCTTACCACTCTTTTCTATCCCGGACTTTAAAAGTATCCCTAGTCAGCTCCATTGAGCCTAAAAACTGAAACTTCTTCTTTGATACCCTATATTCCTACAAATTGTGCCATAAGTAAAATGTGAAATAGTGGAATAAATTGTGTTAAAAAAGAGACAAAAAGAGTGAACAACTTTGATGCACTCCAATAAAAAAAGTAATAAGAAATAGGCAAAAGCCTAAGTTTGGGGGTGCTTGTCATTATTATACACTTCACTCTCCCAAAACAAAAGAGGGGAAAGATTGATTTGAAGTGAAGAAAAGAATCAAAAAGAAAAGGGAAACACTGAAAAGCTAAAGAGCTTATGGAACACAAAAATGAGCCTAAATGCCTATTTTTACCTACCTATACCTAAGCCTACATTACAACCCTTAAAGTCCTGAAGATCTCTTTTATGCATATCCAGGATTAGTGGAGAATAGCAAGTAAACATGTCATAGGATTTTTGAATTTTACAAGCATGATTCAGTATGTTGACTTCCATTAAGCATGATAAAAATGAGTTTGCGAAATATCTAGCTTAAAGTGTTTAGTGTGCTAAAAATTTCATGCTATATGTTCCTGCATATTATTCTGTTAACCTTCATGTTTTTCTAGATAACACCAATGCAGCAAAAGTGATCAATGTCAGTGAGTCTTTTATTTTTGTTTTCTTGAGTCCTTTATTTCTTTCTTTCTATCTTTGCTCGAGGGCGAGCAAATGTTAAGTTTGAGGGTATTTGATCGGTGTATTTTATATACACTTTTCGAGTCATTTTTAGTTAATCTTTTGTCCCTTTTGTACAAATAAGTGTCGTATTAGGATAGTTTTTCTTTCTTTTGAGTCAAAGTGGTTAAAATGGCCAAATGGCGGAAAATGAGCTAAAAGAGGGAAAAAGAGGAGGTTCCAGAGCTTAAAAGACGAGAAAGTGGCGAACGAGGCGTAAACCGGATCGCCGCGCGCCCCGCCGTTAGAAGCGCCGCGCGCCTAATCATCGAGAGCCGCAGAGGTTCCAGCCGCGGTGCCCATGCATGCCAGAGATCGGGCCGCGCGCCAAATCACCCGGCATCGTAGAAGTTCCGCCGCGCGCCGAAGCGGCCGCGCGCCGACACGGAAAAATCAGGTTAATTGACGAATTCAGGTCGCCCAAGGAAAAGTTAGAGGCGGTTTTCAGCCTATAAAAGGAGAACCCTAGGCAGATTTTAAGGGTTCCCTTTCTTGCACAACACAAGGTTTTCTTGGATTGAAGATTGGAGACCCTAAACTTAGTAATTTTCTTTTCTTTTCTTTCTTTTATTTCAGTTTTGTATGATGAACTTTGAATTAGTTCTTGTCATGTCAATGGCTAGGAACTAATTCTTTTATAGGGCTTTCCATGTTAATTCACTAGAAACTTATGTTATGAATTGATGCATGTTATGGTTATTCTTCTTCTTGTTGATATTTATCCAATAATTGCTTTGAATGCTTGGTAATTAAATGATCACTAATTATCATTAGTTATATGATTTCTAATCAAACTTCGAAAGGGGGAGGTTGTGAATATGCTGTAAGTTGGGTAGACATATTTTGGATTGGGGATGAAAATACCTCAATTATTTATGTAGCGTTAATGAGAGGCTTAAAAACCCTAATTTTACGCATGGTGTGTGACGGTTAACTAGGTTTTTGTTCTTAATCCTCCTATAGAGTTATCCTTATCACCGAAAGGTAGAAAGGAGCAATACTGGGGTTGAGTGTTTATATATCCTTAACGGGAATATAAAATGATTTCGTAAACCTGCTAGCTCCGAGAGAAGAAAACCATAATTCATTGCATTAATAAATAACATAAGCGGATAGTTGAGGAGACATGGAAGCCCTATTCCCATCACAACTGAAGTAAACTTATAGTTAATTAGCTTTTATAATTGTTAGTTATAAACCACAAAATCAAATATTGGTTACCAAATAGATACCAAAAGATAGATAGTTGGTAATTGAACCCTAATCCTTGTGGACGATATTCGGTCTTACCAAGACTATATTACTTGTCACGATAATGTGCACTTGCGTTAAAGTGTGTGCATCTTTTCGCGCATCAATAGGATGGCCTCAATTGCTATAAAACTGCAGAATCCCATCGCTTACACACTCATCCTGAACTCTCTCCCTCGTTCGTTCGAGAACTTTATTGTAAACTTCAACATGAACGGAACGAAGGCGAGTCTGTCGGAGTTGCACAACATGCTCAATACCTTTGAATCTTTAACTACAAAAGGCAAAATTGTGCTCATGGTGAGCTCTTCTAGCCGGCCCAAGCCAAAAGGTAAGGAATGGCAGAAGAAGAAGGGCAAAACAGTCGTTGTGCCCTCAGCTATAAAGCCTAAGGGAAAAGTGAAGAAGAAGGTGAATTCGGCCAAGGATGAATGCCTCAATTGTAACAAGTATGGGCATTGAAAGAAGGACTACACTGCACCAGAAGGAGGAAAAGCACCATGTTCTTCAGCCTTTGGTGGACAAGGTATGTACGTCATTGAAATAAATTTATCTATAAAACAACTCTCATTCCTGGGTATTGGATATCGTTTGTGGCTCACACATTTGTACAAATGTGCAGGGGCTAACTGACAGCAGGAAGGTTGGACCAAGAGAGGTGGACCTACGCGTTGGAAATGGAGCACGAGTAGATGTTGAGCGCGTAGAACCTTATAGATTAAATTTGCCTTCTGGCCAATGTTTAGTGTTGAATGATTGTTTTTATGTACCCTCGTTAACTATGAATGTCATTTCTATCCCAGTTTTGGACATGGAGGGTTTTTCCATATATATATTTAATAGCAGTCAAGTATTGTCTTTTGATAATGTTATATATGGATGTTGACACCCAATTTTGACCCTCTCGTCTAGTCATTAACTATAAAATTACACTAATTTTTTCAAAATAATTTTTAATAATAAATGCAACAATAAAACATTAATACACGCGTAAATAAGCGATTTAATAATGGCACCGCATTTTACGGAGAGTATTAAGCACTTTGAGTCTCGCGCCCGCATTTATCAATTTTAAGTCCTATTCTATTTCCATTAATTCTTAATAATATTAATAATAAATACGTAAATAAATAATTTAGCAATGACATCGTGTCAAATATCATAGTCGCATTTATTAATACGCAAAGCAATTTCATAATTATTGTAGCACCTAAAGTCATATTAAGATAATTTAATTTTAGCTTAAATAATGCACAATAAATAAGATTTTTTAAATAATAGCATCACATTTATAAAAGCATTAAGCAATCTTTAAATATCATATCAGCATTTAGCATTTAAGTAATTTAATAATAATTTAAACCCCCATTTATTTCCCATTAATTTTTACCTAAAACTAACTCCTAAAACTATTAGCCCAACACCCCTTAAATTCACCCAGCACACTATTTTATCCCTGACCCGCGGCCCAGTCCCCAGCCCACTTCTTATTTCATCCCAACATCACCCTAAACAAAAGAAAACCTAGCACCTTTAAGCCCTAAAAGAAAAACAAACGCAGCAGCCAACTCGCCACCTCACTCCCATCGCCAGCCGGGATTCTCGCCGGAGAATCCGGCGAATCCTAAACCAAATTTTTACCATAATCAGATCACAGTAAGAATCAAGCACAAATCACGTCCAAAATCGAACAATAATAGCGCCCGAATTAAGCACCAATCCGATCGAAAAAACTGAAGGAAATCAGCACCAAAAAGGAATGAAATCAGCACCAAATCGTAAAAGAAGACCGCAGCAAACCTTACCAAACTATGTATCATATTCAGGGCTATATAAATCAATGGATCCTTACATGCAAAAGGGGGGATTTGGACAGAGAAAGCATCTGAAATTAGCAGAAAACAGGAAAGAGGGGAGAAAAAAAAAACAAGAGGAAAAAGAAAAAGAAGAAAGAAAAAAAAGGGGAGGAGATCGGGGAAGAACCCTTTAGCATCGGGAGTTAGTGACGGAGCATCCAAAAGAAATTAGCATTTTAAGAGTAGGAGGTTCGAAAAAAAACCTTGTCCTCAATCAGTCAAGAACCAACAGTTTCGCAAAGCTTTCTTTTCCATCGCATAAACAGCATTCTCCGAGTGAATCGACGACTTGATACGCTGCCTCGGTTCGCTGTCCGGAGAAGGTAAACCCAAATTCTTCTCGGTTCATTTTGTATTGCTGCGTGTTTTTTTTGTGATTAAACATGTATTGGTTCATTCGTATTTGTGTTCATTGATGCGTGAAAATGATGCTGGCCTTTGTTAAAATTATTTGTTAATCTGTTCGCTGGACTATTAATGCCTAAATACGTTGAGTCATGTATTCTATGTCCCTTATGCATTTGTTGTGTTTATGTTGGTTAATCCCATTAAACTCAGTCTTGTCGTGTTGTTGTTTCTTCCTTCCTGTTAATGCCTGAATATTATGTCATGTTAATCAGTTTCAGTTAGCCCAAGTTTGTTGTCGTTTATTAAAATCACGAAATGGATTCACGCTTACTGTAATCACTCGCTTAATAGAACATGATATTTGAATAGTGAAATTCTTTCGATTTGGTATGGTTTGGCGACTTGCTCGCTGGTTTTGCTAGTCGTCAATACTTGAACATGCGATGTTAGGCTTACTTCCACATTATCGTATATATGTGTTGTTATTCTTAATATTGGTTCAACAAAGATTTGTGCCATTAGTAGTAGGTATAAAGTTAAGCGTTGTCTGCGTCGATCGAAGGCATTATCGCCACTATCCAGGCCCTTCCCATTTTAGCATGTCCTATTTTTGTTCTTTACTTGGAGTCTGGGGTCAAATACATCAATATATGCTTTAGGACTATTGCTACGTGCATAATTTATGTTTGAACCACACTGTCACAAGTGAAATAGGTCAACCCCACGTTTGGTTTGGTTAATGCATTGGCACACACCCTTTCTGTTAATTTAAGAAGTTATTCTGTCCTGGTGTCTCTATCAGTTGTCAATGTGCAAACTACTTGTTTTCTAATGCATGATACATATGTTAACTGGAGGTGTTCTTCCAAATCTGTGTACGAGTTGGGTTTCCTATGCCTATTGATATGCATCTATTGGGCTGATTGTGTGCCATAGTCTCTGTAACTAAATGATGGATCAGTCTCTTTCTGTCCTTGGCATACCTGCTAGCTGGTTCAATGCTGGGGATTTTCATTTGTGCATATCTGTCAGTCTATTGGGCTACCACAGTTTAATCGAAATTGAATCACAAATATGTTTGAATTCCTTGGAGCATATTATTTGTATCATGTGATAAACTTGGACAAATACTAATTCTTATCATTTTTTTTATTTACATGGAATGAATCGGAGCAAAAAATGAAGAGTCTCATAGCGAGACTCATCACAAGCTATAACAAATGAAGACCCACATCTATGTGCATCATCCTCTCCGCATCGGAAATTCCAAACCATGGGCGAAATGACATCGCCATTCCTCGAGTTGTCTTACTATTTCCTACCCCGTCTCCATTCATTTATTGTAAACTAATTGTTTAACGCTAACATTACATTAGCAGGTTGGAGTCGTTATTACGAGGTAGTTGTGAGTCTTGTGACATTAAAATTGGTTTCCTTTTAAGTAAATTATTTAAAACTTGCCATATGCAGTTTAAGCTATACTAAACCGCTTAACAATCCTCACCTGCATAACTAGTCATATAGTTAAGGAATTATTCATCAAAATATTCCTAACCCGTCTTTTCATAAACTCTTATTAACATAAAAATATATTTTTATCATACTTTATTGCCCCCTTGCATAATAGACATTTTTACATTTTACTTTATAGGTATTTATCTTGCCATAAGAATTCTTGCACTATTATTTCTATATCCTGTTAAGCAATATATACACCTTGTAAAATAATTTCATATGTTCTCCAATTACTTTAAGAGGTATGTTTTTAAAACCAAAGCTAACTTTATATATTTTAAATCTTGCATTCTCACATTGGTAAAAAAAATACGTTTTATATTTACAAATATCTTTGCTTAAAGTACTTTTCAAAAAATGCATTTTCTTAGCAATAATAATTAACCCTAGTTTTGGCTGTACAACCGCAAGTTAGCAGATCCTTTAGGGTGTCTAACCCCTTCCCTTTAGGATAATAAAGAATCATTGCCCAGAATCTCACGCTAGTTTTGCAGACCAAAAAATGGAGTTAATGTTGACTTTAACCTTGTTGACATTTAGGTGTCCTAATTCACCTAAACTAATTAGGTGGCGACTCAGCGAACCCTTTTAGCACCCCTTTTTAGCATTTTAGCATTTTAGCACCACTTTAGCATTATTTAAACTTTTTAACCCTTTTAGCACCTTTTTAACCATTTAGCATTTTATTTTATTTTCTAACATTTTATTTAAGCAGGGTTCGCTAAACTAATGTCGCGGTCGGAAAAGGGCGTGACAGAAATGGCGACTCCGCTGGGGATTAAGGTTTTTTTTTTTTTTTTTAAGGTAAATGCAAATATTATTACTAAAAAGAAAAAGCTGGGAGCTACAATCAGTCGTTGAGGGTTCTCAATCCTCAACGTAAGCATAAACAGGAAATGAAACAGAGGAGGGATGGGGCGTTCACTCATAGGTGACGTCACAATAGGGGATTAAATCTAAAAAAAAAAAAAAAAAACTCAATCTTGGAAGGTTGAAATACTTTTTTCACTTCTCAAGCTTGCTGCTTGGCTTTGTTCTTAATGAAATTCTTCCTTGAAGTAACCTCTTGCCATCCATCATTATCCGCACAAAGTGGTGCTTGCATGTGCACCCTCGGCGAATTCTTTACACCCAAAGCACTTCTACAGGACCCTGAGTCAAAAGGAGTTTTAGACCCCCCTCGAGCTGCCTCGGCAAAGGTCCTAACTTGATTAAAATCTCTATTTCCCATCTTTGTTGTAGTGGGAGCATCTTGTGCATCCCCCAAACGGTGTTCATCAAATTGTTTCTCACCCGAAGCTCGATCAAGATTCAAAGTTGTAACGACCCTTCCCGGTATAGAGGATGAAGTCGTATCTTCGCCATACTGAGGCAAAGCATTCGAATTTTGAGGTTGGGAAGTTTCCATAGGCTTTCCTTGTTTCTTCGACTTCTTACACTTTAAATGGCTATGTCCAAATATTTGGCAAATAAAACAGAAATCCGGATAATGCTCATATTCCACTTTTTGAACATACATGATATTACTTCCTACACTTTACTCTAAATTCGTGATCGTTCTTTGCTAACATCAACTTCAATCAATACTCGTGCATAGTTCATTTTGGACCTCTCTTTAGTAAACCGATCGTGTATGAGGTATTCCAACACGCGATGCTATTTTACTCAAACCGCCACCTAAATCGATAAGGGGATGTCACGTAGCAACACCCAAACAGGGATTTTCATAAAAAGATCATCTGAGAGTATCACGTTCTTGTCAACTAGTTTTAACATCAATGTTTTGCCGAATGTCATATAGAGGTGTAACGCCCCGAACCCGGGCCCGTTACTGGTGCCTTACCCCGGGCACCCTAGTGATACAACATCAGAGAAAACCAGCGGAAAATAAAACATGAATCATGAAACAAGAGATATAATAAATAAACAGGCCAACCAAAGCGATTGCCTTCGATATACATAATACACGAGCAGTTTAATCTTTTACAACCCCGCCACAACAAAGACTACTGCACTTCTAAGATTTATACAACAACTATGACGACAGGGCCCCGCCATACCCCGAACGCATAAGAACTTACGGACTGTGGTAACATACCAAAGATAAGCCTCCGACGGAACGGAGCTTCCCAAAACTGAAATGAGATCCTAAACGCGGATCGACAAATGATGTACTTACTGCGGCATGAACGCACTCAAGGAGGTCGATAACAGTACCAAGTATGTGAAATCAGAATATCAGTAATGAAATCATAATAGTCTATAAAGCGGAGACATGTATGATGACCAAACTACGATATAACATAACGATATCAAGACAGAGGACTCACGCCTCCAAATTATCACTCGTGCGTGGAATTTCTTCCTCATCACGGCAGCTTATGATATAACAATACCAAGGATTATACATGAACACCATGTCCCAATTGTGTTATAAAACCGTGCAGACAAGTATAACTACCAGATCCGACCGTACCAATAATACAATGCAACCAAAACACGGCCGATACGGCAAGTCAGAGCCGACCATCGGATACAAGGCGGTCACGCACCGACCGGGCAAGTACGAGGGTCTGACCACCAGTGGACCAAGGTCAGATCACGAAACTTCACACTATAATCGAACGGGCAAGTGCGAGGGTGACTACCGATACCAAGGCCGAATCACCACGAGGCGGCAAGTACGAGAGCCGACCACGGATACCCAGCCGAACGGAAGAAACCTCAACTACCAACCGCCTCTATCGAGACGCCAGAATACGTAAACACCACACTTGCACAACAAAGGCTATCATCACAAGCATAGGCAAGTTTCACAACAACAAGCATAGGCAAGTTTCACAACAACAAGCATAAAAGTTTCACACAACTCAAAGTACCTTCATTTTATGCCAAAGTCCGGTTTCAACCTAAAGTACTACGACGTTAAGTTCTTTTAAAAGAGGTCCATTACTTATTAAAGTCACCCGATACCGTAGTATTAGAATGACCAACCCACATTCCTTTTCAAATCAAGTAACAACATTCTTTCCTAAGTTCCAGCTTGCCTAGTTTCAATTACTCAAGCTTCTCATTTTCAAATGGTTTCATAGTTCATAAACTTAATCACTTGATTCCGCTTTTTGAACAATTGAGTAATATAAGTCTCACGAGAGTAGGTTATTCTTGTTTACAACATTCTTATTACAGACCATGATCTAGAAAATGTAATATCATTTTGTCTCATCTTAGTTTCTATGCAGATGGAGGTTTCTACTGGTTTTAATACAATTCATCATTATTCAATACATTTTCCTTTATTAACGCCGCAGTGGTCCTGTCGATACACATTCGATTTCCAAATCAAGAAACATTATCCTTTAAATAAAACCAAGTACTCATTACTCACGAATGAGGTTTCACATAAACATCCACATTAAAACAAATAAGTTAAGTCTCTTATCTTATAAGATCAAGTCTCTTAACTTCTAACATCAAGAAACCATTTTCTTTACCTCTTAAGACATTATACCTAACTCCCATCAAGCTAGTATAACTCTTTTTAAAACCTTTAAAACCAAGTGTTACTCTCCTTCAAAACGATTTAGAAATCTTTTGAAATACATCAAGTTCTTTATTATAACTAGCCAGTTATAATTCACATCAGTTACCTTTTAAAACCACAAAGTATTTTCTTACCTACATAAAGCTGTTATAACCAACTTCCCATAAAGCCGTTATAACACTTTATGTTTTAAGAACAATCAAACACGCTAACACACGTACGCGTCTACCGTACTACATAGTTCACACATATCATGCTAGAAGAGATAGGAAGAGGTTCACATACCTCGCGACGATTTATCGACAATAAGCAAAATGCTCCAAGTACTACAACCTTGCTAGCCCTTTCCACTCCTCGAGTAGAATACGCTACTCTTAGTACTTTTACCTATAAAGGTCACAAACGTCTATTAAAATCTTAAACACACGTTCCCATCTTTCTACGTAAAATTCAAAGACTCTCCCCGCAACAACAGAAATCTCTCCTCTTCATCGAGGTCGGCTACCAAGCCAACCAGGGTTAACACGCCTAACCTGACGCTGCATACCCTACAACACAAGAATGCTACATAAGTCAATCAGTAATACAACCCTAGGTAATTACGTTCGCTTCTTCTTTATTAACCTTCTATGTGATTCTTGCTCAATTCTTCATTCTTCAGGCTTAAGTCAAAAGACATTGCCATAATACTAAGTATAGTTCCATATATAGTATACTTCAACTATATATCCTAACAAACATGTAATTTCCAATTACAATAGAGGGACAAGATAATTACCTCGATAAGCCCAAAATTATCCAAGTTATAATGTCGATCTGAGCAAGGTTTAGCTCCACCGAGCGCTCCAAACCACTCCAAACAACCCTTAGAAGTTCTAACCAACTTCTACTCACATACTTCAACCAACTATGAAGATTTCCTTAGGGTTTCGGTTTGAAACTAAAAGGACAAAAGGTAGTATTTCCGGACTCTACGCAAAGAGGTATCTTTGGAATACTACAAGGTACAAGGCTAAGGTATTTTGGGCATTATAACAATACTAGGGAGTATTTCTATACCACAACAAGGGGTATTATACTAAAACAACTAGCAGTGGTACCCTACTGGCCAGACCTCACAAGGAGGGAAGACCTCACCCGCCAAAGGCCACTGCTGGGAGAGGAGCTCTTGGACGAGAGTCAACAAGAGGGAGGGGAGGGATTCAAGACTTGGAAACATTTGTGGATGAATGAAGTCTTCACAGGGGGTATTTATAGCAAACCCAAATGCCAACCAACGGCCAAGATCAAGCCACTGCGAGGCAAGTGTAAGGCCTTGATCAAGCCAAGTGCACCCTAACCCCTACTCCACAAAACATTGCACCAAACAAGCCACAAAACAAGGCCAAAACAAGGCACAAAACAAGGAACCAATAGGCACAAAACGTGAGCCAAAAAGATCAAGCCAAAAACGTGAACCATTCGTTCACTTGGACGCCCACTTGCTTCCAATGTGAGGGTGACACATGTCACCCTCCCGTTGGTCCAACATGTTTCGTCTCTCGGAAAAATCCGCAAAAATACAAAACGACATAGCCGAATTTTCCCTACGAAAGTCGTGGAAACGCTTCGTCGAAAACGACTCAATGCGACTGCGCCCAAATGTAACTTCGCTGCCACCTAGCGGGGTGACACGTGTCACCCTCCTAATGGCCCTCAAAAACGTCTTCAAAAAAATAACCACAATGGCCAAAATCTCAAAACAAAGTGGGCTACAAAATCAGAAATTTCTCCGTGGCCCCACGTGACCATTTCCGAAAATAAAATCTCAAAATTCTAATATAATCTATGAAGTCCAAATACCAAATCTGGGAATCCAATTCCCATTAACGAACCTTTTTCTTCACAAATAACCGGAAACTTTTCCGTCGAAAACTCACATCTTTCTTTCCTTTCAAAATTTCTGCCGTACACTCGTACGTACGTCCTCACATACATACCCTGCAACTACGGGGTATAACATTCTCCCCTCCTTAGAAACATTCGTCCCGAATGTTCCTTCTCAAGACGGATATCGATGAAGTTCCTCTAACAAGTTGTCAACGCCACAGCTTGGCCACGAAATAACACACGTTATCTTCCTTCCTTACTCGTCGTGCCCTTCTCGAACACTTGAACTCTCCCAGTATGTACCATACTTCAGTCATTACTTGCTCTCAAAATCTGGAGTCACTACCTCCAAACTTGGTCATCTTACTAACCTCAAACTTCCTTAAGGCCATTCCCGGCCTTTACGAACCGCTTCTGGTCGAACGCGTCCACGAACTCATACGATGATCATACAAACTTGGGCCTAGCGTCCTCGTGACCCTACCACCTGGCGGGACCACCCAGAACTGGCCCCACCCCAAACCGGGTTACGGTTTGACCCGCAAATGGTCCTAAACCCGACCCCCAACCGCGCCAACTCTTGTTCCCCGATCCGGAACAATCTTACTATTTCACATCATGAAAGCTACCACTTCCATCTCACACTACCCAGGGACTTACCCTTTTCACTAACCAGGTTTCTACATCACATTTTAGCACAAAGCTAACCAAACATAACATTAAACACATCAACAACATAAACAAAATTCTAGAGGGTTAAGGATATACCTGAAGCTAGGCGGTTCAAGGACCGCTAAAATCGAACTCCCACCGCGACTTACCGGCCTTCCGGGTACGAACATCCCGCTCGCTACGGAAGGTGAAGAACCCGCAATCGCTCTAGTAGTCCATGCTATCCTACCGCTACCCTGTCGGGCCTTCGCTTGCCGATGGCCCGTTGGCCGCAAAAATAACAATCTCCGAGTTAGTACGACACCTCCCTTATGAAGCTTTCCACAACGCCACACCGAGACAAGGGCACCTCATCCGCGAGCACTCGCTTCTCCCGAAAATCTGAAACCCGGGAGCCCCGACCGCTTCCCGAATATCCCGGCGTCCCGAAGCCGCGAGACCACTCATCGACGGAGGTACATAACTAGTTCTGGCCGAGGCGGTCCGCCAAAATCACCAAAGGACCTCGCTGCTCGCCCTCTTCGCCGACTTTGGTCATTCCGCCGATTTATCCGCTCCTCACATCCAAGTGTATACGCTGACGCGGCAATGTCCATGCCCGTGAAGAGCTACACCAACAACTCTCTCGCAAGGCAATCATCGAGCCTCAGAACATATCGGTGCACTCGATCCTCCATACTAGCTACTAACGCGGACGCATCGCCAATGAGTCGAACTCCACATTGTACTCCCGAACCAGACGCCTGCTTCGCCAGAATACACCAAAAACTGTTTACCGAGCCCTCCTCATCCGGGAGGCAAGAAATGTGCAAGAAAGGCCTCGAGAACTGCTCCATACCCTGGAAGTGCATGCTCTCCTCGACAGCTCCCAAGAATCAAACGCCGATCGCGGTATCACGCGATTGATGTGGAACTAGTGGCCACCGACTCGATCTCCGATGCCTTGATCGCTCATGATCCGTCAGAATCGCTTGGATGAACTCCTCGCGATCATCCTCGTGCCTCGACCCATAAAACTCTGGCGCCTACAACTCGTAAAATCCCGTAGCCTCGAACTATCTCGATCTAGGTGAACCATCGTGCTATCGGAACTGCTGGCCCCACTTATCCTCAAGTTCCGCCACAACCACGCCATTAATCGCCCACTTTGTAACTCATCTCTCTCGCCTGCATCATGGATGGAGGCTCGTATCGTGGTCTCTGCCGCTTTACTCGCAGATCCTTCACGCTTTGCCCTCCGCCCGCCGGGTTGCCTTCGCAGAGGCATAATCGTAAAACGAAGTATGTCGAGGGTCCAATCTTATCACACGACTCTAAGGCACGATCTCGTAATGAGAAGAATGGAAACCAATCCTAAATGTCCTATAGCCTCCGATTATAGATGTGGTGCACAACACATCGATAATCAAGACTCTACTAGACACGATGCAGACACTTTCCGAGGATTAATCGCTCGATACCACTTTGTAACGCCCAACCCGGCCCGCATCGTGCCTTACCCCGCACCCTAGTGATACAACATCGAGAAAACCAAATGAAAATAAAACATGAATCATGAAACAAGAGATATAATAAATAAACAAAGCAACCAAAATTGCTTTCGATATACATAATACGAGCAGCTTTAATCCTTTTACAACCCCGCCCACAACAAAGACTACTGCACTTCTAAGATTTATACAACAACTATGACGACAGTGGCCCCGCCATACCCCGAACGCATAAGAACTTACGCACTGTGGTAACATACCAAAGATAAGCCTCCGACGGAACGAGCTTCCCAAAACGCTGAAATGAGATCCTAAACGCGGATCGACAATGACGTACTCTACTGCGGATTGAACGCAGCCCGAAGGAGGTCAAGACAACAGTACCAAGTATGTGAAATCAGAATATCAGAATGAAATCATAATAGTCTATAAAGCAGAGACATGTATGATGACCAAACTACGATATAACATAACGATTCATCAAGACAGGACTCACGCCTCCAAATTATCACTCGTGCGTGGAATTTCTTCCTCACCGCTAGCGATTTATGATATAACAATACCAAGGATTATACATGAACACCATGTCCCACTGTGTTATAAAAACCGCACAGACAAGTATAACTACCAGATCCGACCGTACCAATAATACAATGCAACCAAAACACGGCCGTCACGGCAAGTGCGAGAGCCGACCATCGGATACCAAGGCCGGCCACGCGGTGACCGGCAAGTACGAGGGTCGACCACCGGGACCAAGGTCAGATCACGAAACTTCGTCACTATAATCGAACGGGGCAAGTGCGAGGGTCGACTACCGATACCAAGGCCGAATCACCACGCAGACGGCAAGCACGAGAGCCGACCACCGGATACCCAGCCGAACAAGAAGAAACCTCAACTACCAACCGCCTCTATCGAGACGCCAGAACACGTAAAACACCACACTTGCACAACAAAGGCTATCATCACAAGCATAGGCAAGTTTCACAACAACAAGCATAGGCAAGTTTCACAACAACAAGCATAGCAAGTTTCACACAACTCAAAGTACCTTCATTTTATGCCAAAGTCCGGTTTCAACTCCTAAAGTACTACGACGTTAAGTTCTTTTTAAAAGAGGTCCATTACTTATTAAAGTCACCCGATACGTAGTATTAGAATGACCAACCCACATTCCTTTTCAAAATCAAGTAACAACATTCTTTTCCTAAGTTCCGGTTTGCCTAGTTTCAATTACTCAAGCTTCTCATTTTCAAATGGTTTCATAGTTCATAAACTTAATCACTTGATTCCGCTTTTGAACAATTGAGTAATATAAGTCTCACGCGAGAGTAGGTTATTCTTGTTTACAACATTCTTATTACAAAGACCATGATCTAGAAAATGTAATATCATTTTGTCTCATCTTAGTTTCTATGCAGATGGAGGTTTCTACCGGTTTTAATACAATTCATCATTATTCAATACATTTTCCTTTATTAACGCCGCAGTTGGTGCTGTCGATACACATTACGATTTCAAATCAAGAAACATTATCCTTTAAATAAAACCAAGTACTCATTACTCACGAATGAGGTTTCACATAAACATCCACATTAAAACAAATAAGTTAAGTCTCTTATCTTATAAGATCAAGTCTCTTAACTTCTAACATCGTGAAACCATTTTCTTTACCTCTTAAGACATTATACCTAACTCCCATCAAGCTAGTATAACTCTTTTAAAACCTTTAAAACCAAGTGTTACTCTCCCTTCAAAACGATTTAGAAATCTTTTGAAATACATCAAGTTCTTTATTATAACTAGCCGCTTATAATTCACATCGATTACCTTTTAAAACCACAAAGTATTTTCTTACCTACATAAAGTCGTTATAACCAACTTCCCATAAAGCCGTTATAACACTTTATGTTTTAAGAACAATCAAACACGATAACACATGCACGTCTACCGCACTACATAGTTCACACATATCATGCTAGAAGAGATAGGAAGAGGTTCACATACCTCGCGACGATTTATCGACAATAAGCAAAATGCTCCAAGTACTACAACGCTAGCCCTTTCCACTCCTCGAGTAGAATACGCTACTCTAGTACTTTTACCTATAAAGGTCACAAACGTCTATTAAAATCTTAAACACACGCTCCCATCTTTCTACGTAAAATTCGCAAAGACCTCCCGCAACAACAGCGTAAATCTCCTCCTTCTATCGAGGTCGGCTACCAAGCCAACCGGGGGTTAACACGCCTAACCTGACGCTGCATAATTCTACAACACAAGAATGCTACATAAGTCAATGTAATACAACCCTAGGTAATTACGATTGCTTCTTCTCTTTATTAACCTTCTATGTGATTCTGCTCAATTCTTCATTCTTCAGCTTAAGTCAAAAGACATTGCCATAATACTAAGTATAGTTCCATATATAGTATACTTCAACTATATATCCTAACAAACATGTAATTTCCAATTACAAGAGGACAAGATAATTACCTCGATAAGCCCAAAATTATCCAAGTTATAATGTCGATCCCGAGCAAGGTTTAGCTCCACCCGAGCGCTCCAAACCACTCCCAACACCCCTTAGACGTTCGAACCACCTTCTACTCACATACTTCAACCACCTCTGAAGATTTCGTTAGGGTTTTGGTTTGAAACTAAAAGGACAAAAGGTAGTATTTCGGACTCTACGCAAAGAGGTATCGTTGGAAAAATACAATGTACCAGGCTAAGGTATTTTGGCCATTATAACAATACTAGGGAGTATTTCTATACCACAACAAGGGTATTATACGAAAACAACTAGCAGTGGGGTACCTGGCCAGACCTCATGAGGTGGAAGACCTCACCCGCCAAAGGCCACTTTCAAGGGGAGAGGAGCTCTGACGAGTCACCAAGAGGGAGGGGAGGGATTCAAGACTTGGAAACATTGGTGGATGAATGAAGTCTTCACAAAGGGGGGGTATTTATAGCAAACCCAAATGCCAACCAATGGCCAAGATCAAGCCATGTGCAAGGCAAGTGTAAGGCCTTGATCAAGCCAAGTGCACCCTAACCCTACTCCACAAAACATTGCACCAAACAAGCCACAAAACAAGGCCAAAACAAGGCACAAAACAAGGAACCAATAGGCACAAAACGTGAGCCAAAAGATCAAGCCAAAAACGCGTGAACCATTCGCTCACTGACGCCCACTTGCTTCCGATGTGAGGGTGACACATGTCACCCTCCCGTTGGTCCAAAATGTTTCGTCTCTCGGAAAAATCCGCAAAAATACAAAACGACATAGCCGGAATTTTCCTACGAAAGTGGAAACGCTTTCGTCGAAAACGACTCTAGTCGACTGCGCCCAAATGTAACTTCGCCAAGCCACTAAGCGGGGTGACACGTGTCACCCTCCTAATGGCCCTCAAAAACGTCTTCAAAAAAATAACCACAATGGCCAAAATCTCAAAACAAAGTGGGCCTACAAAACCAGTAAATTTCTCCGTGGGCCCCACGTGACCATTTCCGAAAATAAAATCTCAAAATTCTAATATAATCTATGAAGTCCAAATACCAAATCTGGGAATCCAATTCCCATTAACGAACCTTTTTCTTCACAAATAACCGGAAACTTTTCCGTCGAAAACTCACATCTTTCTTTCCTTTCAAAATTTCTGCCGTACACTCGTACGTACGTCCTCACATACATACCCTGCAACTACGGGGTATAACAAGAGGCCACCATGAAACACCTTAATGCGATCATCCTCTGACATGAAACGGAAGACGGTCCACCTACGTCCATAGGGAATGATTCGACACTTCACATTCCAGCCCTTAACAATTGAATTCAGTGCCTCACGTCCTGGGAAAGGGCCCGTGAAGCATCCAATAAGACAATAGCCCCATGTTTCAACAAATGGAACTTCGTCGTTCACATCAAGTTCTACAATATCTCCTTCTTGTTCAATAAATTGCAATTTCATACTCTTTGCTTCTGAACGAGATTCCGCAAACACCCCCGCATAAGTCATTTTCCTTGGAATAGGCTTATCTTTAGGAGCATTTATCGCGGGTGAAGCGAAGGGTTGAGGGTCCATAGGTACGTTATTGGTTTCCGTAGATGAAGTCTAAAAACGTGCATCATTGGGAATAGGTGTCTTAGAAGTCTTTTGTTGTAGTAATGCATTATCATTTAATGCACTATCCATTAATGTGTTAGGGTTCATAGGGCTCTCGGATTTGTCAAAGACGGTTCCCACCCAAGTCAAGTTTCGAAATCCCCTTAAATTAGAAGACTTCACATTCCCAATGTCAATTGAATGCGTCGAGTAATTAGGCCTTAAATGAGAAGGCTCCACATTCCCAATGCCAATTGAATGCGTCGAGTAATTATTACCTAGGTTTATTATTACCTTGTTTCATTTACTTTTATTTGTTTTAAATGCCTTAAAATTGCTTGCTTTAATTTTGTATGTTTAATTGTTTTAATTGCAATTTGCTTTACTGCTTTCCTTAAACTGGCATTCCGCTCATATTTCTTCCACTCTGGAAAAATCACACTATCACACACTCACGCGCTGGTGTGCTTCGTGCACCCGCAAATTTCTTCAAAATATCCATATTTTAAGAAAGTTGGCGCCTGCGCGGAGTTAGATCGGTTCGTCTGATCAGCCGCGTAGCCATCTCACTCGAGTTGTCCGCTTGGGAACCTTGCGTCTAGTAAAGTCAAATCTTAGAAACTCAGGATAGAGTTGTACCACCCTTTATTTTAAGGCATGCATGCATTTACCTTAGGTGGGTCGGTCATTGGTATCGACACCACAATTAGGAAAACACCAAACTTGTCGACGAGTTTCTCAACCCAACGACCAACCAGCATATTATGTGTAGCGTGACAATGATAGACAAATCCAAGCCTAATCATGACATGCCGAAATTGGAAAAAAGTGCACCGTCATTTGGTCGTCATTTCCAACAAAAGCATTACAGTTGGACGACTTGGACAAATCTATCATAGCCTCGCATATGTGACGTTTAGGTCTACCTCTGGCATGAAAGAGGTCCCAAACATGTTAGAGCACGCTCTTGATTTGCAATTTGCTTATTATTATATATTGCATGCAACTCTTTGCATATTATACTAACTTGGTTTGCTTCATTTGTTAGAGGGTTATTTTGCCTAGCTTATCCCCAAAAGGTTGATTCGCGTTGACCGGTAGAAGCACAATCATTCAATAAATGACTAATCCAGAGGCACCAGAACGAACCAGCTTAGGACTCGTCCCCGTTCCTGTAGAGGACGCAGAGGCATTAGAAAGGAGAAACACCAATGATCAACACCTCGCCAAATTATTGCAGCAAATGGAAATCATGCAAGCCGAAATAGAAAGGCTCCGAAATATGACAAACATGTCTATTAGTTTGAATGCACCACTCCCGGAGCAAAGGACAAATGCAATCGTATCACAGGCCCTTGAGCCTCCACTTCCCCAAAGCTCCCCGCAAAGGCCGCAACATACCAGCTCACGCCAAAATGTCACTCGCCCAGTCAATTTGCAACCCGACCTCCAAAATGATCTGTTTATTACATACATATCTCAACCTCCACCTACTTATATCTCCCCACTCAGCCCAAATTGCCAAACCACCCAATACGAGCAGACGATACATATCACTAGTCCTAACAAACAATATGGGGCATTAACACATCCGACCGAAAGCCAACCATTTATTATGCATGCATCCTCTCAAGAGACATATCAATACAAGGAAGTGGAGCGGCAGACTCGAGCTAGAGTTGATGAAAATGTGGCAAAAGAAATCCGTAGCTTGAAAGAGGCATTCAAAAGCATTCAGATGAACAAGGGGGAGGAAGGTTTAGAATATGAAAACTTATGTATGCACCCCGACGTCGAATTACCTGTGTGGTACAAGGTGCCCAAATTTGACATGTTTGATGGAAAGGGGAATCCTCGAGCTCATCTAAGGTCATATTGCGATAAATTGATTGGAGTTGGGAAAAATCAAGCAATCATCATGAAACTATTCATCAGGAGTCTAACCGGCGAGACGCTGGACTGGTACACATGCCAAGACCCTCGAAAATGGGACGGTTGGAATGCCATGACACAAGATTTCACGGATATATTCAGATTCAACACTGACACTGTCCCGGATAGATTTTATCTTATGAAACTTGAAAAGAAATCCACAGAAACTTTCAGGGAATACGCCCTGAGGTGGCGGTCAGAAGCAGCAAAGGTCCAACCTCCAATGTCAGAGAGCGGAATGACCACCTTGTTCGTGCAGTCGTTAAGGGACGCGACGTATTATGAAAGGATGATCAGTGTAATTGGGCGATGTTTTGCAAAAGTCGTAAGAATGAGCGACTTCGTGGAAGAAGGCATTAAAACGGGCAGGATTACAAACCTGACAGCCCTACAAGCAACTAGCAGAGCAGTGCAGTCAGATTCCATCGGAGGTACCTCACAGAGGAAAATAGATACATTTTCCTCTATCATGGTCATTCAGGAACATAGGTCAGAACAACTTCCAGTGTATCAAAGCTCACCGCCTTCTTGCAAATAACTAAAACAATCAAAATCCTTCAAATTATTACCAGTACCCTCTTACTACATATCTCATTTACCACGCTCAGCCAATATACAATGCACCCATATATCCCACACAAAACCAAATGCCTATCATACCCCAGCCAAACACAAACCAAGATAAAAGGCCACCACAAACCTATTTTCGCAATACATACGACAACCCCTTGCGATACCCATCCGTGTATACGCCACGACCAAAAGCCCATCCACTAAACATCTTCACACCCCACCTAAATGCCACAGAAAGGTCAGCCAAAATATACACCCATTTAGCCGAGCCTTTGTCGCAGTTGTACGAGAGGTTGAGAGTTGCAGGGATACTCCAGCCAATTCCAAAGAATGTTCCCAATCCCAAGTCCAAAGCTCATGATGAGAACAAAAGTTGTGCATACCATTCGGGAGCCATCGGACACGACATGGGAAGGTGTTATACACTCAGAGACAAAGTAAGGGAGTTGATCAAAGAGGGAGTCATTCAGGTGGAGGAGGCCTCCCTCAATGAGTACAATGAAACCCAAGGAAGAGAGGTGTTCCCTGGCCAGAACACGCTCCGCTTGAATCAGTCATTTATCCAAGCATGCACCACACAGAAGTCAAAAGAAGGAGATACTGATAGCAGAGCATGAAGACCCAGTCAGCCATGATGCAGAGCAAGAAGGCATATTGGTAGATTGGATTTGCACCCTTGTTCTGGTCCGCCTAGAGTCTAGATAAGAAGAACAATTTAGTTTAGCAGAATAATTTAAGACTCATATTTAAGTTTTAATAATGTTTTGCTTAAGTTTTCATGTAATTGGAACTACGTGTGACCTTATCCCCTCGTGGGGATACGTAGGCGGCCATATCGGCTTCGGTCACACCTTTAGAAAATCTCAATTTCTCGTTTGCTTGTAATTGGAACTACGTTCGACCTGATTCCCTTGACGGATACGTAGGCGGCCATATCGGCTTCGGTCCCACCTTTAGAATTTTACCAAATTTCGCTTGTAATGAACTACGTCATGACCTGATTCCCTCATGGGGATACGTAGGTGGCCTAAATCGTCTTCGGTCACACTATTGGGAAACTTTCCCTTCGTTTTGAAAATAACGAGAATACACATAATATAAAAACAATCCCATTGAGACCCACTTTAGGCCAAACGCCATTTGCATATTCAAAACTAGGACAAGATAGGAAACCAGACAGGGGTTGCAGGTCCAAACAGGCCAGGCGCGCAGATGTCAAGAAATAAAGCTGCGAAGTCAAATACGAATCGACCACTCCCCCAAACTCACAAGTTTTCTTTGAGCACAGGTCCTCCATATTAGCAGAAGTAGAAAGAAGCATCAGAGGCAGAGGATATGACAACAATCCAAAGTTCAAAGTCCGCAGTAGAAGCAGCAGAAGCAGAAAGGGACATCGACAATCAACAATCAAAATTCAAAATTCCGCAACAAGGTCTAGCGCATCAGCTCGGGCCTAAAGTCAAATTTTGCAACCCACGCGTCGCACACAGCAAAGGCATCATGACAATTCGTTAGTTGCAGTGTTTGACATGTTCGTGCAAGGACAACATCTCAGTATTCACATCATCTTGCATATCAGGGACGACATCTCTACCCATATAATTGCATTTCTCATATATTTATCATTTTGTTTTAACAGCTATACACTAATTTTTCTCAATATTAGCTCGCAGGAGCATATATTCTACAGGAGCATTAGAAACACGTCTAGACAACGACGTTATCAGCATTATATCTACGCAATGACGCCATCAGCATTACTTCTACGCAACGACGCCAATAGCAATACGTCTAGGAAACGACGTTATCAGCAACACGTCCAGGCAACGACGTTATCAACATTATGTCTACGCAATAACGCCATCAGCATTACGTCTACGCAATTATGCCAGCAGCAATATGTCTAGGCAACGACGTCATCAGCAACACGTCCAAGCAATGACGTTATCAGCATTATGTCTACGCAATGACGCCATCATCATTACGTCTACGCAACGACGCCAAGAAGAATACGCCCAGGCAACGACGCCATCGCGATACGCCCACGCAATGACGCCATCGCGATTATGTCTACGCAACGACGCCAAAGAAGAACACGCCCACGTAACGACGATGTTATCGATTACGCTCACGCAATGACGCCATCAACATCACGTCTACGCAACGACGCCAAAGAAGAACACGCCCGCATAACGACGCCATCGGACAACACGCCCGTAACGGCCATCGCCGCAATACGTCCGGCAACGACGCCATCAAGACAACACGCCATCAAGACAACGCTGCCCGCATAACGACGCCATCAGTCACATCTTCATCGCATTACACATGATGACATTCAGATCTACCTGACTGCATTGATTATATATTTATGCTTTATTACTTTTCTTAGCAGTTATGCACTAACTTTTTCTTAAGCTTTAGCCTACAGGACCCTCAATTCACATGAGTATCAGCAACATCGTCAATACCATGACGCCCCCAGCATCTGCAACAACGACACCTTCAACACAGTACAACATCCCTACTCACAAAATCACATTCAAGCTCTATCATTTTGTCTTAAAATTTATGCACTAATTTTTCTTAAGCTTTAGCCTACAGGGTCCTTAATTTACAGGAACAGTTCCAGCAAGACCGCGCAGAAACTACATCAGCACTCGCAACATTCAGCAAGCATTCGCAGCATCCAGCAAGTCCGTGCAGAGGCTACATCAGCATTAGCAGCATTCAGCAAGCATTCACAACATCCAGCAAGTCCGTGCAGAGACGATATCGGCATCCGCAGCATCCCGCAAGTCCGAGCAGAGACGACATCAGCATTCGCAGCGTCCTACACATCATACAGGGACGACATCTTCACTCACAAATTTTTATTTTTTCATATATTCATTATTTTGATTTAACCGCTATGCACATTATCACAAGTTTTAGCATGCATGAGCATTAATTCACAAGAATAGTAGGATTAACACAATGACGTCTTCATCAACGCCAAGTCTGAAAACGACGCCGAGTTCAAAAACGACGTCGAGTCCGAAAACGACGTCGAGTCCGAAAACGACGCCAAGTCCGAAAACGACGCCAAGTCTGAAAACGGCGCCAAGTCTGAAAATGACGCCGAGTCCGAAAGCGACGCCCATACAAAAACGATGCCACGTCCAAAGACGATGTCATATCACATCTACGCAAGGACGATTTCTCTACTCTCAAAATTACATTTCCTTATATATTCATGCTTTATTATTCTGTCTTAGCAGTTACACACTAACTCTTTCTTGAGCTTTAGTCTACATGGGGCTTGTTGCAGCAAGAACAACATATCTGCATTCACAATTGCAACACGTCCGTGCAAGGGCGAAATTACAGCATTTGCAGCATCACATCAACACAACAGGCATCACATTGTTACAGAATAACCTCTCTATTCTTAGAATTACATTACTTATAAATTCATGCGCTACCATTTTGCCTTAACAGTTATGCACTAACCGTTTGTTTAAGTCTTAGCATGCAGGAGCCGAAGTATAACGTGAATTTTCTCTTATAGCGAACCGGAGCAATTTGTTGGGGGGCCAACCTTCCCAACAAATGGCAGAAGCGGCCTCGAGCGTCGGTCCACTCATTCACATCACCAATAAACCCAGCATCATCATAAGTCGATATCGGTACACCCTTAAGTTCAAGCCAATTTATTTTTATTTTAACATCACGACCCAATGTCGTCATAACTTGACACTGAGACAAATTTTGAGTCCGCATTAGCCCGCCTTAGTGTTTCGGCCATGGTAGCCCAACGTCGTCATAACTCGACACTAGGACAAATTGAGAGTCCGCATTAGCCCGCCTTGATGTTTTGACCATGGTAGCCCAGTATCGTCATAACTCGACACTGAGATAAATTTTGAATTTTGCGTCAGACTTGTCTTAATTGCCCAACATTTTTAATTCTGAGGATCGAGACAAAATTGGCTATATGTCAACGACTTTGTCTGAAGACTCTTCCATCATCTCCACACAAAGAGGGACAAGTTGTTGACACCCAATTTTGACCCTCTCGTCTAGTCATTAACTATAAAATTACACTAATTTTTTCAAAATAATTTTTAATAATAAATGCAACAATAAAACATTAATACACGCGTAAATAAGCGATTTAATAATGACACCGCATTTTACGGAGAGTATTAAACACTTTGAGTCTCGCATCCGCATTTATCAATTTTAAGTCCTATTCTATTTTCATTAATTCTTAATAATATTAATAATAAATACGTAAATAAATAACTTAGAAATGACGTCGTGTCAAATAGCATAGTCGCATTTATTAATACGCAAAATAATTTCATAATTATTGTAGCACCTAAAGTCATATTAAGATAATTTAATTTTAGCATAAATAATGATAAATAATGCATAATAAATAAGATTTTTTAAATAATAGCATCACATTTATAAAAGCATTAAGCAATCTTTAAATATCATATCCGCATTTAGCTTTTAAGTAATTTAATAATAATTTAAACCCTCATTTATTTCCCATTAATTTTTACCTAAAACTAACTCCTAAAACTATTAGCCCAACACCTCTTAAATTCGCCCAGTCCACATCGCCCAGCCCACTATTTTATCCCTGACCCGCGGACCAGTCCCCAGCCCACATCTTATTTCATCCCAACATCACCCTAAACAAAAGAAAACCTAGCATATTTAAGCCCTAAAAGAAAAACAAACGCAGCAGCCAACTCGCCACCTCGCTCCCATCGCCAGCCGGGATTCTCGCCGGAGAATCCGGCAAATCCTAAACCAAATCTTTACCATAATCAGATCACAGTAAGAATCAAGCACAAATCTCGTCCAAAATCGAACAATAATAGCGCCCGAATTAAGCACCAATCCGATCGAAAAAACTGAAGGAAATCAGCACCAAGAAGGAATGAAATCAGCACCAAATCGCAAAAGAAGACCGCAGCAAACCTTACCAAACTAAGTACCATATTCAGGGCTATATAAATAAATGGATCCTTACATGCAAAAGGGGGATTTGGACAGAGAAAGAAAGGGCGAGAAATTTGACTACGAGATCAGCGGAGGGGGAACTGACGGGGGAACTTCGAGAAAGCATCTGAAATTAGCAGAAAACAGGGAAGAGGGGAGAAAAAAAATCCAGGAGGAAAAAGAAAAAGGAGGGGAGGAGATCAGGGAAGAACCCTTTAGCATCGGGAGAATAATCCGAAATCAGCAAGAGAAAAGGCATTCATTTTCTCACATAATAAAAACACTAGGGGGATGGTTCAGCAGCCTAGGAGTAGTAATCTGTAGGCATGCGAGATTAGCATCGGGAGTTAGTGACGGAGCATCCAAAAGAAATTAGCATTTTAAGAGTAGGAGGTTCGAAAAAAAACCATATTTTCAATCAGTCAAGAACCAACAGTTTCGCAAAGCTTTCTTTTCCATCGCATAAACCGCATTCTCCGAGTGAATCGACGACTTGATACGCTGCCTCGCCACGTCTGCAGAAGGTAAACCCGAATTCTTCTCGGTTCATTTTGTATTGCTGCGTGTTTTTTTTGTGATTAAACATGTATTGGTTCATTCGTATTTGTGTTCATTGATGCGTGAAGATGATGCTAGCCTTTGTTAAAATTATTTGTTAATCTGTTCGCTGGACTATTGATGCCTAAATACGCTGAATCATATATTCTATGTCCCTTATGCATTTGTTGTGTTCTATGTTGGTTAATCCCGTTAAACTCAGTCTTGTCGTGTTGCTGTTTCTTCCTTCCTGTTAATGCCTGAATATTATGTCATGTTAATTAGTTTCAGTTAGCCCACGTTTGTTGTCGTTTATTAAATCACGAAATGGATTCACGCTTACTGTAATCACTCGCTTAATAGAACATGATATTGGAATAGTGAAATTCTTTCGATTTGGTATGGTTTGGCGACTTGCTCGCTGGTTTTGCTAGTCGTCAATACTTGAACATGCAATGTTAGGCTTACTTCGACATTATCGTATATATGTGTTGTTATTCTTAATATTGGTTCAACAAAGATTTGTGCCATTAGTAGTAGGTATAAAGTTAAGCGCTATCTGCGTCGATCGAAGGCATTATCGCCACTGTCCAGGCCCTTTCCATTTTAGCATGTCCTGTTTTTGTTCTTTACTTGGAGTCTGGGGTCAAATACATCAATATATGCTTTAGGATTGTTGCTACGTGCATAATATATGTTTGAACCACACTGTCACAAGTGAAATAGGTTAACCCCACGCTTGGTTTGGTTAATGCATTGGCACGCACCCTTTCTGTTAATTTAAGAAGTTATTCTGTCCTGGTGTCTCTATCTGTTGTCAATGTGTAAACTACTTGTTTTCTAATGCATGATACATCTGTTAACTGGAGGTGTTCTTCCAAATCTGTGTACGAGTTGGATTTCCTATGCCTATTGATATGCATCTATTGGGCTGATTGTGTGCCATAGTCTCTGTAATTAAATGATGGATCAGTCCCTTTCTGTCATTGGCATACCGACTAGCTGGTTCAATGCTGGGGATTTTCATTTGTGCATATCTGCCAGTCTATTGGGCTACCACAGTTTAATCGAAATTGAATCACAAATATGTTTGAATTTATTGGAGCATATTGTTTGTATCATATAAACTTGGACAAATACTAATTCTTATCGTTTTTTTTTATTTACATGGAATGAATCGGAGCAAAAAATGAAGAGTCTCATAGCGAGACTCATCACAAGCTATAGCAAATGAAGACCCACATATATGTGCATCATCCTCTCCGCATCGGAAATTCCAAACCCTGGGCGAAATGACATCGTCATTCCTCGAGTTGTCTTACTATTTCCTACCCCGTCTCCATTCATTTATTGTAAATTAATTGTTTAACGCTAACATTACATTAGCAGGTTGGAGTCGTTATTACGGGGTAGTTGTGAGTCTTGTGACATTAAAATTGGTTTCCTTTTAAGTAAATTATTTAAAACTTGCCATATGCAGTTTAAGCTATACTAAACCGCTTAACAATCCTCACCTGCATAACTAGTCATATAGTTAAGGAATTATTCATCAAAATATTCCTAACCCGTCTTTTCATAAACTCTTATTAACATAAAAATATATTTTTATCATACTTTATTGCCCCCTTGCATAATAGACATTTTTACATTTTACTTTATAGGTATTTATCTTGCCATAAGAATTCTTGCACTATTATTTCTATATCCTGTTAAGCAATATATACACCTTGTAAAATAATTTCATATGTTCTCCAATTACTTTAAGAGGTATGTTTTTAAAACCAAAGCTAACTTTATATATTTTAAATCTTGCATTCTCACATTGGTAAAAAAAATACGTTTTATATTTACAAATATCTTTGCTTAAAGTACTTTTCAAAAAATGCATTTTCTTAGCAATAATAATTAACCCTAGTTTTGGCAGGACAACTGCAAGTTAGCGGATCATTTAGGGTGTCTAACCCCTTCCCTCTAGGATAATAAAGAACTCTTGCCCAGAATCTCACGCTAGTTTTGAAGACCATAAAATGGAGTTAATGTTGATTTTAACCTAGTTGACATTTAGGTGTCCTAATTCACCCAAACTAATTAGGTGGCGACTCCGCGAACCCTTTTAGCACCCCTTTTTAGCATTTTAGCACCACTTTAGCATTATTTAAACTCTTTAACCCTTTTAGCACCTTTTTAACTATTTTCTAACATTTTATTTTATTTTCTAACATTTTATTTAAGCAGGGTTCGCTAAAATAATGTCGTGGTTGGAAAAGGGTGTGACAATGGAACTGCACCTCTTGTGGATGGATTATATATACTAAACTGTAGTCGAGAAATATTCAATGTACAAAACAAACGAGCTAAGATAAGTAATATAAACTCTACCTACCTATGACATTGTAGACTTGGTCATATTAATCAAACAATGATAGCAAGGTTAAGGAAACCTGACTACCTCGAACCATTTGACTTGGAGTCTTATGGTAACTGCGAATCCTATTTGAAAGGTAAGATGACCAACAAGCCCCTTTATGGGAAAGGTGTGCGAGAAAAGTAGGTGTTTGAGTTGGTACATACTGACGTATGTGGACCATTTTCGACTCAAGACATAGGAGGTTTCCCTTACTTCCTTACTTTTATTGACGACTTGACAAGGTATGGATATATGTATCTTATGAAATACAAATCAGATGCCTTCAAAAAGTTCAAGGAGTACAAGTCTGAAGTGAAGAAATAACTCGCAAAAGGTATCCAGACTCTCCGATATGATCGAGGAGGTAAATACTTAAGCAAAGAGTTTCTAGATTACTTAAAGCTACATGGAGTCCATTCAGAATGGACACCTCCTGGAACACCACAAATGAATGGTGTTGTCGAAAGGAGAAACCGAACCCTATTGGATATGGTTCGATCCATGATGAGCTTATCAGTTCTACCAACATACCTTTGGGGATATGCTATACAAACCTCAATATATGTTCTGAACAGGGATCCTTCCAAATCAGTAGAAAAGACACCATATGAGATACGGTGTGGCAAGAAGCCAGCACTTAAACATATGAGACCCTGGGGGTGCCCTGCATATGTTAAGAAGATGTTCACTAATAAGTTAGAATCCAAAAGTGAGAAATGTTACTTCGTGGGGTATCCAAAGGAAACTAAGGGATACTACTTCTATCTTCCTGGAGAATATAAGGTCATTGTTTCCAGGAATGCAACTTTTCTTGAAGAGGAATATGTCTACAAGGAAAAGTTGCACAGAGATATAACTTGAAGAAATTCAAGAACCAGGAGATAACATAGAGGTTGAATCCTTGACGAATGACCAAGGCAAGAATTCAGTGGGAGTTTTTGGTGAAGATTGGGTACTTCGAGTACGCCCTTCGGCCAGTGGGAGTGTTACGATGAAAAATGTAGAAATGCAAGATCCTCATACACAACCCTTGGGAGTAAATGCAATGGTTGCACCTACTCCCATTCAGGAAAGACATGCAAATGATATTCCTGAAAAACTCTCAATGTGGTGGATTATCCAATACATAAGAACCTTCTCACAGTCAGAATATACCTAGCACTGAACTGCAAAACAATCAACTCTGTAGGTCCACTAGGACTCATCGTCCTCCTGAAAGACTAAATCTGCTTGTGGAAACACAGTGAGATAGATATTCCCGATGACGATGAGCCTACAACCTATAGCGAGGCAATGTTGGACATTGATTCGAAGAGATGGCAAAAAGCCATGAAATCCGAGATGGAATCTATGTACGTCAATCAAGTGTGGAACTTGGTTGATTTGTCAAGTGGGGTTAAACTAATAGGATGCAAATGGGTATTCAAGAAGAAAATTGATGCATTTGGCAAAGTATAGACTTATAAATCAAGGTTGGTGGCTAAAGGTTATAATCAAAGGCCTAGGGTCGATTATGATGAAACTTTTTCACCTGTTGTTAAGATTAAGTCCATTTGGATTTTGCTTGCGATAACTGCATATTATGACTATGACATTTGGCAGATGGACGTCAAAATCGCTTTTCTCAATGGTAATCTAATTGAGGAAGTTTATATGAAACAACCCGAGGGTTTTTCATCTAAGTCCAAAAAAAATGGTGTATGCAAGCTACAGAAGTCCATTTATGGGCTTAAGAAAGCCTCAAGGAGTTGGAACATTTGCTATGACAAGGCTATCAAGTCATTTGATTTCGTCAGAAGCAAAGGGGATCCTTGTGTTTATAGTAAATGCAAGGATGAGAGTATTGCCTTCATTATTATATATGTAGATGACATATTGATAATGAGATATAATAAGACTCTCATACAGTCAGTCAAGGAGTGGTTGTCCAGTATCTTCATGATGAAAGATTTAGGTGAAGTCTGCTACATTCTGTAAATTAGGATCTATAGAGATAGACCTGATAGATTGTTGGGGCTATCACAGTCGATCTACATAGACAAAGTGCTTAGACGTTTTTCTATGGAGAATTCCAAGAAAGGCGGTCTATCTATGGGTCAAGACATCAAGTTATCTAAGAAGGATAGTTATTGTAATGCTATAGAACTTGAGCGCATGAAGAGGATCACATATGCTTCGGCTATAGGATCGATCATGTATGACATGACTTGTACTAGGCCAGATGTGGCATTTGCACTTAGTTGACTTGCAAATTCCAGCAGAATCCTGGGGATGAACACTGGAAAGCAGTCAAGAGTATTCTAAAGTATCTTAGACGAACTAAAGATTACTTATTGGTCTATGGTGGAGAAGAAACGCTAATTGCTATTGGGTATACTGATGCTAGCTTCCAAATAGATATTGATGACTTCAAATCTCAGTCTGGTTAGACGTTCATTTTCAATGATGAGCAGTGAGCTAGAAAAGTTCCAAACAAGATACAACTGTTGATTCGACAACTGAAGCTGGGTACATTGCTGGATCGGAAGCTGTTAAAGAAGATGTCTCGATTTCTGAGTTCCTGAAAAGAACTAGGGATAGTTCTGAATGCTGGTTGTTCAATAACTATTTATTGTGACAACACCGGTGTAATTGCACAGGCTAAGGAACCAAGATCAACAAACAGAAATAAGCATGTATCAAAAAAGTACCACATACTCAGGGAGATGGTGGAGAATGAAGATATTAGATTATATTATGTTCCCACAGACGATAATCTAGCTAAATCATTCACTAAACCATTAAGCTTAGTTAAGTATAATGATCATTTTGAGAATATGGGTATTAGACATGTTGGAGATTGGTTCTAGGCCAAGTGGGAGACTGAAATATTTATGTCCTAGAGACAATCTGTATTAGGACAAATGTACTTTATACACATTCTTATTTATATTCATGGAGATTAATATTATGACATTTGCAATTATTGAATTATTAGTTGATTGTTTATAATATTCTAGAATATACATCCCTATTGATTATGTGGTTATTAATAGTGTGAGATATTAATATTATAACGCAACTCTTAAAATAGTCTCGACTAATGATCATCGATAATGGGATATCGATGATATGTGATATGTCGACATGTGGTCTGCATCACATCCTTAAAGGATGTAGTATGACTCACTTGCTACGAGTAATGGTTACTTGTGATGGATACTTTGGAAGTATTGGTATACCCTGCTGATATATTATTTGTTATACAATGTCTGAAGTATGATCAGCGTGTGGGAGATAGAAGTCCTTAGACATGAGGTCGATACACACCTTGTCTACAAACTAACATACTTTGATCCTATCCTAAGCTCAAATGCCCTATAGGTTGAGATACGGCTTGTATTGGGTATGTTACGAGGTGGATTAAAGGTGTTAGTTGAGCCAAGATTAGGATTCATTCCTCGAATGTATATTCGAGAGAACACTCAGTTCCTCAATGATATTAGGTTGACTGAGTCGTTGGCCAACGCAATAGACATATCTAGGATATGGTCTTATTGTCAACTAATATAAATGAGATAAAATTATCAAGCCATTTGGATAGACACTTGGCAGATCCTAAGCTTGATCGAGTGTGTCGTGAATGAAATGATTTTATCTTCCCACATAGAGGGCCAGTTTACCAGATTCGTGTAACTATATGTCACATATTGAGTCCGTCCTCCGGCGCCTTCTAGGAGTTCCATGAAGCCCCTAATATGATTAGTGTCGATATGTGAAGTCTTGTAGGGTAACACTAAGTCAAATGTTCCGTCGATCTAAGGATGTAATGAGAGAATATAAATGTTCGATTAATGATAGAGACATTTGAATGAATAGTGATTATTTAATTAAGTCAAAATTGGATTTCGAATTTAATTAAAATGAAAATGAGATGACGTCCTAAAATTGACTAGGGCCACGACGCATAGGACCAAGGGTCGATGGCCCACTGCGTCTCGCTTTTTGGGCCTGTCCCACGGGAATCATAAGATGTGTTTTAAACCCTAAAACGCAGTTATAAAAGAGTGTTCATTTTCATTGTTCAATAGAAAATTTTCTAATATCATTCTAAGTCTTAGAGACCTAGAATTAAATATTCTCTCACGAACCTCTGCTGGATTTCTTAGTTGTCTGAAAGAGGATTACATCGGAGTTCTTGGAACTTGCAATCGAGGAATAGTTGCATGCGCACCCTCGGAAGCTATACGAAAAGATTCCAGATTTATAAAACTGTAAGTTTACTATTGTGTATTACGATTATTATTACATGCCATGTGATTACATGTTTATATTATTGCATAACCATCCTGCAGTTCGTCGTTTGTTGATTTAAAACATAAAATTTTCAAATTCCGTTGCGTACACAAACTCAACAAAACCCAACAATAATTATTAAGTGACATTCTAGTTGTATACCTTTACTTTGCTCTCTTACTTAGTCAATTACAGAAGTAATACATGCATCCTTATATTAGAATGTTCATGGAGCCATAACGTTTCACTAGTTTGGATAGACGTCGTTCGAGGATCACTCCTATTCGAAGTAATATCAACCACGTGGTTAGTAAAATAGATTTTCAATGGACTAACTCAAATGAATATGCAACATGAATGAATAAATTTCCCCGTCACTCAACAATATTTTTCTTCTCTCAATTATAAATCATACTCCTTGATTTTTTTCACTTTCTGTCTACAAATCTTCAAACTCTTGATTTCTTTACTATTTGATCTAGTTTGAAAATTATGATTAAATCATCGTCAGGAACAATACTCTAACTCAATCTAGATTACTTGTCGACCACATACACTTGCATGTTAGTCGGAGTCGTTCATGTATGAAAAAGACGAGTATGCTTAATGATAGGGGTTATAAGGCAAAGTAAAAAAGAATGGTTAAAGAATTGAAAAATTAAAGAGAGCGAATAATTGAAAAAAGTGATGTATTAAAGTACTTAGGAACGTCACTATTCATCCAAATAATTCCTACCCTTTATTTAGCCTACATTACGGCCCTTTAAATCCTATTTGATCCTAGACTTGATGTGATTATGTTAGTGGAACACAAAGGACAAGCTTATGTTACATCGTTTGAGCATGTAAAGTTCCTTTGTTGAGAGTGAGTGTAATTCTGTAAAATCTTTTTGACCATGATGTTACTTGACTTTAATTATAAATATTAGGCACCTCTCTTATTTTGGTGAAGGCACGTGATTGGCGAGAGATAGATGATATGTTTGATTACTTTGTCCAGCGGCATAGTCGTTGCCTGAATTGATATTTGTAATTCAGTTTTTTAGGCTAGGTTGTTTTGAAGAGGTTGCTGTGTTCTTGAAATTGATGTATAATGCATGACTCAATTGAGAATTTGCTCACGTATGTCTAAATGGTCACAGTGGCCTTAGCCCGAGTAGACCTGTTCAAATTAGAATAGTTTGGTGAGGTGTACAATAGAAAGTGGGTGTATTTAATTATTTGTCAAGTGTATTTATATGTCTTTCCGCATTACTTTACTCACATTTCTGCCTCATTTTGGAACTAAATGTATTAGATATACCTAACTAATGTTGATTCTGAGATATAAAATTAATTTGCGCTTTAATATTGAATCTAGGTACCTTACATTGAAAATGGTCTATTTTGGAAGAAGAGAGACATACTTTGTCTAAGCGCGAGATCAATGGATGAGCATGTTGAAGAAATGACCAAGTCTGAAAGACAATGTTTACCGCGCCAAGAAGTCCATAGCGTGAATGTTCACTGTGTTGGCCATCGCATCCTGACCTTTGATTGTCAGTGGAAACGTTGCTAAGTATGGAGTTCCACAAGTCACCGCATGGCAAGAGCAATCGTGCTCAAAGTCACTGCGATCAATATCACGACGCGACCACTGTCTTGTGTAAAGAGGAAATTCCACCAAGTTCGAAGCTCCAATGTTCAACGCGACGCAAAGGACTTAGCGTCCAAGTTTGGCGCGATGAGCCTCACGGCGCAACCAAAATTCTGCCGGGATGATTATTTTACCACGTCCGAACGAGGCTTGGAAAATTCGTTCAGGACTTTTCCAAAGCCTATAAATATTTTTCAAGCTCGTTTTTAATGGGGTTCGGCCGTTTTAGCACACGAGAGTAAGGGCTTAAAGCTATTCTTCATGGAGTTATCTCTTTTATCTTTATTTCTTCATTATTTCTTGGATTAAACATGAACATTTTTTGTTTTAATCTTAGCATGAGTAGCTAAACTCTATAATTATGCGGTTGTGGTATAATCATGATTATTGACGATTGAATAGTATTTCTATTGTAGTAGTTCATTCAATTGCGGTTGTTTCTTTACTTCTACTCTGAATTGTTTGACTAATACGCAACACTCAAGTTCTATCTACTATTTAATACACAAACATTGAAAAGTTGTTGTTACATTAAAGAAGAAGTAAAGAGGGCATGATCTAATTTCCTTAAGTAGGGCAAGAATTTGTGGCTAGGATAGAAATATACTTACTCGCCACGTTCAGTTACATACTTTATATGTATTGCGTTCTCAATAGGTCAATTCCATAGGAATATAGGCGGCGAACTGTTTTGAATAGACAAGCAGTAATTTGGGAGAATACTACGAGCAATAATAATTCTATTAATTAGCAATCGTGGATAAAACTGCTAGGAAAAAGTACTTGGATAACTCAATAGAATTGGTGAACCGACCACAACCCTGAAATATCTCTCTTGTTAATTCTAAGCCTTGAACTAACATTCATAACAAACTTGTTAGCATAAGTACATAGTCTTTTAATTTCTGTAGTAGTTTATAAATAAAGCAACATTTTATAAAAAAAAAAACTTGTAATCAATAGCAATAGTGAAGTCTAATTCAATCATTGATCATAAGTTCCTGTAATTATACGATATCCGGCTTTAAAGTTTACAATATTACTTTGTAATCACGTACCCTTGTGTATGTGCTTGATATACACAAATATATATCTAGAAAATGAATATTGATATATCAGTTTGATTCGACTTTTTCTTACTCAATATCAAATTAAACCAAATGAAACCTAATCGTTTTTTTTGGATGGTTTGATTTGACTGTTTCATACTTCCATTTGGTGTGATTTTTCGTTTGATTTGAACACCTCTACTTAGAAATATCAAGAGATAAATAGTGGAAAAACAGAGAAAATGGACTTATTTAATCAACGGAGAAGGGTTTAAAATGCACCTGAACTATAGAAAAAGGTCTAAAAATATTTTGATCCACATATTTTGCTAAAAATATCACTCATCCGTCTATTTTGTCTCACGTATTCCCTATAACTAACGATCAATATTGAATTAAACAAAATCTTATTTAAATTCCACATGACATTTCATTATTGGTTCAATTTAAACTCTGACCCAATTAAATAAATTTATCCACCCAATTTTCTGACTTACCCGACCCGCCTGAAACCCTCGGAAAACATAAAATCTCACCGGAAAATCATCCCTTTTTGCTTTACTTACTCATCTTGCTCAGGTTTTCTCAATGTTAAATATACATACAATATACACGATATAAACGTATATTGTATGTATATTGAATGTCTCGGTTGAAACCCAGTGGCTCTCGAAAGCCCACTGGCTATCGGAAGCCCAACCCGTGACTGTCCCAGATTTGTACAAATTATGTAATGTAGTATTGTAGTATAATTAGACTTGTACTCTTACCATAATTGTATAGTTAGTCTTCAAATAGAATATGATTTTAGAAGTAGAATAGGAAAATGATTTTCTTATTATGAAAATATGTAAAGTATATATATATATATCTTTATTTCACTAAAAAATCTAACAATAGTATTTTTTAGATTATTCACTCCAATCCAATGGTTGAACTACTTATTCAAATTCTTCTCCTAATACTTATGTTCACTACAACAAAAACACCCTACGGTGACAGGTAAAAACCGACATCTAACCCCTAAGATGACGGTTCCTGTAAGTGTCATCTTTGCCACTGTCACAAACAGATGACGATTCTGGAACCGTCACACGATATGTGATGGTTTTTACCTGTCACACAAATGTCACAAACAGATGACGATTTTTACCCGTCACACAAATGTCACATAAATTTAAATTTTGAGTCAATTTTTTTTAATTTCTACTAAATTAATAATTAATTTTAATATGGCGGAAAAATTAAATTTGGCTGGATTTTTTTTAGCAATTTAAATGGACTAAGAATTTAAATAACACAAAAAATATACATTAAATAGCTAGAATCTGTTGTACAAAGTATTCCCAAAGTGAATAATCATTCAAAGCGTTAATAAAGTGTTTAATACAAGACTAAAACATTGTTAAATTCCATCTCCTATGCAATACGAACACGAACTCTTCAATATTTCCATGACCATCATCTCATTCAACCCGCTCACGATCAAAATATTCTTATTCTTGATACTTATATGACAGAAGAAGATTCCAACAAATTAGAAGAAGAAAGCCACAAATTTTTTATGTTAATATAATGAGGATGATAACTCAAATGATGCATTATGAAGTGGAACATAAAGGTACCAAAAATATATTTCAACTTACAGTAGTTTATAGGTATAATCTGTACAGAGCTTCTAAGACAAGCAGAAGTTCAAATAAAACTGAAGAATATTAATGTCTTGGGTAGATATCCAGCAAGCAGACCCTCATACTGTGAATTGTGACATAAGTTAAAAATTATCATACTCCATTGAATCGAAGGACTTCCTGAAATGAAGTAAGCCTGAGGTTTAAAAAGTACCGGTCAAGGTTGAACTTCAAATTGAAATGTGCTTCAAAACACAGCACTACCATCGCAGAAATGGTACAAGTGTGAGGATTCAGAAATGTGATATTCATGGGAAATTTCAACAATTTGTAGATTTAAAAAGCATCTGATGATGCATTGTCAATACATTATTGAAAGAATTTAAGAGTTACATGGGTATCATTATTGCTCAGATAGTAAATCTCTCTATTTGCACCTATTAGGTGTTCCTTCCCATGTGTGCCCTTCCTCTTTTCCTCCTACACTGTTACAGTGAAACATGGAAAAAACAACCATTAGAAAAATTCTAGCCATCAAATTGCACAATTTATTATAAAGATATACATAAATGTATATTCCAAGCAGATTCAGAAACAAATGGATCAGCAAAGTATCTTACTAGCTGAAACCTTTGAAATTCAAGAAGGAAGCAAATGAGGAGTATTATTAAGTGCATCATATGGTGTTTCTTTTGACTTGCCACATTCAATAACAAAAACTACATCATCGATCGTGATACTGGTTTCAGCAATATTTGTAGCCAACACAATCTTCCTAACTCTGTATTCAGGCTTGTCAAATATTAACCTCTACATGTAAGCAAAACAAATAATAAGTAAGCAGTACATAAAGAGCTGAGATAATAACCTGGACAATTAAGATCTTGAACTCTTTTTTATTTTCTGATAAGTAGGAATTAGTGAATTATAGAACCACTCAATCTAACAAGTCAAATGGTAAGAAAAACCATCATTTTGATAGATTTGAGAAGTAGCAAGTGCAAGTCATCAGTTAATGGGCAGAACACCTATACTAATGATCAAACGTACAAGCAGAACAGAAATATGACATGACTACTTATGCTTATACTGTAATTTTAGATTAGTAACAGAAAACATATCCTTGAGAATTGCTCGTAACAAAGATATAGTTTACATGTAAGGCAAATGCAAGGGAAAAGCATTAATGCAAATTTCTTCACCTGCTCTATACCAACAATGCTGTTTTGTATGATCTGTCATAATCAATATGATAGTTAACATGTTAGCTTATAGATCACAGAGACATAGTGAATACATACTCCTGATATACTCCATTGACAAATACTTGTGTACTTTGTCAAAAGATAGACATTAATCAACTCCAGACAAACATGTGTATCTGAGCGGAATTCGCCAAAAACCCGTCGAAAATTTGGTTTGGTCGCCCGGCCGATTGGCTAGGAATTGGAGGTGGTGAGTTGGTGTAGGACGTCGGCTAGAGGATGGCGAGTCTTGTACCAATCCCGATCGTCAATTTCTTCACAGGTCACCGAAAAATGGTCGACGACGCCTAGGGTTTCGGTATCAATCGATCTGGGCATCGTGGCTTTTGGAGCAATGTCGAGGCACGATGATGGTATAAAAATGGCGGGGAGATGATGGTGGTCATAGTGGTATTACCCACTCCCGTCGACACCACCTCAGGCCGCCGAAAAAAAGCAAAAACATTGAACCCGTATTTCGAATTGAGCTTTGATCGTAAAATCGACTACGATAATGGAAGAATCGAGTGTTGAAATTGGTATAGATTGGAAGAGGAGGACGGGACGAGTCTGTTGGTATATGGGTGTTCACCGGAAGTTACATGAGTCGACCGGGAAATTGAATTTTCCGGCGACGTTACTGTAGTGTCGCGATTTCGCCTAAAATTGAGATGGGGTTTAGGGTTTTTTTGGGAGTTGGGTTCGGGCTAAGGATTTAGGTGGGTTTTTGAAGTCTTGGGTAGTTTTAGTATTTTATTTTATTCATGGGTTGTGGTTTAAAATAATTTATTATTAAAAGATGTTGTGCACAACTATAATGACAAACCAATCATCGGAGGCGACTGGAGTGCTTTCATCAAATGATGCATGTGGGCAGCTACATGCGCCTGTCTGGTCTGATGATCCCTCTTGTTCCTGTTTAGTCCCCTTCATTTCGAAAGCAATTTCTATTTCTACATCACTTTCATTTCGAAATCTGGCTCGCTCCCGGCTACGGTTTGGACCTTATAAAGATAAAAATACCCATGTGATAATATAATATTTAAGAAATGTTTAGTGCTTAATGTAAAATGTTATATTATTTTATAAATACAATAATATAGAATGCTATGGCGAAATCATGATTGTGATTAAAACGCACGATTATATATATGGATATATATTAAAATTATTTTGTGGTGTCGAAAATAGTTTAATTACCGATAAATAATCTAAAGAGATGGTCAAAATTTGGTGTCAACAAGCGTGAAGACACTTAGTATTTTTACAGAGTTTTTTATCTTTTACTTTTTAAAATATTAAAACGACAACGTTTAGTTTGTTTTTATTAAAAACGATTTTAAAAAAGAAATAAAAATCGTGTAAGTCTTAATTTGAATTAAAAAAGTGTTAAATAATTAATAAAAATGGTGTCGTTTTAATTTGTAAAACACGTCATTTTTTATTAATTTAAAACATACGTCACTTATTTATGTGACATTTCACAAACCCGTTACACAAACGTCATAAATAAATGACACTTAAAAAAATCGTCACACAAATATCATAATTTATGACACTTAAAAAACCTGTCACATAAATGTCATAATTTTATGACACTTAAAAATACCGTCACACAAATGTCATAATTTTATGACACTTGAAAAAACCGTCACATGAATGTCAAGAAAAAACATAAATTTAGTGAAAAGATATGACACTTGCATTTATGTCACATGTGAACTGTCATCGTAGCCTGTTTTTCTTGTAGTGGTTTTATATAGTATTTAGCATTTTTGTGAGTGTGTATAGTATTACTTGGTCCAAGTTAATGTGCAGCTCTTTCCTTTATTCAATCGACCCATATTGAACCCAAATCCCATGTAAAAATTGGGGCAAATAAAATCGGAAAAAGAAGGTAGCATTTATCTTATGAATTTGGAGTTTTGTCTAGTGTATAGGCAAAAATTTGTATAATACAACTGGATGAATTATGTCATGGCACGTGGAAGGTGACGATGAGTCAGATACATCTCAGCATCTGGTGTTACCAGTTGAGCAGGAGTGGCACCGGGAACATTGTTTGGCTATGAGGTATCGGGGATCGGGGATCGGGAAGGTCAAGTAAATAGTTCTAATCCCAATGAGCGACCATTATATGTTCGATTCCACCTTCCAATGGAACATTAATGACATTTATGGATGTACTAATTGTCAAATTATTACATCATTCATTTATTTATATTAATAATGGTGTATATCGTGGGGTGTGTACTCATGAGCTCAAGTATAAATAGGATTCATTATTGCATTGTAAATCATTAGATGCAAGTTATTACAATACACTTTTCAATATAATTCTCAATACGTGTGCTTTCATATTAGTCAGAAATATTTTACGGAAGCTTTGTCAAGAAGCTTACAACAGGCCCAGACTAATTATTTCTTAACTTTGTCTTATTCTTATTTATTTGCATCATATATTATCTAATATTTTGTCAAATCAGTAACTTGAGACCTATGTGTCCTTGACCACATGTACAAATTTAATTGTACCATTTTACTGGTAAACATTTTTGCACCCACCGTGGAGCCTTGGCAATAGTGGTGTCACAAGTGACCTCTTCTTCACTAATTTAATCTTTTCTTTGAGTCTTGTTTTTTTTTTAAGCGAACATAAGACAAGAATGGAAGAACTCAGAGGCAACACCGGGAATAACATTGGAAATATCCCAATCGAACCAGATGGCCTTTCGGTAGTGTACCAGGTACCAGAAGATCTAACAATCGCAGATAGAGCCGCCTCTAGAGGAGGACCGACCAGGGAGGAGGATGATCCCAATGACAAAATTCCCGAAGAAGCCATGCAGATCCTGAGGGTACAGAATGTTATGATGAGTGGATAGTTGGACACCCTAAAGCGCTTCTTCTCTGAATTCATGTCCAAAAATGTTGGCAGCCCACCGGCGGCTGCAGCCACGCCACCAACAAATGCCACAGGTGTTGCGACGAACGGTCAGAACAAGCCAATGCTAGATGACGCTTCAAAAGTAAAACTAATCCTGCAAATCCTTTGCAGGAGCAGGTTTTGAAATTCATGAAAGATATGACAAGCAAAGTGGATACCAATACAAAAGAGGCAGAGAGAAATGTCAAGGAGTTTTGGCATCGACTAAATCAAATAACGGAAGGTTCATTTAGTGGTGGTTCATTTGGGATTGGATCTTGTGGAGGTAGGGTGTTTCATTGGGGTATTGGGATGTTGTTTAGTGGAGTAAGGAGGGTGTTTTGTGGAGTGGTATGTTGAGGGGTGTTTCGAGGAGTGGGTGATATAAGTGGTGAAGGGCTCCGGGTGACAAAGTAGAAGAATTGTCTTGATGATGACAAAGTGACGCTTCCCTCCTTTCTTCAATGACCCCAACCCGACTATCCAATCATCGGATTTGACTATAATGTCATTCAAGACCCTCATCACATCAACAAAGGTTAGTTACCCAGTGGAAACTTGCGTTCTATCCTCCGACGCCATGGGACCTATTAAAATCAACCAACAAAACAAGCAAATGTGTTAAAGTTAGTGACAATCAAATCACTTTCTCTCAAGTATGCTCGCCTTTGATTACCTCACAATTTCTTCGGCCAATGATTGTAATCTTATTGACTCTGATTGGTCACAATGGAATTAGTTTCTACTCTTAGCCCGAATGGACTGTTGTTTGACTTTGAAGAACGGACGACTCAATTCACACTAACAGACTTGAATCAAGAAGTTGTCAACGAAGCTAAAACGAGAAAAGACAAAAAGAATTAGCATGAAAGAATATAAAGACACAAGAACTAATGAAAAACTAAGTAAGGTGTATTACTAGTGTTTATTAGCTAAGAAAGAATTAACAAGAACCTGAAGAAACTTGGAAACGAAAATGAAGTGAAAACGGATTGAAGAACAAAATTATAATTCAACTTTGGATAAATGCAGATGGAAATAGAGGATTCGACTTCGCATATGGATTGTATATGGCATGAAATGTGACCCCACAAAGGGTCGTATGCGGTCACAAACTCTAAGCATAAAACATATTCATGGTATGTGATTTACTCTTTGCTCCGCAAACTCAAAACAGTGAGCTCGGGAAAATATTACCAAATGTGATCCACTTGTGGTGTCTCTAGTAGAGAATGTGGCCGCAAACGTTGTGCGGATTATCAGATTTTCAGATTCGTTTTGTGCCTCTAATTTTGTGCCAAATCTGACCTTGTACCTTAATTTTCCTCAAAAAAATTTCCATTTTGAAATATTCCTTTTGTACTAAATACCTTTTTGCACTTTTCACATACACTTTTTGGATCAATTGGCCACTTTTGTAGCTTCTTCTTCTTTAAGCTAAGAAACCCACAAGAACACTTATGAACTCCAAACTTGAACTCTTTGATTTAACCTCAATTTTTCTTCAAATTATAGTTGTGAATTAACAATATGGAGAACAAACCCCAATGACAATTGATATTCAATTTCTACCAAATCAACAAATCCCCAAATTGATTTTTCTTCAAATCTTCGAACCCAACAATGGTGGATTCTTCAATTCAACTCCAAACAACTTGAAATTTCATATCTAGACTCTTAAAACACTAAAAATCAAATATAACACTAGAATCAACAAACAAATAACTATTTTTGGATTTTTTGGGCTCTAGAACATTTTTTGTAGTAACAAAACCCAAGACAATGATTGTAGAAACAACTTTTTAACCTGGCTCTAATACCAATTGATATAATTCTAAAAACAAAAAAAGACAAAAATAATAACAGGAAAATAAAGATAGACCCAATTTGGCAACCAAAGTTCTATCAATAACTAAGACCTCCAAATTGAATACAAGAGAAACACCAATCTCTTTGGAAGACCTCAAGGGAAACAAGTTTCTCAAGCAACCAACCTCTAAACAATCTCACACTCAAAGGTTTAAACAAGCACTCAACTCTCAAGAGTTTTACAATTTCAATATTCAACATAAACTAAGTCTTCAAAATGAAATAACTACTACTTATACTAGATATGGAAAATAAGACTAATGAGTTATTACAATTCTACCTTTAATGAAGTAAGGACCTTATTTGGCTAGTCTTCTTTTGATGAAATCTCTAATTTAAGGAATAACCTCCTTTGCATGCATAACTACATCTTCGCACATATGGACCTCTTAATGATCTTCCTTCTCCCCTTCATTCTCCGATGCAATCATCATCAACACTTGGACTTAGGACCCACGGGAAGGCTCAAAAGTGTACTCAAGTATATCCCTCTTCATGAACAACTTTTGCATAGTTTAAAGCTCCCGAGCTTGACTTCTTGTAAAGGGACATAGTGTAACTTGGGTTGTATCAGGAAGACCAAGAGAAAACATCAGTTTTTACTACTTTCGGCACTTACTATTATAATGTTATGTCTTTCAGGTTAAAAATATTGGGGCTACGTACCAAAGGTTAGTAAATAAATTAGTTGAAAAATAGATAGGAAAAATTATGGAAGTATATATGCATGATATTCTTGTTAAGAGTCTTTGTGTAGAGGATCATTTGAGTCATTTGCAAGAATTGTTTGAAGTACTAAGAAGATGTAACATGAAGCTTAACCTCGAGAAGTGTGCCTTCGGGGTAGGCTCCAGAAAATTCTTGGGTTTCTTGGTTTCCTAGTGATGAATCGAGATAAATCCTGACAAGATAAAATCTATCAAATACATACCGGATACGCTTGAAGACGTAAAGGTGATACATCGGTTGACCAGGAGAGTGGCAGCTCTTAGCAGGTTAATCGCTCAATCGTCGGAGAAGTGTCAAAGGGTTCTTTCACTTCTGAAAAAGAAGAACGACTTTGTGTGGACGCCTGAATGTCAACAGGCCCTTCGAGACCTAAAAACTTACTTATACAGTCCTCGCTCATGTCAAAGACTAAGGACGGGGAATAACTCCATATTTATCTTGCGGTCTCGGAGGTAGGGATAAGCGTGATCCTTGTATGGGAAGAAAAAGGTACACAATTTCCTATTTATTATGTAAATAGAGTTATGTCAAGGGCTGAAACCCAGTACCCCTACTCGAGATGAGAGATTGGATTTTGCTTTAGTTATGTCATCACGTAAGCTACGATCGTATTTTCAGTGCCACCCAATAGATGTAGTAACTACATTTCCACGTAGGAATATGTTACATAAGCCCGAACTTTCAGGGCGATTGGCTAAGTGGGTGGTGAAATTAAGTGAATTTGATATTGAATTAAAGCCCCCAAACTGTAATAAAGTCGCAAGTCCTTGCGGATTTTATGGCAAATTTCAAGTCGAGAGTAACCCCTCAGCCAGAAAAAAAAAGCCATTTTGGTCTCGGGGACTGCCCTCGAGTCTGGATGCTTCACACTGATAGAGCCTGCAACGTTAAGGGGGCCGGTCTGGGAATAGTATTGCATACTCCCATCAGGAAAGTTTTAAGACAGACAATTCATAGTTCTCATTTGACTAAGTATGAATCTGAGTATGAGACTTTGATTGCAGGTTTGGAATTAGCCCGAGGCTTAGGGTCCCAAATAATTGAAGTTAAATACGACTCATTGTGGGTGGTAAACCAAGTTCATAGAGTGTTCGAAGCCAAGGAGGAGTGAATGTCAAGGTACCTCAAAAAGGTTTTGAAATTTGTTTCTCGATTCCAAGAATAGACGGCGGTGTACATACCCCGGAAGGAAAATGTTACACCCCGTATTTACAAGGCATTGATATGAGAACGTATGTAAGGAAATAATATTTGAATATTTAAAGGAAAGAACAATCAAATTTTCTTATGGAAAAATTTCGGAAAAATGTGAAGACGAAAATTTCTTAACTTGGAGTTTAATACTTCTAATTGGATTTATGGGATTAGTATTGGATTATGAAGTATCGGAATTGATAATATGGGATCCGCCCAGAATTTCACAATTTCGTGGGGCCCTTCGATTTTAAGATATTTTGGAAATATCTAGATATTTTATCAAGAGGAAATTTCCGGCCAATGGGAAGTTGACACGTGGCACTCCTCCACTTGTCTTGCTAAAGGATATTTCTATATAGAAGAATAGAGAGCAAGACTTAGCTCACATTTAATTTTCTTCAACCAAACATTTCTCTTCTCCCTTCCTTAGAACCCTAAGTCTCGAAAATCCCTAGAAATTCCAAGATCAAGAGTTGATTATTTTCCAAGATTAAGAACACTAATCAGGTCCTAAGCTAGTTTAACTCTCCAAGATCCGCCAAAGAGTGAGTTGGTCGAGAGTGGTGTATTGAACCCTAGGCTTGTTCTTCAACTTTTTGAAAGTGAAACGTGAAGGGAAGTTGGTTATAAGCTTGTAGAGGATACATATGTGTGATTGGAACTTGAAGAAGTGGAGCGAAACGAAAACTGCGGGCCAATATCTTGCGGACTATTTGGACAATTTTTGGCCTATTTTAAAGTTAAAAATTCTTCTTTCTCTTGAGGTAATTGAATATTACTTATTGTTATAGTTAATAGATGAGCTTGTGCTGAAAAGAATGAAGAATAAAAAGTGTTTGGATAATTTTTGGGGCTAGGGCCGAAATTGGACAGTTTTTTGTATTGTTGAAATTCGTTGGTTATTGTTGTTGTTAACGTCACCTATTGCATGATATAATGAAGTAATCTTGTTGTTGATAAGTTGATATAATTTGTATAAAAGTATTGGAACTTGAATTGGATTAAAAAGGATTATGGAAAGGGCAATTGTATTGGGGTTGTTTGGCCGTGTATTGTATAAAACAGTTGGGTATTATTGTGCAGTTTTAGGGACTGTTTTGTGGCATTGGAATGCTGAAAATTCAGCCACTTATAAGCATGTTTAAATGTATTAATTTCTAAGGAAAGTCCTAAGAGATTAAGGGTGTAGAAAGGTGTTAAAAAGGCCTCACATTTCACCCTTGTTATTGTCGGATTTTAGACTGATTTTGTGGATTGTTTTACATGGATTAAGGGGCTGAATTTTACACATAAAGTAGGCGTGTAATCCCCCTTGGTTAATTGTTGGTTGTGCCCTTAATTGTGGCTTGATTGTTGTTGAAATTAGCCTTCTTGAAAGGTGGAAAAGTACGAATAAACAGGGGAAGTGCTGCCCAAATGTTTGTAGAATAAGATAATCTTTACTTGGTATTAACCTACCCTAGTAAGCTTGATATTGATAGAAGTGTTATTGTCGTTATAGGTTGAAGTACATTGAGACGTATCCTAGTTATCAAGTTGGTTAGTTCGTCAATAAGGTATGTGAACTATCCATTCTTCTTTTGGCATGATTTGAGTTTATAAAGTGAGTGGATTTTAATCCTTATTGATACTTGATTTGAGTTTATAAAGTGAGTGGATTTTAATCCTTATTGATACTTGATTTGAGTTTATAAAGTGAGTGGATTTTAATCCTTATTGATACTTGATTTGAATTTATAAAGTGAGTGGATTTTAATCCTTATTGATACTTGATTTGAGTTTATAAAGTGAGTGGATTTTAATCCTTATTGATACTTGATTTGAGTTTATAAAGTGAGTGGATTTTAACCCTTATTGATACTTGATTTGATTTTAGAAAGTGAGTGGATCCTAATCCTTAACGATACTTGACGATCTTTATAGAGTTCTATTGGAACATAATCCTTAGTGATATATTCTATTGATAGTACTTTGGGTTTCTAAAATGGAAGTTGTTTACCTATTCTATTTGATAGTGTTGTGGGTTTTCTAAAATGATAGTTCATTTTATTTGTTTATATTAGTCCATGGATTGAGTATCCATGATGTGGGTTCAACTCCCATGACAGTATTTGTGTATATTTGCTCTATGGATGTGCTTCCATGATGCGGGTTCAACTTTCATGACAGTATTTGTGTATATTTGCTCAATGGATGTGCTTCCATGATGCGGGTTCAACTCTCATGACAGTATTTGTGTATATTTGCTCCATGGATGTACTTCCATGATGCGGGTTCAACTCCCATGAAAGTATTTGTGTATATTTGCTCCATGGATGTGCTTCCATGATGCGGGTTCAACTCCCATGATAGTATGTGTGTATATTAGTCCATGCACTGAGTATCCATGATGCGGGTTCAACTCCCATGACACTATTTGTTTATATAGACAGACGTTCATGATTTTGACATGGCTTTCATACTTTGAAAAGGTATAGTTGATTCTCATATTTTAAAAAGGCACAGTTGACTCTCATTTTCATAAAGTACAGTGGTACAGTGATACAGTGGTACAGTAGTATAGTGGTACAATGATACAAGGTACAGTTGACTCTTATTTTATATGGCACGGTAGGATCTGGTATTTGATTTTCATACTTGTCTCTGTCATTCTTTTGTACAGTTATGATCTTATTTACTGTACTTCCTGGTTACTGTTACACCCCGTAATACCAGGGCTACTAATTGAGAACGTGATTAAGGATTTAAGATTTGAATTTTGGAAGGAAATAATTATTACATTTTCCTAAGGAAAATTTCAGAAAAAATGTGACGACAGAAAAATTATTAACTTGGAGTTTAATACTTCTAATTGGATTTATGGACTTAGTATTGGATTATGAAGTATCGGAATTGATAATATGGAGTCCGCCAAAAAATTCACAATTTTAGGGCGGGGGGGGGGGGGGGGGAGTGGGTTCGAAATTGGGATGACAAAGACTAAGTGTGGGAGATATTTGTGAGATAAGTGGACAAGTGTGGAGATATTTGTGAGCCAAGTGGACAAGTGGGGTCCCCCTCCACTTGTGAGATGTTCATCTATTTAGAGAAGTGGATAGTAAGATTTAGCCACATTTCATTTTCTCACATTTTATTTCATCAACCAAACTCTCTCTTCTCTCTCCATTAACCCTAAAATTTTGAAATCCAAAGGAAATATTCCAAGAACAAGAGCTTATTATTATCCACGATTAAGAACACTAATCAAGTCTTAAGCCAAGTTAACTCTCCAAGAATCTCCAAAAACCCGTTTTGGGCCGAGAAATGGTATTGAACCCCTAGGCTTGTTCTTCAACTTTTTGGAAGTGAAACAAGAAGGGAATATGGTTATAAGCTTGTAATGGATACATGTGTGTGATTGGAACTTGAAGAAGTGGAGCAAAACGAAAACTGTGGGCCAATAAAGTGCGAACTGTTTTGGACAATTTTGGGCAAAATAAAAGGTAACAATTATTCTTCCTCTTGAAGTAATTGAATATTACTTATTGTTATAATGTATAGACGAGCTTGTGCTAAAAATAATGAAGGATAAAAAGTGTTTGGGCAATTTTTAGCATGTTGGCCGAATGTGGGACAGATTTTGGAGTGTTGGATTTCGTTGATTGTGTTGTTGTTATCTTCACTTATTGCATGTTATAATGGAGTAATATTGTTGTTAATAAGTTGATATAACTTATATAGAAGTTATAGAACTTAAATTGGAATAAAATGGATTAAGGAAATAGTTATCGGATTGTAGTTGTTGGCCGTGGAATCTATAAACTGTTGGATATTGTTATGCAGTTTTAGGGACTGTTTTGAGGTATTATAAATGCTGGAAATTCAGTTGTTGTTATGCATGTTTAGATGTGGTAAAGGCTAATGAAAGTCATAAGATATTAAGGGTATAGAAAGGTGTTAAAAGGCTTCACATTTTACTCTTGTTGTTGTTGGATATTGGACTGATTTTATGGACTATTTTTACGTGATTATTGTCACGACCCGTTCCGGGGCCCGTGACTGGTGCCTTACCGGGGCACCCAAGTAGTCATACATCAGAGTAACCAGCGGAATATAAAACAAGACAGGAAACAGTTTATAAAATAAGACACAGTTTATCTGAAGAAAAGCTTGCCTTTCGGCATAATATAAATAACTCAAGTTTTGCAGTTACATCCCAACCGCATAATAGTACTACTGCACTCTAAGGAAGTAACAACTATGGCGGACAGGCCCGCCATACCTCGATCGCATAAAACTATCTACAATACAGGAGATCATACCCAAAAGTAGAGCCTCCGAGAAGATGGAGCTCCCGACACCAACGCAAAGATCCTAAGGATGTGGATCTAGCACCGCTTGCCCTTACTCGCAGATGAACGCAGCCTCAAGGAGGTCAAGCATAACAGTACTAAGTATGCGAAATCAGAAATACTTAAATGAAAACATATCATTTTAAAACCAGTTTACAAATATGTGTGAAACAACCAAGGAAAACCGCACGTAGTGCCACATCACAAACAAGAGCATCAATAGTAATCGTAATAGTCTTGTCTAGGCCGCGAATGATCAAACAGGCCACTCGCCTCATCATCATTCTCGCAAGCCTAACTCGACTCGAGTCCGCATAGGCCACTCACACGGGCCCGCATGAGGTATAACCCCGCATCGAGGGTAGCTACCTCAAGATCGCCCCGACTCACGTCCGCACGGGCCACACGCATCGCATGAGGCATAACCCCGCATACTAACTCGAACTCTCGTAGCTCCGATAGGCCCCCGACCCGCATGAGGTATTCTCGAATCACGGTCCTGCATCACCGAGTCTACCCCAGACGGAGGCGCTTTAACCCCTGTGATCATCTCAAGAGGTGAGTGATAGTATACTAACATAACAACTTATCTTTAAACAACATAAGCACAACAAGGATACTCACCTATACAAACGTACAAGATACTAACACACATAGCATCATATCATGTCTATTTATCAAACCATCTTTATTATTCTTTTCACAATACAAGTCTGTTATAAACACATTGGCAAACTTGTTTCTTTTATAAATCTTAAGTGGTTATACTTACTTCCCATAAAGCTAGTATAACTCTTAAGCTTCGCTTTAAAACCAATTAGTTCTCTTCATAATATGATTCAAGAGTCTTTTGAAATGTTTTCGCTTCTTTATTATTCAGCTTAAGCCAGGCATTGCCGTAAGTATTATTCAGCTTAAGCCGAGGCATTGCCGTAAGTATTATTCAGCTTAAGTCAAAGACATTGCCGTAGTTATATTGTAAAATATCATGCTTTAGGAAGAATCACATACCTTCTCAAATAAAACCACCGCCAAGTCAATATGTCACAAGCAGAGTCACCTATAATAGTCACAGATATCTATTAAAGACTACTCAAGGTCATTCTAAACAGGGGTTCATAATTCTACTGTAAGTCGGGCAGCACTTCCCTACCCTATGAGCTATATAAGTTCATCAGTGAAAACAAATTCCATGTAAGTACGCTTTTGATTATTCTTCTTTAAACCCTTCTAAGTGATTAATACTTCAATTCTATTCGTGATATACTTCTATATTTATACTTATTCTTATACTATAACAATAAGTATTCTCTAATTCAAAAGAGGTTAGGATTATTACCTCGAAGCCCAATAATATCCTAGAAAAAGTCACTGAGCAAGGTTTTGCTCCTAAGTTGTATGCTCCAAGGAAACCTTAAGTTCTTCACAACCTCTACTAAGTACTAAGGTATTTGGGCTAGGGTATCTTGGGCATTATAACGATACAAGAAGACAACTTTTCTACCAAGGGAGGGGGTAGATTTCGCCAGGCTAGTGGGGTAGGCTCGCCATACAACACAAGGGAGGGAAGAGGTGTTTGGACGAAAAGCTTAAGGGAGAGGAGAGGATTTTTAGACTTGGAAGATAACTTTGTGGATGAATAACTCTTCATCTCTGGGGTATTTATAGCTCAAGCTGGCCAACCAATGGCCAAGATGAAGACAAGTGCAAGGCAAGTGTAAGGCCAAGATCGCCAAGTGCACCCTAACTCCTACTCCACAAAACACTCCACAAAACATGGCACAAAACAAGGCCTAAACAAGGACCCAATCGCCAAGGCTAACACCCTCTCGACGCCCAATCGCCCAAAGCCACCCCACTTGCTTCAATGCAGGTGACACATGCCACCCTCCCGCTGGTCCAAAATGTTTCGCCTCTCGGAAAAATCCGCAAAAATAAGAAATGGCATAGCCGGAATTTACTCTACGAAAGTCGTGGAAACGCTTTCGCTGAAACGATTCTTTTAGTGAGTTGTACAAAATAAAACGCCCAAGGCTTATCTTTAAGGCAAGATTTTCGCACGTATTCCCTTACGCATATACTGAAATACGGTATAACATTCTCCTCCTTAGAAACATTCGTCCCGAATGTTCCTTCCCAAGACGGTTAGCGAAGAAGCTTAAACAGCTTGTAAATGCCACACACGCCACAGAGCAACACATAGGCGTAAACGATAACGAAAATTTACAAGTAGGAAAGTGAATTTACTCGAGGTATGGGAATAGGTGAGGATACTTCCGCCTCATGTCCTCCTGGCTTCCCATGTCATCTCCTCCTCGAGCTCGTTCGCCACAAGACTTTGACTAAGCCACGCCCTTCGTCCGCAGACGCCTAACTCGACGATCGACTATCGCTATGGGAATCTCTCATACGATAACCCCTGGCCACCGACATCGCCAATCGGGTGTACCCTAGATGGATCCCCGATACATCTCCTCAAAGATAGATACGTGAAAACCGGATGCACCGCCTCCAGACGGACGGCAGATCCAACTCATAGGCAACCTTGCCTACCTCGCGACAACTGAAACGCCCAATGTACCTGGGCCGAGCTTCCTTCTTCCCGAATCTCATCACACCCTTCACGGGTGACACCTTTAGAAAACCCAATCATGAACCTCGAACTCAAGATGTCGACGACGATGATCCGTGATACGACTTGCCGACTCGAGTCATTAATAGCCGCCTTGATAAGTTTCACCTTATCCATCGTCACGTATCAACCGTCCCACTAGCCGCCGCCCACATCGAACCAACCTATAGGCGATCCGCACTTCTCCCATACAAGGCCTCATAAGGCGCCATCCGAATACCGAGTGGTAGCTATTATTATACGCGAACTCAACTAGAGGCAAATGATCCTCCCAACTACCACTAAAGTCAATAACACAGCTCGCAAAGATATCCTCAAGAGTCCGGATAGTGCGCTCGCATTCGTCTGCTCTGCGGATGAAATGCAAGATCGTGCTCACCGCGCCCCTAAACCTCTCGAAGGACTCTCCAAGTTAGCCAGAACCGGGCTCTCGCTCGATATGATCGTAGGACTCCATGCACCGACGATCTCTCTGATGTAAAGTCCGCATAATCCTCACCAAAAGTCGCCCCGACGGAAGAAAGTGGCTGATTTCGCCACCGCCGACGATAACCCATATAGAATCATGTCTCCTCCGAGTGCGAGGTAATCCCGATGAAGTCCATGTTGATTACCTCCCACTTCCGTGTCGATCTCAATCGCTCAGAATAAACCACCGTGCCTCTCGTGCTCTACCTTTACTCGCCGACAACACGCACCGAGCTACGAACTCGCAACGCCCCTCTTCAAGCCATCCCACCAATACACGATCTAAGGTCGTGGTACATCTTGGTCGACCCGATGGATAGAGTAACGCTACGCAGTGCTTCCCCAAGAACTCGCCAAGTCCTCAAACATCCGAACACATACCGCTTCAAACCTTAGCACCCCATCGTGCTACTCAAAAGCGACCCTTGCCTCACGTAAGAGTCAGATCATGATATCGAATCAAAGCCGATCTCGAATCGTTGCTCTTCACCTCTCGACGACGGAAGACTCGGCAATCTCACGAACTCTAACCCCATCGCTATCGTAATCAATCAAACGGACACCAAGGCTCGCTAATCGATGCAAATCACGAACCATGTCCTCCTCTCTAGTCGCACATCCGATAGGCTCCCATCGACCTACGACTAAGAGCATCCGCCACAACATCGCCTTCCCCGTGGTATAGATATCAACATCGTAATCCTTAAGCAACTCTAACCACCGCCTCGCCGTGAAGTTCACTCCTCTGGTCGAAGATATACCTGAGGCTCTTGTGGTCCGTATAAATATCCACGTGAACCCCATATAAATAGTGCCTCCAGATCTTCAAAGCGTGAATCACTACCGCTAACTCCAAATCACGCGGGTAGTTCCTCGTGTTTCTTCATGTCGGGACGCATATGCTATAACCCCGCCATGCCGCATCAATACACATCCCAACCCGATGCCCGACGATCACAATACACACATAACCATCCGACCTCCGGAAGAGTAAGAACGGGCGGTCGCCGCCTCTCTTTCAAAGAATCGAAACCCCGCCACAAGCATCACCATCAAACTTGGCCTTTCTCGAGTCACCCTAGTCAATGGTGCAGATAGAAGCAAACTTCCACGAACCGCCGATAATAACTCGCAAGGCCCGTAAATCGCGAACCTGCTCGAGTAGAGGTCTCGCCAAGTCTCGATCGCCGATTCGCCAGATCGACTCGAATGCCATCACCCGACAATATGCCCAAGAAACGCCATCAAGTCAACCAAAACTCACATTTGGAAAACTTGGCGCATAAATCGCTGGTCTCGAGAATCACAAGACGCCTCAAATGCTCGCATGCTTCCCGCTCGAGCGAATAAACCAAGATATCATCAATGAACACTATCACAAACGTGTCCAAAATGGTTTGAACACTCGGTTCATCAAATCCATGAATACCGCCGAGCATCGGTCAACCCAAAAGACATGACCGAACTCATAATGCCCGCACGGTCCGAATGCACCCTAGGGACATCCACCTCTCGACTCGCACTGATGATAGCCCGATCGCAGATCAATCTTGAGAAACATCTCGCACTCGCAACGGGTCGAACAAATCATCAATCCCGGGAGGGGTATCTGTTTAATGGTCACCTTGTTCACCGTCAGTAATCAACACACGCGCTGGCCCCGCCCTTCTTCTTCACGAACAATACACGGCGCTTCTGGAGAAACACTGGGCCTAATGAAGCCCTTCTCTAGCAAATCCCTGCCGATCCTTCACTCTCAACTCGCAGTGCCATTCTCGTATGGCGAATGGAAATAGCCGAGTATCCGCAATATGTCAATACAAAACTCAATCTCTCTCGGGAGGGATACCGGAGGTCATCCGGGAACACGTCTGGGAACTCGACTACGGAATCGATCAAAATCTGGTACCGCAGCCTCAGATCAAACACCCGAACTAGATGGTAGATATACCCTTCGCACCATCTTCCTAGCCTCGAGGTAGGAAATAAACCTACCTCTACGATACCGTGCTCCTCCCACTCAACAACCGGCCTCAGAAACTGGAACTGCATTACTCTCTCTCAGCCTACATTGGCATAGCAAGAAGCTAGCCAATCCATCCCCATAATCACGCAAGTCAATCATCTCCAACTCTATCAAGTCGCCAGGGTCCGACGATCGTAAACGGTCACAGACAAGCTCTATATACCCGCCGAGCTACCATCGAATCACCCATCGGCGTAGCTACCTCGAAAGTGGTCATGGACTCGTGCTCTATCCCTATCCTACTAGCAACAAGGGGAGATATATAGACAGAGTAGAACCCGATCTATCAAAGCATACACATCAAACCCAGAACCGATAAGGTACTCGCGACGACATCAGCGAGGCCTCCGATCCCGCTTACCGACAAAGCATATATGTGGTTCTCGAGGACCGCTAGAATCGGGACCCGAGCCACGACCTCCGCCGCGACTGGCCGACCCACGAGCACCCCGCGCCCGGGCGAGTAATCAGGAGATGACGGCCGCCACGTAACTCGGGCGTCGGGCCCTACCACCGCCACGCCTGGCCGACAGCCGCAAAGTGACCTCGCCGCTACAATCAGAATAAGATCCATAAGTAGTACCACACTTCCCGTGAATGGGATCCCCGCATCGCCACACCGTGGGTGGTCCCGACGCCGCACTCGCTACTCGACGCCCGCTCGGGCCCTGGCCCGCCTCAAAACTCGTCGGCCGAGGACGGTGCAGAGTGCTCGAGCCGGCCGCGTGCGACCCAGATCGCCACGAGGCCGCCACCACGATAACCACCAAGACCCTCCCGCCCCGCCTTCTTCTCGCCGCTCGCCCACTCGCCGACTCGCGCCTCGCATCCAAGGGCGTGAGCTCGCACGCGGTAATGTCCATACCCTACCGAGAGAAACCCCGCACATGACTCGCCATATAGTCGCTTCAGCCCGGTGACATAGCTGCACCCTATCCTCCATATCTCGCTACTAACGCTGGGACATATCGAGCCAAAGAATCAAACTCGACATTGTACTCCCGACAAGGCCCTCTCGCCTCAAAGCAAGAAAATCTATCACCGCGCCTCCTCATCCGCGAGGCAAGAAGTGAGCGAGAAAGCCTCTCGAGAACTCATCCCAAGTACTGGGACGCTGCGGTTTCCACGGATAACTCCCATGAATCAAACCAATCGATCGCAGATCACGCAAATTTACGTGGAACCAAAGATCACGGACCGGCCTCCGACGCCCGATCACTCTCAAAATCCTTCCGACCGACGATGAACTCCTCGCGATCATCCTCCGCCGACCCATAAAACTCCGCGGCTACAACTCAAGAAATCTCAGAGCCTCAAACTATTCGCCTTCTGTGTACCACGGCGCGATCGAGCCGAGCTGAACTGAATCGCCGATCCAATCTCTCTCTCAGACGGGCCACAACTTTAGCCAAAAGTCGGGCCATCTCCTTGTCCCTAACCTCCGCCCCAGTGCCGCGGGATGCGAGGCGCTGGTACGTGGTCTGGCCGGGCCGGGCGGCCATAGAACTCGCCGCCTCGTATAGATCGGGCCCGAGCCTCGTGACTGGGTGTCTCGCTAGCGCCTCGGCCGCTTTGCCCTTCTCGGGCCCGGTTGCCTTACGCGAGGCATAATCAGCATAGAAAGGAATACGTTAGAGGGTCCAACCTATAACATGCCTCTAAAGCACGATCTCGTAATGAGAAGAATGGAAACCAATCCTAAATATCCTATAGCTTCCTCGATTATTGTGTGGTGCACAACACACCGATAATCAAGACTACTAGATACGGTCCGTAGACACTTTCCGAGGATTAATCGCTCGATACCACTTTTGTCACGACTGCCCGGCCCGTGGATCGTGCCTTACCGGCACCCAAGTAGTCATACATCGTAGTAACCGGAATATAAAACAAGACAGAAACAGCTTTATAAAATAAGACATACGCTTTATCTCAAGAAAAGCTTGCCTTTCGGCATAATATAAATAACTCAAGTTTTGCGCTTACATCCCAACCGCATAATAGTACTATGCACTTAAGGAAGTAACAACTATGGCGGGGCTCCGCCATACTCGATCAGCATAAAACTATCTACAATACAGGAGATCATACCCAAAAGTAGAGCCTCCGGAGAAGATGGAGCTCCGACACCAACGCAAAGATCCTAAGGATGTGGATCTAGCACTGCTTGCCCTTACCGCGCAGATGAACGCAGCTTCAAGGAGGTCAAGATAACAGTACTAAGTATGCGAAATCAGAAATACTTAAATGAAAACATATCATTTTAAAACCGCTTTACAAATATGTGTGAAACAATCAAGAAAACCGCACGTAGTGCTACATCACAAACAAGAGCAACAATAGTAATCGTAATAGGTCTTGTCTAGGCCGCGAATGATCAAACAGGCCACTCGCCTCATCATCATTCTCGCAAGCCTAACTCGACTCCCGAGTCCGCATAGGCCACTCACATGGGCCCGCATGAGGTATAACCCCGCATCGAGGTAGCTACTCTCAAGCATCGCCCCGACTCGCCGTCCGCACGGCCACATTGCATCGCATGCAGGCATAACCCCGCATACTAACCTCGAACTCGTAGCCCGCATAGGCCCCCGGACCCGCATGAGGTATTCTCGAATCACGGTCCTGCATCACCGAGTCTACCCCGACGGAGGCGCTTAACCCCTATCATCTCAAGAGGCGAGTGATAGTATACTAACATAACAACTTATCTTTAAACAACATAAGCACAACAAGGATACTCACCTATACAAACGTTACAAGATACTAACACACATAGCATCATATCATGTCTATTTATCAAACCATCTTTATTATTCTTTTCACAATACAAGTCGTTATAAACACATAGGCAAACTTGTTTCTTTTATAAATCTTAAGTGGTTATACTTACTTCCCATAAAGCTAGTATAACTCTTAAGCTTCGCTTTAAAACCAATTAGTTCTCTTCTAATATGATTCAAGAGTCTTTTGAAATGTTTTCGCTTCTTATTATTCAAAGCTTAAGCCGTGAGGCATTGCTGTAAGTATTATTCAGCTTAAGCCAGGCATTGCCGTAAGTATTATTCAGCTTAAGTCAAAGACATTGCCGTAGTTATATTGTAAAATATCATGCTTTAGGAAGAATCACATACCTTCTCAAATAAAACCACCGCCAAGTCAATATGTCGCGCAGAGTCACCTATAATAGTCACAGATATCTATTAAAGACTACTCAAGGTCATTCTAAACAGGGGTTCATAATTCTACGGTAAGTCGGGCAGACTTCCTACCCGGTGAGCTATATAAGTTCATCAGGAAAACAAATTCTATGTAAGTACATTTGATTATTCTTCTTTAAACCCTTCTAAAGTGATTAATACTTCAATTCTATTCGTGATATACTTCTATATTTATACTTATTCTTATCATATAACAATAAGTATTCTCGAATTCAAAAGAGGGGTAGGATTATTACCTCGGTAAGCCCAATAATATCCTAGAAAAAGTCGCGCCTGAGCAAGGTTTTGCTCCTAAGTTGTATGCTCCAAGGAAACCTTAGAAGTTCTTCACAACCTCTACTAAGTACTAAGGTATTGGGGCGAGGGTAGTTTGGGCATTATAACGATACAAGAAGACAACTTTTCTACCAAGGGAGGGGGGGTAGATTTCGGCTAGGCTAGGGGGGTAGGCTCTCGGCCATACAACACAAGGGGAGGGAAGAGGTGTTTGGACGAAAAGCTTAAGGGAGAGGAGAGGATTTTTAGACTTGGAAGATAACTTTGTGGATGAATAACTCTTCATCTCTAAGGGGGTATTTATAGCTCAAGCCTTGGCCAACCAATGGCCAAGATGAAGACAAGTGCAAGGCAAGTGTAAGGCCAAGATCAAGCCAAGTGCACCCTAACTCCTACTCCACAAAACACTCCACAAAACATGGCACAAAACAAGGCCTAAACAAGGACCCAATCGGCCAAGGCCAACACCCCTCTTTGGACGCCCAATCGTCCAAAGCCACCCCACTTGCTTCCAATGTGAGGGTGACACATGTCACCCTCCCGTTGGTCCAAAATGTTTCGTCTCTCGGAAAAATCCGCAAAAATAAGAAATGGCATAGCCGGAATTTACTCTACGAAGTCGTGGAAACGCTTTCGGAAACGATTCTTTTAGTGAGTTGTGTACAAAATAAAACGTCCAAGGCTTATCTTTAAGGCAAGACTTTCGTACGTATTCCCTTACGTACATACTCTGGAAATACGGGGTATAACAATTATGGGGCAGAATTTTACACGTAAAGTAGGCATGTAATCCCCTTTGGTTGCTATTTTGATTGTGCCTTAAATGAGGCTTGATTGTTGTTGAATTTGGGTCTTGGAAAAGGTGGAAAAGTGCGTATAAACGGGGGAAGTGCTGCCCAAATTTTCATAGAATAAGAGGACAATTACTTGGTGTATATCTTATACTAAGTGAGCTAGAAGTTGATAGAAGTGTTGTTGTCATTATAGGTTGAAGTACTACATTGAGACGAATTCTAAATATCAAGTTGGAATAAGCCGAAGAGGTATGTGAACTATCCCTTCTTCTTTTGACATGATTTGATTTTATCAAGTGAGTGGATTTATTCCTTATTGATACTTGATTTGATTTTATAATGTGAGTGGATTCTATTCCTTAATGATACTTGATTTGATTTTATAAAGTGAGTGGATCCTAATCCTTAACGATACTTGAATTGATCTTTATAGAATTATATTGGAACATAATCCTTAGTGATATAGTCCCTTGATAGTACTTTGGGTGTTCTAAAATGGAAGTTGTTAGATATATTCCCTTGATAGTACTTTGGGTGTTCTAAAATGAAAGTTGTTAGATATATTCCCTTGATAGTACTTTGGGTGTTCTAAAATGGAAGTTGTTAGATATATTCTCTTGATAGTACTTTGGGTGTTCTAAAATGGAAGTTGATATACATGTTCCCTTGATAGTACTTTGTGTGTTCTAAAATGGAAGTTGTTAGATATATTCCCTTGATAGTACTTTGGGTTTGCTAAAATGGAAGTTGTGGAAGTGTCTTGATACTACGAGTGTTAGTGTCTTAGGGTTTATAAATGAAGGGATGTACGACAAACGTACATAGTACTTTTGGGTTCACGCCCCTAATATATCATATTACTTTGGGTTCATTTCCCTAATAATGCAAGATGGGATAATGTCTTGGTTTGTCTAAAAGGAAAGATGTTATAGTGCCTTGGTCTTTATAAAATGAAGTTCATTATTTGTGTATGGTACACGAGATATTGGTATCTAGGTTTGTCTTAAATGGAAGATTTTATATGTGTTTGGTATATGACGTTTTGGTACCTTGGCATAGATAAATGAAAGATTTTATATGTGTTTGGTACATGACGTTTTGGTACCTTGGCATTTCAAAATGGAAAGTTTATTTTAATATTTTGTATATGATGTGTTGGTACAGGTTTCATTCCATGACAGTATTTGTGTATATTTGTTCATCGATGTGCTTCCATGATGCGAGTAGAGATACTCATGCGGGTATAAATACCTATGCAGGTTCCATTCCTATGCGGGTTCGATTCCCATGAATAATATCCACGGACAAGATCTGTGATGCGAGTAGAGATACTTATGCGGGTATAATTACCTATGCGGGTTCGATTCTCATGAAAAAGATATTTATATTGATTTGTGGACAGGTGTCCCTGTCTTTGATGTGACTCTCATTTTGAAAAGATACAGTTGATGTTATATTTTTAAAAAAGGCACAGTTGACTCTCAGTGGTACAGATGATATGAGTACAAAGGGTACAGTGCGGTACAAATGATACAAGGTACAATTGACTTTTATTTATTATGGCACAGTTGGATCTGGTATTTGATTTTCATACTTGTCCCTGTCATTCTTTTGTACAGTTATGATCTTGTTTATTGTACTTCATGTTTACATACTTGGTGCCTTGTTGTACTGACCCCCTTCGGGGGGCTGCGTTCATGCCCGCAGGTATAGATACTCTGTTGGGTGATCCGTGAGCTTAGGATCCTTGTTCAGCGTGTTGGGAGAGCTCCAGTGTTCCGGAGCTTGTCATTATGACTAGGTGTATTCAGGGGTACGGCGGGGCCTTGTCCCGTCATAGTTTATTGTCCAAACTCTGTAGTCCAGATTCATATGCAATGGCCGGATCTGGCGTGAGTTGTATTTATATTGTTGTACAGTTGTAGTCTCATTCGGATGTTATATATTATGACAGCCTTACCGGGTTTGCCTTTATTTATAAAAAAAAATGTTATTTAGCTTCCGCGAGTTACATGTGTTGTACGGATAGATGGGTGCCCAGGTAGGGTAACAGTTGCGGGCCCGAGGTTCGGGGCGTGACAGTTACATACTTAGTACTTATTGTACTGACCCCCTTCGGGGGGCTGCGTTCATGCCCGCATGTATAGGTACTCAGTTGGGTGATCCGAGAGCTTAGGATCTTTGCCAGCTTGTTGAGATAACTCCATTGTTCCGGAGACTAGTCATTTTGGTACAAGTCTTCCATTATGACTCATGTATATTCAGGGGTACGGCGGGGCCTTGTCCCGTCATAGTTGTTGTCTTACTCTTAGAGGTCTGTAGTCATGTGTGGGTTGGTCATGTACAGTTGTAGTCCGTTTGGACAGTTCTATGTAAATGGTGGCCTTGTCGGCTCGTCTGAATTCTTGGACTACCTCGTGAAAGGAAAGATTTCGAAGGACCCAAAAGTATCAAGAGCTCCGAAGACGCTCGATATTGTGTAATTGATGGAAAACCCTACCGACGGTGTTATTACAGTCCCTTATCTTGATGCATAGGCCCCGAAGAAGTTGATTACGTGATGAGGGAAGTACATGAAGGGATATGCAGAAACCATTCCAGAGCATAATCCCTAATTAGAAAACTCATGAGGGTCGGCTACTATTGGTTCGGATCGAGGAAGATACAAAGGCGTTTGTGAAAAAGTGCAACAAATGTCAGTGTCACGCTCAGCTACTGCACCAACCAGTAAAGGAATTGCATCTGGTTGTATCTCCATAGTCATTCATGAAATGGGGAATGGATATAGTCAGGCCTTTCCCTAAAGCTCCGGAACATGTATCACAAATTATATTTATGACTGATTATTTCTCTAAATAGATTGACGCTGCAACTTATACAAAACTCCAGGAGAAGGAGGTGATTGAATTCATCTGGCAATATATCATTTGTCGTTTTGACATTCAAAAGGATATAGCTTGTGACAACATCCAGAATTTTATCGGGGCCAAAGTTACAAAATTCCGGGATGACTTGAACATTAAACGCATCACCTCAATTCCCTATCATCCCAATGCAAATGTTCAAGTGGAATAAAAAACAAAACTATAATCCAAAACTGGAAGAAGAGTTTGGAAGCAACAAAAGGTTACCGGAAATATTATGGGCATACAGAACCACGGTAAAGACTAGTAACGTATAAACTTTTTTTCTTTGGTTTATGATACAGAAGCCTTGATCCCAGTAGAAGTTGGAACTCCAAGTTTAAGGTACCTCCGGACAGAAAAACAAGAAAACTCTGAGCCAATGGTCGTGCATCTTAGACTTACTTGAAGAACGTCGAGATCTTGCGTATGTTCGGATGGTGGCCTAGAAACAACGGATGGAGCGATACCATAACCAACGCATAAATATCCGACATTATAAACTTGGGGATTTGGTACTCCGGAGAGTGACTCAGAGCACGCGAGAACCTAATACAGGAAAGCTATGACCAAACTTGGAAGGACTGTATACAGTCATCGGGATCACCGACAAAGGATTTTACCAATTGACCGATCAGTAGGGAAAAATACTTTCTAGCAATTGGAATGTGAGTCTTAAAGAAGTATTATGTTTAGCAAAGTGAACATGTATTGCACTTTTTTTTCCTTCGTCCGATTTTTGTCCAAATTGGATTTTTTCGGTAAGGTTTTTAATGAGGCAACACCACTCAGAGCATGTTAAAAATCTTGCTACTTTTGTATGTTATCGATTGTCTAGGTTTCTATAGTATGAACACCCAAACACTGGAGGACCATATACACCCCTATCAGGAGCAAAAATTCAAAGCTTCAAGGAAAAATATATAACATTGGGGACTTCCCGGTTCATCAAATATAAATGTAACCTAACTGATCACACTATATGGCCACCATGTTATTCTTACACTTGTCTTTATAATTTTGAGTTAAAGGAATCAGTAAAAAAATCCTTTTATGATTAAATAAATCTTTGTCATTGAAACCATAAAAATATGTGTTGTTATAAACATATCAAAAATTTGTACCTTTTTTTTTTTTTAATTTTTTTTTTAGGTAAATGCAAATATTATTACTAATAACGAAATGAAAAATGGCTACAATCAGTCATTGAGGGATCTCAAGCCTCAACGTAATGTAAACAAGAAATGGGGGAGGAGAGGGGTGGTCACTCAAAGGTGCCATTACAAGAGGGGATAAAATCATAGAGAACTCTGTAAGATGTTGTTTTGATTCTTGCAATGACCTCTTCTGCCGGAAAGCTTGTGCCTTCAAATTCCAACAAAGTATTTTCATTAGGAAACAAAGGAGGTTTTGTTAGCACCTCCGCTTTTTGTCGCTTCGCTTTCCATCGCTTTTCGCAAATTCTTCTTGACAATACTTCCTTCCATCCATCTTCTTTGTCTTTGGAAGCCATAACATGCGGTTCGCCAAGCTATGTTCCCACGCTCAAAGTTAACGTTACTTGACACAAGTCGAGCCTTCTCCGTAGCACCCTTGTATGTTTCTCCATCCAACGGCGTGGCGGGTTCATAGGCAGCTCGTAATCACCGCTTTGACTCATAACTCATCCTATCATGTTGCTCACCGCCATGGTGAGAATTAGGCCGTGAGGACCTTGCTTGAGATTCCCGCAAACTTGATAGGCCAGAATGACCCAAAACCGGAGGACCACGCATGCGCCGCTTCTCCCAAACTTCCGACCGTGAGGTGTTATGTGCTCACTTTCTTCAATGTCCATCAAGTTATCGATCTGCGGGATGTTGAGAAGTTGGACGAGGGGAGGGTTGGTTCCACCTGCATTCTGTTGGCCTCCAAACAAGTAGAATGTTCCTTATTGTTAGTGGTACCTCAATATTGCATTTTTTTGGAGCTTCTTCAGTGTTGACATCATCCCTCAGCTTCCTACACTTCAAGTGGTTGTGTCCAAAAGCCGCACAATGATAGCAAAAGTCCGGGTAATTCTCATAGTTTACCCTTTGAGTATACCTTCTGTCATCGGGGAGTTTGACGACAAATTCCATTATCGCTCTCACGACATCCACTTCCACTGTAACTCTTGCATAGTTCATTTTGACCTTTCCTTAGTATATCGTCCGTAAAGAGGTTTTCCTACACGTGAAGCAATCTTACTAAGGCCGGTTGCACTCCAAATAGAAAGGGGAATGTCCGGAAAATTGACCCAAATAGGAATGTCCATGAATAAATCGTCCGTTATTAGAACTCCTTTATTAATAGCCTTGAGCATCATAGTTTTCCCGTAGACCATATAAAGGCCTCCGTGAAGTACATTAGTGCGCTCCTCCTCCGTCATGAATTTGAACACCGTCCAGCCTTTTCCATATGGTATAATACGACATTTTACTCCCCATCCTTTCACAATGGTATTCGATGCCTCTCTTCCCGGGAAAGGGCCCGTGAAGCAACCTATTAGGCAATAGCCCCATGTTTCTATGAATGGAACTTCATCCTCAGCTTTTATATCTACTTCCGCCCCTTGTTGTTCAATAAATTATAACTTCATACCTTTTGCTTCAATTCTTGTTCCCGCAAAGACTCCAGCATAAGTCTTCTTGGGAGGGACGGTACCATTGCCATGGTTTGGGGGAAGATAATTATGAGTTGTACCCGCGGTTGGGGGACTTACTTTTGTAAAACAACATTAAAAATAAGGGTCCTCTCTTATTATAAAACCTTAACAAAAAATAAAAGGTTAAGGCTTCGGTTGCTTAAAGTACTGGAGTAAGAAGTTGATCGGGACCAAAAAAAGACTGGAATCACCTACAAAGGCAAGGCCATGTGAAACCCGAATGAAAAAGAAAAGATACATCATTCAAAGAGAACTCAAGTCTGATGAAAATCACTAGAAACTTTAAGACTTAGGATTTTTAAAGTGGTTCATAAGCGAATTCAAATTTTGATTGAACTATTAGAATGTGGTAAAGTTGCAATCACAAAGTAAATTTATGGGAAGAGTACAGACTTACTTTTGTAAATAAAAGCATGAAATGAAAATGTTAAGCAAAATTGTGAGAAAATGACATTCATTCATTAATAGACTACTGGGCATAAACCAACTCGGTTACAAAGAGAACTGCCAATCTCGAAAGTGACTCGGTTACATAAATAACAAAGCAAAAATAAAAACTCGCGCAAAAAGTTAAGATATGCTGGCTCCATGGTCTGCCAGGGATGTTTCCAAAAGTAGGATAACCAAAAAATAGTAATAAGTCTTAAGACGATGGGGCTGAAGGAAAGCCCATGCTCCGGGGTTATCAACCGAGGCAGGTGGAATGCTAGTTTGGGAAGCAGAAACTTCAGCTTTGGAGATAGATTCATCTTCTCCCCCCACCCCTCCGGATGATGCATTATCTTCATCCATGGGAAGGGGTTCATCAGAGCTCTCCCCTGAAGCCAACTCCAACTACTTGGCCTTGGTGATCTCTCCATCAATAATCCCAGCCCTCACAGCTTCCAAGGATTTTAGTTGCAGGAGCGGGTCAGATAAATGAGAAAATTGGGTGGATTTATTTAATTTAGTCAAATAAAATTGGATCAGTAATGAAATGCCACGTGGGTTAGACTTTTTTTCTTCGTTCAGAGCCTTTTGGGTGACATATCAATATATAAGCCGGTCTTGGACTAATTGAAATATCATAAGGCAGACTTATTAAACTTTACAACAATACCACTCTTATTTTTCGTTGAAGTGCAGTCATAATTTTTCCCTTTCTCTTGTTTTCACGTTTAGATTAGATAGCCTCTATAATTATTTACAATCATATAGTTATATCTCCAATTTGATTATTGGATATGTATTTGCTACCCCAAGAAGTTGAGTAGAAATATGTCAATTATGTATCTTGCAAAATAGAGTAAACAATTCTAGAAATGAGGAATCACATGGACACATAAGCTGATAAATTTAAGAGGATCAGAGACCTTCTACCGTGTGTATTTCACTTTATCTATCTGTGTACACAATATTTGTTACAAAATGAGAAACACACCGTGAAATAAATGTTGGTTTTTGGAATCGGATTGTAGGTAAAGAAATGGGGTCAAAGAGTGTTTGAAAGGTTAAATAAACGGAAACGCTGAGTCGAGATATGGCTCTCTGTTTTTAAGATAAAATTGTCCCGTATAAATGCTTTTACGGTATTGGGCAATAGTCTCCCATAAAGTAGAAACTAATCGATTGTACAAAGCAAATACAACTGATCCTAGCGAAGAAGATGAATAAAAACAGATTGCTGAAGAAAGAGAGCGGAAAAAGATTTCTTCCTGCTTTCTGTATTGTTGTTTTTTGTGTGTATGTTCTTGACGATGAACAAGACAGAAAGATAAACTAGTGTGAGTTGTGTCTTCTGCCTGGGCCTTTCTGTTCCGTGGTGTCTATTTTGTTTGAACTGAAGTGTTCAATATATAGGATTAGAAAAGGGAGGGCAAAAGTCATAGGGAGGCAATTAAGTCTTGTAACTGTTGGCCTTTATTGCCTTTGAAACATTTGTAACGTTTTGAGCAATTAAGTCTTGTAATTGTTGGCCTTTATTGCCTTTGAAACATTTTGAGCAATTAAGCTGCCAACAATTACGTCTATTGATTTCATAACTGTTGTAACGTTTGTAATGTTTCGTAACCTTCAGGGACAAGAATGTAAATATTTAACATTATAGGGACCAAAAGGAAAGTTTGGAAGACATCAACGACCCACAACCCGAGCCCGAGCTTGAGCCCAGAAGGGCGGACGGCGGCGGCGGCGCGCGTGTGAGGCTTAGCCCCGAACCCAAGCTCACCTAGGTCCTCTCTCTTTCAAACACATGAGTTACCCACTGGGCCCCAAACCCTTACTCAAACTTAGAGTTTATATATTGCATAAACTCTTCATCTTTTACCAATGAGGGAGATTTGTCATTTTTAGCCAAAGGTGTCACGACCCGACCTCGGGCCCGCGACTGGTGCCTTACCCCGGGCACCCTAGTGATAATACATCAGAGAAAATCAGCGGAAATAAAAACTCATAGCCATGAACCAATATGAAATAAGAAACAGGCTAACCAAAACGATCACCTTCCTGCATATATATATACACCTGCACAGTTACATCCTTTACAAGCCCAACTCACAACAATACTACAGACCTATAAGAGTTTATATAACAACTACGACGGGACAGGGCCCCGCCATACCCCTGAATGTACAAGAACCTACAATCTCAGGGAATCATACCAAAAGATAAGCCTCCGGAGAAACGGAGCTTCCCAATACGCAGAACTGTGATCCTAAGAGCGAGGATCAACAACCGGTACTTACCATGCAGATGAACGCAACTGCCACGACCCGACTTCGTGGATCGTGCCTTACCCCGGGCACCCTAGTGATACAATATCAGAGAAAATCGGCGGAAATAAAAACTTATGCATGAAACAAGATATACCATAAGAAAAATAGGCTAACCAAAACGGTCACCTTTCTGCATATATATAAAAAGATTAAACCTGAACAGTTACATCCCCTTTTACAAACCCTGCCCACAACAGTACTACAGACCTCTAAGAATGTTATAACAACAACGACAGGACAGGGACCCGCCATACCCCTGAATGTAAGTACCTACAACGACAGGGGACTATACCAAAGATAAGCCTCCGGAGAAACAGAGCTTCCCAAAACGCTGAACTGTGATCCTATGAGCGAGGATCAACAACTGGTGTACCTCTACCTGCGGCATGAACGCAGCCCCCCGAAGGAGGTCAGTACAACAGGTACCAAGTATGTGAAACTGAAAATACTGTAAATGAAATCATAATAGTCTATATAAAACAGAAGACATATATGATAACCAATTTACGATACACAATATGTAAGCAATCATGTCAAGTCAGGGACTCACGCCCTTAAAGTCATCACTCAAATATAACCATGGGTCTCATGCCCACAATATCAATCATGCCCGTGGAATTCCTTCCTCACTGCCGGCAGTCCATGATATAAAAGCACCAAGGAATGCACATGAACACCAGGTCCCACCTGTGTCATAATAAAACCGTACGGGGTAAGCACGAAGGCATAGCCGACTACTAGAACCCACCGTACCAACAATGCTATAAAACTGTATCACGAGGTCTTTCTGCATCGCCACATGATCGGCCGGGCCACTTGCCCTCGTGATCAATGTGCGCGTCTAATCTCGAACTCACCGCACTCCGCGATAAAGCCACACTTAGGCCCGCATGAGGTACTCCGCGACGGGGTAGCTAACCCGCAGATCGACTGACCCGAAGTCCGCGATAGCCACACGGGCCGCATAAGGTATAATACATCGACGGGCGTAACACACCCGAGTGATCATCCCGTCTGGAACTCCCGCAGCCGCAGATAGGCCACACGTGGACTGCGTGAGGTATTTCTCGCATCGGTGGCAAATCCTCGCATCATAACAAGTCGTGGGGTATGTGATATAATACAAGATAACGGGCTTATCGTTTAACAACGTAAGCACAACAAGAATAACCCTCTTACACAAACATCACAAGACACTAACACACGTAGCATCATAACATGTTTACTTATCAAACCAACAAGAAAGTATTACAAGGCTATCACAAGCCAACATAGTCAAGTTACTCACACAAAAGTCACACGCTACCCGTAGTATCGAAATAGAGTAACTATCTTTTAAGTAAACCAAAACAATTTCCATACCTTTTTTTTAAAAAAATCTTAAGACAAAAGCATGCCTTCCTTTTTAAACCATTTTAAGACAAAATCATGCCTTCCTTTAAAACAAAGACACGTTTTCCTTTTTAAAGTCAAGTAGCAATATACTTTTTAAACCAAGTGTCTTACTCTTTTAAAAACAAGTAACCTATACCTTTAAATCAAGTTACTTCTCCTTTCCCAAAATCAAGTCGTTTATAAGTCAAGTCTCTTTACTTTCAAAAACATCAGTTTCTTAATCTTTAAATCATATCTTTTAAGGAAACCAACTTCCAACCTTTAAAATGTCAAGTTATCATTTTAAATCCAATGATAAAATCATTCTTTTGTTTTCATAAAGTCGTTATAAATAACTTCCCATAAAGCTATTATAACACTTTATGTTTTAAACCAACCAAGGACAACTATTCTTATTTTCGAAACCAAGATAACTTTATTCTTAAAAAGACCACACACTCATTTCTCATGAATGAGGTTTTACAACTTTTTAACATAATTCAAGTCAAGGACACAAAAGGAAAATCAATTTCCTTTAAACACACGTGCGTCTACCGCACTATATATATTTCACAATAGTCATGCTAGAAAGGATAGGAAGAGGTTCACATACCTCGCGACGATTATCGACAATAAACAAAATGCTCCAAAGTACTATACCCCTGCTAGCCTTTTCCACCCTTCAAGTAGAATACGCTACTCGTAGTACTTCAACCTATAATAGCCATAAAACAGTTATTAACTTCTAGATCCCTTCGTAGAATATTTCTAAGTACAAGGTTCCTTATTCTACGGAAAATTCGGCAGCACTGCCCCCCCCTCCCCCCCCGCAACCACATAATTCTCCTCCTCTATCAAGGCCTGCTACCAAGCCAACAACTCCAAGGGGGGGGGGGGGGGGTTACACGTCTAACCGGACGTGTACAATTCTAGTCCACAATAATACTACAAGTCTACTGTAAATACAGTCCAATGTAAATACAGTTCAATTCTTTATAATTATCCTTCCAATAAATCTTATACTCAATTCTAAACTACTACAATATGTAATATCCAATTACAATATGTAATATCCAATTACAATATGGGGACAAAGATCATTACCTCGTGTTACACCCCGTAGTTTCAGGGTATGTATGTGAGGACGTACGTACGAGAATACGACACAAAAATTGGAAAGGAAGAAAGATGTGATTTTTCGACGGAAAAGTTTCCGGATTTTGTGAAGGAAAAATGTTCGTTAAAGGGAATTGGATTCCCAGATTTGGTATTCGTACTTTTTGGAATTTTTGAGAATTATGGAATTTTATTTCCGAAATTGGTCACGTGGGGCCCACGGGAGGAATTTACGGTTTGTGGGGCCCACTTTATTTTCGGATTTTTGGCATTACGGATATTTTCGGAAGATGAAATATTTTGACGAGTAGGGGCGACACATGGCACCCCACGTGGCTCATTGGTCAAAAATTAGGGGACCATATGGACACTGACGTTTTTTTGGGGACAAGTGGCAAGCCACTTGTCCCATTTTTGTGGTGGACATTTGGTTGACAAATTACCCACACACTTGGACCCAATCTTCACCATACACTTGCCTTGATCTTGGCCATTGATTTATCTATAAATAGACCCTTAAGCTTGCAAGACTTATTCATTCCACACTTAGTTATTTCCAAAGCTTGAAAAATTACTCCCTCCCTTCTAGGTGCTCTACTTGGGCTGATTTGTGGAGCTAAAGTTGTCCAAAAATTCTTAAAGTTTTAAGTGTTCTTCCTTAGAGTGTTAGGAAGATTGTGTACCAAGAGTTGGAAAATATTTCACACCCCTAGCCTAGAAACCTTACCTTGGCCGAAACTTGCCATAGTTTGAACCTAAATGTTCTTCACTTTTTGGAGTTGGATCTTGAAGAGAAGTTGTTAGAAACTTCTAAGGGTTGCTCGGAGCGGGTTGGAGCATAAGGAATTGGAGCTAAGCGTTGTTCAGGATCGACTTATAATCTTGGATAATTTTGGGCTTATCGAGGTAATGATCTATGTCCTTCTATTGTAATTGGATATTACATGTTGTAGTAGCTTAGAATTGAGTATAATATATATTGGAAGGATGATTGAAAAGAATTGAATTGTATTTACAGTAGACTTGTAGTATTATTGTGGGGCAGTGTTGTACACGTCCGGTTAGACGTGTAACCCCCCCCCCCCTTTGGAGTTGTTGGCTTAGTAGCGGACCTTGTCAGAGGAGGAGATTTATGTGGTTACGGGGAGGTGCTGCCGATTTTTTCGTAGAATAAGGAACTGTTTACCTAGAATTGTTCTACGAAGGGATCTAGAAGTTGATAGACGTTTTGTGACTTTATAGGTGGAAGTACTACGAGTAGTGTATTCTACTTGAAGGGTGGAAAAGGCTAGCAAGGTTATAGTACTTGGAGCATTTTGCTAATTGTCGATAATCGTCGCGAGGTATGTGAACCTCTTCCTATCTTTTCTAGCATGATTGTGTGAACTATGTAGTACGGTAGACGTACGTGTGCTAAACGAATCTGGTTGGTTTAAAACATAAAGTGTTATAACGGCTTTATGAGAAGTTTGTTATAACGACTTTATGTAGGTAAAATAATGGTTTATTGATTTTAAAAGATAAAGGACTTGACTTATATTTGACTTGATATGATATGTGAAGAACTTGAATTGTGTAGAAAGTTGTGAAACCTCATTCGTGAGTAATGAGTACTTGGTTTTAAAATAATAACGTTATATTGATTTCGGGAATGAGAATAAGTATCGAACAAACCACTGCAGCGTTAATAAAGGAAAATGTATTGACTAATTAATTATTATTAAAACAAGTAGAAACCTCCATCTGCATAGAAACTAAGATAAGACAAAATTGTATTACATTTCCTAGATCATGACTGTTTTAATAAGATTGTTATAAACAAGTATAACCTACTCACACATAGACATATGTTACTCAAATTGTTTTAAAAGAGATTACGTTATTAAGTGATTAAGACTATGAGCTATGAAATCTTTCGAAAATAAGAGACTTGAGTATTTGAAATTAGGCAACTTGAACTTTTGGAAAAGAATGTTGTTACTTGATTTTAAAAGGGAAAGTGTTTTGGTTTAAAAAAGGGCATGGTATTGTCTTGATTTGGTTTAAAAAGAAAGTATGGAAATCGTTTTGGTTTACTTAAAATGACAGTCACTCTATTTTTAATACTACGAGTATCGTGTGACCTTTGTAAAAGAAATGGATCTTTTGAAAGAATTTAAAGTACGTAGTACCTTGGGGTTAAAAATCCGGGTTTGTTGTCATAAAATGAAAGTCTAAGAGTATGTTGAACTTGCCTATGCTTGTTGTGATAGCCTTTGTTGTGCAAGTGTTGTATTTCTGTGCTACCGCGTCTCTCGATGGAGGGTCGACTGATTTGTTAGGAACTTACTTGGACGTACCGGTAGTGACGGAGAATTCCACGGGTACGCTTCCATTATTATTATTCCATGGACCAGCTCTCCATGAGGTTTTACTGATTCGGCTTGGTATCTGGTAGTTGACTCTCGTACTTGCCCCGGTCGTGGCTGGCGCAGGTGGTATCTGGTAGTTAGTCTTCGTACTTGCCCCGTTCAGTTTTGTGACGAAGTCTCGTGATTTCGTCTTGGTATCTGGTAGTTGGTCTTCGTACTTGGCCACGACGCGACAGTGGTATTTGGTAGTCGCCAGACTTGCCCCGTGTCGCCTTCGTGAGTTAGCTTATAGGCGTGGTGGCGAAGTCTCGTGATTCCGCTTGGTATCCGTAGTTAGTCTTCGTGATTGCCCCGGCCGCCACGTGCGGTGGTATCCGTAGTTGGCTTCGACTTGCCGGTCCGCCTTCGTGGTATGGTTATATAGATTTGTTGCACGGCTTTGGTATGTGGTAGTTGGCTTTCATACTTGCCCGGCCATTGATGACGCGCTTTGGTATCCGTAGTTACCGTTATACCGTATTTCCGCAGTATGCACGTAAGGGAATACGCATGAGTTTGGCTTTAAAGTTAGCCTTGACGCTTTTTTGTACACAACTCGCTTAAAGAATCGCTTTCCGACGAAACGTTTCCACGACTTCGTAGGGAAAATTCCGCTATGCCATTTCTAATTTTGCGGATTTTTCAGAGGCGAAACATTTTGGACCAACGAGGGCAACACTTGGCACCTCCCATCGGGTGGACTTGAATCGTCCATTTGGACGAATTGAAGAGCCTTGCACGTTTTTGTGCCTTGTGCACAAGTCAAGGAGTTGGTAGGATATTTGTGTATAGTTAATCCTCACCCTACACTTGCCTTGCACTTGTCTTAATCTTGGCCATTGGTTGGCCACTTCTTGACCTATAAATACCCCCCTTTAGATGAAGAGTTCTTCATCCACAAATCTTCCAAGTCTTGAAAAATCCGCCTCTCCCTTTGTGAGCTTTTCGTCCAACACCCCTTCCTCCCCTCATGAGTTTGGCCGAGGCCTAACCCCTAGCCTAGCCGAAATCTACCCCCCCTCCCTTGGTAGAAAAGTTGTCTTCTAGTATCGTTATAATGCCCAAAATACCCTAGCCCAAATCCCTTAGTCTTTGGTAGAAGTTGTGAAGAACTTCTAAGGTTTCTTGGAGCTACCGGGGCGTACAACTTAGGAGCTAAACCTTGCTCAGGCGCGACTTTATCTAGGATATTATTGGGCTTACCGAGGTAATAATCCTAACCCTCTTTTGAATTAGAGAATACTTACTGTTGTAGAATAAGGATAAGTATAAATACTTAGAAGAATATCACAGAAAAGAATTGAACTATTACCACAGAAGGTTTTAAAGAAGAATAATCACACTGCATCACATAGACTGCCACAATGAGACTTATATAGCTCACCGTAGGGTTGTGCTGCCCGACTTTCCGTAGAATTGTGAACCCTCTGCTTAGAATGACCTCGAGTAGTCTTTGATAGATATCTGTGACTATTATAGGTGACTCTCTGCGCGACATATTCAACTCGCGTGGTTTTCACGGAAGGTATGTGATTCTCGCTAAGCATGATATTTTACAATATATATATAGTACTAGACGCATACGTGTTAATCGAATAATACTTACTAAGAATGCCTCACGCTTAAGCTCGAATAATACTTACGCAGAATGCCTCACGCTTAAGCTCAATAATAAGAATCAAAACATTTCAAAAGAATATCGAATCATTTTTAACGGAAGATAAATATCCGGTTTTAAAACAAAAGCTTAAGAGTTATGCTAGCTTTATGGGAAGTTAGGTATAACAACTTAAGAATGATAAAAGGAATTGTTTACTTGTTTGTTTATAAAAGCCTTGTATTGATCTCTCGTTAAGTGTAGTAAGATTGTTTGATAAGTAGACATATCATGATGCTACCGTGTTAGTAACGCCGTGTAAGCGGGTCATTCTCACGTGCTTACGTTGCTAACCGTAAGTCCGTTATATCATATCTTGTATCACCTACCCTCGACTATTATACCGAGGGCTTGCCTCGACGCGTGGTCTATACGGCCTATGCGGTTCGCGTGAGACTATGCGAGCAGCGGTATGCTCGAGATTGATCATTCCGGCGCCTAGCCCGACGCGGGGATTCTACGCGGTCCGTTGAGACTACGCGGTCTTTTGAGGCTATGCGGCCGCGGAGCCTAGCGGACGCCGGGGTTAGCTGCCCCGATGCGAGGGCTACCTCACGCGGGTCTATGTGTGACCCATGCGCGGCCGCGAAGTCCGTGACTAGGCACGCAGAATGATACTATGGGCGATCGCCTTGCTTCGATCATTCGCGCCTAGAATAGACACTTCGCGCCTTTTCTATTATTGTTGTTTGTGATGTGGCACTATGTGCAATTGAACCGATTGTATTTGTGAAAAGGTTTTAAATACTTTGATTTCATTTTAAAGTACTTTATAGTTTCACATACTTGGTACTGTTATCGACTCCTTCGGGCCGCTCATGCCGCAGGTGGCAAGGTGTGCTAGATCCACATCCTTAGGATCTTTGCGCTGGTGTCGTGAGCTCCATCTCTCCGAGGCTCTACTTGGGTATGATCTCCTCAGATTGTAGATAGTTTTGTGCGATCGTGGTATGGCGGCCCCGTCCCGCCATAGTTGTTTACTTCCTTAGAGGTCTGTAGTACTATTGTACAGTTGGGATGAAACAGCAAAACTTGAGTTATTTATATTAATCCGAAAGGCAAGCTTTTCATCGATAAACCGTGTCTTATTGTATTAAATCGCTTCTGCCTTGTTTTATATTCCGCCGTTACTCGATGTATGACTACTGGGTGCCCCTTAAGGCACCACCACGCCCCTAACGGTCGTGACAAAAGTGGTATCGAGCGCTTAATCCTGGAAAGTGTCTACGCACCGTATCTAGTAGAGTTCTGATTATCGGTGTGTTGTGCACCACACCAATAATCGTGAGGCTATAGGATATTTAGGATTGGTTTCATTCTTCTCATTCCGAGATCGTGCTTTAGAGTCGTGTTATAGTCGACCCTCTAACGTATTCCTTTCCCCGTAATGCTTATGCCTCCACGTAAGGCAACCCGCCCGTGGCGGGCAAGGCGAGGAGTCGCTAGCAGACACCCAGAGTCACGAGGGCTCGTGCCCGCCTATACCGTAGACGGCGAAGTTCTATGACGCCACGCCCCAAAGAGACCACAGCACCCACACCTCCCGTCCCACACCGGGCGGAGGAGTTAGGGTACAAGGAGATGGCCCAGCCTTTTGGCTAAAGTCAGGCCCGACACGAGAGAGACCGGATGCGGCCCAGCCTCAGCTCGGGCCGCACCGTAGTGCACCCGAGGCGAATAGTTTGAGGTGCGAGATTTCTTGAGTCAGAGCCCGCCGTAGTTTTACGGGTCGAGGCCGAGGATGATCCGCAGGAGTTCATCCGTCACCGCAGAGGATTATGCGGGTAATCGTGGCTTCGAGACCGAGGCCGTGACATTCGTTCAGACGGCCGCGTGACACCGCAATGATTGGTTTGATTCATGGAGCTTTCCGGGAGAGCATGCACCTCCAAAGCAGATGGGATGAGTTTTGAGGCTTTTCTCACACACTTCTTGCCTCCGCAGATGAGAGGGCACGAGTGATAGATTCTTGCTGCCGAGACAGGGACGACCGCCGTGGAATACAATGTCGAGTTTGATTCTTTGGCTAGATATGTCCCAAAGATTGGTAGCAGATATGGAGGATGTGGTACACCGCTACGCCACCGCTAGATGATTATATGGCCGAGTCATGCGGTGTTTCTTCACCGTATGGACATTACCCGCACGCAGCTCATGCACTAGGATGCGAGGAGCGCAGAGACCACGGTAGAGCGATATCGCCAGCAGGAAGGCCAAGACGGCCGGTTCTTTTGGTGGTCCTCGTGGTGGGCGCATCGCCAAGTCCAGATTTGCACCACGCCCGGCAGAGCGCTCTACCTCATTTTCAAGATACCAGAGCGATGGGGCGTGTCGTGGCCCTGGACTTGGATTTGTGGTAGCAGAGGTGCTAACTGCTCGAGGTTCGCCGCTCGCTGTGGGCAGATACCATTCGGGAGCCGACTCAGAGCTTGCTATACTTGTGGCCGCAGGTCACTTTGCGAGTTTGTCCGACCGGGCGGCGCCGGGTGGTAGGCTCACCTACGTGGTCCGCTGCCGCTTCTTCATCCCCGACAGCTACTCGCCGGAGGCAAGGTACACATGGATCAGCGGTCGCGGCAGAGGTCGTGGCGCAGTCCGCTTCTAGCGTCCTCGAACCGCATATATGCTTTGTCCACCGACAGATCGTGAGGCCTCACCGATGTCGCCACTGTACCTTATCGTTCGGGTTTGATGTGTATGCTTTGATAGATCCGGTTCTACTGGCCCCATATATCTCCCTTGTTGCTAGTAGGATAGGATGAGCCCGAGTCCATAGACCTTTTCGAGGTAGCTACGCCAATGGTGATTCGGTGGTAGCTCGGCGGGTATATAGAGCTTATCCCGTGACCATTTACGCCGTCGGACCAGCCGACTTGATAGAGTTGGAGATGATTGACTTCGACGTGATTATGGGGATGGATTGGCTAGCTTCTGCTACGCCAATGTAGACCGCAGAGAGAGTAGTACGGTTCCCAGCTTCGAGGAGCGGTTGTTGAGTGGGAGAGCACGCAGACGCCGAGGGTAGGTTTATTTCCTACCTCAAGGCTAGGAAGATGGTGCGAAGCGGTATATCTACCATCTCGTTCGTGTTTGATCTCGTCGCGCACTGCACTTTCGCCCGAGAGTCACGAAGTTCCCGCACGTGTTTCGCATGACCTCCCGCATCCTCCCGAGAGGAGATTGAGTTTTGTATTGACATATTGCCGCACACTCGCCTATTTCCATTCCGCCATACGTAACGGCACCCGCCGAGTTGAGAGTCAAGGACCACCTTAGGGATTTCTTTGGAGAAGGGTTTTATCGGACCTAGTGTTTCTCCCCGGGGCGCCGTATTGTTCGTGAAGAAGAAGGACGACGCCGCGCACGTGTGTTGATTACGTGCAAACAAGGTGACCATTAAGAACAGATACCCTTCCCGTGATTGATGATTTGTTCGACCGGTTGCGTGGCGCGACGCTTCTCCAAGATTGATCTGCGTTCGCTATCATCGTTCGTGTCGAGAGGTGGATGTCCCTAGATCGCATTCGGACCCTGACGCATTATGAGTTCAGTGGTCATGTCTTTGGTTGACCAATGCTCCCGCAGATTCATGGATTTGATGAACCGAGTGTTCAAACCATTTTGGACACGTTTGTGATAGTGTTCATTGATGATATCTTGGTTTATTCTCGCCAGAGCAGAGCATGCGAGCATTTGGCGATCAGGCCGACAGCTTCTCCAGATCGCAGCCAGACGCCAAGTTTTCCAAATGTGAGTTTTGCTGACTTGATGCGTTTCTGGGCATATTGCCGGGCCGATGGCATTCGAGTGGATACGCCAAGATCGGCGATCAGGACTTGGCCTAGACCTACTACTCCGGCGCAGGTTCGCAGCTTTACGGGCTCATGCGTTATTATCGGCGGTTCATGGAGAAGTTTGCTTTATCTCGCACCATTGACTAGCCGACTCGAAGCGCAAGTTTGATGGACTGATGCTTGTGGCGTGGTTTCCGCTTTGAAAGAGAGATTGACGACGCCCTCGCTCTTACTTCTTCCGCAGGTCCAGACGGTTATGTGGTGTATTGTGACGCGTCGCATCGGTTGGGATGTGTTGATGCAGATGGCAGAGTTATAGCATATGCATCCCGACACCAAGAAACACGAGAGAACTACCCCACCCATGATTTGAGTCGGCACCGTGATTCACGCTTTGAAGATCCGAGGCATTATTTGTATGGGGTTCACGTGGATATTTATACGCACCACAAGAGCCTCCAGATATCTTCACCAGAGGAGCCGAACTTACGGCAGACGGTGGTTAGAGTTGCTTAAGGATTACGATGTTGATATCCCGTACCACCGGGAAGGCCAATGTTGTGGCGTATGCTCTTAGTCGTAGGTCGATGGGAGCCTATCGATGTGCGGCAGAGAGGAGGACATGGTTCGTGATTTGCATCGATTAGCGAGCCTTGTGTCCGCTTGATTGATTACGATAGCAGTGGGGTTAGAGTTCGTGAGGTTGCCGAGTCTTCCATCATCGAGGAGGTGAAGAGGCAACAGTTCGAGGATCCAGCTTTGATTCGATATCGTGATACAACTCTTCGTGAGGGCAAGGGTCCTTTCGAGGTAGCACCTGATGGGGTGCTAAGGTTTGAGGCGCATCGTGTGTTCCGGATGTTTGAGACTTGGCAGAGTTCTGGGAAGCACACGCGCGTTACTCTATCCATCCGGTCGACTAAGATGTACCACGACCTTAGATCGGTGTATTGGTGGGATGGCGAAGAGGACGTTGCGAGTTCGTAGCTCGGTGCCGTGTTGTCGCAGTGAAGGTAGAGCACCGAGGCCCGTGGTTTGTTACGCATTTATTGAGATCCCGACCGGAAGTGGGAGGTAATCAACATGGACTTCATCACGGGATTACCTCGCACTCGAGGAGACATGATTCTATATGGGTTATCGTCGACGGTCGACGAAATCAGCCCACTTTCTTCCCGTCCCGACGACTTTTTCGCCGAGGATTATGCCGACTTTACATCCGAGAGATCGCCGATCGCATGGAGTCCCCACTTCGATCATATCGCATGCAGGAGCCCGATTACGGCTAACTGGAGGTCCTTCCAGAGGGGTTTAGGACGCAGTGAGCTCGAGTATCGCATTTCATCCACGCATGCACGGACAGCAGAGCGCACTATCCGCACTTCGAGGATATGTCGCGAGCCCGTGTTATTGACTTCAGTGGTAGTTGGGAGGATCATTTGCCTCTAGTTGAGTTCGCATATAATAATAGCTACCACTCCAAAGATTCGATGGCGCCTTATGAGGCCTTGTATGGGAGGAAGTGCAGATCGCCTATAGGTTGGTTCGATGGGCGAGGTGCGCAATGGGGACCAGATTTGGTGCAGCAGCGATGGATAAGGTGAAGCTTATCCGAGAGCGCTATCGACACTCGTAGTCGATGTAAGTCGTATGCAGATCATCGTCGTCGCATCTTGAGTTCGAGGTTCATGATTGGGTTTTCCTAAAGGTGTCACCCATGGCGGTGTGATGAGATTCGGAAGAAGGGAAACTCACCAAGGTACATCGGGCCGCTTCGATTGTCCGCAGTGGTAGGCAAGGTTGCCTACGAGTTGATCCGCCGTCCGATCCGGAGGCGATGCATCCGTGTTTCACGTATCTATGCCGAGGAGATGTATCGGGATCCATCTAGGTACACCCGATTGACGATGTCCAGTGACCGGCGGGTTATCGTATGAGGAGATTCCCATAGCGATAGTCGATCGTCAGTTAGGCGTCTGCGACGAAGGGCGTGGCTTCCACAAAGTCTTGTGGCGAACGAGCTCGGGGAGGAGATGACGTGGGAAGCCGGGAGGACATGAGGCGAAGTATCCTCACCTATTCCCCACACCTCCGTAATTCACTCTCCTACTTGTAAATTTCCATTATCATTTTTGCCTAAGTGTTGTTTTGTGGCGTGTGTGGCATTTGCTAGCTGTTTAAGCTTCTTCGATAATCGTCTTGAGAAGGAACATTCGGACGAATGTTTCTAAGGAGGAGAATGTTATACCGTATTTCCAGTATGCGTAAGGGAATACGTCTAAAAGAGTTTGGCTTTAAAGTTAGCCTTGGGCGCTTTTTTTTGTACACAACTCGCAAAGAATCGTTTCCGAAGCGTTTCCACGACTTTCGTAGGGAAAATTCCGGCTATGCCATTTCTAATTTTGCGGATTTTTCGAGAGACGAAACATTTTGGACCAACGGGAGGGCAACACTTGGCACCCTCCATTGGTGGACTCAATCGTCCATTTGGACGAATTGAAGAGCCTTGGCACGTTTTTGTGCCTTGTGCACAAGTCAAGGAGTTGGTAGGATATTTGTGTATGGTTAATCCTCACCCTACACTTGCCTTGCACTTGTCTTAATCTTGGCCATTGGTTGGCCACTTCGACCTATAAATACCCCTTTTAGATGAAGAGTTCTTCATCCACAAATCTTCCAAGTCTTGAAAAATCCTCCTCTCCCTTTGTGAGCTTTTCGTCCAACACCCCTTCCTCCTTGTGAGTTTGGCGAGGCCTAACCCCCTAGCCTAGCCGAAATCTACCCCTCCCTTGGTAGAAAAGTTGTCTTCTAGTATCGTTATAATGCCCAAAATACCTAGCCCAAATCCCTTAGTCTTTGGTAGAAGTTGTGAAGAACTTCTAAGGTTTCTGAGCTACCTGCATAACTTAGGAGCTAAACCTTGCTTAGGCGACTTTATCTAGGATATTATTGGGCTTACCGAGGTAATAATCCTAACCTCTTTGAATTAGAGAATACTTCTTTGTTGTAGAATAAGGATAAGTATAAATACTTAGAAGAATATCACGAAAGAATTGAACTATTACCACAAGAAGGTTTTAAAGAAGAATAATCACACTGTACTCACATAGAATTTGTTTTCAAAGAGACTTATATAGCTCACCGGTAGGGTTGTCTGCCCGACTTTCCGTAGAATTGTGAACCCTCTGTTTAGAATGACCCTCGGAGTAGTCTTTGATAGATATACGTGACTATTATAGGTGACTCTCTGCGACATATTCACTTGGCGGTGGTTTTATTTGAGAAGGTATGTGATTACGCTAAGCATGATATTTTACAATATATATATAGTCGGTGACGCATACATGTGTTAATCGAATAATACTTACGGCAATGCCTCACGGCTTAAGCTCGAATAATACTTACAAGAATGCCTCGGCTTAAGCACGAATAATAAGAATCAAAACATTTCAAAAGAATATTGAATCATTTTTAACAGAAGATAAATATCGGTTTTAAAACAAAAGCTTAAGAGTTATGCTAGCTTTATGGGAAGTTAGGTATAACAACTTAAGAATGATAAAAGGAATTGTTTACTTGTTTGTTTATAAAAGCCTTGTATTGATCTCGTTAAGTGTAGTAAGATTGTTTGATAAGTAGACATATCATGATGCTACCGTGTTAGTAATCTTGTGTAAAGGGTCATTCTTTTTGTGCTTACGTTGCTAACCAGAAGTCCGTTATCATTCTTGTATCACCTACCCTCGACTATTATACGGAGGCTTGCCGCTTGATCGGTCTATACGGCCTATGCGGTCTGTGAGACTATGCGAGCGGCGGTATGCTCCGTGATTGATCATTCCGGCGCCTAGCCCGACGGGGATTCCCTATGCGGTCTGTTGAGACTATGCGGTCTTTTGAGGCTATGCGGGCTGCGGGAGCCTAGGCGGATGCCGGGGGTTGGCTGCCCCCGATGCGAGGGCTACCTCATGCGGGTCTATGTGTGACCTATGCGGGCTGCGAAAGTCCAGGACTAGGCACGCAGAATGATACTATGGGCGATTGGCCTTGCTTGATCATTCGCGTCTAGAATAGACACTATTCTGATCTTTCTATTACTGTTGTTGTTTGTGATGTGGCACTATGTGCAATTGAACTGATTGTATTTGTGAAAAGGTTTTAAATACTTTGATTTCATTTTAAAGTACTTTATAGTTTCACATACTTGGTACTGTTATCGACCTCGCCGGCTGCGTTCATGCCGCAGGTAAGGGCAAGCAGGTGCTAGATCCACATCCTTAGGATCTTTGCGTTGGTGTCAGGAGCTCCATCTCCTCCGGAGGCTCTACTTTTGGGTATGATCTCCCTGTATTGTAGATAGTTTTGTACAGTCAGGGTATGGCGGGGCCCTGTCCCGCCATAGTTGTTTACTTCCTTAGAGGTCTGTAGTACTATTGTACAGTTGGGATGTAACTGCAAAACTTGAGTTATTTATATTATGCCGAAAGGCAAGCTTTTCATCAGATAAACTGTGTCTTATTGTATTAAACTGTTTCCTGTCTTGTTTTATATTCCGCTGGTTACTCTGATGTATGACTACTTGGGTGCCCCGGTAAGGCACCAGTCACGGGCCCCGGAACGGGTCGTGACATTAGCCTTCGTACTTGCCCCGTACGATTTTTATGACACAGGTGGGACCTGGTGTTCATGTGTACTCCTTGGTATTGTTATCATAGACTGCCGGCAGTGAGGAAGGTATTCCACGGGCACGATTGATGTTGTGGGCGTGAGACTCATAGTTATATTGAGTGTCGACCTTGAGGGCGTGAGTCCCTGACTTGACAGGACTGCTTTTATGTTGTGAACTGTAGTTTGGTTATCATACATGTCTCCTGTTTTTATATAGACTACTATGATTTCATTTACAGTATTTTCAGTTTCACATCGGGTACTGTTATCGACCTCCTTCGGGGGGCTGCGTTCATGCCGCAGGTAGAGGTACATCGGTTGTTGATCCTCGCTCATAAGATCACAGTTCAACGTATTGGGAAGTTCCGTTTCTCCGGAGGCTTATCTTTTGGTATGTTACCCTGAGTTGTAGGTTCTTGTACATTCAGGGGTATGGCGGGGCCCTGTCCCGTCATAGTTGTTGTTACACTCTTGAAGTGCATTAATCTTGTTGTGGGCAGGGTTGTAAATGATGTAACTGTTCAAATTTCTGTATATATGCAAAAAGGCAACCGTTTTGGTTAGCCTGTTTTCTTTTATCTTGTTTCATATCTGTATGTTTTTATTTCCGCTGGTTTTTTTTCTCTGATGTTGTATCACTAGGGTGCCCGGGGTAAGGCACCAGTCGCGGGCCCGTGGTCGGGTCGTGACACCTCGATAAGCCCAAAATTATCCAAGATTATAAGTCGATCCTGAGCAACGTTTAGCTCCAATTCCTTACGCTCCAACCCGCTCCAAGCAACCCTTAGAAGTTTCTAAACAACTTCTCTTAACACTTCAACCAACAATGAAGATTTTCCCTAGGGTTTCATTTTTGCGCTTATTGGAATAAAGTAGTATTTCCGGGCTCCTAGTATTGAAATAACTTTGGAATACTACTAGGAATACTAGGCTAGGGTATTTGGGATAATACAACAACACTTGAAGTATTTCTACACAAGTGGGGAGGGAGATTTTGTGACTTAGAAACATTTAAGTGGATGAAGAAGTCTTGAAATCAATGGGGTATTTATAGAAATCAATGGTCAAGATCAAGGCAAGTGTATGGTGAAGATGGGGTACATGTGTGTGTGGGTAGTTTGCCAACCATTTGTCCACGTAACAATGGACAAGCCACGTCCCATTCAAATCGCCAACACACATGACAATCGGCTACATGGCCTCGAGGGGTGACACGTGTCGCCCCCTACTCGTCCAAAATATTTCGTCTTCCGAAAATATCCGTAATGCCAAAAAATCCGAAAATAAAGTGGGCCCCACAAAACCGTAAATTTCCTCCCGTGGGCCCCACGTGACCAATTCCGGAAATAAAATTCCATAATTCTTAAATATTCTAAAAAGTCCGAATACCAAATCTGGGAATCCAATTCCCATTAACGAACCTTTTCCTTCATAAAATTCGGAAACTTTTCCGTCGAAAAATCACATCTTTCTTCCTTTCCAATTTAAATGTTGTATTCTCGTACGTACGTCCTCGCATACATACCCTGGAACTACGGGGTGTAACATTCTTCCCCCCTTAGAAACATTCGTCCCGAATGTTCCTTCTAAGTCTCCGAAACATACATGTGACGGTATAGTCTTCCCTACTATACTTACGAACCCAATTATGCCACACATGGCCATAATACATCATACGCGCAAAAACGCACATCCGAGCCAACGAAGAATCACCTCCAATGTGTATAACAACACTAAAGCTCCACCCAAGGTCCAAAGGATACTTTCTTCCCATCTTCACTTAAAAAAAGGACACTTCCATCTTCTTAACACATCTTAGCCTCTTTTCTTACTCATCGTACCTTCCTCGTACACTCGAACTCTTCCTACTATACGTACCACACTTCTGTCATTGCTTCAGTTTTCAAAAATCTCAGGGTTACTATCTCCAACTTGGTCATCATAACTGGGAACACTCTGGATGGATCTCCGATACTCTTCCGAATCATAGCAACATGGAAGACCGGGCGTACTGTCTCCTAAGTCGGACGGCAGTGCTAACTTATAGGCAACCTGGCCTATTTTACAAACGATCTGAAAATGCCCAAAGTACCTCGGGCTAAGTTTCCCCTGCTTTCCAAATCTCGTCACACCCTTCCGGGGTGGTACCTTCAAGAAGACCCACCGTCAACCTGAACTCCAAGCGTCGACGCCGATTATCCGCAGTAATAACCTCTTCTGGATAAGCTTCACCTTATCCATATCCTGCTGAGTCAAGTATGGACCAACTATCTGAACCTTGCCAACATCGAACCAATCGACCGACAACCTACACCTCCTCCCATACAAGGCTTCATAGGGTGCCACCCGAATACTGAAATGGTAGCTCTTATAACACTCCCTCGACAGGAGGCAACAATCCTCACAGCTACCCCTGAAATCAACACACCAGCCCGAGGGTGAATGCAATACTGAGACTCACCTGAATATACTCCACGTATCCAACGTACCCTGACAACGATCAAACGTACAATCTTTTACTTAAGATGACCTGGCATCTAAGGTCTCCACGTGTAATATTCTAAGGCTCACACCTACTATGTCCCCATACTTACCCTTTTCAACTACCCATGTAATTATCCCACCTAACACAATGCTATCCGTACATAGCACTCCACATGTATCTACCATAACGACCTAAACAAGTCTCTTAAGGGCTGAAGATATCTCTGTAACTACTGCCTCACTTTCCCTTTGCCGCTCTAATCAAATCCTGCTCTGCTGAGCGCATAATTACAGAAGGTGATGAACCAGCCACTGGTCCCGAAGGCTGAGTCGTAACATTCGCGCCACCTCTGGTTGGACAATTCTCGCAAAATGGCCCTGCTGACCGCAAGCCTAACAAGCTATCTAAGTAGTACGACACTCCCCATACGAACACCTACCACAACGGCCACACCGAGGTGGGGTGGCCTCCTCTGGCTAACACCCCTTTCCTCTCCGACCCACTGAATCCGCAACTGACTTGGTAGGCTAAGTCATCCCACCTGTATCCCTCCTACTAGGACATTCTCTCCTCACATGGCCTTGACGGCCGCTGGTAAAACAAGCACCCGTAAAAAGACGACATTCCCCGGGATGACGCCTACCACATAGTGAACACTGAGGGAAAACCGAATCTGGCTGGCTAGAACCTACGTAAATCTGTGAACCAAAAACCCTGGAGTTCTGACCAACTCCTAAATACCCCGAGCGTCCTGAAGTCGGTGGAGGACCACAGATCGGGCGAGGCGCATAACCGGATCTGCCGAGAAGGTCCGCCTCGAAAGTTACCAAGGACCTCATTGTCCAGCCTCTTCTGCGATCTTGGTTAATCCGTCGATCTCTACGTTCTCGATCGCTGCGCGTAAGCTGTCACGCGCAATGTCCATGCTCGATCAAGAGCTACTCTTGTACAACCCTCTGTAAAAATAATCGTCAAGTCCTGTGACATATCGGTGCACACTATCCTCCATGTCTGTCACTAAAGTGGGGACATAACGAGCCAATGAGTCAAACTCTATACTGTATTCCCGAACCGTCCGCCCGTTCTGCCTCAACATCATAAATCTATTCGCGAGCTCTCTCAATCGCGAGGGCAAGAAGCGTAGAAAATGCCTCTAAGGTCTTGATCACTTTCCGATCCGGCAGAATCGAATAAACTCCTGAGGATCTTCCTCAGTTCTCAATCCCTAGAACTCGGGTGGACTGCAACTCAAGAAGTCCCGAAATCTCAACTATCGGATCTAGGGTGAACTACTGGTACTGCCGGAACCTCCGACTCTCGTCTGTCCTCATTCCTAGCCACAAGCCTAGCTAGTAACTGGGCCATTTCCTTGTAACTCATATCCTCGGTTCCTGGTCGTGAGACTGGAGGCTCAGGTATCGTGGCCTCCGTAGAAACTGCTGCCGCTCTAAACTCTGTTGGGGCTAGCGGCGTCATAAAACTCGTCGTCTGAAGTACTATCTCAGGTAATGACCGGGCCTGTGCCCTCGTAACCCTCTGTGTTCTACTCGTAGCTCCCTCTGCTGTCTTGCCCTTCTGGGCCCTGGTTGTCTTGCGTAGAGGCATAACTAGTGCATACGAATATGCCGGAGGGAGTCCAACTTATAACACAGCTCTAAGGCACGATCTCAGAGTGAGAAGAATGGGAAACAATTCTAAATATCCTGTAGCCTCCTGATTATAGATGTGGTGCACAACACACCGATAATCAAGACTCTACTAGACACGGTCTGTAGACACTTTCCGAGGATTAACTGCTCTGATACCACTTTTGTCACGACCCGACCCCGGGCCCGTGACTGGTGCCTTACCCCGGGCACCCTAGTGATACAACATTAGAGAAAATCAGCGGAAATAAAAACTTATGCATGAAACAAGATATACCATAAGAAAAATAGGCTAACCAAAACGGTCACCTTTCTGCATATATATAAAAAGATTAAACTCGAAGCGATATCCCTTTTACAAACCACCGCCCACAACGGTACTGCACTGACCTAAGAATGTTATAACAACAACAGACGGTGGACCCGCCATACCACGAATGTACCTACAACGGCGAGGACTATACCAAAGATAAGCCTCGAGAAAGCGGAGCTTCCCAAAAACGCTGGCGTGATCCTATGAACGAGGATCAACAATCGCGTGTACCTCTACTGCGCGGCGCAGCGGCCGAGGAGGTCGATGCGGTACAAGTATGTGGCTGAAAATCAGTAAATGAAATCATAATAGTCTATATAAAGCGAAGACATATATGATAACCAATTTACGATACACAATATGTAAGCAATGTCAAGTCGTGGACTCACGCCTTAAAGTCATCACTCAAATATAACCACGGGTCTCATGCCCACAATATCAATCATGCGTGGAATTCCTTCCTCACCGCTGCGATCCATGATATAAAAGCACCAAGGAATGCACATGAACACCAGGTCCCACCTGTGTCATAATAAAACCGTACGGGGTAAGCACGAAGGCATAGCCGACTACTAGAACCCACCGTACCAACAATGCTATAAAACTGTATCACGAGGTCTTTCTAGACCGCGCCACATGATCGAAGCTGGGCCACTTGCCCTCAGTATCAATGTGCGCGTCTAATCTCGAACTTCACCGCACTCGCATAGCCACACTTAGGCGCGTGGTACTCACCGCGTCGGGGTAGCTAACATGGCGTCGACCTGGACCCCCGAAGTCCGCATAGCCACACATGGGCCGCATAAGGTATAATTGTTATACCCCGTAGTTCCAGGGTATGTATGTGGGGACGTACGTACGAGATTACGATAGAAATTTTGGAAAGAAAGGAAGATGTGATTTTTCGACGGAAAAAGTTTCCGGTTTTTGTGAAGAAAAAGGTTCGATAATGAGAGTTGGATTCCCAGTTTTGGTATTTGGACTTCTTGGATTATATTAGAATTTTGAGATTTTATTTTCGGAAATGGTCACGTGGGGCCCACGGGAGAAATTTACGGTTTTGTGGGGCCCGCTTTGTTTTTGAGATTTTCGGTATTTTGGATATTTTCGGGAGACGAAATATTTTGGACGAGTAGGGGGGCGACACGTGTCATCCCCATGTGGCCAAGAGTGGCCGATTCTTGTTGACACTTGGCCTTGGCCGAATTGGCCTTACAAGTGGCAAGCCACTTGTCTTGTTTTGTGTTGGCCATGTGGTGTGGTGGGACCCACACACACATGGACCAATCTTGACCATACACTTACCTTGATCTTGGCCCTTGATTCTTCTATATATACCCCATTAGTTGAAGACATATTCATTCCACACTTAAGAGCTTTCCAAGAAAAATACTCCCTCCCTTTTAGCTTGTTCTCGTCCCACCCTCCCCCACTTGAGTAGAAATACTTTGTGTATTGTGGTATAATCCCAAATACATTGGCCTGGTATCCCTAGTAGTATTCCAAAGTTGTTTTAATACTAGGAGCCCGGAAATACTACTTTATTCCAATAGTCGCAAAGTGAAACCCTAGAAAAATCTTCCTAGCTTGGTTGAAGTGTTAAGAGAAGTTGTTTAGAAACTTCTAAGGGTCGCTTGGAGCGGGTTGGAGCGTAAGGAGTTGGAGCTAAACGTTGCTCAGGATCGACTTATAATCTTGGATAATTTTGGGCTTATCGAGGTAATGATCTATGTCCCCCTATTGTAATTGGATATTACATGTTGTAGTAGTTATACTTGAGTATATTATATTGGAAGGATTGAATTGTATTTACATTGGACTGTACTTACAGTAGACTTGTGTAGTATTATTGTGAAGCAGAATTGAACACGTCCGGTTAGACGTGTAATCCTCGAGTTGTCGTTGGCACAGTGCCTTGGTAGGGGAGGAGATTTATGTGATAGCGGGGGGGAGGTGCTGCCGAATTTTCTGTAGAATAAGGAACCATGCATTTAGAATATTCTGCGAAGAGATCTAGGAGTTGATATGCGTTTTGTGGCCTTTATAGGTTGCAGTACTTCGAGTAGCGTATTCTACTTGAAGAGTGAAAAAGGCTAGCAGAGTTCAAAGATCGTGAGCGTTTTGCTAATTGTCGATAATCGTCGCGAGGTATGTGAACCTCTTCCTATCTTTTCTAGCATGATTGTTGTGAACTATGTAGTACGGTAGACGTACATGTGCTAAGTGATTTGGTTGGTTTAAAACATAGGGTGTTATAATAGCTTTATGGGAAGTTAGTTATAACGACTTTATGTAGGTAAAAGAATGGTTTATGGATTGTAGAAGTTAAGAGACTTGATCTTAAAAGATAAGAGACTTGACTTATAAACGACTTGATTTTGAAAGTTAAGAGACTTGATCTTGAAAGATAAGAGACTTGACTTATAACGACTTGTTTTCGGAAAAAGAGAAGTAACTTGATCTTAAGTATAGGTTACTTGTTTTGAAAAGAGTAAGTTATTTGGGTTTTAAAAGAATACTTTTTGTTGTTTTAAAAGAAAAGAAACTTGTGGAATTAAAGAGTTTTTGATTTAGAACATAAAGTGTTATAACAGCTTTATGAGAAGTTAGTTATAACGACTTTATGAAATCAAAGGAATGGTTTTTATCATTGGTTTTAAAATGGTAACTTGACTTTAAAAGGAAAAGGGTTTTGGTCTAAAAAGAAGGCATGGTATTGTCTTAATTTGGTTTAAAAAGGAAAGTCTGGAAGTTGTTTTGGTTTAATTAAAATGTTAGTCACTTTATTTTGATACTACGGGTATCGGGTGACTTTTGTAAAAGAAATGGATCTTCTAAAAAAAATATAACATATGTAGTACTAGGGTGATTAAAACCTGGACTTGTCATAAAATGAAAGTACCTTGAGTTGTGTGTAACGTGTCTATGTTTGCGTGTGATAGCCTTGTTGTGCAAGTGTTGTATTCTTATGTTACCGCATCTCTCGATGGAGGGTCGATCGTGTTATTCTTGATCATTTTGGACATACTGACACGATGGCGCCCACGGTATGCTTCCACTATGATAGTCCACGGGCATCTCGACTCGATGGACGGTCCGGGTATGCGGCCATGATGAGGGTTCGTTTCCCTGTTGATAGTGTTATTCCATGGACTAGCTCTCCATGAGGTTTTACTGATTCGGCCTTGGTATCTGGTGGTTGGCTTTCGTACTTGCCCTGTCTCGTGGCTGATTCGGCCTTGGTACCTGGTAGTTATCCTTCGCACTTGCCGATTCGGTTTAGTGGCGAAGTCTCGTGATACGCGGTATCTGGTAGTTAGCCCTCGTACTTGCCCCGGTCAGCTACGTGACACGACCTTGGTATCTGGTAGTTGGCTTTCGTACTTGCCCCGTATCAACTTCGTGGCGGAGTCTCGTGACACGGCCTTGGTATCTGGTAGTTAGCGCCGTACTTGCCGTCCACTACGTGACACGACGCGGTACACGGTAGTCGGCTTCGTACTTGCCCGTGTCGCCTTCGTGGTTTGGTTGTATAGTATTATTAGTATGCGGTTGTTATGACACGGTGGGACCTAGTGTTCATGTACTTCTTGGTGTGATTATATCATAGGCCGAAGCGGTGAGGAAGGTATTCCACGGCATGATTGATGTTGTGGGCGTGAGACCCATTGTTATATTTGAGTAATGACTTTGAGGCACGAGTCACGACTGACATGACCGTTTATATATTATGGTAGTTTGGTTATCATACATGTCTCCCGCTTTATATAGACTATTATGATTTCATTTCTGATATTTACGATTTCACATACTTGGTACTGTTATCGACCTCGCCGAAGTGCGTTCATCTGCGCGGTAAGTACATCGGTTGTGGATCCGCGCTCTTAGGATCACAGTTCAGCGTTTTGGGAAGCTCCGTTTCTCCGGAGGCTTATCTTTGGCATAGTCCCCTGTCAGTGTAGATACTTGTACATTCAGGGGTATGGCGGGGCCCTGTCCCGTCATAGTTGTTGTAAATCTTAGAGGTCTGTAGCACTGTTGTGGGCAGGGTTTGTAAAAAGGATAACTGTTCGGGTTTTTATGTATATACTGAAGGCAACTGTTTTGGTTGGTCAGTTTATTTATTATATCTCTTGTTTCATGACTCGTGTTTTATTTTCCGCTGGTTTTCTCTGATCGGCGGGTTTTTATGTATATACCTCGCATCGGCGTAACACACCCGGAGTGATCATCCTGTCCTGGAACTCCCGCAGCTTCGCATAGGCCACACATGGACCTGCATGAGGTATTCCTCACATCGAGGGTGGCAAATCCTCGACATCATAACAAGTCAGGGGGATATGTGATATAATACCAGTACAACGGGCTTATCGTTTAACAACGTAAGCACAACAAGAATAACCCTCTTACACAAACATCACAAGACACTAACACACGTAACATCATAACATGTTTACTTATCAAACCAACAAGAAAGTATTACAAGGCTATCACAAGCCAACATAGTCAAGTTACTCACACAAAAGTCACACGATACCCGTAGTATCGAAATAGAGTAACTATCTTTTAAGTAAACCAAAACAATTTCCATACTTTCTTTTTAAAACAATCTTAAGACAAAAGCATGCCTTCCTTTTTAAACCATTTTAAGACAAAACCATGCCTTCCTTTAAAACAAAGACACGTTTTCCTTTTTAAAGTCAAGTAGCAATATACTTTTTAAACCAAGTGTCTTACTCTTTTAAAAACAAGTAACCTATACCTTTAAATCAAGTTACTTCTCCTTTCCTAAAATCAAGTCGTTTATAAGTCAAGTCTCTTTACTTTCAAAAAAATCAGTTTCTTAATCTTTAAATCATATCTTTTAAGGAAACCAACTTCCAACCTTTAAAATGTCAAGTTATCATTTTAAATCCAATGATAAAATCATTCTTTTGTTTTCATAAAGTCGTTATAAATAACTTCCCATAATGCTATTATAACACTTTATGTTTTAAACCAACCAAGGACAACTATTCTTATTTTCGAAACCAAGATAACTTTATTCTTAAAAAGACCACACACCCATTTCTCATGAATGAGGTTTTACAACTTTTTAACATAATTCAAGTCAAGGACACAAAAGGAAAATCAATTTCCTTTAAACACACGTGCGTCTACCGCACTATATATATTTCACAATAGTCATGCTAGAAAGGATAGGAAGAGGTTCACATACCTCGCGACGATTATCGACAATAAGCAATACGCTCCACAGTACTGTACCCCTGCTAGCCTTTTCCACCCTTCAAGTAGAATACGCTACTCGTAGTACTTCAACCTATAATGGCCATAAAACGGTTATTAACTTCTAGATCCCTTCGTAGAATATTTCTAAGTACAATGTTCCTTATTCTACGGAAAATTCGGCAGCAGCTCCCCCCCGCAACCACATAAATCTCCTCTATCAAGGCACGCTACCAAGCCAACAACTCGAGGGGGTTACACGTCTAACCGGACGTGTACGATTCTAGTCCACAATAATACTACAAGTCTACTGTAAATACAGTTCAATTCTTTATAATTATCCTTCCAATAAATCTTATACTCAATTCTAAACTACTACAATATGTAATATCCAATTACAATAGGGGGACAAAGATCATTACCTCGATAAGCCCAAAATTATCCAAGATTATAAGTCGATCCTGAGCAACGTTTAGCTCCAATTCCTTACGCTCCAACCCGCTCCAAGCAACTCTTCGAAGTTTCTAAACAACTTCTCTTAACACTTCAACCAACAATGAAGATTTTCCCTAGGGTTTCATTTTTGCGCTTATTGGAATAAAGTAGTATTTCCGGGCTCCTAGTATTGAAATAACTTTGGAATACTACTAGGAATACTAGGCTAGGGTATTTGGGATAATACAACAACACTTGAAGTATTTCTACACAAAGTGGGGGGGGGGATTTTTCGGACGAGAGCTTCACAAGAGGGGGCGGGGGGGAGATTTTTGTGACATAAAAACATTTAAGTGGATGAAGAAGTCTTGAAATCAATGGGGTATTTATAGAGAAATCAATGGTCAAGATCAAGGCAAGTGTATGGTGAAGATGGGGTACATGTGTGTGGGTAGTTTGCCAACCATTTGTCCACCATAACAATGGGACAAGTGGCAAGCCACTTGTCCCACTCAAAGTCGTCCAACACACACACAACAATCGGCCCACATGGCCTAAAGGGTGGGGGGTGACACGTGTCGCCCCCCTACTCGTCCAAAATATTTCGTCTTCCGAAAATATCCGTAATGCCAAAAAATCCGAAAATAAAGTGGGCCCCACAAAACCGTAAATTTCCTCTCGTGGGCCCCACGTGACCAATTCCGGAAATAAAATTCCATAATTCTTAAATATTCTAAAAAGTCCGAATACCAAATCTGGGAATCCAATTCCCATTAACGAACCTTTTCCTTCACAAAATTCGGAAACTTTTCCGTCGAAAAATCACATCTTTCTTCCTTTCCAATTTAAATGTCGTATTCTCGTACGTACGTCCTCGCATACATACCCTGGAACTACGGGGTGTAACACAACCCCCCGAAAGAGGTCAGTACAACAGGTACCAAGTATGTGGCGAAAATCAGAATGAAATCATAACGATCACATATAAAGCAGGAGACATGTATGATAACCAAACTACGATTACCTGATATATAGCGATCATGTCAAGTCAGGGACTCACGCCCTCAAAGTCATCACTCAAATATAACCATGGGTCTCACGCCCGCAATATCAATCATGCCCGTGGAACTCCTTCCTCACTGCCGGCAGTCTATGATATAATATAACACCAAGGAGTACACATGAACACCAGGTCCCACCTGTGTCATAAAACTGTATGGGCCAAGTAGAAGAACTACCCACCAGATCCAGCCTGCATCATAAAACTGATCGGGTCAAGTACGAATGCATAGCTACCAGATCTACCCTGCATCATCAACTGACCGGGGCAAGTACGAAAGACAACTACCAGAACCGCCTGCCGCCACGAGATATGACCGGGGCAAGTACGGAAGCCATCTACCAGCCTCTGTACAGTATGCTATAAACCGGCCGGGCAAGTACGAAGGCATATCTACCAGAACCAGCCTGCTTCACGCATCCGACCGGGGCAAGTACGAGAGCCAACTACCAGAACCGCCTGCGTCAACAACCAGATTCCACCTGCGTCGCCACGGTGGGCAATCTGAAAGCCACTACGGATCCACTGCATCACGTCGGCCGGGCAAGTACGTAGTCTAACCACCAGGTCCACCCTGCATCACGAAACTTCATGGGGAACTAATCCGTGGAATACCACAACAATAGAAGCATACCCGTGGGCCACCCAACGTGTCAGTATGTCCAAGTAAATAACACGATAAAGAACTGATCGGAGCAAGTACGAAAGCCAACTATCAGATCCACCCTGCATCAGCCACGACCGGGGCAAGTACGGGGGCTAACTACCAGATCTGCCTGCGTCACTAAACCCTCATGGAGAGCTAGTCCATGGAATAACAATCCTAATGAATCCATACCCGTAGTATCAAAATGGAGTAACTATCATTTTAAGTAAACCAAAACAATTTCCATACCTTCCTTTTAAATAAACCAAGACAAAACCATGTCTTCCTTTAAAACCAACTCAAGACAATACCATGCCTTCCTTTTAAACAAAAACACTTCTCCTTTTTAAAGTCAAGTAACAATATACTTTTCAAAATAGTTTAAGCTTCATAACTTCAAATTCTCAAGTCTCTTCTCTTTTAGAAATCAAGACCTTACATCAAAGTCTCAAAATCTTTAAATCAAATCTCGTAACTTTGAAAACCAAATCTCATAACTTCTTTTTTTTAAAATATCAAGTTACCTTTTTAAATCCAATAATAAAACCATTCTTTCGTTTTTATAAAGTCGTTATAACTAACTTCCCATAAAGCTATTATAACACTTTACGTTTTAAACCAACCAAGGACAACTACTCACATTTCCGAAATCAAGATAACTTTATTCTTTTAAAGCCCAAGTACCCATTACTCACGAATGAGTTTTCACAACTTTTTAACACAATTCAAGTCCTTAAAATTTCATATCAAGTCACTTAACTTTAGAATCAAGTCAAGGATACACAAAAAGGGAATCAAACTCCTTTAACACACGTGCGTCTACCGCACTATATATTTCACAAATAATCATGCTCAAGAGAATAGGAAGAATCACATACCTCTTCGGCTTAATCCACTAGCCAAGTCGAGTATGCCGCGCGTAGAATATCCACCTATAACAACCAAACACGTCTATCAACGTCTAGATCTCTTCGTAGAACATTTCTAAGTATAAGGTTCCTTATCCTACGGAAAATTGGGCAGCACTTCCCTTGTATCTAATTACCTCCACCTTTTTCAAGGCCCGATATCAATAGCCAACATGCCACATTTAAGGCGCAGTAATACAACAACTCAAAGGGGATTACACGCCTAACTGGACGTGTAAAATTCTGCCCCACAATATACAAAGCAGTCCATTTCTTTTCAACCTTCTATCCACATATCATATACTTAATTATAAACTACTACAACATGTAATCTCCAATTACAGTAGAAGGACAAAGATCATTACCTCGATAAGCCCAAAATTTTCCAATGATTAAAAGTCGATCCTTATGAATCTTATCTCCAATTCTTTACGTTCCAATCCACTCCAAGAAACCCTTAAAAGTTCCTAACCAACTTCTCTTCAAGATCCAACTCCAAAAAGTGAAGAACACTTAGGTATCAAATATGGCAACTTTCGGCCAAGGGGTTCTTTAAATGCTAGGGGTGTGAAATTTTGTCTAACTCTTGGTTCACAATCTTCCTAACACCTTAAGGAAGAAAACTTAAAAGTTTAAGAATTTTTGGACAATTTTAGCTCAAGAAATCAGCCCATGGCCGAGAGCTCAACAAGGGAGGGAGTATTATTTCTGTCTTGGAAAAACTCTTAAGTGTTTGATGAAGTCTTGCAAGCTTAAGGGGGGTATTTATAGGACAACCAAAGGCTAGGATGAAGGCAAGTGTATGGTTGAGATTGAGACAAGTGTGTGTGGGCCCCACAAACCACATGTTCCACAAAAACTTGAGACAAGTGGCTTGCCACTTTTCTCACCATTTCGGCCAAGGCCACATGACACAAGATTTCGGCCACATGCCACCTAAGGGGGTGACACGTGTCGCCCTCCTATTCGTCCAAAATATTTCATCTTCCGAAAACATCCATAATGGCCAAAATCCCGAAAATAATGTGGGCCCCACAAAACCGTAAATTTTCCCCGTGGGCCCCACGTGACCAAATCTGGAAATAAAATTCCACAATTCTATTATATTCCCAGAAGTTCGAATACCAAATCTGGGAATCCAATTCCCATTTACGAACCTTTTTCCTTCACAAAATCCGGAAAATTTTCCGTCGGAAAATCAAATCTTTCCTTTCCAATCTTAATGTCATATTCTCGTACGTACGTCCTCACATACATACCCTGAAAATACGGGGTGTAACAAAAGGCCCTCCATTTTTTTATCTCTCTAACGTCTTACTTTGTGTACCAATATCTCTTTTATTTCTTAACGAAATTTGACGATACTTGATACTAACAACATCTACTTACTTAGTAGATTAGGCATGTACGAAGAAATGATATTTTCGACATGCGGGGCCCACGTGTTTAAGTCATTCAAGATGGGATAAACTCAACCCCACATTAATAAAATTTCAACAATTCCCTCTTTAAAGATAATTGGTGCACACAGGATGCCAAAGTTCAACAATCTTTCAGCGGAAAGATATTGCATCAGGATAGGTAGATTTTGGCTTTGAACCTTCCTTAGTTGATTACCATTGGATTTACTTACTACGCGGTGAACGTGATATCTTAAACTGTCAATGTTTAGTGTAGACCAAGACAATGATATCAACGCAATAACTCTCATTATTCATCTTCTTATTGTCATGTTCGTTGTGTCCATGGACAACACTTGGATTCTTAAGTGCGTACATTTGAAGCGACATGTCTTCACACTTAAATAAGTGATATCCTATAAGGTATATGCTCTACCCCACTCGCAAGTTTTAGGAATCATTAAAAGTTTCAGAAACTTATCTTTTACCCATAGTGCAGGTAACACTTAATGTCTATCGTGAAAACGGCTTTGGAGTTATCTTTATTTAAAGAACGATAATCCGAAGTGCTCTTGCTTCAAGTGAAGCGCTAAACTGAACCTCTATAGCTTAGTTTTCCTATTGAACCAAACTCCTGGGATCTCCGGTCAGTAAGGTTAGGTTACCACCATAAAGATTCTTATTGTATGGGTTTTAAGTCCATTCCTCTAGACAAGCAGAATATTTGATCTTTAGGTAAGCCTTTAGTTAAAGGATCCGCTAAGTTATCCTTTGATTTGACGTAATCAATGAAAATAGCACCCGTAGTGATCAACTACCTAATGATCTTATGTCTCCGACGAATATGTCTAGATTTGTCGTTGTACATATTACTTCGTGCCCTTCCTAAAGCTGACTGGTTATCACCGTGAAACATCACCGAAGGCACGGGTTTATCCCAACAAGCGATATCCTCTAAGAAGTTGTGAAGTCACTCTGCTTCTTCTCCTGCTTTGTTCAAAGCAATAAACTCTGATTCCATCGTGGATCGAGCGATGCATGTTTGCAATTGTAAAAACATACCCATATCTTTCATGTCAAATCATTGTTTCAACATCTTCTTGGTTTACTGGACCAAAGTTAAACTACTTGCGGTGATGAGCATGTCATCTATTTAAAGGCATATCATAACAAATGAGTCAGAGTTCTCTTTGATATAGATACATTTATCACATTCATTAATGGAGAAACCTTTTGATAATAATGTATTATTAAACTTTTCATGTCATTGTTTCGGAGCTTGTTTGAGTCTGTATAGAGACTTAACAAGTCGACATCCTTTCTTTTCTTGTCCTGGGATCGCATACCCCTCAGGTTGTTCGATGTAGATTTCCTCTTCCAAATCTCCATTTAGGAATGTTGTCTTAATATCCATTTGGTGTATCTCAAGGTCACGCAAAGCTTCTATGGCTATGAATATCCTTATGGACGTTAATCTAGACACATGTGAGTATGTGTCGAAGTAATCGAGACCTTCCCTTTGATTGTAGCCTCTGACTACCAATTTTGCCTTAAACTTGTCAATAGTTCCATATGCTTTGTACTTTGTTTTGAGTATCCACTTACAACCCAAAGGTTTGCTTCCCGGAGGAAGATCAACCATTTCTCAAGTATGATTTTGTATGATGTAATCTATTTCACTTTCTATAGCTTCTTTCCAAAGCGGTACTTCTGGAGTTGACAATGCTTCTTTAATTGTCCTTGGTTCATTTTCAACCATATATGTTAGAAAGTCTGGACCAAAAGTCTTATCATTTTTTGCCCTCTTGCTCTGTCTTAGTTCCTCCTCTGGAACCCCTACATTCTGTAGGTCTGGAAAATTAAGTTTCGAATAGTCAGTAACTCCTGAGTTCTGTAGATCTAGTTCCGGATAATCAGAAACTCCCGGGTCTTGTTGACTTTGAGCATTTTGTTCATAACTTCGTTTGCACAAAATTATTTCTTTTCCCTTTCTGGGAAAGATCTCTTCAAAGAATTAAGCATTCCTTGATTCCATGATCGTACCTTTGTGGATATCAGGTATTGTAACGCCCCATTTCGACCGGAGCCGGAAACGGGATTACCGCCACATATGGTTGGATTCCTAAAATGCTATTTAAAGGAGTCGCCACCTAATTATTATAGTGAATTAGGACACTGAAAATGTAGCATAAAATACTACAAATGATCTCCATTTTTAAAGGTCTGCGAAAGCTATGTGAGGTTCTAGGTAAGGGTTCTTTATTATCCTAAAGGGAAGGGGTTAGGCATCCTAAAGGATCCGCTAACTTGCGGTTGTCCGTTCAAACTTAGGGTTAATTACTATATGTAAAAATGCATGTTTTGGAAAGCATAAAATTTAAGAAAAGATGTTGCAGATATTTATTTGAAAGGTGTATGCATATATTTGATAAAATTGCATGAGGTTTATTAAAAATGCACAAAAATGGTTTATTGGGAATTTATATGTTGCATGTAAAAATTAATCTTTTTATGAAAATACCTATTTGAATAACTTGATTTAAAAATGGGTTTTGCATTTGATAATAAAGAGGATTTTTTATTGCAAAAATTGGTTAGTCTTTAGGAGTTTAATGAAAATTGAAATCATATTATTTCTATAATATCAATGAAAAGGCTAAGTTATTTTTTTTTTAAAAGTTTTGAAAATGCATAACGGCCTAAAGATAGATTAAACTAGCGACACATTTTATTATTTAACTACCCGCCCCTAATAGTTCTAGGTCTAACTATTCCAAGCATTTTCAATAATTGTATAAGGTTAGGTAACAAAAAATACAAATAAAGGTAAGTGACGGAGTTAAAGAAAGGAGATAAAATGACTAGGGCAGGTGAAGATATTATTCCGCCCTATTTATTTTAAGGTTCCGAGACCGAAGAATGCGAGAAGTGTGGATGTAAATCCTTTGCTTGACAAAGTCATGATGAGTCTCGTATGAGACTCTTCGTCGCTCCCGATGCAAGTCATGTAAAAGAAAGAAAAAGAAAATGATTAATATATATTCAAACCTCATCGAATAATAAACGACATTGATATGAATATTAAACACATACAATGACACTTTAAAATATCATGAGTTTATAAACCACACATCATCATACATGCCCATTTTGAACTTGAAACAAACAAAGATATTAGACCTTTAATCAACACAAAACTGCATTAAGACTTGTATAACACATTCTAAGAGTTTAAACAAATTAATTTTAGCTAGTTACACGTTTATAACTTCAAATGTTTATACATGATTAATACGACCTTAAAATCAGTAGTGAAAATAGCCGAAAACCGATAACAAAATGACCAGAGAATCAGTCCGAAAAGTGGCCAGAACAGTAACAACGAGGCTGAACATCGGTCCGAAAATTAACCCAAAATCAGTCCGCAAAACAGTCAGAAACCAGTAAATAACAGGGCTGAAAATCAGTCCGAAAAATGACCAAAATCAGTACGCGAAACAGTAAAAACCAGTAAATAACGGGGCTGAAAATCAGTCCGAAAATGACCAAAATCAGTCCGCAAAAACAGTCAAAAACCAGTAACTAACAGGGCTGAAAATCAGTCCATAAAATGACCAAAATCAGTCCGCAAAACAGTAAAAAAAAACAGAAAACGTGAGGACGTACGTAGAAAATTTGAGCCTTAAGTTAGGCAAGTTTCGAAATTTGTACACAACACCCGATTAGAGTCGTTTTTCGACGAAACGTTTCCACAGCTTTTGTTGGGAAAATTCCGGCTATGTCATTTATAATTTTTTCGGATTTTTCCGAGAGACGAAACATTTTGGACCAACGGGAGGGTGACATGTGTCACCTCACATCGAAGCAAAGGGGACGCGAAATGGCCATTCTTGGCACGTTTTTGTTGCCCAATTTTGGTCAAGGGTTAGGTAGGATATTTTTGTGTAGTTGATGAGCAAGTGGGACCCACAAACACATGGCTTGATCTTGACCTTACACTTGCTATACACTTGGAAGAATCTTGGCCATTGGTTGGCCATTTCTTCACCTATAAATACCCCTTCATGTTGATGAACTTCTTCATCCAAAATTGTTCTAAGTGTTAAAAATCTCTCCCTCCCCCTCAACCTTGAAATCGTCCAACACCCTCCCTCGTTAAGGCCTCGCCGAGAGCCTCCCTAGCCTAGGTTGTTTTCGTCTAAGACCCCGTGTTGTGGTATAGAAATACTCTCCTAGTATTGTTGTAATGTCCAAATACCTTGGCCCAAATACCTTGTAGTATTCCCAAGGTTACACTTATACAAAAGCCCAGAAAATACGATTATACTTCCTTTAGCCACAAAAACGAAACCCTAAGGAAATCTTCACCCGTTGTTGAAGTTGTAAGTAGAAGTTGGTTAGAACTTCTAAGGGTTGTTTGGAGCGCTGAGTAGAGCTAAGCGTTGCTCAGATCGACTTTATACTTGGATAATTTTGGGCTTATCGAGGTAAACACTATCATCCTTCTATTGTAATTGGAAATTACATAAGTGTTGAATATATAGTTGTTGTATACTATATATAGAACTGAACTTAGTATTGTGGCAATGTCTTTTGACTTAAGCTCAAGAATAAAGAATTGAACAAAGAATCACATGTAAGGATAATAAAGAGAAGAATCGAATCAGAATTACCTGTATTCAGACAAAGAGACTTATGTAGCATTACTTGTGTAGTAGAATTGTACGCGTCCGTTAGGCGTGTTAACCCCTCGGTTGGCTTGGTAGCCGACCTTGATAAAGGAGAGATTTACGCTGCTATGTGGGGAGTTGTCGAATTTTCTGTAGAAAGATAGAAACTTGTGTTTTGGGGTTAATAGACGTTTGTGACCTTTATAGGTGAAAGTACTAAGAGTAGCGTATTCTACTCGAGGAGTGGAAAGTGGCTAGCGGTTGTAGTACTTGGAGCTTTTGCTTATTGTCGATAATCGTCGCGAGGTATGTGAACCTCTTCCTATCTCTTCTAGCACGATATGTGTGAACTATGTAGTACGGTAGACGCATACGTGTTAATCGTGTTTTATTGTTTAAAACATAAAGTGTTATAACGGCTTTATGGGAAGTTGGTTATAACAAATTTTATGTAGGTAAGAAAATACTTTGTGGTTTTAAAAGGTAATCGATGTGAATTATAATCGCTAGTTATAATAAAGAACTTGATGTATTTCAAAAGATTTATAAATCGTTTTGGAAGGAGAGTAACACTTGGTTTTAAAAGGTTTTAAAAAGAGTTATACTAGCTTTATGGGAGTTAGGTATAATGTCTTAAGAGAGGTAAAGAAAATGGTTTATCGATGTTAGAAGTTAAGAGACTTGATCTTATAAGATAAGAGACTTAACTTATTTGTTTTAATGTGAATGTTTGTGTGAAACCTCATTCGTGAGTAATGAGTACTTGGTTTTATTTAAAGGGATAATGTTTTACCGATTTGAAATCGTAATGTGTATCGACTGCACCACCGCAAATGTTAATAAAGGAAAATGTATTGAATAGTGATGAATTGTATTAAAACCAAGAGAAACCTCCATCCGCATAGAAACTAAGATGAGACAAAATGATATACATTTTCTAGATCATGGTCATTGTAATAAGAATGTTGTAAACAAGAATAACCTACTCTCACGTGAGACATATATTACTCAATTGTTCTAAAAGGAATCAAGTGATTAAGTTTGGAAACTATGAAACCATTGAAAATGAGAAGCTTGAGTAATCAAACTAGGCAAACCGGAACTTAGGAAAAGAATGTTGTTACTTGATTTTGAAAAGGAATGTGGGTTGGTCATTCTAATACTACGTATCGGGTGACTTTTATAAAAGTAATGGATCTCTTTAAAAGAACTTAACGTATGTAGTACTTTGGGGTTAAAACCCGACTTTGGCATAAAATGAAAGTACTTTGAGTTGTTGTGAAACTTGCCTTTGCTTGTTATTGTGAAACTTGCCTTTGCTGGTTGTTGTGAAACTTGCCTTTGCTTGTTGTTGTGAAACTTGCCTATGCTTGTTGTTGTGAAACTTGCCTACGCTTGTGATGATAGCCTTTATTGTGCAAGTGTGGTATTTGCGGTTACCGCCTCTCGATAGAGGCCGACTTGTCGAGAACTTACTTGGACGTCTTGGCGATGGAGAATTCCACGTATGTTTCCATTTTGATTATCGTCTTGTTGTTGATGTCACATGGACATGTCTACACCGACGCAAAGATTCGGCACGCGCCACGCGGCGTTGATTACCCGATATATGGTTATTATCAGAACATGGACGCGTTCTACACCGACGCAGATTCGGGCATGTGGCTACGCGCAGGTTGACCACCCAAGATATTGTTATTGAGGTTATACGGGCATGTCTACACCGGCGCAGATTCCGGTACGGCCACGCGCCTTGTTATTATTGTTGCATCACGGACATGTCTACACCGGCGCAAGATTCCGGCACGCGCCACGACGCGAACATGATGGATGCGGGCGCGAGACCCATAGTTATATTCGAGTGGTGACTTTGGCGCGTGAGTCCCCGACTTGACCGCTTTTATGTTGCAGATCGTATTTTGGTTATCATACATGTCTCCCGCTTTTAAGCTATTATGATTTCATTTACGATTTGACGCTTCACATACTGTACTGCCAGATCGACCTCCTTCGGCCGCTCATGCCGCAGTAGAGTACATCGGCCGCGATCCCCGCCTAGATCTCATTTCAGTGTTGAAAGCCCGTTCCTTCTGAGGCTTATCTTTGCATGCTTTCCTCGAGTCAGAGGTTCTGTACATCTGTGGTATGGCGGCCCCGTCCCGCCATAGTTGTTGTAAATCTTAGAGGTCAGAGTAATCACTGTAAGTGTGGTTTGTAAAAGGATAACTGCTCGGTTTTTATGTATATACCGGCAAATCGCTTTGGTTGGCGCTTTATTTATTATATCTCTTGTTTCATGACTCGTGTTTTATTTTCCGCTAGTTTTCTCGATGTTGTATCACCAGGTGCCCGGTAAGGCACACCACGCCCGAATTGGGCGTGACAAAGTGGTATCGAGCGATTAGTCCTCGAAAGTGTCTACGCACCGTGTCTAGTAGTCTTGATTATCGTGTCAGTGCACCACATCTATAATCGTGAGGCTATAGGACATTTAGGATTGGTTTCCATTCTTCTCATTCCGAGATCGTGCCTCAGAGTCGTGTTGTAAGTTGGACCTCTCGACGTGTTTCGCTTTTTACCGCTATGCCTCGCGAAGGCAACCAGGGCCTGAATGGCAAGGCGGCGAGGAGCCGCTAGTGGGATTCGAGGAGTACGAGGGCGCAGCCCTGGCCAAGACTGAGGTAGTGCAGACGGCGAGTTTTGCGACGCCGCCAAAGACCAAAGAGAGTTTAGAGCCGCAATGTCGGCCGAGACTACAAGACTGAGCCTCCACCCCACACCGAGCGGGGAGACGGGTCACGCGAGATGGCTCGATTATCGCCGTGGTCAGGCCGATATGAGATAGGCCGACGCAGCAGCCTCAGCCCAAAGAAGACTGTAGGCACCCGAGGCGCATACTGAGGCTACGGATTTCTTAGTCAGCCCGCCCGAGTTTTACGGTCGAGGCCGAGGATGATCCGCAGGAGTTCATCCGCCGCTGCAGAGGATCATGCGGTGATCAAGGCTTCAGACCGAGTTCGTGACATTTGTTCGACGGCCGCGTGATACCGCAATGATCGTTTGACTCGCGAGCTTTCCGGGAGAGCATGCACTTCCACCGCTTGGGACGAAGTTTTCGGGCCTTCCCGGCACATTTCTTGCCTCCACAAACGGCGAGGGCTCGGCCGGCGATTTTTGATGCTGAGGCGTAACGCGCATAGCTCGAGTACAATGTGGAGTTCGACTCATCGTCCAGATGTTCCCGCATTAGTAGCTAGTATGGAGGATCGAGTGCACCGATATGTTACGTGGCTCGATGATTACCTAGCGCAGAGTTGTTCGGTGTTTCTTCACCGCACGACATTGCCCGCATTCGCTCATGCACTGCGCGGCGAGCGCAGATCGACGCAGCGGACCGCCACAGGTTAGGCCAAGACGGCCGGATATTTTGGCGACTTTCGAGGCGGACCGCCTCAAGAAGCAGACTAGTTATGTACTCCGCCATTGCAGAGTGGTCCTCGCAGCCGGGACCTCGGGATATTCAGAGCGTGTCGTCGTGGCTCCTGTGTTTCGATGTTCGGGAGTAGGGTGTTGGCGATGCAATACCCCTACTCCTGTGGTCGATGGTAGACCGCATTTCGGGAGTGTCGAGTACCAAGGGAGCTTGTTATTCTTGCGCCAACAGGCCATATGACGAGAGCCCGTCCACTGTGGTAGCGCTGGTAGATAGCATGACTACTAGAGGCCATTGCGGGCCAGAGAGGTCGCGTGGAAGTTCCGCTTTAGCGGTCCTTGAACCGCCTAGTTTCGTATATCCTTAACCTCAGATACTTGTATGTATTGATGTTAATGATGTGTTAAGTGTTATGTTCGGATAGCTTTGTGCTATAGTGTGATTAAAAATTCTGGTTAGTGTGAGATGGAAGTGGTAGCTTCCATGATGTGTTCCGTGGTCGGCGAGCGAAGTTGGCGCTACTGATGGTCGGGTTGGGCCATGTTGCGGGCCAACCCGCCCCGCTTCGGCGAAGCGGTCAGCTCGTGGTCCCGCCGGTGGCAGGTCACGAGGGTGCTAGGCCCAAGTTTAGATGACCATCGATGAGTTCGTGGATACGCTCACCGTAATCAGTTCGTGAAGGCCGAGAATGGCCTTAGAGGAAATCGAGGTTAGTAAGATGACCAAGTTTGAGGTAGTGACTCAAGGGTTGGAAACGTAAGCGTTGATGAAGGGTGCGTAGATCGGGAAGAGTTCGAGTGTTCGAACAGTACGACGAGGTAGGGAGAAGTGAACGAGTGTGATCGCTTTCTTTTGTGAAATGAAGGTGCAGAGGAGTATATGTTAGACCTTGTGGAACTTTTGTGATAACAGAGGTGATTCCTTGTGGACTTGGGATTTCGATTTTGTGCATTTGTTATTTCATGCCAGGTGTGGCATGATTGTTTTCAGACGTATAGCGTTGAAGACTATCTCGGCGCATGTTTGTGTTGAGACTTGAGAAGGAACATTCGGATGAATGTTTCTAAGGGGAAGAATGTTATACCGTATTTTGAGTATGTACGTGAGGACGACGAGAAAATTTGAGCCTTAAGTTAGGCAAGTTTCAAATTTGTACACAACACCCGATTAGAGTCGTTTTTCGACTAAACGCTTTCCACACTTTTGTTGGGAAAATTCCGCTATGTCATTTATAATTTTGCGGATTTTTCCGAGAGACGAAACATTTTGGACCAACGGAGGTGACATGTGTCACCCTCACATTGGAAGCAAAGGGACGCGAAATGGCCATTCTTGGCACGTTTTTGTTGCCCAATTTTGGTCAAGGGTTAGGTAGGATATTTTTGTGTAGTTGATGAGCAAGTGGGACCCACAAACACATGGCTTGATCTTGACCTTACACTTGCTATACACTTGGAAGAATCTTGGCCATTGGTTGGCCATTTCTTCACCTATAAATACCCCTTCATGTTGATGAACTTCTTCATCCAAAATTGTTCTAAGTGTTAAAAATCTCTCCCTCCCCCTCAACCTTGAAATCGTCCAACACCCCTCCCCTTGGTTAAGGCCTTGGGCCGAGAGCCTCCCCCCCCCCTAGCCTAGTTGTTTTCGTATAATACCCCTTGTTGTGGTATAGAAATACTCTCCTAGTATTGTTGTAATGTCCAAATACCTTGGCCCAAATACCTTGTAGTATTCCCAAGGTTACACTTATACAAAAGCCTGTAAAATACGATTATACTTCCTTTAGCCACAAAAACGAAACCCTAAAGAAATCTTCACCCGTTGTTGAAGTTTTAAGTAGAAGTTGGTTAGAACTTCTAAGGGTTGTTTGGAGCGCCGAGTAGAGCTAAGCGTTGCTCAGATCGACTTTATACTTGGATAATTTTGGGCTTATCGAGGTAAACACTATCGTCCTTCTATTGTAATTGGAAATTACATAAGTGTTGAATATATAGTTGTTGTATACTATATATAGAACTGAACTTAGTATTGTGGCAATGTCTTTTGACTTAAGCTCAAGAATAAAGAATTGAACAAGAATCACATGAAGGATAATAAAGAAGAATCGAATCAGAATTACCTGTGGTCAGACAAAGAGACTTATGTAGCATTATCGTAGTAGAATTGTACGCGTCCGGTTAGGCGTGTTAACCCCTGGTTGGCTTGGTAGCCGACCTCGATAAAGCGAGAGATTTACGCTGCCATGTGGGGTGAGGTGCCGAATTTTCTCAGAGAAAGATAGAAACTTGTGTTTTGGGGTTAATAGACGTTTGTGACCTTTATAGGTGAAAGTACTAAGAGTAGCGTATTCTACTCGAGTGGAAAGGCCAGTGCGTTGTAAGATTGGAGCTTTTTGCTTATTGTCGATAATCGCCGCGAGGTATGTGAACCTCTTCCTATCTCTTCTAGCATGATATGTGAACTATGTAGTACGGTAGACGCATACGTGTTAATCGTGTTTGATTGTTTAAAACATAAAGTGTTATAACGGCTTTATGGGAAGTTGGTTATAATTGACTTTATGTAGGTAAGAAAATACTTTGTGGTTTTAAAAGGTAATCGATGTGAATTATAAATCGCTAGTTATAATAAAGAACTTGATGTATTTCAAAAGATTTATAAATCGCTTTGGAATGAGAGTAACACTTGGTTTTAAAAGGTTTTAAAAAGAGTTATACTAGCTTTATGGGAGTTAGGTATAATGTCTTAAGAGTGGTAAAGAAAATGGTTTACTGATGTTAGAAGTTAAGAGACTTGATCTTATAAGATAAGAGACTTAACTTATTTGTTTTAATGTGAATGTTTGTGTGAAACCTCATTCGTGAGTAATGAGTACTTGGTTTTATTTAAAGGGATAATGTTTTACTGATTTCGGAAATCAGAATGTGTATCGACAGACCACTGCAGCGTAATAAAGGAAAATGTATTGAATAATGATGAATTGTATTAAAACAATTAGAAACCTCCATCTGCATAGAAACTAAGATGAGACAAAATGATATAAATTTTCTAGATCATGGCTGCTGTAATAAGAATGTTGTAAACAAGAATAACCTACTCTCACGTGAGACATATATTACTCAATTGTTCTAAAAAGGAATCAAGTGATTAAGTTTGGAAACTATGAAACCATTGAAAATGAGAAGCTTGAGTAATCAAACTAGGCAAACCGAACTTAGGAAAAGAATGTTGTTACTTGATTTTGAAAAGGAATGTGGGTTGGTCATTCTAATACTACGTATCGGGTGACTTTTATAAAAGTAATGGATCTCTTTAAAAGAACTTAACGTATGTAGTACTTTGGGGTTAAAACCCGACTTTGGCATAAAATGAAAGTACTTTGAGTTGTTGTGAAACTTGCCTTTGCTTGTTGTCGTGAAACTTGCCTTTGCTTGTTGTTGTGAAACTTGCCTATGCTTGTTGTTGTGAAACTTGCCTATGCTGTGATGATAGCCTTTGTTGTGCAAGTGTGGTATTTCGTTACCGCGTCTCGATAGAGGCGGTTGACTTGTCGAGAACTTACTTGACGTCGGCGGTGATGGAGAATTCCACGTATGTTTCCATTTTGATTCTCGTCTTGTTGTTGATGTCACACGGACATGTCTACACCGACGCAGATTCGGCACGCGCCGGTTGATTACCCGATATATGGTTATTACCGCAACATGGACGGTTCTACACCGACGCGATTCCGGGGCACGTGGCCACGCGCGGTGGTTGACCACCCAAGATATTGTTATTGAGGTTACACGGGCATGTCTACACCGGCGCGATTCCGGTACGGCCACGCGCCTTGTTATTATTGTTGCATCATGGACATGTCTACACCGATGCAGATTCCGGGCATGCGGCGATGCGAACATGATGGATGTTGGGCGTGAGACCCATAGTTATATTTGAGTGGTGACTTTGGCGGCGAGTCCCCGACTTGATCGCTTTTATGTCACAGATCGTATTTTGGTTATCATACATGTCTCCCGCTTTTTAAGCTATTATGATTTCATTTACGATTTGATTTCACATACTTGGTACTGTTATCGACTCCTTCGGCTGCGCTCATGCCGCAGTAGAGGTACATCGGCCGTGGATCCCCGCTCAGATCTCATTTCGTGTTGAAAGCTCCGTTCCTTCGAGGCTTATCTTTGGTATGTTTCCGAGTTGTAGGTTCTTGTACATTCGTGGGTATGGCGGGCCTCCGCCATAGTTGTTGTAAATCTTAAGTGCAGAGTAATCACAAGTGTGGTTTGTAAAAGGATAACTGTCGGGTTTTTATGATATACCAAGGCAACTGCTTTTGGTTGGCCGCTTTATTTATTATATCTCTTGTTTCATGACTCGTGTTTTATTTTCCGCTGTTTTCTCGATGTTGTATCACTAGGGTGCCTGGTAAGGCACTACCACGCCCTAATTCGGGGCGTGACAGGTCTAATCTAACAAGTGCAAAATTTTAAGGGAAAATGACTTAACATACAGTAACCAAGGTACAATATAACTTAGGAGAGGTAAAATGTTGACATGAAGGCATTTAACACATAAATGCATGACAAGTATGGGATAAATTCGGAGAGGTTTAGACAAACATGGATGACCAGATAAACACTTAAAGAGAACATTTTTAGCTAAACAAAAGACAACTGCTTACTGAACTAACTATCAGAATTCCAAAGGATGAGCATGCTTCGATATAATCACATAATATTCAGCGACATCATTTACAAAGCTCTCTTCATGCCAAATTTATAAAAATACAGATTTGTATGCTTGTTAATAAAGAGTTAAAGCTATGCACACACCTTTAAATCACAGAAGGTATATCGACAAATTCACCAAAATGCTTATAAACCACTAAGAAATAACCTTGAGACACTGTTATTCACATAGTGTTAAACCGATAACACTATTAATGACCGATATGAACTGAATTTAGACAACAAACTAACAACATGCTTAGTAAAACATAAAATAGAATCAGCAGTCCCTTAATCATATTTGATAGCAAATTCAACGCTCTAAAATAGTCATTAATACATACTAAACATGGCTACCACTTGAGAAATGAATCGACACCAAGCATACTGTCAAGAATCCATAACTAACATGTTATGATTAAAACCCGCGAATTCAAACCATAACTACATTTAACCAAACATATTTAATAGACACACACATCGCATCACACAGAACACACAAATTGTGAATTTAAATGGCAAGATTATTAGAAAGAAAGTAGGGTACCTTCTTCGGCAAATAACCGAGTATGCTTCGATCACGATTCCACTCGGATGCTTTTTGTTTTATGCGACTAAGAAAGGGTAAAACTTAGGATGCTGTGGCTATTCTAATTCGGACTAAGAGAGAAAAACAAAGCTTTCTTTCTGAGTTTCGATAGCTTTCAAAGTAGTAAAATCGAGTTTTGTTCTTGATTCCGGAAAAACAGTGAATCGATAGAGAACGAACTGGATATTGGTTTTCTCTTTTTGAATTCAAACTTGAGGGCAATTTTGCACCATTTCACAAGAGTGAGAATTTGGTTTTTCTTGTTTTGTTCTTGGCCTTTTGAACCCGTAATCCGATGCTCTTTTAAATAACGAACCAAGAGATGATTTTTAAGACTAATTCTCCAATTCCGACCCCCTCTTCAATGAAGAATGAAGGGGGTTTTTATCGGTAAAAACTGAGTTTGAATTCTAAAAATAGTTGTTAGGGGTCTGATTTATTGGACGATTTTGTTGGTTCAAATCTGGATTTTAGGAGATGCAGGTATGGGCGTGTCGGGCGTGGGTGACGTGAAATGGGTGCAGAGCGAGGTGTTATCGGAATGGAGTCGTTGGTGCGCAGGACGGGCGATCCGGAGAAGATGATGGACATGGGTAGTCGGTTTCTAGGTGAGTTGTTTCTTTTGTTTCTTAATGGGGGCTGCTGGTCGATGGGGAAGTTAAGGGGGTTGATTATGTTGTGGGTGGTGACGTAATTGGGCGCGACGCAATGCTTAGTTTTAAAAGTGGTCGATTAGGTATTATATTGGGTATTAGTTTTTAGGGGTTTGTTTTAGGTAAAATTAATTAGTGGTAAATTAGGAATTAAAAATTGTGATTAAATTATTTAGGTGATTTATTAATCTAAATTATTACAAAAATAAAGACGGGCGTGCTAATTAATTAGGGCTTAATATTTATAATGCGGCGCTATTATTAAAATGCTTATTTATTATGCGTATTTTGCGATGTTAAATAAAAATTGAATGAAGTTTAGATCATTATTAAATTATTTAAATGCATGCAGATATGACACTTAAGGATTGCTTAATGCTTTTATAAATGCGACGCTATTAAAATGCATGTATTAATGTATTATTGATGCATTTTATTATAAAAAATTATTTTGCAAAATTAGTATAATTTTATAGTTAAGAACTGAACGGGAGGGTCAAAATTGGGTGTCAACAACTTGTCCCTCTTTGTATGGAGATGATGGAAGAGTCTTCAGACAAAGACGTTGACTTAAAGCCAATTTTGTCTCGATCCTCAGAATTAAAAATGTTGGGCGATTAAGACGAGGCTGACGCAAAATTCAAAATTTTGTCCCAGTGTCGAGTTATGACGATGCTGGGCTACCATGGTAAAACACCAAGGCGGGCTGATGCGGACTCAAAATTTGTCCCAGTGTCGAATTATGATGACACTGGGTTTTGTGACGCTAGAAAAACCAAAGCGGAAGCAGATTTAAAATTTGTCCCAGTGTCGAATTATGATGACACTGGGTTCTGTGATAATAGAAAAATTAAACCAAGGATAACGCGGATTTAAAATTCATTCCAGTGTTGAATTATGATGACACTGGGGTCATTGGTTGCGCAGACGCCGGGAGAGCGGATCGACGCTCGAGGTACAAATTGCCTCGTCACGTGAAGAGATAGTTCCACGCCAGGCTCCTGCTCGTATGCTAAGACTTAAACAAATGGTTAGTGCATAATCGTAAGGCAAAATGATAACGCATGAATTTATAAGCAATGTAATCGCGAGTAGAAAATGCTATCTCGCGAAAATGCGACGTCACAGAATGTCGTGGATTTCGCCGCGATGCGGATATGTTGTCCTTACTGCAACTGCCCTTGTAGACTAAAGCTCAAGAAAGAGTTAGTGCATAACTGTTAAGGCAGGGTAATAAAGCATGAATAAGAAATGCAATTTTTTAGAGTAGATGAATTGTCCTCGCGTAGATGTGATACGCCGACGACGCCGCTCTTTGCTGGCGCCGCTTTGGACTTTGGCGCTGCGACTCGGGCCGCTGACGTTGTTTTAGGACTCGAGTCGCCGACTCGCCGGACGCGGGCGCTGCCGACGTTTTGGCGTGACGCCGCCGACGCGTGGCGCCGCTTTCGACGCGGCGTCGCTTTCGACGTGGCGCTGCTTTCGGACGTGGCGCCATTTTCGACTTGGCGCCGCTTTCGGACGCGTGGCGCCGTTCGGACGTGGCGTCGCTTTCGACGCGTGGCGTCGCTTTCGGACGTGGCGCCGCTTTGACGCGGGCGTCGCTGCCGACGCGGGCGTCTGACGTGGCGCCATTTCTGACGTGGCGTCGTTTTCGACGCGTGGCGTCGCTTTTTGACTTGTTCGCTTCTCCGTAGACTAAAGCTCAAGAAAGAGTTAGCAGAATCGCTAAGACAAAATAATAAAGCATGAATGAAAAAATGCAATTTTGAGAACAGAAAATCGCCCCCGTAGATGTGATATGCCGATGATGGCGCTTCGGACTTGTCGCTACCGATAACGCCGCGTTCGACGTGTTGCCGGGCGCCGCTGCAGACATAATGCCGATCACGCCGTTGTCTTGACGTGTTGCCGCCGCCTCAGAGAATAAATGTTCCCGCAAGCTAAGCTTGAGAAAACGTTAGTGTATACCGCTTAAAAAAATGATAAATATATATGAAGTGCAATTTCATGGAATAGGATGTCATCCCCGTATGATATGTGGGTGTTGTGAATCCGAGATTTTGTCCTTGGCCGACATGCTAGATGTTGCAGAATCCGCCGAGATGTTGTTATGATGCATTTGTGAACCATATGGATTGCCATGATGTCTTTGTTGTGCGTTTGTGCAATCGCATGGATTGCAATTTGACTATATGCCCGAGCTGACGCGCTAGACTTTGTCATGGATTTGAACTTTGATTGTTGATGTATGTCCGCTCACGCTTCTTTCTCGCTTTTGCTAATATGAAGAACTCCGCGCCAAAGAAAATTTGTGAGTTTGGCGGGGGTTGATTCGCATTGACTTTGTAGTTTTGACTCTTGATGCTCTGGACGTCCCGCTTTGTTGGGACTCGTGACCCTTCCCGTTTCCTACCTTGTCCCGCTCAATACGCAGCGGCGTTTGACCTAAAGTGGTCTCCGCTGGGTTGCTTGTATATTATGTGTGTTTTCGTTATTTTCAAAAATAAGGGAAGGTTTCCTAATGGTGTGACCGAAGCCGATTTAGGCCGCCTACGTATCCTCATGAGGGAATCAGGTCATGACGTAGTTCATTATAAGCGAATATTGGGTAAAATTCTAAAGGTGGGACCGAGGCCGATGTGGCCGCCTACGTATCCGCCAAGGGAATCAGGTCGAACGTAGTTCCAATTACAAGCAAAAGAGAAATTGAGATTTTCTAAAAGGTGAGACCGAAGCCGATATGGCCGCCTACGTATCCCCACGAGGGAATCAGGTCATACGTAGTTCCAATTACATATAAAGGGCAAAATATATTAAACTAACTATTTCAGGACTCGGCGGGCCAAGGCAGGGGCACGAGTCCACTTCTTCTTGCTCTGTGTCTTCAATGGTCGAGTCTTCAGCGGGATCATATCTTGCAGCACACAACTAGACGAATGACTTATTCAATGGTTAAACAATCTCCGGCAAGGAGCACCTCCTCTTCTCTGACGGTTGGTCGATGATTCAACTTTCTTCCCTTTTCGGGCTAGCGTAATAGTCCCTTCCAGACTGTTTTCTCCATCTTTAGCTATCATGCTCACGTGGGCATCTTCATAGCCGGGAAAAAGGTTATTGTTTACCCTGAGAGGGGCATCTTTCAGCTGAATGACTCCCTCTTCGATTAAATCCTCTATTTTGTCTTTGAGTGTATAACAATTTGCGATGTCGTGCCCCTCGACACCGGAGTGGTATGCACAATGTTTAGTTTTATCGTGCCTTGGGAAGTAGGCCCGGGGTATTTCGGGAATTGATGGAGTATTCCCGCGCTTTCACCTTCTCATACATTGGGCTATGGGTTCGCTTAAAGATGTATAAGTTCGTTGGCTTTCTCAAAGATCTACGCGGGTTGGGTCCGTTTGGTGCGGTTTCGTGATTGGTGAGTATTTTGGGTATCTTTGGTTGGGTATGGTAAGCAGGATATGGGTGGCGCAGGTCGATAATACGATCGCGATTTTGAGTGTTTTGGTTATAGTAAGAAGGCGGTGGGCTTTGATACACTGGAAGTTGTTCTGGCCTATGCTCCTGAATGACCATGATAGAGGGTGATGCATCTCTTCTCCTCTGGGAGGTACCTCCGATGGAATTTGACTGCACTGCTCTACTAGTTGCTTGTAGGGCTGTCAGGTTTGTAATCCTGCCTGTCTTAATGCCTTCTTCCACGAAGTCGACCATTCTTACGACTTCTGCAAAACTTCGCCCAATTACACTGATCATCCTTTCATAATATGTCGCGTCTTTTAACGACTGCACGAACAAGGTGGTCATTTCGCTCTCTGCCATTGGAGGTTGGACCTTTGCTGCCTCTGACCGCCACCTCATGGCGTATTCCCTGAAAGTTTCTGTGGATTTCTTTTCAAGTTTCATAAGATAAAATCTATCCGGGACAGTGTCAGTGTTGAATCTGAACCTATCCATGAAATCTTGTGCCATGGCATTCCAACCGTCCCATTTTCGAGGGTCTTGGCATGTGTACTCAAATACGCCACGGTAAGACTCCTGATGAATAGCTTCATGATGATTGCTTGATTTTTTCCAACTCAAATCAATTTATCGTAATATGACCTTAGATGAGCTCGAGGATTCCCCTTTCCATCAAACATGTCAAATTTGGGCACCTTGTATCCCATAGGTAATTCAACGTCGGGGTGCATGCATAAGTTTTCATATTCTAAACATTCCCCCCCCTTGTTCATTTGAATGCTTTTGAATGCCTCTTTCAAGCTATGGATTTCTTTCGCCACATTTTCATCAGCTCTAGCTCAAGTCTGCCGTTCCACTTCCTTGTATCGGTCTGTCTCTTGAGAGGATGCATGCATAATAAACGGTTGACTTTCGGTCGGATGTGCTAATGCCCCATATTGCTTGTTAGGACTAGTGATGCATGTCCTCCGTCGTATTGGGTGACTTGGCAATTTGGGCCGAGGGAGATATATGTATGTGGAGGTTGATATATGTATTTAGTAAACGGATCATTTTTGAGGTCGGCTTGCAAATTGACCGGTCGAGTGACTTTTTGGTGTGAGCTGGTATGTTGCGGCCTCTGCGGGGAGCTTTGGGGAAGTGGAGGCTCAAGGGCCTGTGACACGTTTGCATTTGTCCTTTGCTCTGGGAGTGGTGCATTCAAGCTAATAGACAGGTTTGTGATATTTTGGAGCCTTTCTATTTCGCCAGCATGACTTCCACTTGCCGCAATAGTTTGGCGAGGTGTTGATCATTGGTATTTCTCCTTTCTAACGCCTCGCCCTCTACAGAACGGGACGAGTCCTAAGTTGTTTCGCTCGTGCCTCGGATTAGTCATTGAATGATTGTGCTTCTACCACCAACGCGAATCAACCTTTGGGGATAAGCTAAAAAAATAACCTTCTTACAAATGAAGCGAACCAAGTTAGTATAATATGCAAAGAGTTGCAGGCAATAATAATAAGCAAATTGCAAATCAAGCGTGTGCTCTAATATGTTTGGGCCCTCTTTATGCCAGAGGTAGGCCTAAACGTCACATATGCGAGGTCATGATGGATTTGTCCGCCGCCCAATCAGAATGCCTTTGTTGGAAATGGCGACCAAATGACGGTGCATTTTTCCCAATTTCAGCATGTCATGATTAGGCTAGGATTTGTCTATCATTGTCACGCTACACATAATATGCTGGTTGGTCGTTGGGTTGAGAAACCCGTCGACAAGTTTGGTGTCTTCCTAATTGTGGCGTCGATACCAGGGATCGACCCACCTAAGATAAATGCATGCATGCCTTAAAATAAAGGGCGGTATAGCTCTATTCTGAGTTTCTAAGATTTGGATTTACTAGACGCAAGGTTCCCGAGCGGACAACTCGAGTGAGAAGGCTACGCGGCCACCGGTTAGACCGACACTCCACGATATTACCAACTCTCCTAAATTTGGGTTTTGTAGAAAGAATTTTGCTGATGCACCAAGCGCACCTCGCATGTAGTGTGTGATTGTGTGAATTTTCCAGAGTGGAAGAAATATGAGCGGAATGTCAGTTTAAGGAAAGCGGTAACAAATAGCAGTTAATGTAAATATTTATATGTAAAGTAGAATAATTTAGACAAAAAAGCAAATGAATGTAAAACACAGAAGAAGCAATTTTAAGCAGATAAGAAAAATAAAGCACAGTAATTAACCTATGTTTGTTATGGTTAAGAACCTAAATATCCCCAGCAGAGTCGTCATCTGTAACGCCCCATTTTCGACCGGAGCCGGAAACGGGATTACCGCTACGCATGGTTGGATTCCTAAAATGCTATTTAAAGGAGTCGCCACCTAATTATTATAGTGAATTAGGACACTGAAAATGTAGCATAAAATACTACAAATGATCTCCATTTTTAAAGGTCTGCGAAAGCTATGTGAGGTTCTAGGTAAGGGTTCTTTATTATCCTAAAGGGAAGGGGTTAGGCATCCTAAAGGATCCGCTAACTATGATTGTCCGTTCAAACTTAGGGTTAATTACTATATGTAAAAATGCATGTTTTGGAAAGCATAAAATTTAAGAAAAGATGTTGCAGATATTTATTTGAAAGGTGTATGCATATATTTGATAAAATTGCATGAGGTTTATTAAAAATGCACAAAAATGGTTTATTGGGAATTTATATGTTGCATGTAAAAATTAATCTTTTTATGAAAATACCTATTTGAATAACTTGATTTAAAAATGGGTTTTGCATTTGATAATAAAGAGGATTTTTTATTGCAAAAATTGGTTAGTCTTTAGGAGTTTAATGAAAATTGAAATCATATTATTTCTATAATATCAATGAAAAGGCTAAGTTATTTTTTTTAAAAAAGTTTTGAAAATGCATAACGGCCTAAAGATAGATTAAACTAGCGACACATTTTATTATTTAACTACCCGCCCCTAATAGTTCTAGGTCTAACTATTCCAAGCATTTTCAATAATTGTATAAGGTTAGGTAACAAAAAATACAAATAAAGGTAAGTGACGGAGTTAAAGAAAGGAGATAAAATGACTAGGGCAGGTGAAGATATTATTCCGCCCTATTTATTTTAAGGTTCCGAGACCGAAGAATGCGAGAAGTGTGGATGTAAATCCTTTGCTTGACAAAGTCATGATGAGTCTCGTATGAGACTCTTCGTCGCTCCCGATGCAAGTCATGTAAAAGAAAGAAAAAGAAAATGATTAATATATATTCAAACCTCATCGAATAATAAACGACATTGATATGAAGATTAAACACATACAATGACACTTTAAAATATCATGAGTTTATAAACCACACATCATCATACATGCCCATTTTGAACTTGAAACAAACAAAGATATTAGACCTTTAATCAACACAAAACTGCATTAAGACTTGTATAACACATTCTAAGAGTTTAAACAAATTAATTTTAGCTAGTTACACGTTTATAACTTCAAATGTTTATACATGATTAATACGACCTTAAAATCGTGAGTGAAAATAGCGAAACCGATAACAAATGACCAGAGAATCATCCAAAAGTGGCGAATAAGAATAACGAGGTGAACATCGGTCCAAAATTAACCCAAAATCACCGCAAAAACGATCGAAACCAAGAAATAACAGTGGCTGAAAATCAGTCCAAAATGACCAAAATCGACGCTAAACAAGAAAAAAAGAAATAACGGGGCTGAAAATCAGTCCGAAAATGACCAAAATCAGTCCGCAAAAAAATCAAAAACTAAGAACTAATGTGGCTGAAAATCACCCATAAAATGACCAAAATCAGTCCGCAAAACAAGAAAAAATGAAAATAACAGTGGCTGAAATTCAGACCAAAATGACCAAAATCACCAAGAAAAACAGTCAAAAACCAGTAACTAACAGGGCTGAAAATCAGTCCATAAAATGACCAAAATCAGTCCGCAAAACAGTAAAAAAAACCAGTAAATAACGGGGCTGAAAATCAGTCCGAAAATGACCAAAATCAGTCCGCAAAATAGCCCGAAAATCAGTCAGAAAACCAACAACAACAAGACCAAAAATCAAGCCAAAAAAATAGTCGAAATCAGTAGCCGAAATGGCTAAAAATCAGTCCAGAACCAGTCTGAAAACAGAGCTAAAAACAGCAGTGAAACACCCCCATGAACTAAATCCAATAGACGATAATATCATCCCGACAACAGTGAAGTCAGTTCGACAAATAAAATTGGCTCGACAAAGTGCTTCAACTCATTTTTATGCCTCAATCCAGTGTTAGGGGATATAATAAAACGATGAGGCATAGACAAACCTAACACAGTTCTTTAAAGGTTGGACATACTCTTAAAACCATTCCAATGACATGTTGAATCATGGTTAACAGATTCTAGACCACCATTTTAAACACCCTATTTAATAATTTAAGATTTGACTAAAAAACAAATTACCACTGATATACTAATCACTTAAACATGCCATATAGAGAGTTTATCCCAACCATTTTTTAAATTCAAACCCCCACCCTTTAAACAGTCTTAGTACCCTCGGTATATATTTAACACATGAAGCAAATTACAACTTAAGACATGGAATACAACTAAAGATATAGCTTAACATGGTATGGTCTAATCTAACAAGTGCAAAATTTTAAGGGAAAATGACTTAACATACAGTAACCAAGGTACAATATAACTTAGGAGAGGTAAAATGTTGACATGAAGGCATTTAACACATAAACAGACATGACAAGTATGGGATAAATTCAGTAGAGGTTTAGACAAACATGGATGACCAGATAAACACTTAAAGAGAACATTTTTAGCTAAACAAAAGACAATCACATCGAACTAACTATCAGAATTCCAAAGGATGAGCATGCTTCGATATAATCACATAATATTCAGCGACATCATTTACAAAGCTCTCTTCATGCCAAATTTATAAAAATACAGATTTGTATGCTTGTTAATAAAGAGTTAAAGCTACGCACACACCTTTAAATCACAGAAGGTATATCGACAAATTCACCAAAATGCTTATAAACCACTAAGAAATAACCTTGAGACACTGTTATTCACATAGTGTTAAACCGATAACACTATTAATGACCGATATGAACTGAATTTAGACAACAAACTAACAACATGCTTAGTAAAACATAAAATAGAATCAGCAGTCCCTTAATCATATTTGATAGCAAATTCAACGCTCTAAAATAGTCATTAATACATACTAAACATGGCTACCACTTGAGAAATGAATCGACACCAAGCATAATGTCAAGAATCCATAACTAACATGTTATGATTAAAACCCGCGAATTCAAACCATAACTACATTTAACCAAACATATTTAATAGACACACACATCGCATCACACAGAACACACAAATTGTGAATTTAAATGGCAAGATTATTAGAAAGAAAGTAGGGTACCTTCTTCGGGCAGCGAACCGAGGCGCGTTTCGACTCGCCGATTCCACTCGGATGCGTTTTGTTTTATGCGACTAAGAAAGGGTAAAGCTTAGGATGTCGTGGCTATTCTAATCTGACTAAGAGAGAAAAACAAAGCTTTCTTTACGAGTTTCGATAGCTTTCAAAGTAGTAAAATCGAGTTTTGTTCTTGATTCGGAAAAACAATGAATCGATAGAGAACGAATCGATATTGGTTTTCTTTTTTTGAATTCAAACTTGAGGGCAATTTTGCGACCATTTCACAAAGAGTGAGAATTTGGTTTTTCTTGTTTTGTTCTTGGCCTTTTGAACCCGTAATCCGATGCTCTTTTTAAATAACGAACCAAGAGATGATTTTAAGACTAATTCTCCAATTCGACCCTCTTCAATGAAGAATGAAGGCGGGTTTTATAGGCAAAACCGAGTTTGAATTCAAAAATAGTTGTTGTGGTCCGATTTCTTGGACGATTTTGTTGGTTCAAATCGCGGATTTTAGGGAGACGCAGGTACGGGCGTGTCGGTGTGGGTGAAGTGAAATGGGTGCAGAGTGAGGTGTTGTCGGTAATGAGTCGTTGGGGCGCAGGATGGGCGATCCGAGAAGATGATGGACATGGGGTAGGTCGCTGGTTTCTAGGTTAGTTGTTTCTTTTGTTTCTTAATGGGGCCGTGGTCACGGGGAAGTTAAGGGTGATTATGTTGTGGGTGGCGACGTAATCGTCGCGACGTGGTCATTTAGTTTTAAAAGTGGTGATTAGGTATTATATTGGGTATTAGTTTTTAGGGGTTTGTTTTAGGTAAAATTAATTAGTGGTAAATTAGGAATTAAAATTTGTGATTAAATTATTTAGGTGATTTATTAATCTAAATTATTACAAAAATAAAGACGGGCGTGCTAATTAATTAGGGCTTAATATTTATAATGCGGCGCTATTATTAAAATGCTTATTTATTATGCGTATTTTGCGATGTTAAATAAAAATTGAATGAAGTTTAGATCATTATTAAATTATTTAAATGCTAAATGCAGATATGACACTTAAGGATTGCTTAATGCTTTTATAAATGCGACGCTATTAAAATGCATGTATTAATGTATTATTGATGCATTTTATTATAAAAAATTATTTTGCAAAATTAGTATAATTTTATAGTTAAGAACTGAACGGGAGGGTCAAAATTGGGTGTCAACAGGTATCTTCGACTTATACACTAAGAAGTGATAAGCACTACTGTTATTTGCATATCCGATGAATATGCAATCTACAGTCTTATGTCCAATTTTGACTTATTTTGGTTTAAGTACTTCGACCTTTGTCATACATGTTATACCCCGTAGTTTCAGGGTATGTATGCGAGGACGTACGTACGAGAATACGACATTGGAATTGGAATGGGAAGAAAGAGGTGATTTTTCCACGGAAAAGTTTCCGGTTTTTGTGAAGGAAAAAGATTCGTTAATGGGAATTGGATTCCCAGATTTGGTATTCGGACTTCTTGGAATTTTAGAGAATTATGAAATTTTATTTTCGGAAATGGTCACGTGGGGCCCACGGGAGAAAATTTACGGTTTTGTGGGGCCCACTTTGTTTTCGAGATTTTGGCCATTGTGGATATTTTCGGAAGATGAAATATTTTGGACGAGTAGGAGGGCGACACGTGTCACCCCTAGTTGGCTCGACGAATTCCACTTTGTACACAACACCCGCTAGAGTCGTTTTCGACGAAACGCTTTACACAACTCGCGTAGGATAAATTCGGCTATGTCGTTTCTAATTTTTGCGGATTTTTCCGAGAGACGCAACACGTTGGACCAACGAGAGGCGACACTTGTCACCCTCTCATTGATGGATGTCACACTGCAATAGGCCGATTGGGATGGCTTGTTTTGTCTTGAGTTGGTAGGATATTTTGTGTGCAAGTTGGCCAAGGACACTTGCCTAAATCCTCACCCTACACTTGCCTTGCACTTGGCATAATCTTGGCCATTGGTTGGCCATGTCTTGACCTATAAATACCCCTTGTCAAGAAGAGTTATTTCATCCTAAATTGAGCAATCTATCTAAGTCTCAAATCCCTCCCTCTCCTCTTGTTGTTTCGTCCAAACACACCCTCCCCTTTGAGAAGCCCCAGCCGAGAGCAACCCCTCTAAAGCTAGCCTAGCCAAACACTACCCCCTCCCTTGGTAGAAAAGTTGCCTTCTAGTATCGTTATAATGCCCGAATTACCCTAGCCCAAATCCCTTAGTCCTTAGTAGAAGTCAGAAGAACTTCTAAGGTTTTATCGAGACTCTGAGCGCACAACTTAGAGCTAAACCTTGCTCAGCGCGACTTTTATCTAGGATATTATTGGGCTTACCGAGGTAAATAACCTTATCCTCCTTTTGTAATTAGAATATATATACCGTAGAAGTATAGAATAAGTATTAAATACTTAGAAGGATATTGTTGAATAGAATTGAATCGTTATCACAGTAGGCGGTTTAAAAGATGAATAATAGAATCAGATTTACATGGACTGTTTTCACAGAGACTCGAGTAGCTCACCGTAGGAAGTGCGCCCAAATGACCATAGAATAACGAACCTCTCGCTTAGAACTTTGTACAATCTGATACCGACGTTGATAGACGATTTGATCGTTATAGGTCGATACTCGCTACGACATATTCAACTTGGCGGGAGGTTTTCACGGAAGGTATGTGATTCTTCCTAAAGCATGATATTTTACAATATATATAGTACGAGACGCATACGTGTTAATCGAATAATAACTACGGCAATGTCTTTGACTTAAGCCTGAATACTTACGAATGCCTCACGCTTAAGCTCGAATAATACTTACAGAATGCCTCACGGCTTAAGCCCTAATAATAAAGAATCAAAACATTTCAAAAGAATATCGAATCATTTTTAATGTAAGAGTAACACTTGGTTTTAAAAGTCAAGAGTTATACTAGCTTTATGGGAGGTTAGGTATAACGGCCAAGAGTGATAAAAAGAACGATTTATTGATTTAAGGAAATAAGAGACTTGACTTATTATACTAATATGAATTTTGTTAAAAAGTGTGAAACCTCATTAGTTAGTAAATAGTATTTTTGGTTTTCAAAAGGAATGATGTTTTACCCATCAGAATAAATGTCGAACAAACCACAAAGCCGCTTAATAAAGGGAATTATTTTGACTAATAAAGTATTATTAAAACCAAGAGAAACTTCCATCCGCATAGAGCTAAGATGAGACATAATGATATTACATCTACTAGATCAAGGCTTCTGTAATAAGATTGTTACGAATAATAATAACCTACTCACACTTAGGGTATATGTTTCTCAAATTGTTTTAAAGGATTAAAACTATGAACTACAAACCCTTTCAAAATGAGAAACTTGAGTAATTGAAATTAGGCAAACTTGAACGTTAGGAAAAGAATGTTGTTACTTGATTTTACAAGGAGAAGTGTTTTAATGAACTTCAAAAGATAATTACTCTATTTTTATACTACGTATTGTGTGACTTTTGTAAAAGAAACGGATCTTTTAAAAGAGTAATACATGAAGTACTTTGGGGCTAACAACCAACTTGTTAACATAATATAGAAAGTACCTTGTGTGAATAACTTGATTGTATTGATTTGTGATAGTCTTGTAATATTTTCTTGTTGACTTGATAAGTAAACATGTTAGGATGCTACGTGAGTTAGTATCTTGTGATATTTGTGTAAAGGGGTTTTTCCTTGTTGTGTTTATGTTGTTTAGCAATAAGCGTTATGTTGATATTATATCATTCATAACTCCGGTTAAGTCGCTCCGACGCGGGTAGACTCAGCGGTCGATGGACCTATGATTCGAGAATACCTTATGCGGTCTCAGATGGCCTATGCGGAATCGCGGAGTTCCGTTAGTACGCGCCTTGTGGTCACGCGGTTCTTGTAGCCATGCGGACGACGTGTTCAGACGCCGGCCGGAGTAAGCTACCCTCGACGCGGGTTATACCTCACGCGGGCCTATCTGCTTGGCCTACGCGAGTCGCGGAAGTTCCAGGACTAGACGCGCACATTAGATATCGCGACGAGTGGCCGCCTTTGATCATGCGACGCCCAGACAGATCTCATGATACGCTTTATGACCTTGTTGGTACTGTGGTTTTAGTAGTCGGCTATGCCTTCGCACTTACCCCGCATTTGCTCTATTGTGATGACTTTGAGGCATGAGTCCTCGACTTGGCATGATCGCTATTTATCGAGAATCAGAGTGTTGGCTTATCATACCGTCTCCCGCCTTTATATAGACTACTATGATTTCATTTACTGATTTTCGGGCCACATACTTGGTACTTGCCAGATCGACTCCTTCGGGCCGCGTTCATGCCGCAGTAGGTACTCCTACCGTTGATCCTCGTTTAGGATCACCGCTTGGCGTTGGAAAGCTCCGCTTCTCCTAAGCTTAGCATTTTGGTACGGTCCCCGTCGTTGTAGATATTTGTATTCAGGTGGTATGGCGGCCCCGTCCCGCCATTGTTGTTTTAAACTCTTAGGTCCAGAGACTGTTGTAAGGTTGGGATGTAATCGCTCGCTTTGGGTTATTTATATACATTATGCCGAAAGGCAACTTTTTCCTAAACCGTGTCTTACTTATACCGCTTTCATATCTTGGTTGTTTTATATTCCGCTGGTTTTTCTCTCGATGTATGACTACTGGGTGCCCGTAAGGCACGATCCACGCCCCGAACGGGTCGTGACAAAAGTGGTATCGAGCGATTAATCCTCGGAAAGTGTCTACGCATCGTATCTAGTAGTTCTGATTATCTGTGTTGCGCACCACACCAATAATCGTGAGGCTATAGGATATTTAGGATTGGTTTCCATTCTTCTCACCGAGATCGTGCTTTAGAGTTGTGTTATAAGTTGGACCTCTAACGTATTCCTTTCCTTTACTGATGCCTCCGCCAGTAACTCCGGCCCAGATGGCAAGGCAAAAGGGCCGAGTCGCGAGTAGAGTACAGAGATTTAGAAGGGCACAGCCCAATCATCACTGAGGTGATGCTTCACGCGAGTTACGAGACGCCGCCAAAGAAGAGAGTTTACACGCCGCAGCGATTCCATCGCGGTCATGACATCCGGACTTTCGCCCACCATTGGAGCGTAAAATATGGATTGGAAGGAGACGGCCATTGTTAGCAAAGGACTTGGCAAACAGAGAGTATTTTATGTACCAGATTCCAAGGATATTGATGCTTATCTAAGAAGGGTTGTGAGGAGTAGCTCTTGACAGAACGAGCCAAAGCCATGCTCAGATTATGTGCGTGGCCGAGAGAGGTAGAGATCGGCAGAGTGACCGAGAGCGCAGAAGAGGCCCGATTGGCGTGGATCATTTGGTAACTCGAGCGAACCGCCAAGCCATTAGACAGACATGCGCCCGCCAGGCAGAGTGTCCTCCACCAAGTTCGCTTTTTCCTCGTTTACTGATGGCGGCAGTGTCATCCCGGGAAGTGCCGCTTTTTATCGGTGCTTGTTTTTATTGCGGCTGGCCATATATGGCAAGGGAATGTTCTATGAGAAGGATACAAATACGAGACTCACCTTACTAGACCATTGTGATGCAGTGGTTCGGAGAGGAGGGTGTTAGCTGAGGAGGTCACCCCACCTCGGTGGCCGCTGTGGTCGATGTCATCGTGGAGTGTCGTTCCTCCGCGTCGCCTTGTTATGCGCGACAGCATGGCCATTTTGCGAGGAATTGTCCGACCAAGGGTGGTGCGGATGTAGAGACTCGGCCTTCAGGATCAGTGGATAGTTCATCACCTTCCCCAGCTATGCGCCCAGCAGGGCGGGTTTGATTAGAACGACCTAAGGGAAGTGCCGCGTAGATACAGGTATATCCTTAACCCTTTAGAGATTTATATGTGTAGCGAATATCTTAAGTATTATGTTCAGATAGCATTGTGTTAACTGTGATTGGGAATCATGATTAGTTAATCAGGAAAGATTGGGGGATAGAGAAAGTGGGAGCCTTAGGATGTGTACGTAGAGACCTTAGAGGCGAGGCCATCTTTGGTAAAAGAAGTACTTCGCGTTTGACCCTTGTCGAGGTGCATAGTATACGTGAGATATTTTGTGGGATGAATCCCTGGGTAATGTGGAATGAAAGAGGGTAGAAGACCGCTAGGTTTTCGTAACGTGATTGGTGAGATTGTTCAATCGTGAGCTAGTGTTTGCGCATCACGGGTTGGGTGAGGCCATGTGGCGGGTCGACCGTGGCCTGCTTTGGTGGTGGGGTCAGTTTTGGTGGTCCCGCCGTGGTAGGGTCACTAGGATGTTAGGCCCAAGTTTAGTTAACCAACGACGAAGTTCGTGGATACATTCGACCAAAGAGTCGCCGGCGAGGTCACCCGCCTTGTCTTCTAGCAAAGCATCGTGTACTCGGTAGGGTGATTATGCCGTAAAGGTTGTAAGGCTGCACGGGTGCCTACCTTCACCTTATGACGCAGTGGAGCCAGTGCACCGTTTCTTTTTTTTGGAAGTTTACGAGCAGGTTAAGAACTCGTAAGTCTCGACCGCATTCGCCTGGCAATGTTTGGATTTCGTGAATAGTTGCGGGATTGTTGTCTCGTAGAGGAATGTTTAAGCTACCATTTTCGATTCGGATGTCGCCTTAGGAAGCCTTGTAGGGCGGAAGTATAAGTTGCCGATCGATTGGTTCGATGTTGGCGCGTTCGATAGTTGGTTCAGTTTGTTCCACAGACCTGGATAGGGTGACGAGTTTTGGAAAACAGAGGAAACTTAGCCGTGTTACTTTGGGCCTTTTGAGTTCATGTGAAGATTAGGCCAGGTTGCCTATATGTTAGCATTGCCGTCCGACTTAGGAGGCAAGACGTCCGTCTTTCGTATTGTTATGTTCGGAAAGTATCTGAATCCACCCAGAGTGTTCCCGCTAATGATGACCACGTTAGAGATAGTAACCGAGATTTGGAAACTAAGCAAGAATGAAAGGTGGTAAGAGTTCGAGCGCACAAGAAGTGTACGACATCCTCGTGGATCGCAAGCAGCCGGCACCATTTGTTGGGTCGTCGGAGCAGGCTCGCGACAAAGTGACAAAAGTGGTATCACGACGGGTAAGGAAGAACGAGCATGTATTACACGCATAGTGTGATCATTCGCTTGTAAAGAGTAGGGCGGGCGGAGTATCTTTTAGATCTCGAGTAGGAATATTTTGTGATAGAGTGATTCCTCGTGGACTTGGAGATAAGTATGTGCGCTTGTCAGGTTGTGACCAGCGTGGCATGGTTGTTTCCGTAAGTATAGCAGCAAGGACTATCTCGCGCCGCTTGTTTTGATACCTAGCGGACATTCGACGAATGTTTCTGGCGAGGAGAATGTTATACCCGTAGTTTCGTGGTATGTATGCGAGGACGCACGCATTTGCACGACATCGAATGGAATGGGAAGAAAGAGGATTTTTCCACGGAAAAGTTTCCGGTTTTGAAGGAAAAGATTCGTTAATGGGAATTGATTCTGATTTGGTATTCGGACTTCTTGGAATTTTAGAGAATTATGGAATTTTATTTTGGAAATGGTCACGTGGGCCCACGGAGAAAATTTACTGCTTTGTGGGGCCCACTTTGTTTTCGAGATTTTGGCCATTGTGGATATTTTCTAAGATGAAATATTTTGACGAGTAGGAGGCGACACGTGTCACCCCCTAGTTGGCTCGACGAATTCCACTTTGTACACAACACCCGTTTAGAGTCGTTTTCGACTAAACGCTTTACACAACTCGCGAGGATAAATTCCGCTATGTCGCTTTCTAATTTTTGCGGATTTTTCCGAGAGACGCAACACGTTGATCAACGAGAGGCGACACTTGTCACCCTCTCATGATGGATGTCACACCGCAATAGGCCGATTGGGATGGCTTGTTTTGTCTTGGAGTTGGTAGGATATTTTGTGTGCAAGTTGGCCAAGGACACTTGCCTAAATCCTCACCCTACACTTGTCTTGCACTTGGCATAATCTTGGCCATTGGTTGGCCATGTCTTGACCTATAAATACCCCCCTTGTTGAAGAGTTATTTCATCCTAAATTGAGCAATCTATCTAAGTCTCAAATCCCTCCCTCTCCTCTTGTTGTTTCGCCCAAACACACCCCTCCCTTTTGAGAAGCCCTAGCCGAGAGCAACCCCCTCTAAAGCTAGCCTAGCCAAACACTACCCCCTCCCTTGGTAGAAAAGTTGCCTCTAGTATCGTTATAATGCCCGAATTACCCTAGCCCAAATCCCTTAGTCCTTAGTAGAAGTCAAGAACTTCTAAGGTTTTATCGAGCCACCGAGCGCACAACTTAGAGAGCTAAACCTTGCTCAGGCGCGACTTTTATCTAGGATATTATTGGGCTTACCGAGGTAAATAACCTTATCCTCCTTTTGTAATTAGAATATATATACTGTAGAAGTATAGGAATAAGTATTAAATACTTAGAAGGATATCAGAATAGAATCAATCATATCACAGTAGAAGGGTTTAAAAGATGAATAATAGAATCAGATTTACATGTGACTGCTTTCACAGAGACTTGAGTAGCTCACCGCAGGGAAGTCGCCCAAATGACCATAGAATAACGAACCCTCCGCTTAGAACTTTGTACAAGATACCGACGTTGATAGACGATTTGATCGTTATAGGTCGATACTCTGCGCGACATATTCAACTTGGCGGAGGTTTTCACGGTAAGGTATGTGATTCTTCCTAAAGCATGATATTTTACAATATATATAGTACGGTAGACGCATACGTGTTAATCGAATAATAACTACGCAATGTCTTTGACTTAAGCTCGAATAATACTTACGAATGCCTCACGCTTAAGCTCGACAATACTTGCAGAATGCCTCACCGCTTAAGCTGAATAATAAAGAATCAAAACATTTCAAAAGAATATCAATCATTTTTAATGTAAGAGTAACACTTGGTTTTAAAAGTCAAGAGTTATACTAGCCGATCGGTATTTTATATACACCTTTGAGTCATCTAGTTAGTCTTTTGTCCCGCTTTTGTACATACAAAGTGTCGTATTAGGATAGATTTTCTTTCTTTTGAGTCAAAGTGGCTAAAGTGGCCAAATGGCGGAAAAGGAGCGAAAAGGGGAAAAGAGGAGGTACTAGAGTGAAAACGGAGAAAGTGGCAAACGAGGCCGAATCTGCATCACTGCGCCCCGCAGCCGAAGTAGGTCGCGGCGCTATTATTCAGAAGCCGCAGAAGATCCAGCACGCGCGCCTCAGAGACTGTGAATAGGCCGCGCGCCTAAACATCCGAGAAGCCACAGAGTTGCAGGCCGCGCGCTCGCATGTGACAGATATCGGCCGCGCGCCAAAACACCCAAGTATTGCAGAACTTTAGCCGCGGCGCCGACAAAGCAGGCGCGCCGACGCTGAAAAATTAGGTCTTTGACGGATTTTTGGGCCAGCACGAAGGAAAAGAAGGGAGACGTTTAAACATATAAAAGGAGAACCCTAGGCGCTTTCAAGGTTCCTTTCTTGCCAAACACAAGGTTTTCTTGCCTAGAGATTGAGACCCAAACATTAGTAATTTCTTTTCTTTTTCTTTTCTTTAATTCGCTTTTGCATGATGAACTTTGAATTAGTTCTTGTCATATTCATGGCTAGGAACTAATTCTCTTATAGGCTTTCTATGTTGAATTCTTGAACCTTATGTTATAAAGTAATGCATGCTTATGGTTATTACTCTTATCGAGAGATCTATCCAATAATCGAGTTGAATTCTTGGTAGCTAATTGACAACTAGTTATCACTATATGATTTCTAATCAGTTCGAAAAGGAGGATTGTGAATATGCCGTAAGTTGGGTAGACGGTCTTGAATTGGGGATGAAAATACCTCAATTAGATTTGTAGCGTTGATGAGAGGCTAACAACCCTAATTTTGCGATTGTGCGACTGGCCAACTAGGTTTTTGTGCTTAATCCTCCTATGAGTTACCCTTATCAAAGTTAGGTAAGGAACAATCTGGGTTGAGTGTTTATATAACCCTAACGGAGTATAAACGATTTCGTAAACCCGCTTTCTCCAAAAGAAGAACACCATAAGTAATGCATTAGTAAGTAACATGCGGATAGTAAGGATACATGAAGCCCTATTCTCATCACATCCGAATTAAATCTTTATAATTAATTAGCTTTTATAATTCTTAGTCATAAACAACCAATCACTCATTAATTCACCAAATAGATACTAGAAAATAGACAATTGGTACTTGAACCCTAATCCCAGAGGACGATATTCGGTCTTATCTAAGACTATACTACTTGATACGATAACGCACTGCGTTTAAAAGCATGCATCTAATCGCGCATCAAGTTTTTGGCGCCGCTGTCGGGATTTGGCAATATTTAAATAACAAATTAAATATTTTTAATTTATAATTTTTTTTTAATTTTTTATTTTTACGTTTTTCGTTATTAAAAAAAAAAAAAAAAAAAAAAAAAAAATCGAGGTGCCGTGATTCGTTGTTGGTTTTGATTTATCTCAGGGATCCTTAAGACATGGATTTCTACTGTCAATATGATCGAGCTCCAACCAAAGAGGAAGACAGGGAGGAATTACGAAACTCTACTCGCCTCACGAGGTCCCAAACTCCTGCTCACGGACGAAATGAGGTTGGGTATAAAGAAGTTGGAAACGCAAATAGCAGAACTCGCGATCATATTCAACAGCGAACAGCAAATTGAGGAGCCTGAATCACACCCAACTATTGAGGAATCTGGCAAGACAGTTGGTGTAGAGAAGGAGAAGAGTGCAGAGATCCAATTATTCACCTTCTTGGATTCCTTGGAAAATCTTTTCTTGTACCGGTTGCAGAAGAAACACCACCAGCTGTCAAAGTTGACTCCCAAAAAGGAAGTCAAAACCATCAAGGGCACCCCCTAGAGTTGAAAGATGTAGGGAATCCCACTGATCCCTACATTAGAGAGAACCTAAAAGACAAGCATGTCTTGTATACTTGGGGGATAATCATATATTTGAGGCCCTTGTTTGAAGCAATTGTAGTTGAAGTGAGACTCGCAACAATAACTCGCGATTGCAAAGCAGTTCGCGTATGATCCAATGGGCACTCGGAAAGGTTAATTGCGTCCGGCTAAAAGACGTTAAAGACAGCGCTTGTTGGGAGGCAACCCAACGTTTTTTTTTAATTATGTTATTTTAATTTCTGTCGTTATTTTATTTTAGTTTGTCTAAGAATACCTCTCAGATTGGATCTTGTTGTTTTGTGATTGACAGGTACAAGAAATTAAACCGGGGGACGAAATAAACTGAAGAAAAGCAAGGATGTCCAGAGTGGTAGGCCACGCGGCCAGAGCAGTGGCGCGCCAAAAAGATCTGAACAGTGTTCGGAGTTTAAGAGCCGCGCTCCTGCGAGCAGGCCGCGCGGTGGAATTCCAGAAAGTTGGCCGAGTTTAGGCGCCGCGCCTGTGAGCAGGCTGCGCAGAAAATCCCGGGCGAGCGCAGATGATTAGCCGCGCGCTAAAAGGCTGCACTGCCGAAAATCCAGAACTTAAAACGCCCAAAAATCAGATCTTTCCCAATTCCAACTTCAAAAAAAAAAAAAAAACTAACCTTCCCTCTCCAAAACCCACGAAATTTGTAAACTCCCACAAATCCTCCACAAATCCAACCCAACCACAACCTAAACTCTTAAATTCCCAAAAACCCCCCAACTATCTCAAACAACAAAGCTCCATTCCATAGCCTCAACCCACCAATTGAAACAAGAACAAGCTCAGTCTTCTCATCAAAAGGTAATCCCTATCCTTGTTCTTGAATCCTTTTACTAAAAGTCATAGGAGGTAGTAGTTTGGAGAAGTATTGTAGTTGGAGTAGTTCGAGGTGAAAAGTGATTGTGAAGTTGGAGAAAGGAGTAGAAAAGAAGGTTATGGGTATTGAGTAGAAAGATTGAAGTTTGGGGGTGTTGTTTTCCACGCTAGTTGTTGAGTGTGTAGAGACGTTGTGCCACTAAGTTAAAAGCTCCAAACTGCTTTAACCATGGCCACCAGTGAAGAGAAGAGGCTCCACATCCACCCCAACACCCCAATACGATGAAAATAGGTTCGTGAGTTACTGTGCCTACCAAAGATACAAAAGACTTGATACTAGACCCGTAATTCCAGAAAGGGAATGGATTACCAAAGGGATCCTATGGGATGAAGACGTTTATGAGCCCATCCGGCGATGATTGAGCTAAGGTGGAAGAGATTTGTCAATCCGAGAAGATAACACCTGAATACAACAATGGTGCGGAATTTTATGCAAACTTTCCGAGAAGACAGAAAGGGTGCTTTGTAAGGGGAAATTATATGCGTGGATCGCGAAGCAATAAATACAACGCTAAAAACGATTGATGTTGAAGAAAGTAGCGATTGGAACCATTTTAGAACACGGTCTAGAGCAAAGAACAACATTGATCGGAATAATATCGCATACATGAGCTACCCCGGGCCGCTTTTGAGATCGGAAGGAATGGATCTAGAGCACGAGCAAAGCACTAACAAGGCGCAACAAGGCTTGGTCAGATTTCGTCGATGCCGCATGATTCCATCTACGCACTTCACCAGAGTGCCGAACATGTGATTAAGTTGATTTATGGAATTATGAGGGGCCGATAATTGATGGGAAAAGAGATAGTGCAGAGCATCAAGAAATCAGCAGGTTGGTGACAACAGGTGGATTGGGACACGGTTCACTTATTACCAGTCTATGCCACATGAGTGCAGTCCCACAACTACCCACGATACTCATGAAAGAAACCAACCGCCGTGTCCCATGGGATAGTGCACTCTTTCCGCACTTAGCCCCCAAAGCGTGACGAAGAGTACAACTCAAAGAAGAAAGAACAACAAAGAAGCAGAGGCAACCATGGATGAAGATGAGCACGAAATAGGGGCTCACATGAGGCAGACCCAGCCACCGCCAACCACAAGAGCAGAACCTTCAGAGCCCACACAGGCAATTGTACCAACACCAGAAGGAGATGATGCAGACCTTGCAAACAGTAGTACAAGGACAGCAAGAAACAAGGCAACAAATCGACGAGCTGAGTGCCTTGTTCAACCAATGGTCGATGCATTATCCACCGCCACCACCACCATTTTAGCCAAAGTTTGTAAGTGTCGCTTTTCTCGTCTTTGAGTCTACACACACGGGGGCAATGTGTGATTTAAGTTTGGGGGTGTGTTTTTGTGTTTTAGTTTTTATTTGTGTGTCATGTTATGTTTTATTTAAGTCTTTTTATTTGTTTCATGTTTATTTTGAGTCACCAAAATTTTTCTTTTTTTTTTTTTTTTTTTGAGTCATAATTGTCACAAAGATCATGTATCTCAGAGTTGCTAGAAACACCTAGTGAAGTAAGGTGGAATAATGTAAAGGAATGGAAGCAACTATCTAAACACTTAGGTTAGAGATGCCAAAAACTCACGTAACTGCCTATTTGGAGTCTCTTGCTTGAGTTATGTATGCTAAATGATAAATGCTTATGTGTTATGACTGCTTGCTATTTGAGGCGAAATAGTTAGGATATGCATGTTAGGGAGATGACTCAGGCATTTCTTTGATAGCCAATTCTTACCATTCTTTTCTATCCCGTACTTTAAAAATATCACTAGTTAGCCCCATTGATCCTAAATTTGCCTAAATTTGAAACTTCTTCATTGACACCCCATATTCCCACAAAATTGTGCCATAAGTGAAAATATGAAATAGGAGTACATTGTGTTAAAAAGAAGAAACAAAAGAGTGAACAAGTTTGAGGCACCCTAATGGAAAAGTAATAAGAAAGAGGCAAAAGCCTAAGTTTGGGGGTGCCTATTTGTATAATACACTTCACTCTCCCAAAACAAAAGAGGGGAATGATAGAATTGAAGTGAAGGAAAGAATCAAAAGAAAAAGGGAAAAATTGAAAAGCCAAAGAGCTTCTGGTACAGAAAAATGAGCCTAAATGCCTATCTTTACCAACCCCTACCTAAGCCTACATTACAACCCCAAAGTCCTCAAGATCTCTTCTATGTATATCCGTAATTAGTGGAGAATAGCAAGTAAGCATGCCATAGGAATTTTTGAATTTATATGCATACTTGAGTACACCGACTTCCATTTAAGCATGATAAGTATGAGTTTGCGAAATATCTAGCTCAATGTGTTGAAATTCCATGCTATATGTTCCTCGATATTATTCTCGCTAACCTTCATGTTTTTCTAGTTAACATTCATGCAAAGAAAAGTGATCAATGGCAGGAGTCTGCTTATTTTCTTTGTTGATTTTCTTATTTATCGAGTCTGTCATTTTATTGTATTTCTTTCTATCTTTGCTCGAGGCGAGCAAAGGTTAAGTTTGGGGTATTTGATCGGTGTATTTTATATACACCTTTGAGTCGATCTAGTTAGTCTTTTGTCCCGCTTTTGTACATACAAAGTGTCGTATTAGGATAGATTTTCTTTCTTTTGAGTCAAAGTGGCTAAAGTGGCCAAATGGCGGAAAAGGAGCGGGGGGAAAAAGAGAGGTACTAGAGTCAAAACGGAGAAAGTGGCAAACGAGGCTGAATCTGCACTGGCCAAGGGCGCCTCGCAGCTGAAGCGGTCACGCGCGCCTATTATTCAGAAGTCAGAAGATCCAGCCGCGCCTCGTCAGAGACAGAATGGCCGCGCTAAACATCCGAGAAGCCACAGAGTTGCAGTGCGCGCCTCGCATGCCAGATATCGGGCCGCGCGCCAAAACACCCAAGTATTGCAGAACTTAGGCCGGGCGCCGACAGCAGGAGCCGCGGCGCCGACGCGAAAAATTAGGTCTTTTGACGATTTTTGGGCCAGCCCGAAGGAAAAGAAGGAGACGTTTTAAACATATAAAAGGAGAACCCTAGGCGCTTTCAAGGGTTCCCTTTCTTGCCAAACACAAGGTTTTCTTGCCTAGAGATTGGAGACCCAAACATTAGTAATTTCTTTTCTTTTCTTTTCTTTAATTCAGTTTTTGCATGATGAACTTTGAATTAGTTCTTGTCATATTCATGGCTAGGAACTAATTCTCTTATAGGCTTTCTATGTTGAATTCTTGAACCTTATGTTATAACTTAATGCATGCTTATGGTTATTACTCTTATTGAGAGATCTATCCAATAATTGAGTTGAATTCTTGGTAGCTAATTGACAACTAGTTATCACTATATGATTTCTAATCGATTAAAAGGAGGATTGTGAATATCGTAAGTTGGGTAGACGGTCTTGAATTGGGGATGAAAATACCTCAATTAGATTTGTAGCGTTGATGAGAGGCTTAACAACCCTAATTTTGCGCATCAGCGTGACTGGCCAACTAGGTTTTTGTGCTTAATCCTCCTATAGAGTTACCCTTATCGTGAAAGTTAGGTAAGGAACAATCGGGGTTGAGTGTTTATATAACCTAACGGAGTATAAAACGATTTCAGAAACTCCGCTTTCTCCAAAAGAAGAACACCATAAGTAATGCATTAGTAAGTAACATAAGCGGATAGTAAGGATACATAGAAGCCCTATTCTCATCACATCTGAATTAAATCTTTATAATTAATTAGCTTTTATAATTCTTGGTCATAAACAACCAATCACTCATTAATTCACCAAATAGATACTAGAAAATAGACAATTGGTACTTGAACCCTAATCCCAGAGGACGATATTCGGTCTTATCTAAGACTATACTACTTGATACGATAACGTGCACTTGCGTTTAAAAGTGTGTGCATCTAATCGCGCATCACTAGCTTTATGGGAGGTTAGGTATAACGGCTTAAGAGTGATAAAAAGAACGATTTATTGATTTAAGGAAATAAGAGACTTGACTTATTATACTAATATGAATTTTGTTAAAAAGTGTGAAACCTCATTAGTGAGTAAATAGTATTTTTGGTTTTCAAAAGGAATGATGTTTTACCCATCAGAATAAATGTCGAACAAACCACAGCAGCGCTAATAAAGGGAATTATTTTGACAAATAAAGTATTATTAAAACCAGTAGAAACTTCCATCTGCATAGGAGCTAAGATGAGACAAAATGATATTACATCTACTAGATCAAGGCTGCTGTAATAAGATTGTTACGAATAATAATAACCTACTCACACTTAGGGTATATGTTTCTCAAATTGTTTTAAAGGATTAAAACTATGAACTACAAACCCTTTCGAAAATGAGAAACTTGAGTAATTGAAATTAGGCAAACTTGAACGTTAGGAAAAGAATGTTGTTACTTGATTTTACAAGGAGAAGTGTTTTAATGAACTTCAAAAGATAATTACTCTATTTTTATACTACGGGTATTGTGTGACTTTTGTAAAAGAAACGGATCTTTTAAAAGAGTAATACATGAAGTACTTTGGGGCTAACAACCCGAACTTGTTAACATAATATAGAAAGTACCTTGTGTGAATAACTTGATTGTATTGATTTGTGATAGTCTTGTAATATTTTCTTGTTGACTTGATAAGTAAACATGTTAGGATGCTACGTGAGTTAGTATCTTGTGATATTTGTGTAAAGGGGTTTTTCCTTGTTGTGCTTATGTTGTTTAGCAATAAGCGGTTATGTTGATATTATATCATTCATAACTCCGGGGGTTAAGCCGCTCCACGCGGGTAGACTCAAAGCGTCGATGGACCTATGATTCGAGAATACCTTATGCGGTCTCAGTATGGCGGCGCGGAATCGCGGAGTTCCAGTGTTATGCGCCCTCGTGGTCACGCGTTCTTGTAGCCATACGGAAGACGTGTTCAGACGCCGCCGGGAGTAGCTACCGACGCGGGGTTATACCTCACGCGGCCTATCTGCTTGGCCTACGCGAGTCGCGGGAAGTTCCAGGACTAGATGCGCACATTAGATCACGCGAGCGTGGCCGCTTTGATCATGTGACGCCCAGACAGATCTCATGATACGCTTTATGACCTTGTTGGTACTGTGGTTTTAGTAGTCGGCTATGCCTTCGCATTTACCCCGCGGTTCTATTGTGATGACTTTGAGGCATGAGTCCCCGACTTGCATCCGCTATTTATTGTGAATCGTAGTGTTGGCTTATCATACCGTCTCCCGCCTTATATAGACTACTATGATTTCATTTACGATTTTCGCCACATACTGCAATTGCCAGATCGACCTCCTTCGGGGCCGCTCATGCCGCAGTAAAGGTACTCCTACCGTTGATCCTCGTTTGGATCACCGCTCATTGGGAAAGCTCCGCTTTCTCTAAGCTTAGCATTTTGGTACGGTCCCCGTCGTTGTAGATATTTGTATTCAGGGTACGGGGCCCCGCCCCGCCATTGTTGTTTTAAACTCTAGAGGTCCGTAGACTGTTGTAAGGTTGGGATGTAATCGCTCGCTTTTGGGTTATTTATATAAATTATGCCGAAAGGCAACTTTTTCCGTAAACTGTGTCTTACTTATACTGTTTCATATCTTGGTTGTTTTATATTCCGCTGGTTTTTCTCTGATGTATGACTACTTGGGTGCCCGGGTAAGGCACCAGTCACGGGCCCCGGAACGGGTCGTGACAATACAACCCCACACTTTCAAATATTTGTAAGTCAGTTTCTTTCCTTTCCATAATTCATATGGAGTTTTACCCTTACGCTTATGTGAAATTGTATTAGCGGTAAGAATCGTTTCGCCCTACATATTTTGGGCCAAACTGGAATTGATGAGTAAAACATTCATCATTTCCTTTAACGTATGGTTTTTGCGCTCGACAACACTGTTAGACTGGGGTGAGTAAGGAGCGGTCGTTTAATGAAGAATGACGAATTGAGCACAATATTCTTCAAACGATGCTACATATTCTCCCACTCCATCAATACGAATTACTTGAATCCGTAGGTTTAGTTGATTTTCAACTTCTGATTTGTAACGTTTAAATGTTTCAAAGGCTTCATCTTTACTTTTCAACAAGCAAAGGTAACAATACCTTGTACTATAATCAATAAAAGTCACAAAGTACTAGTTCCCCCTCTAGTTTGTACAAACTTTAAATCACATATGTCCGTATGAATAAGTTCTAGATGAGCGGTGCTTCTTTCGATTGAATGGATAGGATGAATTGGTTAATTTTGCCTCTAAGCACACCTCACATTTATGTTGAGGGTTTATGTAGAAGGAAGGCAACAATTCCATCTTTACGTATCTTAATTTATGATACCATATATTAGAAGACTCAAGCAAGTAAGTAGAAGGCTTCATTTTATTGGATGAACGGATTACAGAGAAGTATTCATTTTGAAGAGGCCGTCACACGCGAACCCTCTTCTACAAACATACCATTCTTAGTTATTACAAACTTGTTGGACTCAAAAACTAGTCTAAAACCAGTCTGTACCAACAGTGGCCCTGAAACCACGTTTTTGTAGATGTCAGGGAGATGCATCACTTCCTTCAGAGTAAGCGCTTTACCAAAAGTCAATTTTAGGACGACCTCCCCAACCCCTTGTACTTCAGAGGTGGCGTCGTTGTCCATGAATAGCTTTTTTGCCCATGACTGGGACGTAAGAGGAGAATACACTCTTATCTGAGCAGATGTGATGGGTTGCACCTGTGTCTATCCACCATTGTTTTAAATTCTCCACCAGATTTGCCTCTAGCACTACTGTCGAGAAATCCACAATCTTTTCGTCAAGATCCGGAGGATTACCCTCGGCTTGTACAATGTTAGCCTCTGTCTTGCATTTGTTCTTGCCCTTCAAGTCATTTGAGAAGTGGATATCTTGGCCCACTTTAGTCGTTGTCTTAGACTGAGTGTCCATTGCATCCCCACCAGAAGGAGGATATTATGTCTGAGATAGATACAGGCTCAACGCAGTGATATAGAAGAACATCTAAAGTCTTCTTCTCTTGTTGTAATTGATGTCCAAAACCTTACCTTGGCGTTTGCATTGGAAACTGTCAGGAGCATGGACAACAACATTTTCTTGAGCAGCGCCAGAGACAACAACATTTCCTCGATCAGCAATAGCGCCTTGAACAACAGCAGAACCAGAAACAAAACTGTTAACAATAGCCGAACACGAACTATTAACGAAATTGTCAACAGAATCTTCGGTGAGAACAAAGCCAAAACCATAATTAGAAGCAGAACTGGAACCATAACTTTTGATCGACATCTTTCGAATATAGAGAGACTATCACAAGTGGTTTTGTCTTAAAATTATTGGTTTTTGGAACCGAATTGTAGGTAAAGAAATGGGGTTAAAGAGTATTTGAAAGGTTAAACAAACGGAACGCTTAGTCGAGAGATGACTCTTTGTCTTTAAGACAAAATTACCCCTATAAATGCATTTACGGTATTGGAAAATAGTCTCCCAAGATAAAACAACAACTAATCAATTGTACAAAGCAAATACAATTGATCCTAGCGAAGAAGATAAATAAGAACATATTGCTGAAGAAAGAAAGTGGAAAAGGATTTCTGCCTGCTTTCTGTATTGTTGTTTTCTGTATGTATGTTCTTGACGATGAACAAGACAGAAAAATAAACTAGTTTGAGTTGTGTATTCTGCCTAGGCTTTTCTGTTCCGTAGTGTCTATTTTGTTTGAACTGAAATGTTTAATATATAGGATTAGAAAAAGGAGGCCAGAAGTCATAGGGAGGCAATTAAGTCTTGTAACTGCTCACCTTTATTGCCTTAGAAACGTTTGTAACGTTTTGAGAAATTAAGTCTTGTAACTGTTGGCCTTTATTGCCTTTGAAACATTTTGAGCAATTAAGCTGTCAACCGTTACGTCTGTTGGTTTCATAACTGTTGTAACATTTTGAAACTTTCAGGGACCAGAATGTAAATAGTTAATATTACAAGGACCAAAAGGAAAGTTTCGGAAGACACCAGTGCTCGAGGCTCGAGCCCGGACGGGCGGTGGCGCCCGTGGGGCTTATCCCCGAACACAAGCTCACCTAGGTCCTCCCTCTTTCAAACACATCGGTAGGGGTGGAAAATTGGACCAAGCCCAATTGACCCGTCCGACTCACCCGAATTTTAATGGGTTTGGTCATTGACATACTATTAAATGAGCTAAGTTTGGGTTAGCCCAACTTAACACATTCATCTTGAACAACCTAAATCAACCCATTACATTAGGCCAAAGTAACCCATCTACTATTCTATTGTTTACCCAATTCTTCTATTTCATATTGTTTTACTTATATAAAATAATTATTAAAAATATGAATTTTTTTCTTACCTCCTACCCCCTCCACCCCATCCTCAAATTTCTTACCTACCCCACCTCCTGCCCTACCCCCCCCTCCCCGCCCTACCACATTCTCAAATTTCTATTTTTTATTTGTATAAACAATTTATAAAAAATATGAATTTTTTTCTTACCCCCCCCCTTCCTACCCACACCTACCCCCTCCACCCCATCCTCAAATTTCTATTTCATTTTTTTTTTTACTTTTATAAAAAATATGGAATTTTTTTTTACCTACCCCACTTCCACCTCATCCTCAAATTTCTATTTCATATTTTTTGTTACTTTTATAAAAAATTATATTAAAAATATGAAATTTTATCTTACCTCCGCACTACCTCAATCTCAAATTTCTATTTTTTTTTACTTTTATAAAAAAATTATGAAAATATTAATTTTTTTCTTACCCCCATACCCACACCTACCCCTCCACACCTATCCCCCTCCACCCCACCCCACCCTCAAATTTTTATTTCATATTTTTTTTTACTTTTATAAAAAATATGAATTTTTTTCATACCTACCCCCCACCCCACCCCATCCTAAAATTTCTATTTCATATTTTTTGTTACTTTTATAAAAAAAAATATTAAACATATGAAATTTTATCTTACCTCCCCCTACCCCTACCCCCTACCACCCCCCCTCCCCTCCCCGCCCTACCCAATCTCAAATTTATATTTTTTATTTATTTACTTTTATAAAAAAAATTATAAAAATATGAATTTTTTTCTTACCCCATACCCACACATACCCCCTCTACCCTCACCTCATCCTCAAATTTCTATTTCATATTTTTTTTGCTTTTATAAATAAAAAATTCTTTAAAATATTATTCTTATTTTAAAAATAAGATATTGGAAAAATCAAATATCATACAAAGTAAAATAACATCGTAGAAGGTAAGTTTGAAATTTGTAAAAGTAATTGGTCAAGTTGGGTTATGACCCATCATTTAGCCCATCTTAGCTCATGTAAGTTTTGGGAGGGTTGGACATTGACCAATTTACAACTTCAGTCCATCTTGACCCGCTCAACTTCAACCCAAACGGCCCATCTGCCACCCCTACTTGGGTTACCCCTTGGGGCCCCAAACCCTTACTCAAACTTAGAGTTTATATATTGCATAAACTCTTCATCTTTTACCAATGAGGGAGATTTGTCATTTTTTGCCAAAGACCCTCCATCTTTTTATCCTTACTTTGTGTATCAATATCTCTTTCATTTCTTAACGAAATTTGACGATAATTGACACTAACATCATCTACTTACTTAGTATATTATGCATGTGCGAAGAAATGATATTTTCGACATGTGAGGCCCACGTGTTTAAGTCATTCAAGATGAAATAAACTCAATCTCACATTAGTAAAATTTCCAACAACAAAATGATCACTTGAACAAAAGATCCTTAATTCTTGGAAAAAAGAAAAAAGAAATTCCTAATTATAGAAAATGAGAGAACTTTCCAAGAGAAAATTTTGTACGATTTTGCTTTGATGATAATGGTGCGCAGCGCACTCCTCCTATTGGTGCCAACAGGGCCGTCCCTGCGCAGTCAAGGTGGCGTCGCCGCACAGGGCCTCCCGACCGGCGGGGCATCCACCCCAAAATTTTTATTTTTCTTTTATATGTTTCAAATATTAAGATATGTATTAAAATGTATCTAATCTTATTTGTGAGATCTGTGGCTTAGCGATTGAGGACCCCTTCCAAAAGGTATTCCCTAGTAAGAGGTCGCGTGTTCGAATCCAATGAGCAGCTCAATAATGGCCTTTTTTTTTATATAAAACACAAAAAACAGGCCCCTCCCTCTTTAAACAAATTTAGGCACAAGTTACAAGTCCTCGACCCGACTGCCCCCTCCGGCTCCCTCCCTCTTTAAAACACCACAAATACAATCCAAAAAAAAAGTTCCCCATTAATTATTGTAGAAATCTAAACTTCCAAGTAAAGATCTTTTTGATAAGTTATTGTTTTAAGAATTATTTTGCTCTAATTCACCATTAACATGGATTGATTGCATCAATGTTTATTCCATTTTGCTTAGGGTTTCAAATTTCTCAAATCTCACTATTATATTTAATATAGGGTTCTCAATATTACATTAAATTAATTGTGTTTAGCTTTAGATTTTACATTACTTTTATTGGTAATGTATGTAATGGATGACTTGTATTTTACACGATTACATTAAATTTGGTTTATCTTTTTGTTTCAATAGGAGAATTACAAATGCCTTCTCCCCGAAAATATCCGTCTGGACATGAAAAACGTAAAAAAAAACGAAGAAGAGTTCATCAAGTCTCAAAGAGGGGCATTAGATAGATTTTTCCAAACATTCTTGATTATGAAATATTGTTTGATGACTTTGCAGATAAAATGCAAGGAGATCAATTTTCTATTCCTAATGTAATGATAGTTTTTTTACAAATCATTCATGTAATGACATTAAGGTATCCTAGCATTATAATTTATTGTACTGAAATTGAAAACATTGAATCGAATATAGTATTTACTATATATTTATTTGATATTTTGATTAATAATTTTTTAATATTGATTAATTAATTATTTTAATTTTTTATGTGAATAAAAATGATCTTTTTTTATTTCTTGCATCAGGCTCTTAAAAGTATAGAAACGGTCCTGGGTGCTAAGATGGTGATTGTCAAGCCAACAATAATTGAAATCTGAAAAAAAAAATAGCAGGAGGATCAGTGACAAATAATATGTAAAGCGTTATCTATATTAAATTAATTAGTACACCACGTATAGGAGAAGAAAAAAACACGTTCTTTATGCCGTAAAACATGTAATTGGTTATTATGTTATCGCCTTCTAATATTATATAGTCATCAAGTATATGAATTTAAAACTTTAATTTATTTGTAGTTCATCAGTTTTAGACAAACCTTAATAAAGATTCAAATAATAATAAAAAATCTCTTAATGTAATCGTCATAGTTACTCCAACAATTTAACAAAAAGGAACATATGGGGGTACTACCTTTTTGAAACATATTAACAAGTGAATATATATAACCTCGTATTGTATCACAAAAAGGATGGTGCATTATTTGATTATTTAAGATAGCATCATACATATTATATCTTATGGATTATACAGTTAAATAGTGTAAGTTTTCTTCAAATCATTTACTTATGATAGCAAATGGAAACACATTCTCTGAATTAGAAACATTTAAAGTTACATCTTTATTGTGTATTATCTGAATATATTTGATGGGGGTAATTATACGGGATATGCGCATGTGCAACTTACTGAGGACATGACCTTAGATAAGGGGTTGTGGAGGACACGGATTAGGATAGAAGAGTAGTACAACTTATTGTAGGCCCGATTAGCCTATCACACTTGTAGACACATTATTCCTTTATAATCCACTGTAGTTTGATTTCTGCTGCTATGTGTTCTTTAGTGTATTTTGTTTAGCTTATTTAGTTATGTTAGCTACTGCTCCCTTTTGTTCGAATGCACTTTATACTGCTTTAACTCCTTATCTGAGTTTTTCTCTTGCTTTACTATTTACTCTTTACTCTTGTTTTATTTTGATTGTCTTGTTTGTGATTATGCTTTGTCTTGAGCCGATGGTCTCCCGGAAACAACCGTTCTATTTATCAAGGTGGAGGTAAGTCTGTATACACTATATCCTCCCCAGACCCCATAATGTGCAATTTCACTGGGTATGATGATGATGATTTGATAAGACTTATCCAAGAAGCCATCCAATGAAGGCTCCACCTTTTAGGTTTCTGGCTGGCAAGCCACATTATGCATGGGATCTGTCATATAACGATATTAATCTGTATTGGATTGCAATTACTACGGTTAGAAATTCTATAATAAAAAAATATAGATCGTACAAAAAATGATGTAGCTGAAAATGACAATCCTCCGAAAAAGGGAATGAACATCGTGATAGCTGTGTAACAATTAGGAGTTAAAAGAAAACAAGAATTAATTAGTTACCACCATATATGGTAGTATCTCTTCTTCTTCTTTTTCATTTTATTGTTAATATATATTTCCAAAAGAATAAGAAAAGTAGTGAAAGATTATTTTAATTTACCAACATAAATACTTCTGGCGATAAGGCGAAGGGGTCGCCCTGGAGTGAAATGTAGCTTTTTAATCAAGGTTGACTCAATCGAGTCAAAAACAGGCATTGCAAAAACCTGACATTAAAAACGAAATTAGGTAATGAATAGGAATTTCTAGGTAGAATAGGAAGAGGGTCTTCCTTGTAACTTGTATATATATGTCTTTCATTAATAAGAATAATGAAGAGATTAATTCTTTTATGGTATCAAGAGTCTAGGTTCTCTTTACCCTGCTTCCGCTCCTCAAATTTCTCCTTCTTTTCTCGATATTCTAGCCCTAGCGTCGAAGCCCTCTTCTCGGATTTCTTCCAAAGTCACGGCTCTTCTCTCCAGAAAATCCTATCTCCCAAATTCCCTTCTCCGAATCTTGTTGTTCTATTCCCTATGGCTGATAAGAACAATTTTCATCCTGCCCTCACAGTTTCTAACATCAAGAGCGTCATCCCTATCGTTATTGACCTAGAAAACGTTCGTTATGGGACGTGGGCAGAATTATTTAAGATTCATGTTTTGGCACATAAAGTTCTCCACCACATCATTCCTCCAACTCCTCCAAAGGAGGGTGATAGGGCGTCTACTTCTACGATTGTTGTGTCCACTAAAGAAGCAGATCCAGAATTATGGGTCATGCTTGATGCCAAGGTTCTTTAGTGGATTTATGCCATTATCTCCTTGGATCTTTTACAGACAATTATGGAACCCAACTCCACAGCTATGGAGGCGTGGGATCGCTTGCGAGACATATCCAAGATAACAGTCATTCTCAAATTGTTATCCTTGAGCAAGAATTCTCACAAGTGGCTATGGCGAGTTTTCAAAACATTTCTTCTTATTGCAAACGCCTCAAGGACTTGGCAGACCAACTCAGCAACGTGGTTTCTCCGGTTTCTAATAGTCGTCTAGTTCTTCAGATGGTTGCAGGCCTTTCAGAGTCCTATAGCGGTGTTGCTTCGGTTATTCGTCAGAGTAAACCCCCTGCCAGGATTTTATCAAGCCCGTTCTATGCTTACTTTGGAAGAAGCCGAATTGACTAAGAAAGTAGTGATTGGGGCCAGTCCAGTCGTCCGGATGACTGTTTCCAATTTTTCTCCTTCCAATCCAGCCAATGTGACCTAAAATCACAACAATGTGGGTGGTAAGAAGGGCCAAAAATCGGAACAATAATGGCAAGAATCGTGGCGGCAACAATGGGGGCAACCGTCATCATCAGCAGCAGTTCTGGAGCCAACAGGGCCCCCTGGACAGTGGCAATAGGTCCCAGCGCCTCAGTATTAGCCAGTATACGCGTCGTGGCCCAACTTCATCCTAGGTCAGACTCGTGGCTCGCATCAAAGATATTGGCGGCAAAGAAGCCAAGATACTTGGCATTAGCGTATTTTGTATACGTCTTTTTAGTCATTTTTAGTTGGTATTTTATTCATTTTTGTTATGTTTAGTATAGTAGTAGGTTTGTTTTTCTTTCTTTTGAGTCACAGCGGTGCAAAAAGGAAAAATTGCAAAAAAGAACGAGAAATGGGCAGAAAAGGTGCTCCCGAGGCGAAAAGGACGAAAGTTGGCAACTCAGAGCGAAAGAAGGTAGTTGATCGGTGTATTTTATATACACCTTTTGAGTCAGTTTTAGTTAGTCTTTTGTCCCATTTTGCACATATAAGTGTCGTATTAGGATAGTTTTTCTTTCTTTTGAGTCAAAGTGGTTAAAATGGCCAAATGGCGGAAAAAGAGCAAAAAGAGGGCAAAAGAGGAGATGCCAGAGCCGAAACAGAAAGTGGCGAACGAGGAAAAATCAAGAGCAGCCGCGCGCCTCGCAGCTGTGCAGCCGCGCGCCCACTATCCGAGAGGTCGAAGACTCCGCGGGCGCCTCGCAAAAGCGAGGGGCCGCGCGCTAAACATCCGGCGAGCTACAGAAGATACAGGCCGCGCGCTCGCATGCCAGATATCGGCCGCGCGCAAAACACCCGGGATTGCAGAACTTCCGGCCGCGCCATTTACTCAGCAGCGCCGACGCGGAAAAATTAGGTCTTTTGACGAAAATTTGGCCCAGGCCTGAAGGAAAAAAAGGAGGCGGTTTGCAGCCTATAAAAGGAGAACCCTAGGCAGTTTTTGAGGGTTCCCCTTCTTGCACAACTCAAGACTTTGGCTTGGAGATTGGATACCATTAGTTTGGTAATTTCTTTTCCTTTTCTTTACTTTATTTCAGTTTTTATGATGAACTTTGAATTAGTTCTTGTCATATTTATGGCTAGGAACTAATTCTCTTATAGGTCTTTCCATGTTGAATTGCTAGAAACTTATGTTATAAATTAATGCATGTTTATGGTTATTTTTCTTATTGTGAGATCTATCCAATAATTGAGTTGAATTCTTGGTAATTAATTGACAACTAATTATCACTATATGATTTCTAATCGATTACGAAAAGGGGGGATTGTGAATATGCTGTAAGTTGGGTAGACATTCTTGGATTGGGATGAAAATACCTCAATTATTTATGTAGCGTTGATGAGAGGCTTAACAACCCTAATTTTGCGCATTGTGCGTGACGATCAGCTAGGTTTTTGTTCTTAATCCTCCTATAAAGTTATCCTTATCACCGAAAGGTAGGTAAGGTGCGATACTGGGGTTGCGTGTTTATATAACCCTAACGGGAGTATAAAACGATTTCGTAAACCTGCTTTCTCCTAAAGAAGAATACCATAAGTTAATGCATTAGTAAGTAGCATAAGCGGATAGTAAGGATACATGGAAGCCCTATTCTCATCACCACTGAAGTAAATCTTTATATTAACATAGCTTGCATAATTCGTAGTTATAAACAACAAATCAATCACAAATTCACCAAATAGATACTCGAAAATAGATAGTTGGTACTTGAACCCTAATCCTAGAGGACGATATTCGGTTTTACTAAGACTATACTACTTGTCACAATAACGTGCACTTGCGTTTAAAGTGTGTGCATCTTACCGCGCATCAAGTTTTTGGCGCCGTTGCCGGGGATTAGGCATTAGTTCAATATCAAATTTGTCTATTTTTAATTTCTAATTTGGTTTTTATTTTTAATTTTTAATTTTTACGTTTTTTTTTTGAAAATTCGAGGTGTCGTGATTTGTTGTCTGTTTTTGATCTATTTCAGGAAGTCAGTTTATGCGAAGGAGAAGAGGAGCAGACACTCTTGTTCCCTTCAATCCAGAAATTGAGAAAACCTGCAAACAGAACAGAAAGAATCAGCGGATTGCAATCTTGTTAGAGATGAACGACGTTCAGAACAACAACGGGATGGGAGAAGGGTTAGGAGAGAATCAACCCCATCCAGGAATACCTAGGCAAGCGCCAATAGATGTGGAGGAAAGAGTCCAAATCCAGCCAGAAAGGAGTTTGGGGGACTATGTGCTGCCAAGAGTGAATGGAGCACAGACATGCATTAGGCTCCCGCACAGAGCCAACAACCGAGATAAAACCGCGATTACGAGCACGAGTACGACACAGTGCAATTCGGAGGATCGCCATCGAGGATCACATATGCACATAGCTAATTTCTTGGAGCTATGTGCAACTTTCGATATAACGGCGCATCGATGATGCCGTCAGATTGAGGCTCTTTCCTTCTCACTCGTGGATAGAGCAAAGTATGGTTGAATTCCTGTGGCCGATTCGATTTTCACATGGCATGAAATGGCACGTAAATTCTTAGCCAAGTTCTTTCCTCCGTAAAGCAAAGAAAACTAAGAGGAGTTGAACAACTTCTACCGCGGATGGAGAGTCCTTATATGAAGCTTGGGAAAGGTTCAAAGATCTACAGAGAAAGTGCCCACACCATTGCATTGAGTTGTGGAACTTGGTCCACATCTTCTACAACGGGCTGAGCAGTACAACCAGAACTATCATAGATGCAGCAACGGGTGGAGCATTCATGAGGAAAACAGCCCACGACACTCATGAGTTATTAGAAGACATGTCCACTAACAACCATGTCACGGAAGAGAGGTCGACAAATGGGAGAAGAACAGTGGGAGTCCATGAAATAGACGCTATTGCTGCCTTGAATGCCCAAGTGGCCCTTCTAGCGAAAACAGTAAAGAACATACGGTCGATCCAATGCGGTGCAGATGCCTAAAAGTTGTGAGATATGTGGTGGCCCACATACATTTGATAGGTGTCCTTCAGCGGATCCCAACAATATACCAATGGAGCAGGCAGAGTGTCAAGCCATAGGTAATTATCAGAGGCAACAGAACAACCCCTACTCCAACACTTATAATCTAGGGTGGAGGAACCACCCAAATTTCTCATGGAGAGGAGACCAGGGGTAGCAGAACCAGCACCAGAACCCGCAGAACCAATACCAAGGGCAACAAAATCGATCAGGCAGCAGAACCAGATCGTGGCAGATAATCGTGATAGGCGACGTAATCGCAGAGCCAGAATCAACAACCCTTCATTCAAGCCCCACAATTTCAATCAATGCACCGGTTCAAAGAAGAAAAGCGGATGAGCTGAAGGCGATAAAGACTTGCCAACGCCCAGACGCAGTTCATGACAGAAGCTAGATCCTCATTCAGGAATTTGGAGACACAGGTAGGTCAGCTAGCAAAACAGGCAAACAGCAGGCCACAGGGGACATTGCCAAGCAATACAGAGGTAAATCCGAAGGAGCAGTGTCAGGCAGTGCAGTTGAGAAGTGGAAGACAGTTGGAGCAGCAGTCACCTCAGCCAGTAGTTGAGAAGAAAGCAGAGTTAGAAAAAGAGAAGGTGATTGAGCCTAGCCCAACAGTAGAGAAAACTCCAGAGAAGGAGTATACAGAGAAGATCCCTTTCCCCCAGAGACTACAGCGAAAGGCGGTTGATAAACAATTCTCCAAATTTTTGGAGACATTCAGAAAGCTACATATCAACATACCTTTCATAGAAGCATTAGAGCTTTTGCCATCGTATTGCAAGTTTATGATGGAGATTTTTGGGAAAAAGAAGGTCGCGAATCTGAAATAGTAGCAATCGATGTAAGAGTGTAGTGCTATCTTGCGTAAAAAGTTGCCACCAAAGCTAAAAGATCCGTGAGCTTTACACTACCTTGCACATGCGGTGGTAACTTGCAATGAGCTCTATGTGATTTAGGGGCAAGTATAAATCTAATGCCCTATCGCATTTAAAAGATTGAGTTAGGTGAGGCCAAACCAACCACGTGAAGTCTGCAATCGGCCGACAAGCTGGGTTCATCCAAGAGGCAAGATCGAGGACGTGATTGTGAAAGTAGGAAAATTCTTCTTTCCTGCAGACTTCCTCATTCTTGATATGGAAGAAGACGCAGAAATCCCTATCATATTGGGGAGGCCATTCCTAGCAACGGGGAGAGCTTTGATTGATGTTGAAAGAGGAGAATTAACACTAAGGGTGGAGTCTGAAGAAATGGTGTTTAAAGTTTTTAAACACGTCATTGAGCCACCAACAAGGAGTGGGTGCTTTGCAATCAGCACCATCAAACCCCCATGCGAGCCAATACAATTCAACCAAAGAGCGATGAGCCCAAGAAAGCAGGCATGGTTTGCTGAAATGTCACTAAAGGAGGTAAGTATTCCTGAACTCCCCCTTACTGATAATGCTAAGAAGAAAAAAAGAAAACGCCAAATGTGGAGGAAATGGATAGGTTGGGGGCTTAATCCACCCCAGGGTTATTAAGGCTAAGGAACTTGCGTCCGGCTAAAAGACGTTAAAGACAGCGCTACTTGGGAGGCAACCCAACGTTTTCAATTATGTTATTTTAATTTCTGTCTTTAGTTTATTTTATTTTGTCTAGAACAATCTCACGGTCTTGGGTTCTTGCGTTTGTGCTGTGATTGATATGTACAAGGGAATAAACTGAAGGCGAAAAACGGAAGAAAAGCCAGAATTTCCAGAAAAGCGGTTAAGCGCATGGCTGCGAGAGCGGCGCCAAAAGAAGCGAACAGTGCAGTTTAAAGCTGGCCTTCAGAGCGAGCGCGACGCCAAAATCCCAGAAAATTTGCCAAGTTTAGGCGCCGCGGCGCCCCGTAACAGGGCCGCGGCGCAGAAAGTCCCGAAGGAGCGCAGAAGATTGGGCGCCGCGGCGCCAAAAGCAGGGCCGCGGCGCCGAAGCGGGAATCCAGAAACTTAAAAACGCCCAAAAATCAGATTTTCCCCAATTCCAAATTCAAAAACCTAACCTTCCCTCTCCAAAAACCCACGAAATTCTAGAAATTTGCCCACAAATCCTCCACAAATCCAACCCAACCACAACCTAAACTCTTAAATTCCCAAAAACCCTTAGCCATCTCAACCAACAAAGCTCCATTCCATAGCCTCAAACCACCAATTGAAACAAGAACAAGTTTGAATCTTCTCCTAAAAAGGTAATCTTTTTCTGTTCTTGAATCCTTTTACTGAAGTCATAGGAGGTAGTAGTTTGGAGGAGTATTGTAGTTGGAGTAGTTTGGGTGCTGAAAAGTGATTGTGAAGTTTGGAGAAAAGAGTAGAAAAGGAGGTTGTGGGTATTGAGTAGAAAGGTTGAAGTTTGGGGGTGTTGTATTCGCTGCTAGTGTTGAGTGTGTAGGAGACAGTTGTGCCACTAAAGTATAAGCTGCAGATTTTGTTTTAAAAATGGCCACCAGAAAGAGAAGAGGCTCCACATCCACCCCAACCCCACAATACGACGAAAATAGGTTTGTCAGTTACCAAGCCTTCCAAAGATACAAAAAGCTTGATACCAGACCCATAATACCAGAAAGGGGAATGGACTACCAGAGGGAGTCATATGGGGAAGAAGATGTTTATGAGCCCATTCGGGCGATGATTGAGTTAAGGGATTGGAGAAAATTTGTGAATCCGGAGAAGATAGCACCAGTAAACACAACAATGGTGCGTGAATTTTATGCCAATTTTCCGGAGAAGGTGGAAAGGGGATGTTTTGTAAGGGGACGTTATGTGCCTGTGACAGCAGAGGATATAAATATACAATTGAAAACAGTTGATGTTGAAGAAAGAAGTGATTGGAATCACTTTAGAACATGGTCTAGAAGCATTGACCACATCGACTGGAATGCCGTCGCAAACACCGTGAGCTACCAGGGAGCTGTTTTTGATATTGGAAGAAATGGGTCAAGAGCACTGAACAGGTGCCAATTCAACAAAGTAGCCAAAGGTTGGCTATATTTCATCAGCGCCCGCATGATTCCATCCACGCACTTCACCAGAGTGCCAGAGGATAGGATTAAACTAATATATGGAATTATGAGGGGGTTGACGATTGATGTGGGGAAAGAAATAGTGCAGAGCATTGAGGAAATCAGCAGGTTGGTAACAACAGGCGGATTGGGACATGGCTCAGTTATCACCAAGCTATGTCACATGAGTGCGGTTCCAAACCTACCCACTGACACTCATGAAAGAAACCAATTGCCCGTGTCCTATGGGATAGTGCACTTTTTCCCAGACCCAAGCCCCCCAGCAGCCAGACGGAGAGTACAACCAGCAGCAGCAGCAGAGGCCGCCATGGACGAAGATGAGCCTGAAATAGGGGCTCAATATGAGGCAGGACCTAGCCACCGGCCAACCACAGGAGCAGAACCTCCAACGCCCACAATGGAGCAATTGTATCAAAATCAGATGAGGATGATGCAGACCTTGGACACAGTAGTACAAGGACAGCAAGAAACAAGGCAACAAATCAACGAGTTGAGTTCCTTGTTCAACCAATGGTCGATGCATTATCCACCGCCACCACCACCATTTTAGCCAAAGTTTGTAAGTGTCTTATTTCTTTTACTGTCTTTGAGTCTACACACATTGGGGACAATGTGTGATTTAAGTTTGGGGGTGTTTTAATTGTGTTTTATTTTCTTTATGTGTCATGTTATGTTTTACTTAAGTGTTTTTGATTGTTTTTATGTTTATTTTGAGTCACCAAAATTTTTTCTTTTTGAGTCATAATTGTCTGTCAAAGATCATAATTGCTGTAGTTGCTAGAAACACCTAGTGAAGTAAGGTGAAATAGTGTAACGGAATTGAAGTAACTATCTAAACACTTAGGTTAGATATGCCAAAAACTCACATAATCTGTCTATTTGGAGTTTCTTGCTTGAGTTATGCATGCTAAATGATAAATACTTATGTGTTATGATTGCTTGCTATTTGAGGCGAAATTGTTAGGATATGAATGTTAGGGAGATGACTCAGGCATTTCTTTGATAGCCAATTCTTACCATTCTTTTCTATCCCGTACTTTAAAAATATCCCTAGTCAGCCCCATTGAGCCTAAATTTGAAATTTCTTCTTTGACACCCTATATTCCCACAAATTGTACCATAAGTGAAAATATGAAATAGTGGAATCAATTGTGTTAAAAAAGAGACAAAAAGAGTGAATGAGCTTGTTGCACCCCAATAAAAAAGTAATAAGAAAGAGGCAAAAGCCTAAGTTTGGGGGTGCTTGTTATTATATATTTCACTCTCCCAAAACAAAAGAGGGAAAAGATAGAATCGAAGTGAAAAAAGAAAAAGGGAAATATTGAAAAGCTGAAGAGCTTATGGTACACGAAATGAGCCTAAATTGCCTATTTTTATCTACCTATACCTAAGCCTACATTACAACCCTTAAAGTCCTGAAGATCTCTTTTATGCATATCCAGAATTAGTGGAGAATAGCAAGTAAGCATGCCATAGGAATTCTTGAATTTACATGCATGATTTAGTATATTAACTTCCATTAAGCATGATGAATATGAGTTTGCGAAATATCTAGCTTCATGTGCTTAGTGTGCTGAAATTTCATGCTATATGTTCCTGCATATTATTTTGCTAACCTTCATGTTTTTCTAGTTAACACTAATGCAGCAAAAGCGATCAATGGCAGTGAGTCTTTTTATTTTTTGTTTTTTTGTTCTTTGAGTCTTTTATTTTATTTCTTTCTATCTTTGCTCGAGGGCGAGCAAAGGTTAAGTTTGGGGGTATTTGATCGGTGTATTTTATATACACCTTTTGAGTCAGTTTTAGTTAGTCTTTTGTCCCATTTTGCACATATAAGTGTCGTATTAGGATAGTTTTTCTTTCTTTTGAGTCAAAGTGGTTAAAATGCCAAATGGCGGAAAAAGAGCAAAAAGAGGGCAAAAGAGGAGATGCAGTGGAAAGCAGAGAAAGTGGCGAACGAGGAAATATCAAGAAGCGTGGCATGGCGCTCCTGATCAGCTGTGCGCGGCGCCACTATCGAGAGGTCGAAGACTGTGCCGCGGCTACCGAACGGCAAAAGCAGGGCCGCGGCGCCTAAACATCCGAGGAGCTACAGAAGATACTGCGCGGCTACCGAACAGCAGATATCGGGGCTGGCGCCAAAACACGAAGGATTGCAGAACTTCCGGCGCTGGCTACATGCGGCGCGGCAGCGAAAAAATTAGGTCTTTTGAAAATTTGGGCGAACTGAAGGAAAAGAGGGAGGCGGTTTGCAGCCTATAAAAGGAGAACCCTAGGCAGTTTTTGAGGGTTTCCCTTCTTGCACAACTCAAGACTTTGGCTTGGAGATTGGATACCATTAGTTTAGTAATTTCTTTTCCTTTTCTTTACTTTATTTCAGTTTTTATGATGAACTTTGAATTAGTTCTTGTCATATTTATGGCTAGGAACTAATTCTCTTATAGGTCTTTCCATGTTGAATTGCTAGAAACTTATGTTATAAATTAATGCATGCTTATGGTTATTTTTCTTATTGTGAGATCTATCCAATAATTGAGTTGAATTCTTGGTAATTAATTGACAACTAATTATCACTATATGATTTCTAATCAGTTACGAAAAGGGGATTGTGAATATGTTGTAAGTTGGGTAGACATTCTTGGATTGGGGATGAAAATACCTCAATTATTTATGTAGCGTTGATGAGAGGCTTAACAACCCTAATTTTGCGCATTGTGCGTGACGGTCAACTAGGTTTTTGTTCTTAATCCTCCTATAAAGTTATCCTTATCACCGAAAGGTAGGTAAGGTGCGATCTTTGAGGTTGAGTGTTTATATAACCCTAACGGGAGTATAAAGCGATTTAAATAAACTGCTTTCTCCTAAAGAAGAATACCATAAGTTAATGCATTAGTAAGTAGCATAAGCGGATAGTAAGGATACATGGAAGCCCTATTCTCATCACCACTGAAGTAAATCTTTATATTAACATAGCTTGCATAATTCGTAGTTATAAACAACAAATCAATCACAAATTCACCAAATAGATACTCGAAAATAGATAGTTGGTACTTGAAACCTAATCCTAGAGGACGATATTCGGTCTTACTAAGACTATACTACTTGTCACGATAACGTGCACTTGCGTTTAAAGTGTGTGCATCTTCTGCAGATCGGTAGCACGCGTGCCACTATCAGAACAGCGGTGCTATATATTTACCGAGAGCCACAGACTTTCAAGACCGCGGTGCCATCAGCAAGCGATCTGCGATGCCATTTGTCTTGAAAAGTTGCGGGAGTTTCGGACGCTGGTCGACGCGGAAAATTTCAATTCCGAAGGCAAATTGGCTAAGGGCAGATTGGTCCATAGGGCACAAAAATTAGAGGATATTTAAGCCCTAGGGATTAATGATAAGAAGAAGGTTGGTCATTCTACAACACAATACAACATAAGGCGGATTTGAAGCTACAATTGGAGACTTTGTTCTACGTAATTTCTTTTTTTCATTTTTAATTCAGTTTATGTATGGATATTGTGTTAGTTCTTAGTGTGACTATGACTAGGAGCTAAACACTCTATTAGGGCTTTTCTTAAGAATCGCTTGAAACTTTTATTCATGAATTAATGCAGTAGTATGATTTCTTCTTCACTTGATTAAGATTTAATCAATATTTGATATGAATGTTTGATAATTAATTGATCACTAATTATCATAACCTATATGATTTCGAATCAAAAATCGAGAGGAGAGATTTGAATATGCTGTAATTGACTAGACATAGGTTAAAATCGCAGACGAAAGTACCCTGATACTTGTGTAGCATTATAGGTTACTATTCTTAATCCTCATATGTGGTAAATCCTATCATAGAAATATAGAAGGGTTCTGCACTGAGGTTGAGTGATTATATGTCCTAACCAGAATATAAGACAGTCTAGTTATCCGTTATCTTAACAAAGAAGAAGAATCATTCTAGTCGCATTAAGGATTGAATAAAGTGGATAGTCGAGAATTTTGGAAGCCCTAATTCATTCATAACTGATTACAACTTTATTAGTTTAAATATTACAATTATTCTAGTAGTTAAATAAAAAACTCAATCAAATATCGATTGCCAAATAGATAACATAAAATAGATGAACGTGTCACGACCCATTCCGGGGCCCGTGACTGGTGCCTTACCGGGGCACCCAAGTAGTCATACATCAGAGTAATCAGCGGAAACATAAATCAAGACATGAAACAGTTTATAAAACAAGACACAGATTTTGTGAGAAAACATCGTCTTTCGGCATATATATATAATCATGTTTTAGCAGTTACATCCGACACTGTACAACACGACTACAGACCTCTAAGGAAATATACAACTATGGCGGGACAGGGCCCCGCCATACCTATCTGATACAAAACTATCTACAACGGGAGATCATACCAAAAGTAGAGCCTCGGAAGAGATGGAGCTCCCGACACCAACGTAGAGATCCTAAGGATGCGGATCTAGCACACCTTTGCCACCTGCGGCATGAACGCGGCCCGAAGGAGGTCGATACAACAGTACTAAGTATGCGAAGCTAAAGTACTTAAATGAAAACATATCATTTTTAAAACCGGTTTACAAATATGTGTGAAACAACGAGAAACCGCACGTAGTACATCACAAACAAGAGCAACAATAGGTAATCGTAATAGGTCTTGTCTAGGCCGCGAATGATCGAAAGCAGGGCCAATCGCCCATATCATCATTCAGAAGCCTAATCTGAACTCGAGTCCGCATAGGCCACTCACACGTGGGCGCGTGAGGTATAACCCGCATCGAGGTAGCTACTCCTCGGCATCGCCTGGACTCATTGTCGCATGGCCACATAGACCGCATGAGGCATAACCCGCATACTAACTCGGAACTCTCGTAGCTCGCATAGGCCCCTGGACCCGCATGAGGTATTCTCGAATCATGGTCCTGCATCACTGAGTCTACCCGCATCGGAGGACTTAACCCCGTTACCATCTCAAGAGGTGAGTGATAGTATACTAACATAACAACTTATCTTTTAAGTAACATAAGCAACAAGGATACTCACCTATACAAACGTTACAAGATACTAACACATAGCATCATATCATGTCTACTTATCAAACCATCTTATTATTCTTTTCACAATATAAGTCCATTATAAACACATAGGCAAACTTGTTTCTTTTATCAATCTTAAGTGGTTATACTTACTTCCCATAGAGCTAGTATAACTCTTAAGCTTCGCTTTTAAAAACCAATTAGTTCTCTTACATTAATATGATTCATAGTCTTTTGAAATGTTTTGATTCTTTATTATTCAGCTTAAGCGTGAGGCATTCCGTAAGTATTATTCAGCTTAAGCGTGAGGCATCGTAAGTATTATTCGAGCTTAAGTCAAAGACATTGCCATAGTTATTATCCAGTTAACACGTACGCGTCTACCGTACTATATATATTGTAAAATATCATGCTTTAGGAAGAATCACATACCTTCTCGTGAAAACCACCGCGAGTTGAATATGTCGCGCAGAGAGTCACCTATAATAGTCACAGATATCTATCAAAGACTACTCGAGGTCATTCTAAATAGAGGTTCACAATTCTATGGAAAGTTGGGCAGCACAACCCTACCGGTGAGCTATATGAGTCTCATTGTGAAAACAAATCTATCGAGTCTGATTCAATTATTCTTCTTTTAAACCGCCTACTTTGTGATAGCGGTTCAATTCTATTCGTGATATTCTTCTAAGTATTTATACTATTCTTATTCTACAACATAAGTATTCTCTAATTCAAAAGAGGGTTAGGATTAGTTACCTCGGTAAGCCCAATAATATCCTAGAAAAGTCGCGCTGAGCAAGGTTTTGCTCCTAAGTTGTATGCTCAGGAAACCTTAGAAGTTCTTCACAACTTCTACTAAGTACTAAGGTATTTGGGCTAGGGTAATTTGGGCATTATAACAATACAAGAAGGCAACTTTTCTACCAAGGGAGGGGTAGGTTTCGGCTAGGCTAGGGGTGGGGTAGCCTCGGCAAGCTTCGAGGGAGGGTGTGTTGGACGAATTGCTTACAAAGGAGAGGAAGGATTTTTAGACTTGAAAGCTTTTGTGGATGAAGAACTCTTCATCTCAAGAGGGTATTTATAGGTCAAGACATGGCCAACCAATGGCCAAGATTTAGCCAAGTGCTAGGCAAGTGTAAGGTCAAGATTAGGGCAAGTGTACCTAGCCAACTTGCACACAAAATATCTAACCAACTTTATGACAAGGATGGTCATCCATTCGGCCTATTGCCGTGACAAGTCCACCAATGAGAGGGTGGCAAGTGTCGCCTCTCGTTGGTCCAAAGTGTTACGTCTCTCGGAAAAATCCGCAAAAATTAGAAATGACATAGCGGAATTTATCCTACGAAAATTTGTGGAAACGTTTAGTCGGAAAGCTGTTCGCTTTGAGAGTTGTGCCTAAAAAAATCGTCCAGGCCTAACTTTAAGACCAAACTTTTATGCGTATTCCTTTACGTACATACTGCAAATACGGTATAACATTCTCCCTCCTTAGAAACATTCGTCGAATGTTCCTTCCCAAGCAGATAACGATAAGGTTCTTCAAAACTTAAGCAGTTTGCAAAAGCCACACACGACCATAAACAACTAGGCATAAGCGATAATGAAGATTTACAAGTAGGAAAGTGAATTACGGAGGGTGGGGAGCGGTGAGGATACTTACGCCTCATGTCCTCGCCGGCTTCACGTCATCTCCTCCCCGAGCTCGTTCGCCACAAGACTTTGTGAAGCCACGTCCTTCGTCATGAGACGCTAACTCGACGATCGATTATCGCTATGGGAATCTCCTCATACGATAACCCGCCGATCACTGGACATCGTCAATCGGATGTACCACTAGATGGATCCGATACATCTCTCGATATAAACGTGAAACATCGGATGCCGCCTCGGATCGGACGGCAGATTCAACTCATAGGCAACCTTGCCTACCTGCGGACAATCCGAAGCGGCCCAATGTACCTTGGGTGAGTTTCCTTCTTCCGAATCTCATTACACCGCCATGGGTGACACCTTCAGAAAACCCAATCATCAATGCAAACTCGGATGTCGACGGCGATGATCTGCATCGACTTATCGACTACGAGTGTCAATAGCCGCTCTCGGATAAGCCGCCTTATCCATCGCTGCTTTGTACCAAATCTGGTCCCACTAGCCGCACTCGCCCACCTCGAACCAACCTATAGGCGATCTGCACTTCCTCCCATACAAGGCCTCATAAGGCGCCATCCGAATCTTGGAGTGGTAGCTATTATTATACGCGAACTCAACTAGAGGCAAATGATCCTCCCAACTACCATCGGAAGTCAATAACACGGGCTCGCAGATATCCTCAAGAGTGCGGATAGTGCGCTCTGCTGTCCGTCTGCTCGTGGATGAAATGCGATTACTCGTGCTCACTGCGTCCCTAAACCCCTGGAAGGACCTCGAAGTTGGCGTAAACCGGGCTCCTGCATGCGATATGATCGGTAGGGACTCCATGCGATCGACGATCTCTCGGATGTAAAGTGCGCATAATCCTCGGTAGAAAAAGTCGTCTGACGGGAAGAAAGTGGGCTGATTTCGTCGACTGTCGGCGATAACCCATATAGAATCATGTCTCTCCGAGTGCGAGGTAATCCCGTGATGAAGTCCATGTTGATTACCTCCCACTTCCGGTCGGGATCTCTATCGCTGCAACAAACCACGGTCTCGGTGCTCTACCTTCACTGGCCGACAACACGGGCGAGGTGCGAACTCGCAACGTCCTCTTCAAACCATCCCACCAATACGGATCTAAGGTCGTGGTACATCTTGGTCGACCGGATGGATAGAGTAACGCGTCTTTGTGTGCTTCCCCAAGAACTGCTGCCAAGTCTGAAACATCCGGAACACACGATGCGCCTCGAACCTTAGCACCCCATCGGTGCTACCTCAGGACCCTTGCCTCTTGAAGAGTGTATCACGATATCGAATCAAAGTGGGTCCTCGAGCGTGCCTCTTCACCTCGCCGGCGATGGAAGACTCGGCAACCTCACGAACTCTAACCCCACCGCTATCGTAATCAATCAAGCGGACACCAAGGCTCGCTAATCGATGCAAATCACGAACCATGTCCCTCCTCTCTAGTTGCACATCCGATAGGCTCCCATCGACCTACGACTAGAGCATCGCCACAACATTGGCCTTCCCGGGTGGTACAGGATATCAACATCGTAATCCTTAAGCAACTCTAACCACCGTCTCTGCGTAAGTTCGGCTCCTGGTGAAGATATCTGGAGGCTCTTGTGGTGCGTAAAAATATCCACGTGAACCCATACAAATAGTGCCTCGGATCTTCAAAGCGTGAATCACGGTGCGACTCCAATCATGGGTGGGGTAGTTCCTCGTGTTTCTTCAAGCTGTCGGGATGCATATGCTATAACCTGCCATGCTGCATCAACACACATCCCAACCCGATGCCGACGATCACAATACACAACATAACCATCCGGACCTGCGGAAGAGTAAGCGGGGCGGTCGTCGATCTCTCTTTCAAGAATCGAAACCCCGCCACAAGCATCGATCCATCAAACTTGGCGCCTCGAGTCACCTAGTCAATGGTGCGAAGATAAAGCAAACTTCTCCACGAACCGCGATAATACCTGCAAGGCCCGAGCTGCGAACCTCTGCCGGAGTAGTAGGTGCAGGCCAAGTCTGACCTCGATCTTGGCGTATTAACTCGAATGCCATCACCGACAATATGCCCAAGAAACGCCATCAAGTCAACCAAAACTCACATTTGGAAAACTTGGCGTACAAGCTGGTCTGGAGAAGCGCCGGCCTGATCGCCAATGCTCGCGTGCTCCTGCTCTGGCGAGAATAAACCAAGATATCATCAATGAACACTATCACAAGCGTGTCCAAAAATGGTTTGAACACTCGGTTCATCAAATCCATGAATACCGCGAGCATTGGTCAACCCAAAAGACATGACCACGAACTCATAATGCCCGCACGTCCGGAATGCGATCTGGGACATCCACCTCTCGACTCACTTTGATGATAGCCCGATCGCAAATCAATCTTGGAGAAACATCTCGCACCTGCCCGGTCGAACAAATCATCAATCCTAGGAAGGGTATTCGTTCTTAATGGTCACCTTGTTCACTGTAATCAACACACATGCGCGGCGTCCGCCCTTCTTCTTCACGAACAATCTGCGCTCCCGGGGAGAAACACTAGGCCTAATGAAGCCCTTCTCTAGCAAATCCTAAGTGATCCTTCACTCTCTCAACTCGGCGGGTGCCATTCGTATGGCGGAATGGAAATAGGCCGAGTATCCGCAACACATCTATACAAAACTCGATCTCCTCTCGGGAGGATACCCGGAGGTCATCCGAAACACGTCTGGGAACTCGTGACTCATGGGCCAGCGGAAAATCTGGTACCGCAGCTTTCAGATCAAACACCCGAACGAGATGGTAGATATACCCTTCGCACCATCTTCCTAGCCTTGAGGTAGGAAATAAACCTACCACCGGCGATACCGTGCTCCTCCCACTCAACAATGGCTCGCCGAAAGCGGAACCGTACTACTCTCTCTGCGGTCTACATTGGCATAGCAAGAAGCTAGCCAATCCATCCCCATAATCACGTCGAAGTCAATCATCTCCAACTCTATCAAGTCGGCGGTCCGGCGACGTAAATGGTCACAGACAAGCCTATATACCCGCCGAGCTACCACCGAATCACCCATTTGGCGTAGCTACCTCGAAAGGGTCAATGGACTCGTGCTCATCCCTATCCTACTAGCAACAAGGGAGATATAGGTGAGTAGAACCGGATCTATCAAAGCATACACATCAAACCCGAGCCCGATAAGGTACCGGCGACATCGGTGAGGCCTCACGATCTGTCGGTGGACAAAGCATAAATGCGGTTCGAGGACCGCTAGGCTGGACGAGCCACGGCCTGCGCGACCTGTGACCCATGAGCACCACGCCTCGGGCGAGTAATCGTAGGAGATGATGAAGCGGCAAGAACAAGGTCGAGCCTACCACCACGCCCCGGTCGACGATCCTCGCAAAGTGACCTGCTGGCCTGGCGTAACAAGATCAAAAGTAGTACCACACTTCCGTAATGGGATCTACCGCATCGGCCACTGCGGTGGTCGATCGGCCAATACCTCTGCTACTCGACGTCTCCGAAGCCACAGGGCCACAGTGCGCCCTCAGCGTGGGCATCTTGAGGCGGTGCGAGTGCTCTGTCTTTGGCGTGGTGCGAATCTAGGCTTCTTGGAGCCGCCACCACGATAACCACCGAAGACCCTCCGTCCCGGCGCCTTCTCCTGCTGTCATCACTCGTCGACCTCTGCGCTCGCCGCATCGAGGCGTGAGCTGCGTGCGGGTAATGTCCATACGGTGGAGAAACCCCGCACATGACTCGGCCATATAGTCGTCTAGCCGGTGACATAGCGGTGCACCCTATCCTCCATATCTGCTACCAATCTTTGGGACATATCGAGCCAATGAATCAAACTCGACATTGTACTCACGGCGGTCGTCCTCTGCCTCGATGGTAAAAATCTATCGGCCGCGCCCTCGCCATCTGTGGAGGCAAGAAGTGAGTGAGAAAGCCTCGAGAACTCATCCCAGTAGGCGGGGCGTGCTCTCCCGGGATAACTCCGTGAATCAAACCAATCGATCGCGGTATCACGCGACCTATGTGAACCAAAGATCACGGACTCGGTCTCGACGCATCGATCACTCTCAAAATCTCTGAAGGCGACGGATGAACTCCTGCGGATCATCCTCGGCCTCGATCCATAAAACTCCGTGGGCTCAGCTCGAAGTCTCGTAGCCTCAAACTCTACGCCTCGGGTGAACAACGGGTGCGGCCGAGCTGGGCTGGGCTGCCGCGTCGGCCTCTCTCGTATCGGGCCACAACTTTAGCCAAAAGTGGGCCATCTCCTTGTACCCTAACTCCTCCGCCGGTGTGGGACGGGAGGTGTGGGTCTTGTGGTCTCTTTGGGGCGGCGGCGTCATAGAACTCGCCGTCTCGGTATAGGCGGGCACGAGCCCTCGTGACTCTGGGTGTCTGCTAGCGACTCCTCGCTGCCTTGCCCTTCGGGCGGGTTGCCTTACGTGGAGGCATAAGCATTCTGAGGAAAGGAATACGTTAGAGGGTCCAACCTATAACAGCTCTAAAAGCACGATCTCGGAATGAGAAGAAGCGAAACCAATCCTAAATATCCTATAGCCTCACGATTATTGGTGTGGTGCACAACACACGATAATCGAACTCTACTAGATACGGTCTGCAGACACTTTCCGAGGATTAATCGCTCGATACCACTTTTGTCACGACCCATTCGGGGCCGTGGTCGTGCCTTGCGGGGCACCCAGTAGTCATACATCGAGTAATCGGCGGAAACATAAAGCAAGACATGAAGCAGTTTATAAAACAAGACACGATTTTGTGAGAAAACATCGTCTTTCGGCATATATATATAATCATGTTTTAGCGATTACATCCGACCTTTGCACAACACGACTACAGACCTCTGAAATATACAACTATGGCGGGAGGGCCCGCCATACCTCGACTACAAAAACTATCTACAACGGGAGATCATACCAAAAGTAGAGCCTCGGAAGAGATGGAGCTCGACACCAACGTAGAGATCCTAAGATGCGGATCTAGCACCTGCTTGCGGTTACCTGCGGCATGAACGCTGCCCCGCGAAGGAGGTCAGTACAACAGGTACTAAGTATGCGAATCTGTAAAGTTGATAACTGAATACAGATCATTTTTAGATCCTGTTTACAAATATGTATGAAACAACGAGAAACCGCGTAGTGCTACATCACAAACAAGAGCAACAATAGGTAAGCGTAATAGGTCTTGTCTAGGCTGCGAATGATCGAAGCAGGGCCACTCGCCCATATCATCATTCAGCAAGCCTAATCTGAACTCGAGTCGCATAGGCCACTCACGTGGGCGCGTGAGGTATAACCCGCATCGAGGGTAGCTACTCCTCGGCATCGCCTGGACTCGTTGTCGCATGGCCACATAGACCGCATGAGGCATAACCCCGCATACTAACACGGAACTCGTAGCTCCGCATAGGCCCCCGGACCCGCATGAGGTATTCTCGAATCATGGTCCTGCACCGCTGAGTCTACCCGCGTCGGAGGCGGCTTAACCCCGTACCATCTCGAGGTGATTGATAGTATACTAACATAACAACTTATCTTTTAAGTAACATAAGCACAACAAGGATACTCACCTATACAAACGTTACAAGATACTAACACACATAGCATCATATCATGTCTACTTATCAAACCATCTTATTATTCTTTTCACAATATAAGTCTGTTATAAACACATAGGCAAACTTGTTTCTTTTATCAATCTTAAGTGGTTATACTTACTTCCCATAGAGCTAGTATAACTCTTAAGCTTCTGTTTTTAAAAACCAATTAGTTCTCTTCTGTTAATATGATTCAGTAGTCTTTTGAAATGTTTTCAGTTCTTTATTATTCAGGCTTAAGCCGTGAGGCATTGCAGTAAGTATTATTCGAGCTTAAGCGTGAGGCATTCCGTAAGTATTATTCAGCTTAAGTCAAAGACATTGCCATAGTTATTATCCGGTTAACACGTATGCGTCTGGTACTATATATATTGTAAAATATCATGCTTTAGGAAGAATCACATGCATACCTTCTGAAAACCACCGCGAGTTGAATATGTGCGCAGAGAGTCGACTATAATAGTCACAGATATCTATCAAAGACTACTCGAGGGTCATTCTAAGCAGAGGGTTCACAATTCTATGGAAAGTTGGGCAGCACAACCCTACGGTGAGCTATATGAGTCTCGTGAAAACGATCTATCACGTCTGATTCAATTATTCTTCTTTTAAACCCTTCTTTGTGATAGCGGTTCAATTCTATTACGTGATATTCTTCTAAGTATTTATACTATTCTTATTCTACAACAGTAAGTATTCTCTAATTCAAAAGAGGGTTAGGATTAGTTACCTCGGTAAGCCCAATAATATCCTAGAAAAGTCGCGCTGAGCAAGGTTTTGCTCACAAGTTGTATGCTCAGAAACCTTAGAAGTTCTGCACACCTTCTACTATGTACTTCGGTAGTTGGGCTAGGGGCGTTGGGGCATTATAGCAATACAAGAAGTCAACGTGTCTCCCAAGGCAGGGGGGGTAGTTTTCGGGTAGGGTCGGGGGGGGGGTAGCCTCGGCAAGCTTCTCGAGGGAGGGGGTGTGTTGGACGAATTGCTTACAAAGGGAGAGGGAAGGATTTTTAGACTTGGAAAGCTTTTGTGGATGAAGAACTCTTCATCTCAAGAGGGGTATTTATAGGTCAAGACATGGCCAACCAATGGCCAAGATTTAGCCAAGTGCTAGGCAAGTGTAAGGTCAAGATTAGGGCAAGTGTACCTAGCCAACCTGCACACAAAATATCTAACCAACTTTATGACAAGGATGGTCATCCATTCGGCCCTATTGCCGTGACAAGTCCACCAATGAGAGGGTGGCAAGTGTCGCCCTCTCGTTGGTCCAAAGTGTTACGTCTCTCGGAAAAATCCGCAAAAATTAGAAATGACATAGCCGGAATTTATCCTACGAAAGTTGTGGAAACGTTTCGTCGGAAAACTGTTCGCTTTGAGAGTTGTGCCTAAAAAAATCGTCCAAGGCCTAACTTTAAGACCAAACTTTTTGTACGTATTCCTTTACGTACATACTCTGGAAATACGGGGTATAACAGAACGATACTTAGAAACCAGTCTCTGTGGATGATATTCGGTCTTACAGACTATATTACTTGTGAACGATGTGTGCGCTTGCGTGAGCATTCGAAATATCGCTAACAAGTTTTTGGCGCCGTTGTCGGAGACTGGCGTACATCTAATATCGAACCATCTATTTTTATTTCTAATTTGTTTTGTATATATATGGTCATGCTATTTTATTTCTAATTTGGTTGCTCCAGGAACAAGTTTCTAACTTGTTCTGCGATAATCTTTTTATCACTTTTTGTTTTTTTTCTTATTTTGTAGGTAAAGTTGAAAAAAAGGACACATGAACTACTACTACTATCCGGGGCAGTGAAGTCATCAACAACATCTTAACCCACAGGTTCCACAGGAAGATCGAAATGAGCTGCAGAAAGCCATACTCAAGCTCACCAAGTGTCAGACTCAGTTTATGGCTGAGACCAGTATATCCCTAAAAAATTTGGAGACACAAATATGACAACTGATGGATATGATGATCAATACACCTCAAGAAAGTCATCCTAGCGACACTATTGTGGGAAGTGGTAAGCAAAGTGAGGAGCCTGAACCACACCAAGCTGTTGAAGAATTGAGAAAGGTGGTTGGTGTAGAGAAAGAAGGGGTTATTAGAATCCTATTTTTCACCTTTTTGGATTCCTTGGAGTTCCTTTTTGCTGTACTCATTGCAGAAAAAACACCACCAGATGTATTTGCTGACCCTCAAACAGAAAGTCCATACCCTCAAGAGAACCCCTAAACGTCTAGAGATCCATGGAGCTTCATTATTCCTTGCACTATAGAGAATTTTGAATGCAAGAAAGTATTGGAAAATTTGGGGGCAAGCATAAAAGTACTACCCTTTTCTGTGTTCTATAAAAATGTTGTAGGTGAAGTGAGGTCGGCAAAAATAACTATTCGGATTGCAAGCCGTTCGCTGAAGGATCCACCAGGCACTAGTAAGGATTAATTGCGTCCGACTAAAAGACGTTAAAGACATCGCTACTTGGGAGGCAACCCAGGGTTTTAATTATGTTATTTAAATTTTTCGTTTTAGTTTGTTTTATTTTAAATTGAATAGTCTCAATTTTGGTATGTTTGTTGTGTTGTGATGCCAGGTGAAGGAATCGGAGAATAAGCATGAAGAAAAGGGTGGAAAATACCGCGGTGCCGAATGTTCAGAGAGGACCCAGTACTTTAGGCACCGCGGTGCCACTATGCAGAACCGCGGTGCCGATTAGCGATTTCCGAATAATAAAAAGGCCCTAAACCACCAAATCTCCTCCCACAGATATCATCTCAGTGCAATATCCGCCGCCACCACCACCATTTTGAACCGTTGTACGTCTGTAAGTCGCCCCATTTTAATTTTTGAGTCTTTTATACATTTAGGACAATGTGTAGTTTAAGTTTGGCGGGGAGTTTTATTTTATTTTTGTATCTACTTTTGAGTCTTTTGTTTGTTTTTGTGTTTTATGTGAGTCAATTTTTTTTATGATCATGCATGATGTGCTTATTTGGAACGTCTAGTGAACTAAGTGGGATAATGTAATGGAATGAGAAGCTAAAATTTGGGTGTTTAAGTTAGATATGCCAAAAATTCATGAAAATCTGATTATTTGGAATATTTGAGGTTTAGCCTATGTGTTGTCAATTGAAAAATGCCTGGGAAGTCTGATTGCTTGCTATTTGAGGCAAAATAGTTAGGATGTACATGTCTAGGGAGATGATTCAGGCATTTCTTTGCTAGCCCTTCTTACCATTCATTGCCTACCTTGCACTAAATCGTACCACTAGTTAGCCCCGTTGAGCCTAAAAATAAGTTGTTTTCTTTGACACCCCATGATTCCCTCATGTGCCATAAGCAGTAATTGAATAAAGGGATGAAAATGAGTAGAAAAAAGAAACACAAAAAGAGAGTGAAAAATTGACGCACCCCAATGAAAAAGAACGTAAAAGCTTAAGTTTGGGGGTGCCTATATGAATTGATTCATGCTCTCAAAAAGAGAAAAGAGAAATGATAGGTATGAACTGAAAATAATACCAAAAAGAAGGACAAAATGGTTGAATGAGAAAAACGTTTATGGTACGTAAATTGAGCCAAAATGTCTACTTTTGCCTACCCCAGCCTAAGCCTACATTACAACTCTGAAAAGTCCTGAGGATCTCTAGTATGTATGTCGATGATTAGTGGAGAATAACAAGAACACAGACCCGTAGAACTAAATGAAATTGACATGCATAGGTTAGGTATTCATATTTCCATTACTTTTTATTGAAATGAATTTGCGAAATATCTGACTTGAAATTATAGATTGTTGAATCCATGCTATATATGTTGCTGCATATTATCCCAACTGACGTTCATGTATTTCTAAGTCTTTTGTGCAACTGCTTGATTTGAGTCTCTGAGTCTTTTATTTTTGTTTTGATCTTTGCTCGAGGGCGAACAAAGGTTAAGTTTGAGGGTGTTTGTTAGGCGTATTTTGTATTTTTCAGTGAGACAGGGAAGGTCGAACGAAGTGGTAGTCAACTTCTATGTGCTTAGAGCGGGCATGGAACACAGGATTGGCCGCCAAGTGTGTAGCGCTAGCATTATAACAATGCAGGAGAAATTGATAGCGAAATGGCACCACTAGATCGCGGGTAAAATTGTCCCTCCTAAAAAGATTATTCCAGAATAAATAGGCAATAGTTAGGAGAGGTGCGCCAGCGGCGAAGTCGAATATAGTATGAAGGCTTTCTCTTCTAAAGGCAGGGGTGAAATACGTCTTTTGAGTCATTTTTAGTTGGTATTTTACTCATTTTTGTTGTGTTTAGTATAGTAGTAGGTTTGTTTTTCTTTCTTTTGAGTCATAGCGGTGCAAAAGAGGCAAAATGGCAAAAAAAAAATGAGAAATGGGCAGAAAAGGTGCTCCCGAGGTAAAAAGGACGAATGTTGGCAACTTAGAGCGAAAGAAGGCAGCACCGCGGTGCCACTATGCAGAACCGAGGTTCCATATTTACCGAGGAGCCACAGGACTTTCAGCATCGCGGTGTCATTTGTGCTGAGAAGCTGCAGGAATTTCAGCCGCGGTGTCGACGCGGGAAATTTCATTTCCGAAGGTAAATTGGCTAAGGACAGATTGGTCCATATGACACGAAAATTAGAGGATATTTAAGCACTAGGGATTAATGATATTGTTACACCCCGTAATACCAGGGCTACTAATTGAGAACGTGATTAAGGATTTAAGATTTGAATTTTGGAAGGAAAGAATTATTACATTTTCGTAAGGAAAATTTCGAAAAAATGTGACGACGGAAAAAATTATTAACTTGGAGTTTAATACTTCTAATTGGATTTATGGACTTAGTATTGGATTATGAAGTATCGGAATTGATAATATGGGGTCCGCCAAAAATTTCACAATTTGGGGGAGGGGGGGTTCGAAAATTATAATATTTTGGACCAATCGGAGGGTGACATGTGTCACCCCTCCACTTGTCTTGCAAGATGACCACACTTTAGATATTTTGAGAAGAGGAGGACAAGTGGACAAGTGGGTCCCACTCCACTTGTCCATACACTTGGCTATACATATCCAAGTCTTGCAAGACTTGGACCAATTCACACTTTATCCAAAAGAAAGTTCTCATCTCTCTACCTTTAGCTCATATTATCGAGAGCCTCTTGACCGAGAACAACAAGGTTGATTAAGTTTCTTTCTCCAAGATTAAGCTCTTAAACCAAGTGCTAAGCCAAGATAAATACCCCACCTTGGAAACTTGTCTTGGCCGAGAATTGTAGGGTGAAAACCTAGCTTGCCCATCGACTTTTTGGAGGTAAAACGTGAATGGAAGTTGGTTATAAGGTTGTAGTGGACGCATGGAAGTGATTGAAACTTGAAGAAGTGGAGCAAAACGAAAATTGCGGGCCAAAAACCTTGGGGCATAGTGATGCGCGATTTAATGCACACACTTTAACGCAAGTGCACGTTGTCGAGTCAAGTAATATAGTCTTTAAAGACCGAGTTATCGTTCTCAGGGATTAGTGTTCAAGTACCAACTTCTATTCTTTGTTATCTATTTGGTGACCGATATTTGAGTTGTTGATTATAACTAACAATTATAAAGACTAATTAACTATGTGTTTACTTCAGTGATGATGGAAATAAGGCTTCCAAGTCTCCTCAACTATCCGCTTATATTACTTATTAATGCAATAAATTATGGTTCTTCTTCTTTTGGAGATAGCAGGTTTACTAATCCGTTTTATACTCCCGTTAAGGCTATATAAACACTCAACCCCAGTAGCGCTCCTTTCTACCTTTCGGTGATAAGGATGACTCTATAGGAGGATTAAGAACAAAAACCCATGTTTAACGCTACACAAGTAATTGAGGTATTTTCATCCCCAATTCGACCTATGATTACCCAACTACAACATAGTCACAACCTCCTCCTTTCGAAGTTTGATTAGAAATCATATAAATAATGATAATTAATGACCAAGTAATTATCAAGCATTCAAAACAACTATTGGATAAATCTCAACAATAAGAAGAACAACCATAAACATGCATTAATTCATAAAATAAGGTTCAAGTGAATTGACATGGAAAACCCTATATTAGAATTAGTTCCTAGCCATAGTCATGACAAGAACTAATTCAATATCCAACATAAAAACTGAAATAAAGTAAAAGAAAGAAAGAAAATTACAATAGAATGGTCTCCAATCTTGAACTCCAAGATGTGTTGTGAATTGGCAAGAAGGGAACCCTTTAAAACTGCCTAGGGTTCTCTTTTTGTAGCCTCAAAACCGCCCTTAAGGTTTTCATTCAGGCATGGCCCATAAAATCGTCCAAAACCTGATTTTTCCCGCAGCGCGCCACATCAGCAGCGCGCACGGAAGTTCTGCGATGTTCTGGAGATTAGGCGCGCGTACTGCACTCGTAGCATGGCTAGCGAACGCGGCGCTGCACAGCCTCCTGACGCTCGTGCGCGTTAGCTGGCCGGAGTTGGGCATCCGTGGCGCTACTGCGCGTGCACAGTTCGCCACTTTCTCGTCTTTTAAGCTCTGGAACCTCCACTTTTTGCCCTCTTTTCGCTCCTTTTCCGCCAAAGAGCCATTTTAACAAATTTGACTCAAAAGAAAGAAAATCTATCCTAAGACGACACGTATTTGTACAAAAAGGGACAAAAGACTAACTAAAAATGACTCAAAAAGTGTATATAAAATACACCGATCAAATACCCCCAAACTTAACCTTTGCTCGCCCTCGAGCAAAGATCAAAAAGAAAGAAATAAAGACACAACGGAAAATAAAAGTAAAATACTCAATGACATTGATCACTTTGCTGCATTGGTGTTACTTAGAAAAACATGAAGGTTAGCAGAATAATATGCAGGAACATGTAGCATGAAATTTTAGCATTCTAAACACATTAAGCTAGATATTTCGCAAACTCATTTTTATCATGCTTAATGGAAGTCAAAATACTGAATCATGCATGTTAATTTCAAAAATCCTATGGTATTGTTACTTGTTATTCTCAACTAATCATGGATATGCATATAAGAGATCTTCAGGACTTTGCAGGGTTGTAATGTAGTCTTAGACATGGGTAGGTAAAAATAGGCATTTAGGCTCATTTTGTGTACCATAAACTCTTTAGCTTTTCAATGTTTCCCTTTTCTTTTGATTTCTTTTCTTCACTTCAAATCTATTTTTTCCCTCTTTTGTTTTGAGAGCGTGAAGTGTATTATAATAACAAGCACCCCCAAACTTAGGCTTTTGCCTATTTCTTATTATTTTTTTATTGGGGTACATCAAACTTGTTTGCTCTTTTTGTCTCTTTTTTAACACATTCTATTCCAACTATTTCACATTTTTACTTATGGCACAAGTGTGGGAATATAGGGTGTCAAAGAAAAGTTTCATTTTTAGGCTCAGCCAGTGACTAGGGATATTTTTAATGTCAGGGATAGAAAAGAGTGGTAAGAATTGGCTAACAAAGAAACGCCTGAGTCATCTCCCTAACATGCATATCCTAACTATTTCACCTCAAATAGCAAGCAATCATAACACATAGGTTTTAAAAATTTAGCATGCACAATTCAAGCAAGCAACCCCAAATAGACAGATTTCATGAGTTTTTGGCATATCTAACCTAAGTGTTTAGATAGTTGCTTTTAATTCCATTATATTATTCCACCTTACTTCACTAGGTGTTTCTAGTAACTACAACATGCATGATCTTTGACAGACAATTATGACTCAAAAAGAAAAAAAATTATGACTCAAAAATACACAAACCAATCAAAAAGACTCAAACATACTACAACGATAAGACATAAATAAGACACCCCCCAAACTTAAATCACACATTGTCCCCAATGTGCAAGACTCAAAGAAAATAAAAGAAATAAGACACTTACAGACTTGGTTTAAAATGGTGGCGGTGGCGGTGGATAATGCATTGACCATTGGTTGAACAGGGAACTCATCTCGTCAAATCGCTGGTGCAACTGTTGTTGCCCCTGCCTCAATTCTTGTTGTCCTTGTATCACCGTGTCGAAATTTTGCATCATCCTTCTCTGGTTCTGGAGCAACTGCTCCATCATAGGCACTGGAGGTTCTGATTCTGTGGGTGGCTGATGGCTGCTCCCTGCCTCATAGTGAGCCTCTGTTTCAGGCTCATCTTCATCCATGGCAGCCTCTGCTGCTGCTGCTGGTGGTGCTGGTGCTCTTCTTCTTGCTGCTGGGGGACTTGGGTCTGGGAAGGAGTGCACTATCCCATATGACACAGGCAGTTGGTTTCTCTCACGAGTATCAGTGGGTAGGGTTGGGACCCCATTTATGGCGCATAAACTTGTAATAAGTGAGTCATGTCCCAACCCACATTTATTACCAACCCTTTGGTCTCTTGATACTTTGCACTATCTCATTTCCCACATCAATCGTCTTCCCCGTCATAATTCCATATATCAATTTGATCCTGTCTTCTGGAACTCTGGTAAAGTGCGTTGATGGAATTAGATGGCATCGACTAAATCTGACCAACCCGTTTGCTTTGTTGAACTGACACCTGCTCAGTCCTCTTGACCCATTTCTGAAAATATCAAATGCAGCCCCAGGGTAGCTCACTGTGCCTGCGACGGTATTCCAGTCGATGTTGGTGGTGCTTCTAGACCATGTTCTAAAATAGCTCCAATCACCATCTCCTCCTTCAACATCAACAGTTTCCAATATCGTATTGACCTCTTCTGCCGTCACAGACACATATTTTCCCCTCACAAAGCATCCATTGTCCACCTTCTCCGGAAGGTTAGCATAAAATTCACGCACCATCATTGTGTTCATCGGTGCTATCTTTTCCGGGTTTACAAATTTTTTCCACCCCATCATCTCAATCATTGTCTGAATGGGCTCATAGACATCCTCCTCCCCAAGTGAATCCCTTTGATAATTCATTCATCTTTCAGGGATTAAGGGCCTAGTACTAAGTTTTTTGTATCTTTCATGAGCTTGTTGGCTAATAAACCTAGTATCATCATATTAAGGGGCTGAGGTAGATGTGAAGGCTCTTCTCTTTTTGGCAGACATGGTTAGATGCAGTGTTTCCTTAGTATCACAAAAGTTACCCAACACTATCACCCAACACTAGCAGCTACAACACCTATTACCCCCAAACTTCACTTAAGAAGCTTCTACACAACACCCACACCCTCCTTGTATACTCTTCCTCAAAATTTCACAACCAATTTTCAACACCCCAACAACTTCAAGACACAACACTCCTCCAAACTACTACCTCCTCTGACTACAGTAATGCTTTCAAGAAAAGATAAAGATTACCTTTTGACGGTGTTCTTCAAGGTTTTCTTGCTTTTATTGGTGATTTGAGGCAATGGGATGAAGTTTTGTTGATTGAGATGGTTAAGGGTTTAGGGAATTTAAGAGCTTTGGTTGTATTTGGGTTTGGTTTATGGAAGATTTTTAGGTAAAGTGTGGATTTTTGTGGGTTTTGTGGAGAAGAAGGGTTAGGTTTCTATTTGGAATTTGGGGAAAAATCGGATTGGGGAGTCTTTTATTTTAGGTTTCAGCCTCGGCGTGACCCTGCACTTGGCGTGCGGCTGATTTCTGCGCTTATTGGGAATTTCTGCGGCGGCCTGCTCTGAGGCGCGCGGCTAGACAACAATTTTTCGGATTTTTGGCGCGCCACTGCTCAGGCGCATGGCCTAACCCGATTTTCTGGAATTCCTGGCTATTCTTCAGTTTTTCCCCCTCCCAATTTGTTGGCCTCTGTACCTGTCAACATAACACAAACAAGAACTCAAGACCGTGAGACTGTTCAAGACAAAATAAAATAAACTAAAGACAGAAATTAAAATAACATAATTAAAAACATTGGGTTGCCTCCCAACAAGCGCTGTTTTTAACGTCTTTTAGCCGGACGCAATTAACCTTTCCGAGTGCCCATTGGATCCTTCTGCGAACTACTTGCAATCCGCAGAGTTATTGTTGCAGGTCTCACTTTTCCTACAACCATCTGTTGAAACAAGGGCTTCAAACATAAAATTATCCCCCAAGTACACAAGACAAGCTTGTCCTTTAGGCTCTCTATAATGTAGGGATCAGTGAAATTCTCTACATCTCTCATCTCTAGGGGGTGCCCTTTATGGTGTGGACTTTTTATTTGGGGATAAACAGTGATAGCTTGTGGTGTTTCTTCTGTAACAGGTGCAGGAAGAAGAATTTCCACAGAATCCAAAAAGGTGAATAATTGGATCTCAGCGATCTTTTCCTTCTCTACACCAACTATCTCGCCAGAGTCCTCAATAGCTGGGTGTGGTTCAGGTTCCTCAATTTGCTTGTCGCCTCCCATAATGATGTCGCTAGGCAGATTTACTTAAGGTGTATTGCTCATCTCATCCATCAGTTGCCTTATGTGGGTCTCCAAATTTTTCAGGGACTCCCTTGTCTCAGCCATAAACTGAGCATGGCACTTGGTGAGCATAAGTATGTCTGCCCGCAACTCATTTCGATCTTCCTCTGGGACCTGTGGGTTAAGTTGTTGTTGATGACTCCACTGTCTCTGATAGTAGTAGTCCATGTGTCCTGATTTTTTTTTTAACCTGAAAAATAAGAAAAACAACAAAATGTGATAAAAAAATGCTCGCAGAACAAGTTGGAACTTGTTCTTGGAGCAACCAAATTAGACATAAGAATAGATAAATCGATATTGAACTATGCCAATCCCCGACAACGGCGCCAAAAACTTGATGCGCGATTTAATGCACACACTTTAACGCAAGTGCACGTTGTCGAGTCAAGTAATATAGTCTTTGAAGACCGAGTTATCGTCCTCAGGGATTAGTGTTCAAGTACCAACTTCTATTCTTTGTTATCTATTTGGTGACCGATATTTGAGTTGTTGATTATAACTAACAATTATAAAGACTAATTAACTATGTGTTTACTTCAGTGATGATGGAAATAGGGCTTCCAAGTCTCCTCAACTATCCGCTTATATTACTTATTAATGCAATAAATTATGGTTCTTCTTCTTTTGGAGATAGCAGGTTTACTAATACGTTTTATACTCCCGTTAAGGCTATATAAACACTCAACCCCAGTAGCGCTCCTTTCTACCTTTCGGTGATAAAGATGACTCTATAGGAGGATTAAGAACAAAAACCCATGTTTAACGCTACACAAGTAATTGAGGTATTTTCATCCCCAATTCGACCTATGATTACCCAACTACAACATAGTCACAACCTCCTCCTTTCAAAGTTTGATTAGAAATCATATAAATAATGATAATTAATGATCAAGTAATTACCAAGCATTCAAAACAACTATTGGATAAATCTCAACAATAAGAAGAACAACCATAAACATGCATTAATTCATAAAATAAGGTTCAAGTGAATTGACATGGAAAGCCCTATATTAGAATTAGTTCCTAGCCATAGTCATGACAAGAACTAATTCAATATCCAACATAAAAAATGAAATAAAGTAAAAGAAAGAAAGAAAATTACAATAGAATAGTCTCCAATCTTGAACTCCAAGATGTGTTGTGAATTGGCAAGAAGGGAACCCTTTAAAACTGCCTAGGGTTCTCTTTTTATAGCCTCCAAACCGCCCTTAAGGTTTTCATTCAAGCCTGGCCCATAAAATCGTCCAAAACCTGATTTTTCCCGCGTCGGCGCCGCGCACTACTGCACTGCCGGAAGTTCTGCCATTGCGGAGATTAGCGCGCGCGCTGCACTCTGTTGTCTGTAGGCGCCGCGGCACTGGAACTTCTGCACGCCTCACAGATGTTGGCGCCGGCGCGCTGGTTCTATTGGCTGGGCGCCATGCTGGCCGTGTCCGTGCCTGGTTCGCCGCTTTCTCGTCTTTTAAGCTCTGGAACCTCCACTTTTTGCCCTTTTTTCGCTCCTTTTTCGCCAAAGAGCCATTTTAACAAATTTGACTCAAAAGAAAGAAAATCTATCCTAAGATGACACGTATTTGTACAAAAAGGGACAAAAGACTAACTAAAAACGACTCAAAAAATGTATATAAAATATACCGATCACATAGTCACGACTTTTGGGCTATTTTTAAGGTAAAATTCCTCCTTCTCTTGAAGTAATTGGATATTACTTATTGTTATAATGTATATATGAGCTTGTGCTAAAAAGAATGAAGAATAAAAAGTGTTTGGGCAATTTTGTGAAGTTGGCCGAGAATAGGCAACTTTCAGATCTTTAGACTTTGTTGTTGTTATATTCACCTATTGCATGCTATATTGGAGGAATATTGTTGTTAATAACTTGATATAACTTATATAGAAGTTTTGGAACTCGCATTGGAATAAAAAAGGATTTAGGAAAGAGTTATCGGATTGTAGTTGTTGGTCGTGGAATCTATAAAACTGTTGGATATTGTTATGCAGTTTTAGGGACTGTTTTGAAGTATTAAAATGCTGGAAATTCAGTTGTCGTTATGCATGTTTGAATGTGGTAAAAGCTTATGTAAGTCCTAAAGGAATAAGGGTATAGAAAGGTGTAGAAAGACTTCACATTTTACCCTTATTGTTGATGGAATTGTGGACTGTTTTTATGGACTGTTTTGTATAGATTAGGGGCCGAATTTTACACGTCAAGTAGGCGTGTAATCCCCTTTGATTGTTGTTTTGATTGTGCCTTAAATGGGCTTGTTTGTTGATAAAATTAGGCCTTGAAAAAGGTAGAAACGTACGTATAAACGGGGGAAGTGCTGCTCAAATTTTCGTAGAAAAAAGAACCTATAAATGGTATTAGTCTACCTTAGAAAGCATGAAATTGACAGAAGTGCTATTGTCATTCTAGTTTGAAGTACTACGTGTGGCATTGTTATACCCCGTAGTTCAGGTCATGCGTATGAGAGCGTACGAAAGGGAGTAAGACTTAAAATTTTCGAAAGATAGGTTGACGGATTGTTTCGGACGGATTTTTAAGTCAACTTTGAGGCGGGTTATGACCCGTTACATTGAGAGTTCCTAGGTGTTTCAAAGGCCTAGTGCGTAGTTCGTTGAGTCTAGTTTCCAATGCAACCAACCGTTCGTCGATAGGACATCGGAGTAGAAAGTTATGGGAGTTACAAGTTCAGTGCGCAGTCGGACAGAAAGGTGTTTCGGTCAGGAGCCACAGGGCCGCGGCGCCGGATGCAGGGCCACGTCTCCAGATGATCTGAGTGGTTGCTGAAGTTGCAGCGTCGCGGCGCCGGAAAGCAGGGCCGCGACGCCGGAAAGTTCTGGGAGTCGGCAGAGGTTTTATTGACGCGGCGCCGGTGCGAGGGCAGCGGCGCGAGCGGAGTTGAGTGGAAAAATCTGAATTGTTTTATTTTAAAAAAGGTCATGGGAGGGTGACAAGTGTCCCCCCCGTCTGATTTTGCATGTACTACTTATTGACCAAGTCTTGAAGACTTGGTCATTCTTCAAGCTCTCATCTCTCTCTAAAAATAAAAGCTCTCCCTTCTCTCTAGAAAATCAAGAGGAAATCAAAGCTTGAGGAAAATCTGAAAAGTGTGGCAAGAAGAAAACTTGTTGGCAAGCTTGTGGGAGTTATTGTGGTGGTGTTTGTGGAGAGGAGGCTAGCAAATTTTGTGGAATAATTTGGCTAAAGCTCTAAGGTAACAATTCTTCTCTTGTAGCTAGTTTTTGGTGTTGCATGTGAAGAAGAAAGAACTTGTAGTGGTAAATATTGCTCTTAGATACATTGCATGCAAGAAATATGGTTTGGATATGAAAGGATTGGATAAGAATGTTATGTAAGCATGTTGTAGCCTAAATACTACCTTAAACTTGTTAAGTTAGTTGTTATACATTGTGGGGCAGAATTTTACACATTCAAGATTAAGTGTGTAATCCCCTTTGAAATGTTTGGATTGTTGGGCCTTAAATGTGGCGTTTGGATGTTGAATTCGGCCTTGAAAAGGGTGGCAAGTATGTAGAAACAAAGGAAATGCTGCCCAATTTTCCATAGAATTTAGTAACTTTGCACTTGAGATATTCTACGTTGAAACTAGAGGTTAATAAACGTATTATGGTCATTATAAGTTGACATACTACGTGCGGTATTTTGGACTTAGCAAGTGGATTGACCGAAGAGGTATGTGGAACTTTCCTATCTCTTGAGCATGAATGGTTTTACCTATGCAGTACGATAGACGTACAAGGTTTTGATATCCCTTACTTGTTTTAAGGATGGTCAAGTTTTGTGAGTAAGGGGGGATTAACTCATTTCTTTAAAAGTACTAAGGATGTTTTGAGTTTTCAAAGTTAAGGGACTTGATGTGTTCAAGTATATGATTCTTGTTTCTTTTTAAAAAGTGTAAGTCCCTTGGGTTTTAGGAAAATGTATTTGACTAAGGTATAACGTTAATATAATGACTTTATGGGAAGTTGATTATATTAGCTTTATGGAAAGTTAATAAAGGAAGATTTACTCTAAGTAAAATGAGTACGGATAAATGATTTGAGGTTGTGAAAGGCAAATTGATTTTTAAGGCATTAATTGCCTAAGGTTTTAAAAGAGTAGAAGCACATAGTATAATACTTTGGGTTAAATTCTTGGATTTCATAAAAGACATGTTAGTGCCTTAAGTAAACTAAAATGAGAAGGTGTGTGAATAAGATTAATAAGAAGTTAAGGGGTTTCTTAACTTGCTTGTATTATGTGTGATAGCCGGTATGTGCTAATGATATATATTATTATTTATTACGGGGTCATTCCCCGGGTTGTGGCATTTGCATATTCCGTGGATTTGCTACCCACGATGCGAGAAATACCTCATGCGAGTCCGTAGGGCTCATGCGGGTGAAATAGTCCCATGCGGGTGAGTATAGCCTATGCGAGGAATACCTCATACGGGTCCACATGACCCATGTGGGTGAAATAGTCCTAGGAGTAGGAGTGCTTAATGATACTGTGGGGCGGATGACCTTGCTTTGACCATGAGCTTCCTATTTTCATGCAGTATATTATATGCTTGATATTCTCATTGTTAGTAAGGCACAGTGTTCTGTAAACTGATTTTTACACATGTCTCCAGTTATTTTAGACTTATGAGGTATTTTCAGTATTTTTCCAGTTTCGCATACTTAGTACATATTGTGTACTGACCCCCTTCCTCGAGGGTTGCGTTCATGTCGCAGGTAGAGGTAAGCAGGTGGTGGATCCTCATTCTTAGGATCACCGCTCAGTGTCGAAGCTCCATTCCTCGGAGGCTTGTTTTGTTAGTACGGTTTTCCACGATCTTTGTAGGTATTTTGTACATTCAGAGGTATGGCGGGGCCTGTCATACGATTGTTATTCTAAGTGCGTAGTCACGTTTGTGGTTTGTTTGTAAGAACAAGTTGTCTTTATTATACTTTTGATTAAGTATGTTTTATGGAAGCGACGCATCGGCTTGCGATGATGTTTACTTTATCTGAGCTTATGTGTTATGTATGTTCCGTTGCTATTCTACGATGTATACGGCGGGGTGCCGGTAGGGCACGATCGCGACCTCGGTCGGTCGTGACAAAGTGGTATCAAAGCGATTAGTCCTCGGAAAGTGTCTACGATCGTGTCTAGTAGAGTCTTGATTATCGGTGTGTTGTGCACCACATCTATAATCGAGGAGTGCGAGATATTTAGGATTGGTTTCCATTCTTTCACTCTAAGATCGTGCAATAGAGCTGTGTTATAGGTTGAACTTCCTCTGATATTTTCCTTTATGTATCAGTTATGCCTCCACGCAAGGCAACCGTGGCCCAGAAGGGCAAGGCAGCTGAGGGAGCTGCTAGTAGGACGCGGAGGGTCACGAGGGAACAGGCCCAGTCTTTACCATAGATGATGTTTCGGGCGGCGAGTTCCACGACGTCGCCACCTCGGCAGTTGGCGGCGGCGGCTCATCGAGACCTCGATGCGGAGCCTCGATCCAGCGGCCGGTGAGTATAGAGATTATGGGGAGCAGATCCGGTTATTGACAAAGATAGTGGCGGCGGCCGACGGCGAGCGGCACCAACCAGAGCCGACGGATTACTGATTGGGATTTCTGGGTTGTCATCCACCCGAGTTCTATGGTTCGAGATCCGGAGGATCCTCGGGAGTTTGTTCGGCGATTCTGACGGACTATGCAGGTACTTAGGGCCTCGGAGGCTGAGTCCGTCATGCTAGCCTCTTACCGGTTACGCGATATTGCGTTGAACTGGTTTGAGTCATGAGAATTGTCTAGAGGTGAGGATGTTCTTCCAGCTGTTTGGGAGGAGTTCACAGAGGCTTTCCTGGATCACTTCTTGCCTCCTGAGATGAGGAGAGCCCGCGTAGATAGATTCTTGACCTTGAGGCAGAACGGGAGGACTATCAGAGAGTACATCATGGAGTTTGACTCCTTGGCCAGGTATGCGCACACCATTGTGGCTGACATGGCAGACAAGGTTCATCGATATGTGATAGGGCTAGATCGTCATATGATTACTGCATGCTTGGGGGTGGCTCTTCAGCCAGGTATGAATATTGCCAGGATTCAGGCGTATGCGCAGGGGATTAAGGACAGAGAGAGGGAGGATCAGCTAGACTTAGGCCAACCCAAGAGGCGGGGCGGTAGGGTCTCAGGCGGTTTCGGCGGGCGGCCTCGGCAGCGAACTAGGTCCACATTTGCCAAGCCTGAGTGCTCCTTCTCGGTTTTCGGCCGAGGTCCGATCGGGTCATTCAGAGCAGTCGGGGCTCAGGACTTGAGTTTCAGGAAGCGAGATCGCTATCGATCGAGACCACCCCATCTCGGTGTGCTCGATGCGGTAGGTCTCACCCAGGCGAGTGTCGTGTTCCTTCCGGAGCTTGTTACTCTTGTGGCCAGCAGGGCCATTTGAAGAGAGATTGTCCGACCAGAGGTGACGGGAGTGTTATGGTTCAGTCGACAGGGTCAGTTACTGGATCTTCATCTTCGACGGTTATGCGCCCCGGAGGGCAGGTGGTTCACGGGCCAGCAGGCCGCGGCAGAGGTCGTTGTGGGGGTCCCAGTTCCAGCGGTCCTCAGAATCGCATTTATGCTATGTCCAGCCTCCAGGACCAGGAGGCGTCACCAGATGTCGTCACAGGTACATTATTGGTTTCTTGCTGTGATGTATATGCTTTGATAGATCCAGGTTCTACCTTGTCCTATATATCTCCTCATATTGCTGGTATTTTAGGGATAGAGCCCGAGTCCATAAAACCTTTTGAGGTGGCTACGCCAGTAGGTAATTCGGTGGTAGCCGAGCGGGTATATAAGGCTTGCCCAGTGACTATATACGGTCGTCAGACTCTAGCCGACTTGATAGAGTTGGATATGACAGACTTTGATGTGATTATGGGTATGGATTGGCTAGCATCTTGCTATGCCAATATGGACTGTAGAGATAGATTGGTACGGTTCCAGTTTCCTGGTGAGCCGATTATCGAGGGAAGGAGATTACTGCGTCGCCGAGGGGTAGGTTTATTTCTTACCTCAAGGCTAGGAAGATGGTGCGGAAGGGGTATATCTACCATATGGTTCGGGTATTCGATATTGAGGCTGAGATCTGGACCTTGATCGGTCCGGTCGTTAGAGAGTTTCCAGACGTGTTCCCAGACGAGCTTCCGGGTATCCCTCCTGAGAGGGAGATTGAGTTTTGCATTGACATAGCGCCAGACACTCGACCGATATCTATTCCGTCATACAGGATGACACCTGCTGAGTTGAAGGAATTGAAAGACCAGCTGAAAGATTTGCTGAAAAAAGGCTTTATCAGGTCAAGTGTTTCTCCCTGGGGAGCGCCAGTGCTATTTGTAAAGAAGAAGGATGGGACGCTGCGTATGTGTGTTGATTACAGGCAGTTGAACAAGGTAACTATCAAGAACAGATATCCCCTTTCCAGGATTGATGATTTGTTTGACCAGTTGCAGTGTGCAAGGTGTTTCTCCAAGATAGACCTACGGTCTGGTTATCATCAGGTGTGAGTTAGAGAGGCAGATATCCCAAAGACTGCATTCAGGACCCGGTATGGGCACTATGAGTTCAGGGTGATGTCTTTCGGGTTGACCAATGCCCCAGTCGTATTCATGGATTTAATGAACCGGGTGTTCAAGCCATTCTTGGATATGTTCATTATAGTATTCATTGATGATATCCTGGTTTATTCGCGCACAGAGCAGGAACATGCGGATCATTTGAGGGCGGTATTGGGAGTCCTCCGGGACCGACAGTTGTATGCCAAGTTCTCGAAATGCGAGTTTTGGTTGGCTTCAGTGGCTTTCTTAGGGCATGTTATCGGGGCCGATGGTATTCGGGTTGATACAACAAAGATTGAGGCAGTCAAGACTTGGCCTAGACCCACTACACCAACGGAGGTGCGCAGCTTTTTGGGCCTTGCAGGTTATTATCGGAGGTTTGTGGAGAAGTTTGCTTCCATTTCAGCACCTTTGACTAGGCTGACTCAGAAGGCAGCTATGTTCCGGTGGACGGATGCTTGTGAGGAGAGTTTCCAGTTACTGAAGGAGAAATTGACGACCGCCCCAGTCCTTACTCTTCCTGAGGGTTTAGACGGATATGTGGTTTATTGTGATGCGTCGGGTGTCGGGCTTGGGTGCGTGCTGATGCAGCACGGCAAAGTTATAGCTTACGCATCTCGACAGCTCAGGAAGCATGAGAAGAACTATCCCACACATGACTTAGAGTTGGCAGCAGTGATTCATGCCTTGAAGATCTGGAGACATTATTTGTATGGGGTTCATGTGGATATTTACACAGACCAAGAGCCTCGGTATATCTTCACGGAGGAGGAGCTGAACTTGCGGCAGAGACTGTGGTTGGAGTTACTTAAGGATTACGATGTCGATATTCTATACCACCCAGGGAAGGCCAATGTAGCTGCAGATGCCCTTAGTCGCAGATCGATGGGTAGTCTGTCTGATGTACAGCCAGAGAGAAGGGATATGGTCCGCGAGTTACATCAGCTAGCGAGCCTTGAGGTTCGTTTGGTTGATTCTGATAGTGATGGGGTTCGGGTTCGAGAGGTTGCCGAGTCTTCCATCGTCGATGAGGTGAAGAGGCGACAGTATGAGGATCCGATTATGGTACGGTATCGCAGTGCGGCTCTTCAGAAAGAGAAGAGTCTATTTGAGGTAGCGCCTGATGGGGTGCTAAGATTTGAGGGCCGGTTGTGTGTTCCCGATATGACAGGACTTCGTCAGCAGATTCTGGGGGAGGCACACAGCGCTCGTTATACTATTCACCTGGGGTCGACTAAGATGTACCATGACCTCAGATGTGTCTATTGGTGGGATGGCCTGAAGAGGGACGTTGCGGATTTTGTGGCGCGATGCGGGTGTCGGCCAGTCAGTGGAGCACGAAGCCGGTGGGCTATTGCAGCTATTGATATTCGACTTGGAAGTGGGAGGTGGTAAATATGGATTTTATTACGAGTTTACCTCACACTCGGAAGAAGCATGATTCCATCCGGGTTATTGTCGACGGTGGCGAAATCATCCCACTACGCGGTCGGGACGACTTTTTGGCGAGGATTATGCTAGATTGTATATCGGAGAGATTGTGAGGCGCACGGGTGCCATATCGATCATTTTAGGCGAGAGCCAGTTCACGCCTAACCGGAGGTCTTTCCGAAGGGATTAGGGACACAGTGAGTCTCGATCGCGTTTCATCCTCGGGCCGACGGACGGTCGGCGTACTATCGGACCGCTCGAGGATATGCTGCGGGCTTGTGTTATTGATTTCAGGGGTAGCTGGGAGGATCATTTACCTCTTGTGGAGTTTGCTTATAACAACAACTACCATTCTAGTATCCAGATGGCGCCTTATGAGGCCTTATACGGGAGGAAGTGCAGGTCACCGATAGGTTGGTTTGAGGTGGGAGAAGTTCAGTTAGTCGGGCCAGACTTGATTCAGCAGGCAGTGGATAAGGTGAAGCTTATCCAGGAGTGGTTATTGTCAGCTCAGAGTCGACAGAAGTCGTATGCAGATCATCGGCGTCGACACTTGGAGTTTGAGGTAGATGATTGGGTCTTCCTGAAGGTATCACCCATGAAGGGCGTGATGAGATTTGGGAAGAAAGGGAAACTTAGCCCAAGGTACATTGGGCCTTATCAGATTGTCCGTAGGGTAGGCAAGGTTGCCTATGAGTTGGATATGCCGTCCGATCTGGAGGCAGTACACCCAGTTTTTCATGTATCTATGTTGCAGAAGTGTATTGGAGATCCATCTAGAGTGCACCCGATTCATGATGTCCAGGTGGCAGAGGGGTTATCGTATGAGGAGAGTCCCATAGCGATACTCGATCATCAGGTTAGGCGACTTCGGACAAAGGATGTGGCTTCCGTCAAGGTCTTATGGCGGAACGAGAACAGGGAGGAAATGACATGGGAAGCGGAAGAGGACATGATGAAGAAGTATCCTCACTTGTTCCCTGCACCTCCAGGTAACCCACTTTCCTGATTATTAGTTTTAATTTAGCAATTATGCTTGAGTAATGTTGTGGCTAGGTGGAGCGTTTTTATTTGCAAGAGAAATAGTTAAGAGGGTCTATGTCGATATTGGGATTTGAGTAAGCCTAGAAGGAACATTCGGGACGAATGTTTCTAAGGGGGGGAAAATGTTATACCCCGTAGTTCAGGTCATGCATATGAGAGCGTACGAAAGGGAGTAAGACTTAAAATTTTCGTAAGATAGGTTGACGGATTGTTTCGGACGGGTTTTTAAGTCAACTTTGAGGCGGGTTATGACCAGTTACATTGAGAGTTCCTAGGTGTTTCAAAGGCCTAGTACGTAGTTCGTTGAGTCTAGTTTCCAACGCAACCAACCGTTCGTCGATAGGACATCGGAGTAGAAAGTTATGGGAGTTACAAGTTCAGTGCGCAGTCGGACAGAAAGGTGTTTCGGTCAGGAGCCACAGGGCCGCGCGGATGCGAGGGCGCGGCGCGGATGCGAGCGCGGCGCGGATGATCTGAGTGGTTGCTGAAGTTGCAGCGCGCGCCGAAGCGTGGCGCGGCCGGGAAAGTTCTGGGAGTCGGCAGAGGTTTCAGCGCCGAGGCGGGTTCTGCGAAGTTGAGTGGAAAAATCTGAACTGTTTTGTTTTAAAAAAGGCGATGGGAGGGTGAAAAGTGTCCCCCCCCCCCCCCCCATCTGATTTTGCATGTACTACTTATTGACCAAGTCTTGAAGACTTGGTCATTCTTCAAGCTCTCATCTCTCTCTAAAAATAAAAGCTCTCCCTTCTCTCTAGAAAATCAAGAGGAAATCAAAGCTTGAGGAAAATCTGAAAAGTGTGGCAAGAAGGAAACTTGTTGGCAAGCTTGTGGGAGTTATTGTGGTGGTGTTTGTGGAGAGGAGGCTAGCAAATTTTGTGGAATAATTTGGCTAAAGCTCTAAGGTAACAATTCTTCTCTTGTAGCTAGTTTTTGGTGTTGCATGTGAAGAAGAAAGAACTTGTAGTGGTAAATATTGCTCTTAGATACATTGCATGCAAGAAATATGGTTGGATATGAAAGGATTGGATAAGAATGTTATGTAAGCATGTTGTAGCCTAAATACTACCTTAAACTTGTTAAGTTAGTTGTTATACATTGTGGGGCAGAATTCTACACATTCAAGATTAAGTGTGTAATCCCCTTTGAAATGTTTGGATTGTTGGGCCTTAAATGTGGCGTTTGGATGTTGAATTCGGCCTTGAAAAAGGTGGCAAGTATGTAGAAACAAAGGAAATGCTGCCCAATTTTCCATAGAATTTAGTAACTTTGCACTTGGGATATTCTACGTTGAAACTAGAGGTTAATAAACGTATTATGGTCATTATAGGTTGACATACTACGTGCGGTATTTTGGACTTAGCAAGTGGATTGACCGAAGAGGTATGTGGAACTTTCCTATCTCTTGAGCATGAATGGTTTTACCTATGTAGTATGATAGACGTACAAGGTTTTGATATCCCTTACTTGTTTTAAGGATGGTCAAGTTTTGTGAGTAAGGGGGGATTAACTCATTTCTTTAAAAGTACTAAGGATGTTTTGAGTTTTCAAAGTTAAGGGACTTGATGTGTTCAAGTATATGATTCTTGTTTCTTTTTAAAAAGTGTAAGTCCCTTGGGTTTTAGGAAAATGTATTTGACTAAGGTATAACGTTAATATAATGACTTTATGAGAAGTTTATTATATTAGCTTTATGGAAAGTTAATAAAGGAAGATTTACTCTAAGTAAAATGAGTACGGATAAATGATTTGAGGTTGTGAAAGGCAAATTGATTTTTAAGGCATTAATTGCCTAAGGTTTTAAAAAGAGTAGAAGCACATAGTATAATACTTTGGGTTAAATTTCCGGATTTCATAAAAGACATGTTAGTGCCTTAAGTAAACTAAAATGAGAAGGTGTGTGAATAAGACTAATAAGAAGTTAAGGAGTTTCTTAACTTGCTTGTATTATGTGTGATAGCCGGTATATGCTAATGATATATATTATTATTTATTACGGGGTCATTCCCCGGGTTGTGGCATTTGCATATTCCGTGGATTTGCTACCCACGATGCGAGGAATACCTCATGCGAGTCCGTAGGGCTCATGCGGGTGAAATAGTCCCATGCGGGTGAGTACATCCTATTGATGCGCGGTAAGATGCACACACTTTAAACGCAAGTGCACGTTATCGTGACAAGTAGTATAGTCTTGATAAGACCGAATATCGTCCACAAGGATTAGGGTTCAATTACCAACTATCTATTTTCTAGTATCTATTTGGTGAATTGATAATTGATTTGTTGTTTATAACTAAGAATTATAAAAGCTATTTTAACTATAAAGATTTACTTCAGTGATGATGAGAATAGGGCTTCCATGTATCCTTACTATCCGCTTATGCTACTTACTAATGCATTAACTTATGGTATTCTTCTGTTGGAGAAAGCAGGTTTACGAAATCGTTTTATACTCCCGTTAGGGTTATATAAACACTCAACCCCAGTATCGCACCTTACATTCCTTTCGGTGATAAGGATAACTCTATAGGAGGATTAAGAACAAAAACCTAGTTGACCGTCACGCACAATGCGCAAAATTAGGGTTGTTAAGCCTCTCATCAACGCTACATAAATAATTGAGGTATTTTCATCCCCAATCCAAGAATGTCTACCCAACTTACAGCATATTCACAATCCCCCCCTTTCGGAATCTGATTAGAAATCATATAGTGATAATTAGTTGTCAATTAATTACCAAGAATTCAACTCAATTATTGGATAGATCTCACAATAAGAAAAATAACCATAAGCATGCATTAATTTATAACATAAGTTTCTAGCAATTCAACATGGAAAGCCCTATAAGAGAATTAGTTCCTAGCCATTGTCATGACAAGAACTAATTCCATGTTCATCATACAAAATAGAAATAAAGAACAAGAAAGGGAAAAGAAATTACTAAACTAATGGTATCCAATCTCCAAGCAAAAGTCTTGTGTTGTGCAAGAAGGGGAACCCTTAAAAACTGCCTAGGGTTCTCCTTTTATAGGCTGAAAACCGCCTCCCTCTTTTCCTTCAGGCCTGGCCCAGAAATTCGTCCAAAAACCTAATTTTTCCGCGTCGGCGTCGCGGCCCTGCAGACAGGCGCCGCGGCGCCGGAAGTTCTGCAATCCGTCGGGTGTTTTGGCGCCGCGGCCCTGATATCTGCTGCGAGGCGCGCGGCCTGCATCTGCTCGGCGCGGCGCGTGCAGGTCTTCGCAGCCTCTGAATAGTGGGCGCGCCCTCGCATCAGTGCGAGGCCGCGTACTGTCCGGATTTCACCCTCGTTCGTCACTTTCTCTGTTTTCAGCTCTGGCATCTCCTCTTTTGCCCTCTTTTAGCTCTTTTTCCGCCATTTGGCCATTTTAACCACTTTGACTCAATAGAAAGGAAAACTATCCTAATACCACACTTATATGTACAAAACGGGACAAAAGACTAACTAAAACTGACTCAAAAGGTGTATATAAAATACACCGATCAAATACCCCCAAACTTAACCTTTGCTCGCCCTCGAGCAAAGATCAAAAGAAAGAAATAAAATAAAAGACTCAAAGAAACGAAAATAAAAGACTCACTGACATTGATCACTTTTGTTGAATTAGTGTTAACTAGAAAAATATGAAGGTTAGCAAAATAATATGCAGGAACATATAGCATGACATTTCAGCACATTAAGCTAGATATTTCGCAAACTCATATTATCATGCTTTAATGTAAGTCTATATACTAAATCATGCATATAAATTCAAAAAATATCCTATGGCATGCTTATTTGCTATTCTCCACTAATTCTGGATATGCACAAAAGAGATCTTCAGGACTTTTAAGGGTTGTAATGTAGGCTTAGGTATAGGTAGGAAAAAATAGGCAATTTAGGCTCATTTCGTGTACCATAAGCTCTTCAGCTTTTCAGTATTTCCCTTTTTCTTTTTGTTCTTTTCTTCATTTCGATTATATCTTTCCCCTCTTTTGTTTTGGGAGAGTGAAGTATATAATAATGACAAGCACCCCCAAACTTAGGCTTTTGCCTATTTCTTATTACTTTAGTATTGGGGCTGTGAGACTTATTGATCTTTTCGTCTCTTTTTTTAACACAATGTATTCCACTATTTCATATTTTCACTTATGGTACAATTTGTGGGAATATAGGGTGTCAAAGAAGAAGTTTCAAATTTAGGCTCAATGGGGCTGACTAGGGATATTTTTAAAGTACGGGATAGAAAAGAATGGTAAGAATTGACTATCAAAGAAATGCCTGAGTCATCTCCCTAACATTCATATCCTAACAATTTCGCCTCAAATAGCAAGCAATCATAACACATAAGTATTTATCATTTAGCATGCATAACTCAAGCAAGAAACTCCAAATAGACAGATTCTGTGAGTTTTTGGCATATCTAACTTAGGTGTTTAGATAGTTGCTTCAATTCCGTTACATTATTCCACCTTACTTCACTAGGTGTTTCTAGCAACTACAGCATACATGATCTTTGACAGACAATTATGACTCAAAAAGAAAAAAAATTGGTGACTCAAAATAAACATAAAAACAATCAAAAAGACTTAACTAAAACATAACATGACACAAAGAAAATAAAACACAAATAAAACACCCCCAAACTTAAATCACACATTGTCCTCAATGTGTGCAAGACTCAAAGAAAAATAAAAGAAATAGGACTTACAGACTTTGGCTAAAATGGTGGTGGTGGCGGTGGATAATGCATCGACCATTGGTTGAACAAGGAACTCAACTCGTTGATTTGTTGCCTTGTTTCTTGCTGTCCTTGTACTACTGTATCCAAGGTCTGCATCATCCTCATCTGATTTTGAAACAATTGCTCCATCGTGGGCGTTGGAGGTTCGCTCTGTGGTTGGCGGTGGCTAGGTCTCGCCTCGTATTGAGCCCTATTTCAGCTCATCTTCGCCCATGGCGGCCTCTGCTGCTGCCTTCTGGTTGTACTCTCCGTCTGTTGTGGGGCTTGGGTCCGGAAAGAGTGCACTATCCACGGGACACCTGGATTGGTTTCTCTCATGAGTGTCAGTGGGTAGTTTTGGGACCGCACTCATGTGACATAGCTTGGTGATAACTGAGCCATGTCCCAATCCGCCTATTGTTACCAACCTGCTGATTTCCTCAATGCTCTGCACTATTTCTTTCCCCACATCAATCGTCAACCCCCTCATAATTCCATATATCAGTTTAATCCTATCCTCTGGTACTCTGGTGAAGTGCGTGGATGGAATCATGCGGGCGCTGAAGAAATATAGCCAACCTTTGGCTACCTTGTTGAATTGGCACCTGTTCAGTGCTCTTGACCCATTTCTTCCAATATCAAAAACAGCCCCATGGTAGCTCACGGTGTCTGCAACGGCATTCCAGTCGATGTGGTCAATGCTTCTAGACCATGTTCTAAAGTGATTCCAATCACTTCTTTCTTCAACATCAACTGTTTTCAATTGTATATTTATATCCTCTGCTGTCACAGGCACATAATGTCCCCTTACAAAGCATCCCCTTTCCACCTTCTCCGGAAAATTGGCATAAAATTCACGCACCATTGTTGTGTTTACTGGTGCTATCTTCTCCGGATTCACAAATTTCCTCCACTCCCTTAACTCAATCATCGCCCGAATGGGCTCATAAACATCTTCTTCCCCATATGACTCCCTCTGGTAGTCCATTCCCCTTTCTGGTATTAAGGGTCTGGTATCAAGCTTTTTGTATCTTTGGTAGGCTTGGTAGCTCACAAACCTATTTTCATCGTATTGTGGGGTTGGGGTGGATGTGGAGCCTCTTCTCTTCCTGGTGGCCATGGTTTAAAAATAGTTTATGGAGCTTTTCAATTTAGTGGCACAAATGTTTCCTACACAATCTACAACTAGCAGCGAACACAACACCCCCAAACTTCAACTTTTCTACCCAATACCCACACTCATTTTCTACTCTTTTCTCCAAGCTTCACAATCAACTTTTCAGTACCCAATTACTTCAACTACAATACTCCTTCAAACTACTACCTCCTGTGACTTCAGTAAAGGATTCAAGAACAGAAAAAGATTACCTTTTTATGAGAAGCTTCAAGCTGTTCTTGTTTCTAATGGTGGTTTGAGGCTATGGAATGGAGCTTTGTTGGTTGAGATGGCTAAGGGTTTTTAGGAATTTAAGAGTTTTGGTTGTGGTTGAGTTTAATTTGTGGAGGATTTGTGGGCAAAGTTTTGGAATTTCGTGGGTTTTTGGAGAGGAAGGGTTAGGTTTTTGAAATTGGATTTGGGAAAAATCTGATTCTGGGCGTTTTAAGTTCTGGATTCCCGCTTGTGGCCACGCTTTTAGCGCGCGGCTAAACTCTGCGCTCGCCGGGACTTTCTGCGCCGCGGCGCCTAAATTTGGCAAATTTTCTGGAATTTTTGCGCCATGCTGCTCCTGGCGCCGCATGAGCTTAAACTCTGCGCTGTTGATTCTTTTGGCGCCGCTCTGGCGCGCAGCCTCCGCTTTCTCGAAATTCGGCTTTTCTTGATTTTCGCCTTGCTTTATTTCCTGTACTATCAATCACAAAGACAAACACAAGAACCCAAGACCGTGAGATCGTTTCTTAGACAAAATAAAATAAACTAAAGAGAAATTAAAATAACATAATTGAAAACGTTGGGTTGCCTCCCAAGTAGTGCTGTCTTTAACGTCTTTTAGCCGGACGCAAGTTCCTTAACCTTAATAACCCTGGGGTGGATTAAGCCCCCAACCTATCCATTTCCTCCACATTTGGCGTTTTCTTTTTCTTCTTTTCTTCTTAGCATTATCAGTAAGGGGGAGTTCAGGAATACTTACCTCCTTTAGTGGCATTTCAGCAAACCATGCTTGCTTTCTTGGGCTCATCGCTCTTTGGTTGACTTGTATTGGCTCGCATGGGGGTTTGATGGTGTTGATTGCAAAGCACCCACTCATTGTTGGTGGCTCAATGACGTGTTTAAAAACTTTAAACACCATTTCTTCAGACTCCACCCTTAGTGTTAATTCTCCTCTTTCAACATCAATCAAAGCTCTCCCCGTTGCTAGGAATGGCCTCCCCAATATGATAGGGATTTCCGCGTCTTCTTCCATATCAAGAATGAGGAAGTCTGCAGGAAAGAAGAATTTTCCTACTTTCACAATCACGTCCTCGATCTTGCCTCTTGGATGAACCACTGTCCTGTCGGCTAGTTGCAGGCTTACTGTGGTTGGTTTGGCCTCACCCAACTCCAATCTTTTAAATATTGATAGGGGCATTAGATTTATACTTGCCCCTAATCACATAGAGCTCTGTTGCAAGTTACCCTGCCCACTGTGCAAGGTAGTGTAAAGCTCTCTGGATCTTTTAGCTTTGGTGGCAACTTTTTCTGCAAGATAGCACTACACTCTTCTGTCAGTGCTACTATTTCGTATTCTGCCAGCTTCTCCTTCTTCCCCAAAATCTCCTTCATAAACTTGAAATAGGAGGGCATCTGCTCTAATACTTCTATGAAAGGTATGTTGATATGCAGCTTTCTGAATGTCTCCAAAAATTTGGAGAATTGTTTATCAACCGCCTTTCGCTGTAGTCTCTGGGGGAAAGGGATCTTCTCTGTATACTCCTTCTCCGGAGTTTTCTACTCTGGTGGGCTCAATCACCTTCTCTTTTTCTAACTCTGCCTTCTTCTCAACTACTGGCTGCGGTGACTGCTGGTCCAACTGTTTGCCGCTTCTCAATTGCACTGCCTGGCATTGCTCCCTTGGATTTACCTCTGTGTTGCTTGGCAACGTCCCCTGTGGCCTGCTGTTTGCCTGCTTTACTAGCTGACCCACTTGAGTTTCCAAGTTCCTGAATGAGGATCTAGCTTCTGTCATGAACTGGGTGCAGGCATTGGCGTCTTTGCCATACTGCCACTCGTTTGGTTTTTGTGGCTGAATCGGTGCATTGAAGTGTTGATGATGTGGGGCTTGAATTAAGGGCTGCTGATTCTGGTCTGCTGGTTCGCATCGCCCTGTATTGGTTCTGCTGCCCCTGGTATTGATTCTGTTGCCCTTGGTATTGGTTCTGCTGGTTCTGGTGCTGGTTCTGCTGCCCCTGGTCTCCTCTCCATGAGAAGTTTGGGTGGTTCCTCCACCCTGGATTATACGTGTTGGAGTAGGGGTTGTTCTGTTGCCTCTGATAATTACCTATGGCCTGACACTCTGCCTGCTCCATGGGTATATTGTTGGGATCCGCTGAAGGACACCTATCAAATGTATGTGGGCCACCACATATCTCACAGCTTTTAGGCATCTGCACCGCATTTACTGACACTGTATGTTGCTGCAACTGTTTCGCTAGAAGGGCCACTTGGGCATTCAAGGCAGCGATAGCAACTATTTCGTGGACTCCCACTGTTCTTCTCCCACTTGTCGACCTCTCGTCTGTGACATGGTTGTTAGTGGTCATATCTTCTAATAACTCATGAGCGTCGTGGGCTGTTTTCCTCATGAATGCTCCACCTGCTGCTGCATCTATGATGGTTCTGGTTGTATTGCTCAGCCCGTTGTAGAAGATGTGGACCAAGTTCCACAACTCAATGCAATGGTGTGGGCACTTTCTCTGTAGATCTTTGAACCTTTCCCAAGCTTCATATAAGGACTCTCCATCCGCTTGGTAAAAGTTGTTCAACTCCCCTCTCAGTTTTGCTGCTTTACACGGGGGAAAGAACTTGGCTAGGAATTTCTGTGCCAGCTCTTGCCATGTAAAAATCGAATCGGCCGGCAGAGAATTCAACCATACTTTTGCTCTATCCCTAAGTGAGAAGGGAAAGAGCCTCAATCTGACGGCATCATCAGTAACGCCGTTATATCTGAACGTTGCACATAGCTCCAAGAAATTAGCTATGTGCATATGTGGATCCTCCGACGACAGTCCTCCGAATTGCACTGTGTGTTATACCATGCTCCGAATTGTCGGTTTTATCTCGAAGTTGTTGGCTCCTATTGCAGGGAGCCTAATGCATGTCTGTGCTCCATTTACTCTTGGCAGCACATAGTCTCCCAAACCTCTTTCTGGATGGACTTGGACTCTCTCTTCCACGTCTATTGGCGCTTGCCTAGGTATTCCTGGATGGGGTTGATTCTCTCCTAACCCTTCTCCCATCCTGTTGTTGTTCTGAACGCCGTTCATCTCTAACAAGGTTGCAATCCGCTGATTCTTTCTGTTCTGTTTGCAGGTTTTCTCAATTTCTGGATTGAAGGGAACAAGAGTGTCTGCTCCTATTCTCCTTCGCATAAACTGACTTCCTGAAATAGATCAAAAACAGACAACAAATCACGGCACCTCGAATTTTCAAAAGAAAAACGTAAAAATTAAAAATTAAAAGAAAAGTTAAAAACCAAATTAGAAATTAAAAATAGACAAATTTGATATTGAACTATGCCTAATCCTAAGCGGCGCCAAAAACTTGATGCGCGGTAAGATGCACACACTTTAAACGCAAGTGCACGTTATCGTGACAAGTAGTATAGTCTTGATAAGACCGAATATCGTCCACACGGATTAGAGTTCAATTACCAACTATCTATTTTCTAGTATCTATTTGGTGAATTGATAATTGATTTGTTGTTTATAACTAAGAATTATAAAAGCTATTTTAACTATAAAGATTTACTTCAGTGATGATGAGAATAGGGCTTCCATGTATCCTTACTATCCGCTTATGCTACTTACTAATGCATTAACTTATGGTATTCTTCTGTTGGAGAAAGCAGGTTTACGAAATCGTTTTATACTCCCGTTAGGGTTATATAAACACTCAACTCCAGTATCGCACCTTACATTCCTTTCGGTGATAAGGATAACTCTATAGGAGGATTAAGAACAAAAACCTAGATGCCCACCCACCCCTCTCATTTTCAAAAGAAGGAATGGCGGATCAGCTCACAGATGATCAGATCTCTGAATTCAAGGAAGCCTTCAGCCTTTTTGACAAAGATGGAGATGGTTGCATCACCACTAAGGAGCTTGGGACTGTGATGCGGTCATTGGGACAAAATCCAACTGAGGCTGAGCTTCAAGACATGATCAATGAAGTTGATGCTGATGGAAATGGAACCATCGACTTCCCCGAGTTCCTTAACCTAATGGCTCGTAAGATGAAAGACACGGATTCTGAGGAGGAGCTTAAGGAAGCTTTCAGAGTGTTCGATAAGGATCAGAATGGATTTATTTCTGCAGCTGAGTTGCGCCATGTCATGACAAACCTAGGCGAGAAGCTTACAGATGAAGAAGTTGATGAGATGATTCGTGAAGCTGATGTGGACGGTGATGGACAGATCAACTATGACGAATTCGTCAAGGTCATGATGGCCAAGTGAGAACTGATCACTTAACTTAATTCTTAGAAGTAAAAATTACAAAGAAAAGATGGAAATTCAGGGCAGATAAATTCGATGAGCTTCCTATATTTGGTTAGAATACGTCATTAGTTTTGTTTTGCAGTGCTACTCGTCAGGATATGCTTCTCTGCTTTGTTTGTCACTATGTCCTGGTTTTTTTCTTCTTAAATTTGGTATTTTGAACCTATGACGATTGGTGATTTTATGTTTCTTTTGTTGAAATTCCAGAAATTCTCGTGTAAAAAAAAAAAAAAAAAAAAAGAACAAAAACCTAGTTGACCGTCACGCACAATGCGCAAAATTAGGGTTGTTAAGTCTCTCATCAACGCTACATAAATAATTGAGGTATTTTCATCCTCAATCCAAGAATGTCTACCCAACTTACAGCATATTCACAATCCCCTTTGAATCGATTAGAAATCATATAGTGATAATTAGTTGTCAATTAATTACCAAGAATTCAACTCAATTATTGGATAGATCTCACAATAAGAAAAATAACCATAAGCATGCATTAATTTATAACATAAGTTTCTAGCAATTCAACATGGAAAGCCCTATAAGAGAATTAGTTCCTAACCATTGTCATGACAAGAACTAATTCCATGTTCATCATACAAAATAGAAATAAAGAACAAGAAAGGGAAAAGAAATTACTAAACTAATGGTATCCAATCTCCAAGCAAAAGTCTTGTGTTGTGCAAAAAGAGGAACCCTTAAAAACTGCCTAGGGTTCTCCTTTTATCGGCTGAAAACCGCCTCCCTCTTTTCCTTCAGGCCTAGCCCAGAAATTCGTCCAAAAACCTAATTTTTCCGCGTCGGCGCCGCGGCCCTGCAGAGCGCCGGCACGGAAGTTCTGAATCCGTCGGGTGTTTTGCGCGCGGCCGATATCTGGCATGCGAGGCGCGCGGCACTGCAACTCTGTAGCTTCGGATGTTTAGCGCCGCGCCGTGCATCTGCTCGAGGCGCCGCGCGCAGTCTTCGCACCTCTTCGAATAGTGGGCGCGCGCCTCGCTTTCGGCAGGAGGCCGCGCTGGTCCGATTTCACCCTCGTTCGCCACTTTCTCTGTTTCGGCATCTCCTCTTTTGCCCTCTTTTAGCTCCTTTTCCGCCATTTGGCCATTTTAACCACTTTGACTCAATAGAAAGGAAAACTATCCTAATACAACACTTATATGTACAAAACGGGACAAAAGACTAACTAAAACTGACTCAAAAGGTGTATATAAAATACACCGATCACCTATGCGAGGAATACCTCATGCGGGTCCACATGACCCATGCGGGTGAAATAGTCTCAGGAGTAGGAGTGCTTAATGATACTGCGGGGCGGATGACCTTGCTTTGACCATGAGCTTCCTATTTTCATGCAGTATATTATATGCTTGATATTCTCATTGTTAGTAAGACACAGTTTTCTGTAAACTGATTTTTACACATGTCTCCAGTTATTTTAGACTTATGAGGTATTTTCAGTATTTTTCCAGTTTCGCATATTTAGTACATATTGTGTACTGACCCCCTTCCTCGGGGGCTGCGTTCATGCCGCAGGTAGGGGTAAGCAGGTGGTGGATACTCATTCTTAGGATCAATGTTCTGGTATCAGAAGCTCCATTCCTCCGGAGGCTTGTTTTGTTGGTACGGTTTTCCACGATCGTAGGTATTTTGTACATTCAGGTATGGCGGGGCCCGTCCGCCACGCTTGTTATTCTGAAGTGCAGTAATCACGTTTGTGGTTTGGGTTGTAAGAACAAGTTGTACTGTTATACTTTTGATTAAGTATGTTTTTATGGAAAGCGACGCATCGGCTTGCGATGATGTTTACTTTATACAGGCTTATGTGTTATGTATGTTCCGCTGCTATTCTATGATGTATACCTGACGGGGTGCCTGAAGGGCACGATCGCGACCGGTCGGTCGTGTGACGCATATTCTACTTAGCGTGTGGATTAAGCCGAAGAGGTATGTGAACTATCATTTCTTCTTCTAGCATGATTCCTTGTTTTAAAGTGAGTGTATCCTACTCCTTAGTGATGTAATTCTTGATAGTACTTTGGATTTCCTAAAATAGAAGTTGTTCTATATACTTCATTGATAGTACTAGAGGTTTCTAAAATGAAAGATTGTTATATCTATTTTCTTGATAGTACTTTGGGTTGTGTCACGCCCCGAACCCCGGGCCCGCGACTGGTGCCCTACCTGGGCACCCTTCTATACAAACATGAGTAACACGCGGAAGATAATAACACTCATTTTTTTCCTTAAAGCAAAGGCAAGGCCGATAAGGAAGTATATATATATATATATATATATATATATATATATATATATATATATATATATATATATACCATACCTGGTCTACACTGTACAACAACATGAATATAACTCTCACCAGTCCAGCCAACATATGAATACAGACCTTTAAGAATTCGACACAACTGTGACGGGACAAGGCCCCGTCGTACCCCTTAATACCTAGTCATAAAGATAAGCTCCAGAACATTGGAGCTATTCAACATGCTGAACAAAGATTCTAAGCTCGCGGATCCACAACTGAGTACCTAGACCTGCGGACATGAACGCAATCCCCCGAATGAGGTCAGTACAACAAGTACTAAGTATGGAACTGAAATAAAGTACAGTATTAAAATCATGGTTGTGTACAAGAATGACAGGGGCAAGTATAGAAAATCAAATACCAGATCCTACCGTATCACATAACCTAAAAGCCAACTGCACCTTGTATCACTGTACTATAACAACTCCAAGAGTCGACTATGCCTTTCAAGAATATAATATCACACAGTCCAAACACAACGCAGGAAACAAGTATGATAACCAAATTAATCAATAAGAGTAATGAAAATCAACTTCATCTTTTAAAAGACCATTTCACAATATATAAGCAGTCAGGGACGCATGCCCTCAAAATCATTACTCAAATATAACCATGAGTCTCACGCCCATAATATCAAGCGTGCCCGTGGAATTCCTTCCTCACTGTCGGCAGTCCATGATATGATAGAACACCAATATATACATACTCAAATACCAGGTCCAACCTGCGTCATAAAACTGACTGGGGCAAGTACGAAAGCCAACTACCAGATATCGTCTGCATCACGAAGCTAACCGGGGCAAGTACGAAAGCCAACTACCAGATACCGCCTGCGTCACGAAGCTGACCGGGGCAAGTACGAAAGCCAACTACCAGATACCGCCTGCATCACGAAGCTGACCGGGGCAAGTACGAAAGCCAACTACCAGATACCGCCTGCGTCACGAAGCTGACCGGGGCAAGTACGAAAGCCAACTATCAGATACCTCCTGCGTCACGAAGTTTCATGGGGAACTAGTCCATGGAACAAACATAGTGGAAGCATACCCGTGGAATCTCCAACAGCGTCGGTATGTCCAAGTAAAATAGCGAGATATCCGGCCCTCCACTGAGAGACGCGGTAACATAGGAATATAACAAGACTATCACGAGCAAGAACAGGTAAGTTAACGCACTCTTAGACTTTTATTAACTTGTAAAATGAAATATCAATTTATAAACTCAAGGCACCTTCATTTTATGTAAAATCCGGGATTTAACCCCAAAGTACTACGTACTTCAACTCTCTTAAAAATGATCCCTTTTTACATAAAAAGCCACAAGACACTAACACCCGTAGTATCAAGGCATGTTTACGTTTCAACCCAAGTTACTACACCTTCAGAAAATCATTTCAAGACTTTTAAAATCAAGTCCCATAACCTTTAAGGAAATCAAATCTCATAACTTTGAAAATCAAGTCTCATAACTTTAAATCAAAGTCTCATAATCTTTAAAGGAATCAAATCTCATAACTTTGAAAATCAAGTCTCATAACTTTAAATCAAAGTCTCATAATCTTTAAAGGAATCAAATCTCATAACTTTGAAAATCAAGTCTCATAACTTTAAATCAAAGTCTCATCACTTTCAAAATAAATATTCATTAATGTAGTAACTTAGCAAGGTCAACTAGACTCCACTACTTCCTAACGACTCTTACCAACATCCCCCATAAGACTTGGTAAGAACTTAGGAATATTCTAGACATGATTTTTGCCTAAAAATCTATAACATGAATACTTCCTAATTACAAGGCAAGTACTTCAAGAAGGCAAGTCACGTATACTCCAAATAATAAGGCAAGTATACTTCAAACAACAAGTCATGTATACTCCCAACAACAAGGCAAGTATACTCAAATATCAAGTCATGTATACTCCTAACAATAAGACAAGTATACTCAAATATCAAGTCATGTATACTCCTAACAACAAGGCAAGTATACTCAAATATCAAGTCATGTATATTCCTAACAATAAGTCAAGTATACCATAAAAACAATCATGTCTTATAGAAGAGGAAGTCCACATACCTCGCGACGACTAACCATTTCGACACGTAGCAAAACGCTCCAAGTACTTCAACTTCATCGGCTATTCCTTAAGCCAAGTAGACCATGCTACACGTAGTACTTCAACCTAAAATGGTCATAGTACTTCTATCAATATCTTACTTTCTAGTATAAGACTTATACCAAATAATGCCCTCTAATTCTACGAAAATTTGGGCAGCACTTCCTTTGTTTCTACGTACTTTTCCACCTTTTCCAAGGCCCGTATTTCCATAACCAACAAGCCACATTTAAGGCGCAACCAACAGTTAGCCAAAGGGGATTACACGCCTAACTGGCCGTGTAAAATTCTGCCCCATAATCAAAACAAAACAGTCCATAATATACCAACATTTTTAGGGCCATTCTCGGCCAATATCACTTTAAATCCAAATCCATTTTCCTTAATTCCTTTTAATCCAACTCAAGTTCCAACATGTTATATAAGTTATATCAATTTATCAACTATATTTCCTTCATTATATAACATGCGACAAGTGTAGATGACGACAATAAAAATCAACGAATCACATGACCCGAAAAAGCTAGTTTCAGACCACTCACCCAAAGTAGGGCATACACACCTTATTTTCCATATCTTCCTTAATGAAAGTTCATCCATATACTATAAAAATGAGTAATATCCAATTACTGCGGAAAAAGAAGAATTATTACCTCATTTTTAGCCTTAAAATCGTTCCGGGCAGAACGCTAAACTTTGGTCCGCAGTTTTCGTTTCGCTCCACTTCTTCAAGTTTCAATCGCATATACGTGACCCCTATGAACTTATGCACAACTTCACTTTGTATTTCGCTTCCTAAAAGTCGACGGAACCTAGGGTTTTTCTCACCCCATTCTCGGCCAACAATGCTTTCCAAAGTTGGGATATTAATCTAGGCTTAGCACTTGGTTTAGGAGCTTAATCTAGGAGATAAAAAACTAATCAACAATGGTGTTCTTGGTGGTGAAGCTCTCGAAATCTTGAGCTAAAAGGGAGAGAGATGAGGGCTTATTTTTGTCTAAGTGCAAAGTGATCCAAGTCTTGCAAGACTTGGATATGTATAGCCAAGTGGAGTGGGACCCATGTCCACTTGTCCCCTCTCAAAATATTTAATTTTTGTCTTCTTAGCAAGACAGGTGGAGGGGTGCTGTCACGACCCGACCCCGGGGCCGCGACTGGTGCCCTACCTGGGCACCCCGTTCAGTTATACATCAAAGAATAGCAGCGGAACATACACAACATACAACATTTAGAGACAATAATAACACAGGCTAGCCGATAAGGCTGCCTTCCATAAAATATGCATAGCCAAAGAAAACTGTACAACTTGGTTCTTACAAATTTCAACCACAACACGTGACTACTGCACTTCAGGAATAACAGCGATGGCGGGACATCGCCATACCCCTGAATGTACATAAATCTACAACATCAGGGAAAGAATGTACCAAAAAGACAAGCCTCCGGAGAAATGGAGCTTCTGACGCCTGATATGAATCCTAAGAATGAGGATCCACCACCTGCTACCCTACTGCGGCGTGAACGGCCAGGAAGGGTCAAGACAATATGTACTAAGTATGTAAAACTGGAAAATACTGTAATTACATCATAAGTTTAAATCAAAGCCGGAGACATGTATGATAATAAAAATTACAGTACACAGTGCCTTAATAACAATGAGAGTAACTAATAGTATACGTACAACATAAAAATAGGAAGCTCACGATCAAGGCAGGACTATCCGCCCACAGTATCATTAAGCAATCCTACTCTTGGGACTATTTCACCCGCATAGGTCGTGTGGACCCGCATGAGGTATTCCTCGCATAGGTTGTATCCGCCCGCATGGGACTATTTCACCCGCATAAGCCCATAAGGACTCGCATGAGGTATTCCTCGCATCGTGGGTAGCAAATCCCCGAAAACAGGTGGTATAACTATCTTGGGGATTTACCCCTCAATTATACTCTTACCCTGAAGCAGGTGGTATAACTATCTTGGGGATTTACCCCTCAGATATACTCTTACCCTGGAGAAGGTGGTATAACTATCTTGGGAATTTATCCCTCAGATATACTCTTACCCTATCTCAACCGTCCATCATACATAAAGCAATCAAGTTAAGGCACTAACATATCTTTTATGAAAATCCGGGAATTTAACCCAAGTACTACATACTTCTACTCTTTAAAACAAATGACTCTTTTTAGTATAAAACTTCCAAGATACTATTAACCGTAGTATCAAGTCAAAATCACTTTTCAAGACAAGTCACAATACCTTTGGAAATAAAGTTAGGTTTCTAAATCAAGTGACTCCTTTTCTTATAAACCTTAGGCAATTGATGCCTTAAAATCAAGTTGCCTTTCATTAAATCAAGTCATTTATCTTTCCATAAAGCTAATATAACCAACTCCCCATAAAGTCGTTATATTCACTTTATACCTTAGTCAAGTACAATTTCCTATCCAAGGGACTTATACGTTTAAAACGGAACAAGTATCACATACTTTAAAACTCTTCAAGTCCCTTAACTTTAATAAAACTTAAGACATCCTTAATACTTTCAAAGAAGTGAGTTAATCTCCTAACTCGCCCGACTTGGCTATTCATAAAACTAGTAAAGGATATCAAGGTCTTGACGCTCACCGTACTACATACGTGTAACTAGTCATGCTTAAAAGATAGGAAAAGTTCTACATACCTCTTCGGGTCAAACCACTTGCCAAGTACAATGTCCCGCCCGTAGTATGTCAACCTATAATATCCACAGTATGTATATTAACGCCTTACTTCAAACGTAGGATATTACAAGTGTAAAGTCTCTAAATTCTACGGAAAATCGGACAGCACCTCCTTTGTTTCTACTTACTTTGCCACCTTTTTCAAGGCCGAATACAATAACCAAACATGCCACATTTAAGGCCCAATCAATGCAATCAACAATAGGGGATTACACACCTACTAGACGCGTTAAATTCCGCCCCACAATAGATATCAAACTAATACAACTACTAGTCCAATTTCGGCCATATTGAGTACACCAATACCAATTCTTATCCAATTTCCATTTCAATCCAAATTGTTAGCATAACATGATATTAATTCGCAATTGATTATACTACTATAATCTTCAAGTAAGTAACATGCGACGATTCTAGTAAACGACCAAATTGTAATCCAACTTCACATGGCTTACATTACATTTCGGATTTTTAAGGCTACAAGCAATCCATAATACTTATAAACTTCAACACATATGCTTCATGCTAGCAACAAGTAAAGCTAACAACAATATAAACAATCTTGTAACACTTTTAAGAGACAAGATTATACCTCAACGAATCTTAATCCAACTCCAAATCCGAAGTCGCTCCTTAGCAACTTAGAGCCTCTTCAAGACACTTCAATCCGCTAGTTGAGACCCTTAGAACAACACCAACAAATTTCCTTCAAATCTCCAAACAAAACCTAGAAAGCAACTAGGTTTTCACCTTGCGACTAATACGAAAACTATCGTTTTCCGAGATTTTTCTATTGAGATACACTTACAATACACTCAAGAACCTTGGTTTAAAGTGTGGAGCTAAATGGATCACAAACAAAAAAAATTCTTTTTCCTTTTTGAGTGAACCCGAGAGTGTCTTGTTGCTCTTCCAATTTTCTTGAAATTTTTTCTAAGTGTTGGACTCACTCTTGCTACTAGTAGTAATATATAGGGACATGGAGGGTCAAGATGTAAACAAATGGGTGGTTTGGATGAAGTCTTATTAAATATCAAGACTTTGTGGACCCTTTGACTTAGTCAAAATTCTCAAGCTCACTACTTGCAAGACTTTCCATCTAAGACTATGGTCAATGACCATTTTGGCCATGACATTTTGTCCAAGCCAACTATAAGGGGGGGTGACACGTGTCGCCCTCCCATTCGTCACAATATTACGTTTTCCGACAATTTCATAATTCCGATAAATTTTACAAGTCTCAATTCTCAACACTTGTGAGTTCTTACGTACGTTCTTAAAACATGTCCTGTAAATACGGGGTGTAACATTCTTCCCCCCTCAGAAACATTCGTCCCCGAATGTTCTTTCGGAGTCAATCTTATAATTAGCGACATAGTTTCCTGTCACACCCCCGACATACCAAAAATGCCACACATGGCCACATAATAGCATTTACACAAAAAAAATGCTTCAATTAAAACTTGACAAGTAAGGGAAAAGAATTACCTGAAGGTGTAGGGAATAAGTGAGGATACTTCCTCAACATGTCCTCCTCCGCTTCCCAAGTCATCTCTCCTGCTATCATTCCTCCACAAGACTTTGTGGAAGCCACATCCTTGGTCCGATGCCGACACGGCGATCGAGTATCGCTATGGGACTCTCCTCATACGATAACCCCTCTGTCACCTGGACCTCACTAGCAGGGAAAACTCTCGCTGGATCTCCGATACACTTCCGCAACATAGAAACATGGAAGACCGGATGTACCGCCTCTAACTCTGAAGGCAGATCCAACTCATAGGCAACCTTGCCTACTCGATGGACGGTCTGGTAGGGCCCAATGTACCTTGGGCTGAGTTTCCCCTTCTTACCGAATCTCATCACACCCTTCATGGGTGACACCTTCAAGACCCAATCGTGCACGAAACTCCAAATGCCGACGCCGATTATCCGCATATGACTTCTGCCGACTCTGAGCTGCTAACAGTCTCTCCTGGATAAGCTTCACCTTATCCACAGCCTGCTGAACCAAGTCTGGGCCAACTAACTGCACCTCGCCCACGTTTTACCAACCAATCGGCGATCTACATTTCCGCCCATATAAAGCCTCGTATGGCGCCATCTGTATACTGGAATGGTAGCTGTTGTTATAAGCAAACTCCACAAGAGGCAAATGATCCTCCCAGCTACCCCTGAAATCAATCACGCAGGCTCGCGCATATCCTCGAAGTGTCCGGATAGATGCGTTACGCTGCCGTCCGTCGAGGATGAAATGTTGTCTCGAGACTCACTGTGTCCCCAACCCTTCGGAAAGACCTCCAGGAAGTTAGCCGTCGATCGGGCTCCCTATCGGATATAATCGACACCGACACCGTGCGGCCTCACAATCTCTCGATGTATAATCGGCATAGTCTCACCAAAACGTCGTCTGCCCCGATCGAAGGAAATGGGCTGATTTCGTCACCACAACAATAACCCAAATGGAGTCGTACTTCCTCTGAGTACGAGGTAACCCTGTAACAAAGTCCATGTTGATCACCTCCCACTTCCAAGTCGGAATCTCAATAGCCTGCAATAATCCACTGGGCCTCTGGTGCTCGACCTTGACCTGCTGGCAATTAGGACACTGTGCAACAAAACCTGCCACGTCCCTCTTCAGGCCATCCCACCAATACAAACATCTAAGGTCATGGTACATCTTGGTCGACCCCGGATGAATAGAATAACGAGCACTGTGTGCCTCCCCCAAAATCTGCTGACGAAGTCCTGACACATCGGGAACACACAACCGGCCCTCAAATATCAGCACCCCATCAGGCGCTACCTCGTATAGACTCCTCTCCTCCCGAAGAGCTGCATCTCGATACCGTACCAACACTGGGTCCTCAAACTGTCGCCTCTTTACCTCATCAACGATGGAAGACTCGGCAACCTCACGAACCCGTACCCCACTATCGTCGGTATCGATCAATCGAACCCCAAGGCTCGCTAACTGGTGGATCTGACGGACCATGTCCTGTCTCCAGGTGTACCTCCGCGGGCTCCCATCGATCTACGACTCAAGACATCAAGAACTACGTTGGCTTTCCCGGATGGTATAGAATATCAACATCATAATCTTTCAAAGACTCTAACCACCGCCTCTGCGCAAGTTCACTCCTCTGCTGAATATACTGGAGGCTCTTGTGGTCTGTATAAATATCCACATGAACCCCATACAAATAATGTCTCCAAATCTTCAAGGCATGAATAACTGCGGCCAACTTCAAGTCGTGGGTAGGGTAATTCCTCTCATGCTTCTGTAACTGCCGGGAAGCATAGGCTATAACCTTGTCGTGTTGCATCAAAACACACCCTAGCCCAATACCCGAGGCATCACAATAGATCACGTACCCGTCTAACCCCTCAGGAAGAGTAAGAACTGGTGTTGTAGTCAACCTTTCCTTCAAAGAATCGAAACCCTCTCGCAAGCCTCGTCGGCTGGAACTTGGTCGCCTCGAGTCGGCTAGTCAGCGGTGTTGAAATCGAAGCAAACTGCTCTACAAACCTACGATAATAACCTGCCAGCCCCAAGAAACTGCGCACCTCGGTCGGAGTAGTAGGTCTCGGCCAAGACTTGACTGCCTCAATCTTTGTCGTATCCACCCGAACACCATAAGCCCCAATAATATGGCCCAAGAATGCCACTGAGGCCAACCAAAACTCACACTTGGAGAACTTGGCGAATAAGCATGGCCCGGAGGACCCAAGTACCGCCTCGCCGAGTGATATGCATGCTCCTGCTCTGTCCGTGAATAAACCAGGATGTCATCAATGAATACTATCACAAATGTATCCAAAAATGGCTTGAACACCAGGTTCATCAAATCCATAAATACCGCTGGAGCGTTGGTCAAACCGAAAGACATAACCCTGAACTCATAGTGCCCATACCGGGTCCTGAATGCAGTCTTTGGGATATCTTCCTCTCGAACTCGTACCTGATGATAACCAGACCGCAGGTCTATCTTGGAGAAACACCTCGCACCCTGCAATTGGTCAAACAAATCATCAATCCTGGGGAGGGGGTACCTATTTTTTATGGTTACCTTATTCAGCTGCCTGTAATCAACACACATACGCAGCGTCCCATCCTTCTTCTTCACGAACAAAACTGGCGCTCCCCAGGGAGATACACTAGGCCTGATAAAGCCTTTCTCCAGCAAATCTTTCAACTGGTCCTTCAGCTCCCTCAACTCAGCAGGTGCCATCCTGATGGCGGAATGGAAATAGGTCGAGTGTCCGCAACGTGTCAATACAAAACTCAATCTCTCTCGGGAGGATACCCAAGATCGTGCGGGAACACATCCGAAACTCCTAACCATCGTCGATCAAGAATCGCACCTCGGCCTGCGTATCAAATACGAACCGGATGATAGATGTACCGCTCGCACCATCTTCCTAGCCTTGAGGTAAGAAATAAACCTACCCACGGCGACGTGTTGCCGCTTCCACTCGATAATCGGCTCGCCAGAAATCGGAACCGAACCAACTGTCTCTCTACGATCAACGTTGGCATAACAAGAAGCCAACCACCCATACCTATAATGACATCAAAATTTGTCATCTCCAACTCTATCAAGTCTGCAAGGGTCTGACGACTGTAAATAAACACTGGACAACCTCTATACACCCGCTCAGCTAACACCGAATCACCCACTGGCGTAGCTACCTCAAAAGGCTCTATCGACACCGGCTCTATCCCGATTCTACTCGCAATAAGAGGGGACACATAGGACAAGGTAGAACCTGGATCTATCAGAGCATAAACGTCACAGCATGAAATCAATAATGTACATGTAACGACGTCAGGGGAAGCCTCCTGATCCTGGTGGCTGGATAATGAATATATGCGGTTCTGTGGACCGCTAGAACTGGAACCACTACCACGACCTCTACCGCGGCCTGCCGGTCCGTGACTACCACGCCTCGGGCGCATAACCTGAAGGAGAGGAAGACCCAAAGCCCGATCATGTCGGTGCCAGTACCACCCATGCCGCTCTAGCGGACAATCTCTCCTCAAATGGCCTGCGCCACAAGAGTAACAAGCTCCGGAGCTATGCGACTCGCTCGGTGAAACCTACCGCATCGAGCACACCGAGATGTGGGTGGTCCTGACGGTGACGGTTTACGCCTCGAAACCCGAAGTCTGGAGCACGACTGCTCGAATGACTGGCCGACGGACCTCCCGCGAAAAATCGTGAAGGAGCACTCTGTCTTTGGTGGAAAGTGGACCTAGTTCGATCGCCGAGGCCGCCTCTAAATCGCCTGAGACCACTGCCCCGGCCATCTTGGTGGCTCGAGTCAATCTGGTCCTCTCTCTCTCTATCCTCTATCCTCGTGCATAGGCTCGCATCTGGCGATGTCCATACCGGGTGAAGAGCCACCCCAAGCACGATAATCATATGACGGTCTAGCCCCATCACATAACGATGAACTCTATCTGCCATGTCATTCTGATAGTGTGCGCGTATGCGGCAAGGAGTCAAACTCGGGATGTACTCACGATAGTCCTCTCTCATTACGCCTCAAGGTCAAGAATCTATCTACGGGCTCTCCTCATCTCGGAGGCAAAAGTTATCCATGAAGGCCTCTGTGAACTCCTCCCAAACAGTGGAAGAGCATTCTCACCTCTCGACAGCTCATGACTCAAACCAGTTCAACGCGATATCGTAACGGTAGAGGCTAGCATAACTCTGTCTCTGAAGCCCTAAGAACCTGCATCGCATTGTAGGCTGCCGAATGAACTCCTGCGGATCCTCGCCGGACCTCGAACCATAAAACTCGGCGGATGACAACCCGTAAAATCCCGAATCCGTAAACGCCGGCCACAGGGTTAGTTGCTCGCTCGCGTCGGCCGCCTGCTACTATCTTGGCAATAACCGGATCGCTCCGTAGTCTCTATACTCGGCTCGTATGCGTGGGATGGAGGCTCTGCAGAAACCTCGGGAGCTACCGCCGCTCTCGGCTCTCTAATCGCTGGCGTGTTGAACTCGCCGACCGCCTCTTACCTCGGGCATAGTGCGTGCTCGAGTCCGCGTAACCTCTCGAGTACCGCTAGCAGCCTCCCGCCGCCTTTTGCCCTTCGGGCCCGGTGCTCCGTGGAGGCATATCTGTTTCATAAGACTAGGTCAGAGAGGATTCAACCTAATAAGACAGCTCTACTGCACGATCTCAGAGAGAGAAGAATGAAAACCAATCCTAAATGTCCTGCAGCCTCCTGATTATAGATGTGGTGCACAACACACCGATAATCAAGACTCTACTAGACACGGTCTGTAGACACTTTCCGAGGACTAACTGCTCTGATACCACTTTTGTCACGACGGGCCGAGTGCGGCGATCGTGCCCTACAGGCACCCCGTTCAGGTATACATCAGAGAATAGCAGCGGAACATACACAACATACAACATTTAGAGACAATAATAACACAGGCTAGCCGATAAGGCTGTCTTCCATAAAATATGCATAGCCAAAGAAAACTGTACAACTCGGTTCTTACAGCCCCAAACCACAACATGTGACTACAGACCTCTAGGAATAACAACAGTGGCGGGACAGGGCCCCGCCATACCCCTGAATGTACATAAATCTACAACATCAGGGAAAGACTGTACCAAAAAGACAAGCCTCCGGAGAAATGGAGCTTCTGACGCCTGATATGAATCCTAAGAATGAGGATCCACCACCTGCTTACCCCTACCTGCGGCATGAACGCAGCCTCCGAGGAAGGGGGTCAGTACACAATATGTACTAAGTATGTAAAACTGGAAAATACTGTAATTACATCATAAGTTTAAATCAAAGCCAGAGACATGTATGATAATAAAAATTACAGTACACAGTGTCTTACTAACAATGAGAGTAACTAATAGTATACGTACAACCTAAAAATAGGAAGCTCACGATTAAGGAAGGACCATCCGCCCACAGTATCATTAAGCAATCCTACTCTTGGGACTATTTCACCCGCATAGGTCGTGTGGACCCGCATGAGGTATTCCTCGCATAGGTTGTATCCGCCCGCATGGGACTATTTCACCCGCATAAGCCCATAAGGACTCGCATGAGGTATTCCTCGCATCGTGGGTAGAAAATCCCCGGAAACAGGTGGTATAACTATCTTGGGGATTTACCCCTCAATTATACTCTTACTCTGAAGCAGGTGGTATAACTATCTTGGGGATTTACCCCTCAGATATACTCTTACCCTGGAGAAGGTGGTATAACTATCTTGGGAATTTATCCCTCAGATATACTCTTACCCTATCTCAACCGTCCATCATACATAAAGCAAGCAAGTTAAGGCACTAACATATCTTTTATGAAAATCCGGGAATTTAACCCAAGTACTACATACTTCTACTCTTTAAAACAAATGACTCTTTTTAGTATAAAACTTCCAAGATACTATTAACCGTAGTATCAAGTCAAAATCACTTTTCAAGACAAGTCACAATACCTTTAGAAATAAAGTTAGGTTTCTAAATCAAGTGACTCCTTTTCTTATAAACCTTAGGCAATTGATGCCTTAAAATCAAGTTGCCTTTCATTAAATCAAGTCATTTATCTTTCCATAAAGCTAATATAACCAACTCCCCATAAAGTCGTTATATTCACTTTATACCTTAGTCAAGTACAATTTCCTATCCAAGGGACTTATACGTTTAAAACGGAACAAGTATCACATACTTTAAAACTCTTCAAGTCCCTTAACTTTAATAAAACTTAAGACATCCTTAATACTTTCAAAGAAGTGAGTTAATCTCCTAACTCACCCGACTTGGCTATTCATAAAACTAGTAAAGGATATCAAGGTCTTGTACGTCTACCGTACTACATACGTGTAACTAGTCATGCTTAAAAGATAGGAAAAGTTCTACATACCTCTTCGGGTCAAACCACTTGCCAAGTACAATGTCCCGCCCGTAGTATGTCAACCTATAATATCTACAGTATGTATATTAACGCCTTACTTCAAACGTAGGATATTACAAGTGTAAAGTCTCTAAATTCTACGGAAAATCGGACAGCACCTCCTTTGTTTCTACTTACTTTGCCACCTTTTTCAAGGCCGAATACAATAATCAAACATGCCACATTTAAGGCCCAATCAATGCAATCAACAATAGGGGATTACACGCCTACTAGACGCGTAAAATTCCGCCCCACAATAGATATCAAACTAATACAACTACTAGTCCAATTTCGGCCATATTGAGTACAACAATACCAATTCTTATCCAATTTCCATTTCAATCCAAATTGTTAGCATAACATGATATTAAGTCGCAATTGATTATACTACTATAATCTTCAAGTAAGTAACATGCGACGATTCTAGTAAACGACCAAATTGTAATCCAACTTCACATGGCTTACATTACATTTCGGATTTTTAAGGCTACAAGCAATCCATAATACTTATAAACTTCAACACATATGCTTCATGCTAGCAACAAGTAAAGCTAACAACAATATAAACAATCTTGTAACACTTTTAAGAGACAAGATTATACCTCAACGAATCTTAATCCAACTCCAAATCCGAAGTCGCTCCTTAGCAACTAAGAGCCTCTTCAAGACACTTCAATCCGCTAGTTGAGACCCTTAGAACAACACCAACAAATTTCCTTCAAATCTCCAAACAAAACCTAGAAAGCAACTAGGTTTTCACCTTGCGACTAATACGAAAACTATCGTTTTCCGAGATTTTTCTATTGAGATACACTTACAATACACTCAAGAACCTTGGTTTAAAGTGTGGAGCTAAATGGATCACAAACAAAAAAAATTCTTTTTCCTTTTTGAGTGAACCCGAGAGTGTCTTGTTGCTCTTCCAATTTTCTTGAAATTTTTTCTAAGTGTTGGACTCACTCTTGCTACTAGTAGTAATATATAGGGACATGGAGGGTCAAGATGTAAACAAATGGGTGGTTTGGATGAAGTCTTATTAAATATCAAGACTTTGTGGACCCTTTGACTTAGTCAAAATTCTCAAGCTCACTACTTGCAAGACTTTCCATCTAAGACTATGGTCAATGACCATTTTGGCCATAACATTTCGTCCAAGGCAACTATAAGGGGGGGTGACACGTGTCGCCCTCCCATTCGTCACAATATTACGTTTTTCGACAATTTCATAATTCCGATAAATTTTACAAGTCTCAATTCTCAACACTTATGAGTTCTTACGTACGTTCTTAAAACATGTCCTGTAAATACGGGGTGTAACAGGTGCCACGTGTCGTCCTCCGATTGGTCCGAAATATTATAATTTTTCGAAGGTCCCCGCGAAATTGTGAAATTCTCGGCGGACCCCATATTATCAATTCCAACACCTTATAATCTAATACTGAGTCCATAAATCAAATTAGAAGTATTATACTCCAAGTTAAGAATTTTTCCCGAAATATTCCCTAAGAAAATGTAATTATTTTTTCCTTCCAAAATTCAAATCTTAAATCCTTAAATCCTTAATCACGTTCTCAATTAGTAGCCCTGGTATTACGGGGTGTAACAGGTTGTCTAAATGAAAGTATTTCATTTTAGTTCATTGTAGTATATGAAAGAAGTTACATGATTGAAAGGTATAAATTACTTGGTGTCAAAAGTATACTTGACTTGATTTGAAAAGTATAACTTACTTGAGTTTAAAAGTGTAGTAACTTGATTTTAAAAGTGGAAGTGTCTTGATACTATGAGTGTTAGTATTTTGAGGTTTATAAATGAAAAGATGTACGACGGACATACACAGTACTTCGGGTTCAATTTCCCTATTATTACTAGATGTGATATTGCCTTAAGTTCTCTTAAAATGACAGTTCATTCTATTTGTGCTAATGAAAGTCGGAGATGATTTAAATTGTATAGTTGGATCATGTGAGAACGTCCATGATTACGACATAAATTTTATTGTGAAGATTGTATAGTTGGATCATGTGAGAACGTCAATGATTACGACATAAATTTTATTGTGAAGATTGTATAGTTGGATCATGTGAGTACGTCCATGATTACGACATAAATCTTATTGTGAATACGGTATAGTTGAAACCATGTGAGTGTGTCCATGATTATGATATAAATATCATTTTGGAAAAGGTATAGTTGAAACCATGTGAGTGTGTCCATGATTGTGTTATAAATCTCATTTTGAAAAAGGATACAGTTGATTTTATATTTAAAAAAAAGGGGCCCAGTTAACTCTCAGTGATATAGTGATATAGTAGTACATGTGAGAACGTCCATGATTACGACATAAATTTTATTGTGAAGATTGTATAGTTGGATCATGTGAGAACGTCAATGATTACAACATAAATTTTATTGTGAAGATTGTATAGTTGGATCATGTGAGTACGTCCATGATTACGACATAAATCTTATTGTGAATACGGTATAGTTGAAACCATGTGAGTGTGTCCATGATTATGATATAAATATCATTTTGGAAAAGGTATAGTTGAAACCATGTGAGTGTGTCCATGATTGTGTTATAAATCTCATTTTGAAAAAGGATACAGTTGATTTTATATTTAAAAAAAAGGGGCCCAGTTAACTCTCAGTGATATAGTGATATAGTAGTACAGTGGTACAATGATACAGTAGTACAGTGGTACAGCGATACAAGGTACAGTTGGCTCTTATTTTACATGACACGGTTGAATCTAGTAGTTGATTTTTATACGTGTCCCTGTCATTCTTTTGTACAGTTATGATCTTGTTTACTGTATTTCATGTTTACATACTTGGTACCTTGTTGTACTGACCCCCTTCGGGTGGCTTCATTCATGCCCGCAGGTATAGGTACTCAGTTGGGTGATCCGTGAGCTTAGGATCCTTGTTTAGCATTTTTGGAGAGCTCCAGTGTTTCGGAGCTTGTCATTATGGCTAGGTATATTCAGGGGTACGGCGGGGTCTTGTCCCGTCATAGTTATTGTCCAAATTCTTAGAGGTCTGTATTCATAGGTGGGCTGGACTGGCGTGAGTTGTATTTATATTGTTGTACAGTTGTAGTCCCATACGGGTGTTATATATTATGGCAGCCTTGCCGGCTTTGCCTTTGCAAAAAAATAAATAATGAGTGTTATTTAGCTTCCGCGGGTTACTTGTGTTGTATGGGTAGAAGGGTTACCAGGTAGGGCACGATCGCGTTTGGGGTTTTGGTCGTGACAGTGGTATCGAGCGATTAGTCTCTAATGTCTCTGGACCGTATGCGATGAAGTCTTGGTTACCGGTGTGTTGTGCACCACACCCATAAACAGGAGGCTATAGTAAATTTAGGATTGATTTCTATTCTTCTTACTCCAAGATCGTACGATAGAGCTGTGTGGTTAAGGTAGTCCTTCCCTAACATATTTTTGTGATTGCAGCTATGAGAAAGCGACAGCGGCCCGGAAAGGAAATATTTGGACTTAGTATCCAGGTTGGTAAAATTATTGTAGAGTTGATATAGTGATGATGTACATCTATGCGGACATATTTATTTGGGGTCATGTGTGTGTTGTCCAAAGCAATTGTGGGTTATCATGTGATGGTTAAGCTTTATAAATTGCTTGCAAAGTGTGAAACAGTTTAATGAATCTTCATAAAGGTTATATATGTGCTAATTTGGAATAATTATGAGGTGATGAGCTGTCTGAAAGGGTGATGATCCCTTAGAAGATCATGTTTAATTGACTTAAGGACATATCATGTTGTTAGATTAATCGATGTTGTATGCTTAAGTGATGTGTACAAATAAAATTGGTATGGAGTAAATAGGGTTGTTGTGGTTTGGACAACATGATTTTGAGATATTGAGAAGCCATTTTGCCCATATACAGGGAGAGATAATGTAACCTTGAGACATGAAATATTTGAGGATCTTAGAGTATTGGATAATCGTTAAGACCTTAGATAGACAAGGCCTTCAAGAGGAAAGTATTTTATGTGTGATTGTTGTTAAAGTACATAGTATACGTGAAGTATATTAGAGGTGATGATTCCTTAGTTTGAGTATAAACCACTTGGGATTGATGTTGATGATTGTTGAGCCGATTGAGAATTTGTATAGCTTGAGACCTTGGATGAACATTCGAGGACGAATGTTTCTAAGGAGGGAAGGATGTTACACCCCGTAATACCAGGACTACTAATTGAGAACGTGATAAAGGATTAAGATTTGATTTTGGAAGGAAAAAATTATTACATTTTCTTAAGGAAAATTTCGGAAAAATGTGACGACAGAAAAAATTATTAACTTGGAGTTTTATACTTCTAATTGAATTTATGGACTTAGTATTGGATTATGAAGTATCGGAATTGATAATATGGGGTCCGTCGAAAATTTCACAATTTGGGGGTGGGGGGTCGAAAACTATGATATTTTGGACCAATCGGAGGGTGACACGTGTCACCCCTCCACTTGTCTTGCAAGATGACCACACTTTAGATATTTTGAGAAAATGAGGACAAGTGGACAATTGGGTCCCACTCCACTTGTCCATACACTTTAATTCAGTTTATGTATGGATATTGTGTTAGTTCTTAGCATGACTATGGCTAGGAGCTAAACACTCTATTAGGACTTTCCTTATGAATCGCTTGAAACTTTTATTCATGAATTAATGCAGTAGTATGATTTCTTCTTCACTTGATTAAGATTTAGTCAATATTTGGTATGAATATTTGATAATTAATTGATCACTAATTATCATAATCTATATGATTTCGAATAAAAAACTGAGAGGAGAGATTTGGATATGTTGTAATTGACTAGACATAGGTTAAAATCGCGAACGAAAGTACCCCGATACTTGTGTAGCATTATAGGTTACTATTCTTAATCCTCCTATGTGGTAAATCCTATCATAGAAATATAGAAGGGTTCTGAGTGATTATATGTCCTAACCGAAATATAAGACAGTCTAGTTAACCGCTATCTTAACAGTCGCGCCCCCATCAGTCCCACTACGCAGTGGGCCCCACTCAGACGGACATTGAAGTAGTGATTCACACGCTTGGATTGACTTAACCAGACCTTAATTGGTACATGAACACCATCGCCACTACCCACATGACATCCGACCAAGGTACTCTCTCGTCTTATTCCAATTTGAGCACTAATCATGGTATAATTGTTGGTAATGGAAATTATATTCCAATTAAGGGTTATGGTCATAAAACTTTGTCCCCTCCTCATCCACCACTTGTCCTGAAACATACCCTTCATGTCCCAAAATTGATTAAAAAATTGGTGTCCGCCCATAAATTCACCACTGATAATTGAGTTTCTATTAATTTTGATCCATTTGGGTTTTCTGTAAAGGATTTCAAGACGGGGAGTCATCTCATGAGGTGTGAAAGTAGGGTGGATCTTTATCCAATCACACTGAGTTTCAGCATCTCGCATCAAGCTATGTCATCCACATTTGCATCTCTTGCTTCTTTCTTCTGGCATGCTCGTCTAGGTCATCTGAGATCATCTATTTTATCTTCTTTAGATAGACATAAGTTTATTTCTTGCAAGGGTACGCGTAGTACTCAACTTTGTCAATCCTGTGCTTTGGAAAAAATTATTAATTTATCATTTGTAGCTTTGAATTCTAATACTTCAATGTCATTTGATATTATTCATAGTGATTTATGGACATCTCCGGTTCTCAGTTCTATGGGTCATCGTTATTATGTTTTATTCTTAGATGACTAATCTAAATATTTATGGACGTTTTCAATTGCGAAAAAATCTCAAGTTTTTTCCATTTTCATAAAATTTAGAGCTTTCATAAGAACGCATTTCGAACGGGAAATAAAAATCATTCAATGTGATAATGGCAAAGAGTATGACAATGGGGAATTTAGGAAGTTTTGTGCTCAAAATGGGATAAATTTTCGTTTCCGTGTCCTCATACGTCTTCACAAAATGGAAAAGCTGAGCAAAAAATTCGTACCATTAATAATATTGTCCGCACTTTAGTGGTTCATTCTTTCGTTCCTCCGTTATTTTGGCATCATGCGCTACAACTGACTACCGATCTACTAAATATTCTTCCCTCTAAAGGTTCGACATATTCATCTCCTCTCAAAGTGTTATACAAGAAGATTCCGTCATATTCTCATCTTAGGGTCTTCGGATACTTATGTTATCCACTGTTTCCATCCACTACGATCAATAAACTTCAGACACGTTCTACTCCTTGTGTGTTTTTGGCTTTTCCGTCAAATCACCGTGGTTATAAATGTTTTGATTTGTCCTCTAAACGAATCATCATTAGTCGTTATGTTCTCTTTGATGAATCCCAATTTCCCTTTTCTACATTAGAAAAACTCGTGTCTAGTTCTTATGATTTTTTGGATGAGGATGTCTCCCCATATGTTCTCCGTCATTTTCCAGATTCTTCAGAAAAAGCGACGTTAGCGCCGCAGCCCTTAGGGGAGGCGCCGCGGCGCCTGCCGGCCAGTGGACAACCAGTTTCAATTCCGTCATTAGCACCGCGACCTTCTGGGGAAGTGCCGCGGCGCCAAAACTTCAGAGAGCTCTGCAGTTCTTCCAGCGTCGCGGCCCCTTCCACTAGCGCTGCGGTTCTTCCGACGGTAATTTCCAACACTTCAGAAAATTCCCAAAATTCCCCCAATCCAGCCCAAAGTCAAGGTCAATCACTTGCAGCCAACGGGGTATTTTTAAACCAAAGAGATATTTTAATTTGAATTCTAATGTTCTTAAATCTCCATTACCCCGTAATTTTGTGTCTGCCTTAAAAGACACTAATTGGAAAATTGTCATGATCGAGGAATACAATTCTCTTATTCATAATAAGACGTGGGAGTTGGTACACTGTTCATCTGGTGTTAATATTATTCGGTCTATGTGGATTTTTGTTCATAAGGAAAATTTTGATGGTTCATTTGCAAGGCATAAGGCTAGACTTGTAGGTGATGGTAAGACTCAGCAGGTTGGTGTGGATTGTGGTGAGATATTTAGCCCGGAGGTCAAGCCGGCTACCATTCGCATTGTGCTCAGCATGGCTCTTTCAAAATTATGGCTCATTCATCAGCTAGATGTGAAGAATGTTTTTCTACTTGATGATCTTCAGGAGACATTGTATATGCATCAGCCTTTGGATTTTAGGGATAATAGATATCCTAATCATGTCTGTCTATTGAAGAAGTTCTTGTATGGGCTTAACAGTCTCCATAGGCTTGGTATAAGAGGTTTGCTGATTTTGTTTCGACTATGGATTTTTCTCACAGCAGGTCTGATAATTCATTATTCATATATCGGCTTATATACTATTATATGTTGATGATATTATCTTGACAGCCTCTTCTGATGTTGCTTTGCGCAAGTCTATTATGACAATGCTCAGTTCTGAGTTTGCTATGAAGGACTTGGGTACATTGAGCTATTTCTTGGGAGTTGTTGTTACTCGTCATACAGGTGGATTGTTCTTATCACAGAGGAAGTATGCAGCAGAGAGGGATGAGATGTCATCTTGTAAGTCCACTTCTACTCCAGTTGATACTAAACCCAAGTTGGGTGTTGTAGATATCCGACCCGCTATCGTAGTCTTGCAGGCGCCCTTCAGTATCTTACGTTCACGCGACCTGATATTACATATGTCGTACAGCAGGTGTGTTTGTTTATGCATGATCCCAGAGTTGAACATATGAATGCGCTCAAACGCATTCTTAGGTACATTCAGGGAACACTTGAGTATGCCTTGTATTTGTATCCTTCGTCAACGTCTACACTTGTCTCCTATACAGATGATGATTAGGATAGTTGTCTTGACACCAGACGGTCTACGTCTGGTTATTGCATGTGTTTAGGTAATAACTTGGTCTCATGGTCTGCCAAGCGTCAAGCCACGCTTTCATGTTCAAGTGCAGAGGCTGAGTATAGAGGGGTAGCCAATGTGGTTTCCGAGTCATGTTGGTTACGTAATCTACTGTTAGAGATCCATTGTCCTATTGAAAAGGCTACCTTGGTGTATTGTGATAATATAAGTGTCATCTACCTTTCTGGTAATTCAGTTCAGCACCAGCGTACTAAACACATAGATATGGATATTCACTTTGTTCGAAAGAAGGTAGCTAAAGGACAAGTAAGTGTATGTCATGTCCCTTCCAGATATCAAATTGCAGACATTTTTACAAAAGGTCTTCCCTCGATCCTTTTTGAAGATTTTAGAGACAGTCTCAGCGTACGAAGATCGTCTGCTATGATTGCGGGGGGGTGTTAGAGAATGGGCCTCCACAGCCCATCCACGTCCAGCCCATCCATTCTCCATATTTGTTAATATTTTTCATATAGTATATTTGGTATATTGTAGACTTAGTCTTGTACCTAACTTAGAATTGTAATATTACCATAAGTGCAGATTTAGTCTCCTTATAAAATAGGGATTTAGATATAAAGTAGGAATAAAATTCTCCTATTGTAACTTGTATATATGTCTTTCATCAATAAGAATAATCAAGGGATAAATTCTTTCAAATGTCACACACCAAGAAATTATTATCATCAAAATTTCTGGAATCCTACATATCATAAAATAAACACCAACGAGAAGGAGGGTCAGAACTATATACACACGCATGAGATTTATCCTAGAAATTAGAACATAGCATGTATACATATACTAGCCAAGTTGTGATACAACACATGGTAAGCCTAGAACACCAGCTCCTACAACCGCTGTCACGTTATGGAGTGCTGAGTACCACCATTTCGCTTTCCGGGAAGCTGTTATGGGCAACCACCTATTCAGATGATCATCCGTTTCTACTTTTGTCCTTGCATTATTCCCACTCTCAACCTGAATAAAAAAATTGAACGAGTACATGATCAAAGACTACTAGCAGTCCAGGGGCGAATGCAGCTCTTAGTTACCAGGTTCATCTGAATCCAGTATCTTTAACATGTAGTATAAATTATGAGTTACAATGGCGAATACAAGGAAATGGGAAGTAAGTAACAACAACAATGGGTAGTATTGTGTAAATTGTTATTAAGACAACCTGATTAGAAGGAAAGGTAAGTTTGGGGACATGGAAATTGTGAGCCTTAGAATATTGATAACCGTTAAGACCTTAGATACAAGGTCGTCTTGAGTGAAAGATTTTACGGTTGATCTTGGTCGAAGTACATAGTATACGTGGAGTATATTAGTGTGATAATTCCATGGGTGGTGTGAAATGAAAGTGGGTAGTCAAGCTAAGAATACCACTAGGCTTTCATGACTTGAATAGTGAGATTTGTTCCGGACGAGGAACGAGGATTTAGTGCGATAATGGGTCGGGTTGAGGACCAATCGCGGGTCAACCCGCAACCCAGAATGGAGTGGGGTCAGTTTGAGGTGGTCCCGCTAGGTGATAGGGTTACGAGGGTGCAAGGTCCAAGTCTAGTTAATCGTTGTACGAGTTCGTGGACGCGTTCCACCAGGACCGAGTCGGGAGGGCCGAAAAGACCCTAAGTGGTTGTGTATAGTAACTCCAAGGTTTTGAGAAATGAAGCAATGACTGAAATGTGATACGTGTACTAGAAAGAGTTCGGTTGTACGAGGAGAGTACGACGAGTAAGAAAATAAGTGAACATATGTTAAAAGAATGAAAGTGGTTATATATGTGAAGTGAAGGTACGAAGGGAGTATTCTTTTTTTTAGACCATGAATGAGAGTTAGTAGTGATGTTATACACTTTAGAGGTGATTCCTCGTTGGCTTGGATTTATGTATATGCGCGTGTGTTATATTATGGTCATATGTGGCATAATTGGTTTTGTGAGTATAGTAGTGAAGGCTATACCGGTGCATGTGTTGTTGGAGACTTAGAAGGAACATTCGGGATGAATGTTTCTAAGGGGGGGGGGAGAATGTTACACCCCGTAGTTCCAACACAAGAATAAGAGAACATACGTAAGACGATAAGAGTTAAATCATGGAACGATAGAAGATGCGCTTTTTCCTTAAAAAGAAATCTCGGAATCCGTGAAGGAAAAGTGTTTAATAAGGAGAATTGAGTTCTCAGATTCAGGATTTGGACTTTTTGGAATATAATAGAATTATGGATTTTATTTTCAGAATTGGTCACGTGGGGCCCACGGGGAAAAATTTACGATTTTGTGGGGCCCACAATATTTTCGAGATTTTGGCCAATATGGATGTTTTTGGGAGATGAAAATATTTTGGACGAATAGGAGGGCGACACGTGTCACCCCCCATGGGGCCATGTTGGCCGAAATCTTGTGGGACAAGTGGCTTGAGATATTTGTTGGACAAGTGGCTTGTGGGACCCACACACACTTGTCCCCAATCTCAACCACACACTTGCCTTGATCCTAGCCCTTGGTTGTCTTATATATACACACCTTGGGTTGAAGACTTCATTCCACACTTAGAATTATTTCAAGAATTATACTCCCTCCTTTGAAGAGCTCTCGGCCAACACCCCCTTTAGGCTTAGAATTTCTTCAATTGTTGTTGATAAATCCCTACACTTAAACCAAGTGTCCCTTGTAGTGTTCTAAAGATATCCCAACACAAAAATCCCGGAAATACTACATTAATCCGATAGTCGCAGAGTGAAACCCTAAGGTGATCTTCATATTTTTTTGGATGAAGTGTTAAGATAAGTTGGTTAGAAACTTCTAAGGTTTGCTTGGAGTGGATTGGAACGTAAGGAATAGGAGCTAAGATTCCTAAGGATCGACTTATAATCTTGGAAATTTTGGGCTTATTGAGGTAATAATCTTTGTCCTTTTAGTGAAGTTGGAAATTACATATGTTGTTGTATATAATGAGTATGTGATTGTGGAAAGAAGATTGAAAAGATTTGGACCTTAACAAGATGTTAAAAATCGAAATTGGCATGCTAGCCATTAAAGTTGTTAAAATTGAGAAATTGGCATGCTAGCAATTAAAGTTGTAAAAATTGAGAAATTGGCATGCTAGCCATTAAAGTTGTTAAAACATTACCTATTACTTGTTGACATGAAGGAATCTTTTTAATAACAAGTTAATGTAACTTATATAAAGATTGGAATATAAGTTGGAATATTGAAGAAGTAATGAAACAAATATTGGCATGCTAGCCGAAAAACTGGACAGTTTTGATTGTAGTAGTTGGCCAAGAACACCAACTAAATGACTTGGACTATGGACTGTTTTACATTGGACTATGGACTGTTTTTACATTGGACTTTGGACTGTTTTTACATTGGACTTTGGACTGTTTTTACATTGGACTATGGACTAGTATTATGGACAGCTTTGGTAGATTAAGGGGTGGAATTTTACACCTCCAGTTAGGCGTGTAATCCCCTTTGACTTGCTGTATTATTGCGCCTTAAATGTGGCAATTGGTTATTGATTTCGGGCATTGAAAAAGGTGGAAAAGTACGTAGAAACAGGGGAAGTGTTGCCCAATTTTCCGTAGAATAAGAGACCTTATGCTTAGAAATATTCTACGAAGAAAACTAGAAGTTGATAGACGTGTTATGGTTATTATAGGTGGATATTCTACGCGCGGCATATTCGACTTGGCAAGTGGTTTTAGCCGAGGAGGTATGTGACTCTTCCTATCCTCTTGAGCATGATTTGTTGTGAAATATATAGTACGGTAGACGTACGTGTGTTAAATGAATTTGGTTTCATTTTTGATGTCCTTGACTTGACTTCTAAATCTTAAGAGCCTTGAATTATTATAAAAAGTTGTGAATCATTATTTGAAAAAGAAATTGATACTTGGTTTTAAAAGAATAAGTATTTTTGGGTTTCCAAATGAATGTAATTGTTTTGAACTGCTTAAAACATAAGTGTTATAATAGCTTTATGAGAAGTTAGTTATAACGACTTGAGGATAAAAGAACGGTTTACTTACTTGATTTTAAAGGCCTTGTAATGATTTTCTGAAGGTGTAGTAATTTGGTTTGATAGGTAAACGTGTCTTGATACTACGGGTATTAGTATCGTGTGACTTTTACGTAAAAATGGATCTTTTAAAAAGAGTTAAAGTATGTAGTACTTTGGGGTTAAAACCCGGATTGTTGGCATAAAATGAAAGTACCTTGAGTATATAAAATGGTGAATCAGTTTACATGTTGATGAAAGTCTAGAAGTATGATAACTTGATTATGCTTTCTTGTGATAGCCTTGTTGTGCAAGTGTCGTATTCTTATGCTACCGCGTCTCTCGATGGAGGACCGGTCATCTTGCTATTTACTTGGACATACCGACATTGTTGGATGGTCCACGGGTATGCTTCTACTATGATTGTTCCATGGCCATGCTTACACCGATGAGAGATTCCGGGGGCCTGCGGCCATGGTGCGGGTTCAATTCTCAGGTGATGTTATTATTCCATGGACTAGCTATCCATGAAGTTTGCCGCAGTGATGAGTGGTCACGGGCTTGATTTGTATATGTAGATACATGCACACTTTAGATACTTGTCCTGGTCATTTCTCGTGAATCGGCAGGCTCTGGTAGATGGCTTAAGATACTTGCCCCGGTCATATCTCGTGAATCGGTAAGCTCTGGTACGTTGGCTTAAGATACTTTCCCCGGTCAGTTGCGTAGCCGCAGGTTGGATCTGGTAGTTGGCTTCCGTACTTGGCCCGGTCAGTTTTATGACGCAGACGGGATCTGGTGTTCAGGTATACATATTGGTGTTATATTATATCATGGACTGCCGACAGTGAGGAAGGAATTCCACGGGCATGATTGATATTGTGGGCGTGAGACCCATGGTTATATTTGAGTAATGATTTTGAGGGCGTGCGTCCCTGACTTGACATGACTGCTTATATATTGTGAAATGGTCTTTTAAAAGATGAAATGTGATTTCATTCTGATGCTGATTTCGCCACATACTTGGTACTGTTATCTTGACCTCGCCCGAAGTGCGTTCATGCCGCAGGTAGAGGTACACCGGTTGTTGATCCTCGCTCATAGGATCACAGTTCTGCGTATTGGAAAGCTCCGTTTCTCCGGAGGCTTATCTTTTGGTATGGTTCCCTGTCAGTGTAAGTACAGGTACATTCAGGGGTATGGAGGAGCCCTGTCCCGTCATAGTTGTTATGTCAAAAACTCTTAGAGGTCTGTAGTCCTGTTGTGAGTTGGGTTTGTAAAGGATGTAACTGTTCGGACTTTTTGATATATATATATATGTTGAAAGGCGACCTGATCGGTTAGCCTGTTTCTTATTTTACATTGTTCCATGTCTATGAGTTTATTCCGCTGGTTTTCTCTGATGTATACCTACTAGGGTGCTCGGGTAAGGCACCAGTTGCGGGCCCGGGGTCGAGTCGTGACACAATGCTACGCTAAGGTAAATAATTCTTCTTTGTCAATTATGAAGTTAAAGAGTTTCTGATTAAAGGCAAGAAATTGAATATGAAAAGGTTTATTAAAAAGTCATATTCCATAAGTCTTTAAAATCAAAATTTTAACTTCACACCCTTACCACCTAGTGATTGGATTATAGAAATTGATTCTATACGATCCGGTCTAACGGTATAAGGGGAAGAAGATTAAAAACAAGTTAAACTTGTCAACGTTTCCGACAGAAGATCCTTCGTTTAATAGGATGTTAAGAGATGAACCTGTCACACCATCAGATAGAAGATCCTTCATAGGATAGAATTGGACCCGATGAAGTGGGCCAAAATAGACATTCAGTCATTCAAAATCTACGAGCGACTGGAGTGGGCTAGAATATTCAAGTCTTAAATAACCGAAAGGTTAAGGTTATCGTTGGGAAAGACAAGGATAAAACCTATGGATCTTGACAACAAGGTTGTGGATAAAATTATCCAATACATCAGCGTACAAAAACGTCCAAAAATGAGATGATTTTGGAAAGGGGCCTGAATTAGGGCCGCGGCGCTCCCCGACTAGAAGGGCAGCCGAAGCTACTGCCACCTTAGCGCTGCGGCGCCTTGGTGGCAGAGCTTCGGCGCTGCCTCTGAAGGTGTGGAGCCGCAGCTCCATCTGACTGAGCCGCGGCGCAAACCCAGAATCAGCAGCCAGAAAACCTACAGTTCCGGTTTTTGAGATCCAAGAGTCTTGTGACTTTTGAGATGGCTTCTGGTGAGTTGAACCAGCATTCAATCTCCATTACACAGTCAAATATTGGAGTACTAATTATCCATTAACCGGAATCATTCTCCGATTGCATCCTATTCAAGGGCAAGAAGTTGAGATTGTTGTCTTCTGTCGACATAAACCCTCAAAATAAATATGAGGTAGTCGAAATGGCAAAATTATCTTTCCATTTTCTCAACGGAATAGCGAAAGAAGAACCGCCCCTCTAGAACTTAGTCACACCTACGTGGGTGATTTAAAATTTGTATGAAATAGAGGGGGAGACAAGTATTTATGACCTTCACTGACGATGGTACAACGTGTTGGTTCCTTTGTTTATTGAAAAGCAATGATGACACTGTTGATGCGGATGAGCGCTACAAAGCAAATTTGGAAAGCCTATGGATTAAGGAATTCGTAGAGACAGAGGGGGAGAATGTGGAGCATCGTTCGCTGAACGTCCACTCCTTACTTACCTTAGTATGAACGGTATGTTCACATTGTAAGTGAAGAAGCACATTCACATTACAAGTGAAGAGGCTCGTTCACACTGAAAGTGAAGAGTCACGTTCATACTACAAGTGAAGTGGCACGTTCACTTTGTAAGTGAAGAGTCACGTTCACACTTCAAGTGAAGAGTCGCGTTCACATTGCAAGTGAAGAGTCTCGTTCACACTTGAAGTGAAGAGTCACATTCACATTGCAAGTGAAGAGTCTCGTTCACACTGCAAGTGAAGAGCCACGTTCACATTGTAAATGAAGAGTCTCATTCACACTGAAAGCAAAGAGTCACGTTCATACTGCAAATGAAGATACTCGTTCACTCTTCAAGTAATGAGGCACCTTTGATCGGGTATTTGGTTGAGGTTAGAACACCGAAACAGGTCAAGTTGGACCTAAGACTGTAGACTGCATATCCACTGGATCTGCAAATGACAGTAGTAATTATCGTCTCTTGGTGTCAAAGAATTCCAAATTCTTTGAAGGTATCTTCCCTTGAGAAGGGAAAAGAAGTATTTGCTCGAGCTTAACAAGAACCCGCGAGGTCCTGATAATCTGAAATTAGTGTTCCAGATCCACAGGACTCGGGGCTCTAAAGGTTGAACCGGTATGGAGTAAAGAGGGGGCTAAACTTGGATTAGACCTTCTAGCTTATTTGGTTAAGAATAAATCAAATATTATTGCGGTAGCAGTGTCTATTCCGGAAGCATGACTCTAGAAAGGAAAAGATTAAGAATCCATCTTACAGAATCATACTAATGGTTGACCTTCCTTCGGGAAAAGAACCTTTAGGTTGTAAAAGTGGATACTCAGATTGAGTATACGGTAGATGGATCTAATGACGAGTATAAGACCTCGGCTACCTGTACATGTGCTCCCTTGAGAATAACTTGATATTCAGGGCCATCGCAGTCTAGCATGGTTTGGATATTAAGACAGTCTTCCTAACCGCAGAGTTGGAAGAGGAGGATCAATGTTGATTTGTAGAACTGTTGGGCTCTTTCCTGAACTTCCTTACAGTCCCTGAAATTCTTACATTTTGGTCCTGGAAGTTCCAGATAAAGCAGAAATAATAAACCTGATAACATAGACATTGAATCTGAATTAGAAAGCCAACAGTTGGAAAAACCAACAGTCTGAAAGTGGAAGTCATATTTAAATAAAGTTTCAATATTAAAATATGGGTATCACAAACGTTAAGACGTTTAAATGGACTGGTCTATTCTCAAACTCACGTGTGTTGTAGATTGACAGTCTCGTTGAAGTCACCAATGGATAGAAGTCATAAAATTGACTAGAATCATTGTGCACCCATATATCAGGAGCGATATGCACAGGTCTCAGATAGTTCAAAGTATAACTACACTCGACCTGATATCACTTGTCAAAATCAACCAGTTGAACCAGGTTCACTCGTGATCTTGGAAACAATCATTGAATGTCACTAAGACAGATATGGCAATATTTGAGATATTTACTAAACTATAGATTATAGTACTCAGGATGTCCGGTGGTTCTGGGAGAATACAACGATCCAAATTGGACATCGGATATGGAGAACGTCATAGAAACAAGAGAATGTGTATGGTGTATCTTATAAAATCCTCTAACTTGCATCGGCCGATTCGTGAGGGAATCAGAGTCCTCCGCTTTATACAAAGCGTGAAAAGAAGTTGAGTAACTTTACTAGAACTTAGAGGAAGTCCCTTATCGGGAGGAACTTGTGCCTTCGGCAGTTATACACTATGCCAAGCCAATCGGCTTCTGGAATGGCACGGATGACGACATCTCGACATATTCGTCAGAGACATAAGGTCGTTATGCAGTTGATCACCACGGGTATCATCTCCATCGATTACACAAAATCAAAGGAGAATATCACAGACCCACTATATAAGGGCTTACCCAAAAGATCAAGAGTTCTGCCTGTGTAGGGGAATGTGCTAAAAACTCAAAACATACTAAACTTTGTGATGGTAACCCAACCATACTAACTGGAGATCCCAAGAATTTGGTTCAATGGGAAAACTAAGTTGTAACCACTTTCAGTAGAGAGCTTCGGTGAAAGCAAGAGCACCTCGGATAATGATTTCTATTAAGAAATATAAGTCCAATAGCCATCCCATGATAGACTGTAAAAGTGCTACCTGCAGACTGGGTAAAGGTTAAGTTTCTAAACCTTTTAATGATCCTCAGCAGTTGAGGTTAAGGTTTGGGATACTTTTAATGATTCCTAACACTCGTAGAGTGTGGTACTGCAGGGTACCTTGTAGGATATCACCTATTTAAGTGCGAGTACATGCCGCCTCAAATGAACGCACTTAAGAATCTAAGAAGCACTCCACGGCCAAAACAGACATAACGATAAGAAGAAACAAATAAGGTAAGGTATTGTGTCTTTATCATTTTCTTGGCATATACTAAACACTGACGGTTCAAGACATCACATCCACCGCTCAGTAAATATGTCCTATGGTATTCGACTAGGGAAGGTTCAAGTCCAAGCGCTACCTCTCCCGATGGTATTCGACTAGCGAAGGTTCAAGTCCTATGGTATTCGACTAGCGAAGTGTAAGATAGAACGGGTCAGGTCGTGGAGCCGTAAAGGGCTGCGGCGCCGGACGAACCGAGCCACGATTGTATAAGTGTCGTGGCACCTCCTTTGAGCACCGTATTAGCATAATGGTCTCTAATTTCTAGGCGCTGCGACGCCAATCAGGCTGGGCCGCGACGTTTCCCGGGCAGTGAATCTGGAGACGAAAGTTTAAGGGTTTCTCTTGAACTTTGTGTTGGGTATTGGAAGGATGAACCTTCATTAAGTGAGTCATTGGTTTGTGTGTGTTCACACACTCTTTACTTGGCTTAATGAACCTCCATTAAGGTATTCACATTGCAAGTGAAGTGGAATTCAGATTGCAAGTGAAGAGACATCTTTGTCCTATAAATTGAGGCCTTTGTGGTTCAGATTTTATTGGTGTCTAACATGCTCTTTAATTCAGATTTTTTTGTGCCCAACATTCACTTCAATTCAAATAAAGTATTACACACTTCTCAAACATATTGTCTCAGGAGATCATGAACCTTTTATACCACAAGTTCATACACATCTCTGAGTCAATCCTTTCTTAGCAATTTCCATATTTTCATTCTTAGATAGGTCTTCTTCGTTGTGCTTTATGAAGAAGAGAAGTCGTCGTTTTATCTTGGGTGACTATTGCCCTACTAACGTGAAAGCATGTATACGGGGGAAATATTGTATTAAGGAGAAAGGGGACACCCCTTGACTCAGCGTGTGGTGAAACTTAACCAATTTGTTATTTGAGTCATGTTGCAGACAAAAGGATCAAAAGCTTGCAGTAGTTGAAGTTGTTGCCTGATAGTCCATGAAACATGTAGCAGTTGGATCTACAAACACCACGTCAAGAAATTTGATTATTATGGACATAGCGAATCAAGAACCTAGATAATAATGTTTGTAACTAGATGAATTATTGTAATGATGTTGTAATGAACTCCTTAGTACAACTTTTAGATCACTTATAGTTAGTTTAACTATTCTCCGGATGTACATGTGGATACAAAATATTCAACAATTTAAGACAATATTGTAATAGAGATCAAAAGATGATCTCGTGAACGTGTCTTCAAAACACGACGAAAAAGATGTCGCATGGAGATTATGATGGATTGGAAGAAACAATGCTACGCTAAGGTAAACATTTTGTTACACCCCGTATTTACAAGACATGTTTTAAGAACGTACGTAAGAACTCAAAGGTTAAGGTTTGAGACGAGTAAAAATTTATCGGAATTTTGGAATTTGTCGGAAAACGAAATAGTGCGACGAACGGGAGGGCGACACGTGTCACCCCCCCCCCCCCTTATGGACATGGAAGAAATGTGCAAGGGTGGAATGGTCACTTGACCATAATTTGTGAGTAAGTCTTGCAAGGCTTAGAGCTTGACAACTTTGACCAAGTCAATGACCCCACTTAAGTTTGATATTTAGTGAATCTCATCCAATCCACACAAGTGTCTAAATCTTAACCCTTCCTTGTGTAATATAAGCTTACAAGTAGTGCAAGACCTTGCCATTCTCCACACTTAGAAATATTTTGGAAATTTGTTCTTGCTCACAATAGGGCTCACGACAATTGGGTTTTTCCAAGGGGAAAATTTTCAAATGTTGTCCAATAATTCCCCCACTTTAAACCAAGGTACCTAAGGGTATTGTAAACACATCTCAATAGAAAAATCTTGGGAAAAGGTAGTTTACGGGTTAGTCGCAAAACGAAAACCTAAGGGTCTTTCTAGGTTTGGTTTGGAGATTTGAAGAATAATTGTTGGTGTTGTCCTAAGGGTCTCAACAAGCGGATTGAAGTGTCTTGGAGAGACTCTAAACTACTAAGGAGCGACTTCGGATTGGAGTTGGATTAAGAATCGTTAAGGTATAATCTTGTCTTTTAAAGGTGTTACAAGATTACATATTCTTATTGTTGTTGTTAGCTTTACTTGTTGCTAGCATGAAGATTAATAGGTTGAAGTTATAAGTATTATGGATTGCTTGTAGCTAAGTCCGAAATGTATGCAAGCCACTTGAAATTGGATTACAAATTGGTCGTTTATTAGAAATCGTCGCATGTTACTTACTTAAAGATTATGGTTGTTATAATCAAAGGCGACTTGATATCATGTTATGCTACCAATTTGGATTGAAATGGAAATTGGATAAGAATTGGTATTGTTGAACTCAAGGTGGCCGAACTTGTACTTGTAGTTTGTAATAGTTTGTTATTCATTTGAACTAGACTACCTACATATTGTGGTGAGCCAATTGGGGCTGTATAGTTAATTATTTGTATTGGACTACCTTATAGATTGTGGTGAGCCAATTGGGGCTGTTTGGTTATTGTATTCGGCCTTGAAAAAGGTGGCAAAGTAAGTAAAAACAAAGGAGGTGCTGTCCGATTTTCCGTAGAATTTAGCGACTTAGCACCTAGAATATTCTACGTTTGAAATAAGAGGTTAATGGACATATTGTGACCATTATAGGTTGAAGTACTAAGTATAGTGTATCCTACTTGAAGAATGGAATAGCTCGGTTGAAGTACTTTGGAGCATTTTGCTACTTGTCGACAATCGTCGCGAGGTATGTGAACCTCTTCCTTCCTTTGGCATGATTCTATGTATGGAATATACCTGTGGTATCATTTCATGTTTCCTGTTACTCTTAGAAGTTAAGAGGTAGTTGTGTGATCTACTCTATGTAGAACTTTTCCTATCTTTGAGCATGACTAGCTGCACGTATGTAGTGCAGTGAGCGTCTGACACCTTGATATCCTTTTACTTGTTTTGTGAGTAGCCAAGTCGGGTGAGTTAGAGATTAACTAAGCTTCTTGGAAAGCATAAAGGATGTCTTAAGTTTTATTTAAGTTAAGGGACTTGAAGAGTTTTAAAGTATGTGATACTTGTTCCGTTTTAAACGTATAAGTCCCTTGGATAGGAAATTGTTTTTGGCTAAGGTATAAAGGGTTATAACGGCTTTATGGGAAGGTAGTTGTATTTGCTTTATGGAAAGATAAGTTATTTGATTTTAGTGAAAATGCCACTTGTTTTTAAGGCATTAATTGCCTAAGGTTTTATAATAAAAAGGAGTCACTTGCTTTCTAAAGGTTAAGAGACTAATTGTATTTTTGAAAGTTATGAGAATTGATTTGAAAGTATTTAATATTTGATTTCAAAAAGTAGAAGTCTCTTGGTTATAAAAGGAACGTGTTGGTCTAAACCATAAAGGGTTATAACGGCTTTATGGGAAGTTTGTTATAACGACTTTATGGAAGGTTAAGAGAATGGTTTCCCTAATAAAGTAATCAAAGAAATAACTTGTGTTAAGGAAGGGCAAATTGTTTTAAAGGTATCAATTGCTTAAGGTTTTTAATAAAGAAGTCACTTGATTTAGAAACCGGTAATTGTATTTCTAAAAAGGTATTGTGACTTGTCTTGAAAGGTGGATAGGACTTGATACTACGGTTGTTAGTATCGGGAAGTTTTATTTGGAAAGGAGTCTTTTGAAAAGAATGTACGTACGTAGTACTTTGGCCTGTTTAATTGAGAATAATTCTATGTGATGCCTTGATTAGTACTTTGGCTTGATTAATTGAGAATTAGTCTAAATGTGCCTTGACAAGTACTTTGGCTTGTTAAATGAGAATTATTCTATTTGTGCCTTGATTAGTACTTTGGCTCGATAAATTGAGAATTTGTCTAAGTGTGTCTTGATAAGTACTTTGGTTGTTTAATTGAGAATAATTCTATGTGATGCCTTGATTAGTACTTTGGCTTGATTAATTGAGAATTAGTCTAAATGTGCCTTGACAAGTACTTTGGCTTGTTAAATGAGAATTATTCTATTTGTGCCTTGATTAGTACTTTGGCTCGATAAATTGAGAATTTGTCTAAGTGTGCCTTGATAAGTACTTTGGCTTGTTAAATGAGAATTATTCTATGTGATGCCTTGATTAGTACTTTGGCTTGATTAATTGAGAATTAGTCTAAATGTGCCTTGACAAGTACTTTGGCTTGTTAAATGAGAATTATTCTATTTGTGTCTTGATTAGTACTTTGGCTCGATAAATTGAGAATTTGTCTAAGTGTGCCTTGATAAGTACTTTGGATTCTATGTGATGCCTTGATTAGTACTTTGGCTTATTTAGTTGTGAACTGCCTATGTGTGCTGGAAATAGCCGGTTGTGTTCTATTGGTATATGAGTCGTTTCGGGGTCATTCCCCGGGTTTGTGGCATTTGTAGATTCCGTGGAATTGCTACCCACGATGCGAGGAATACCTCATGCGGGTCCGTAAGGACTTATGCGGGTGAAATAGTCCCATGCGGGCGGGTCCAGCCTATGCGAGGAATACCTCATGCGAGTCCGTAAGGGCTTATGCGGGTGAAATAGTCTCATGCGAGGAATATCTCATGCGAGTCCGTAAGGGCTTATGCGGGTGAAATAGTACCATGCGAGGAATACCTCACGCGGGTCCACGCGGCCTATGCGGGTGAAATAGTCGAGAATAGGATGGTTAAATGATACTGCGGGTGGATGGTCCTGTTTTGATCATGAGCTTCCTATTTTATATTGTAAAGACACTACTGTTTACTCTCATTGTTAGTAAGGCACAATGTGTTGTGTATGTGTACGCCGACAGTGGGGTGGGATGCCACGGGCGCGTCACATGGTTATATTTTACACTTATAGCTGTCGACAGTGATGTGGGATTCCACGGGCAGGAGATATGTATGTGTTGTGTATGTGTACGCCGACAGTGAGGTGGGATGCCACGGCGCGTCACATGGTTATATTTTACACTTATAGCTGTCGACAGTGATGGGGGATTCCACGGACACGCTTTGATATTTGTGTGACTTGATCGCGTCCCAGATTGGGCCGGGTAGTATATGCGCCCTCCTTAAAAAGGGCCGAATTATACTTATGAAAGATAAGTTAAGTTATATAGTAATGAACTTAATGATTTTTCCTAATCATGTGTGTAAGAATGTGGCTATAACTTTTATTGAAAATGGGAAAAGATAATAAGGTGTGATTAAGTTCATAAGTGGTAATGACACGACATGATATGGTATGTTTTGTTTATATACTTGTCCTTGTCATTCTTTTATGCGATTATGATCATTTCGCATGCGTTATTTACATTCCATATTAAATTGTTATCTTGACCCCGGAAGTGCGTTAAATGCCGCGAGTTTAGGTACCAGGTTGGTGATCCTTGTTCGTAGGATCTCGGTTGATGTTTGAAAGCTCCATTTGCTCGGAGGCTTATCTCTTGTGCAGTTTCCACGAGGTGGTAGATTCATGTATATTGAGGGTATGGCGGGGCCCTGTCCTCGCGATTGTTATTCCTAAGTGCGTATTCACATATGTGGTTGGTGTAAGAAGCGAGTTGTCTGATTGTACTTTTGATTATGTTTATATTATGGAAGCGGCCTTATCGGCCGGCTGTGTTGTCTTTTGTTTACACATATGTTTAAGTTGTGTATGTTCCGCTGCTATTATCTGATGTATACCTGAACAGGGTGCCCAGGTAGGGCACCAGTCGCGGCCCGGGGTCGGGTCATGACAAAAGTGGTATCAGAGCAGTTGGTCCTCGGAAGGTGTCTACAGACCGTGTCTAGTAGAGTCTTGATTATCGGTGTGTTGTGCACCATCTATAATCGAGGAGGCTGCAGGACATTTAGGATTGGTTTCCATTCTTCTCACTCACGAGATCGTGCGATAAATTTGTATTGTTAGGTCGTCCCTCACTAACGAGTTATGTTGATTGCGATTCACGAGAAAGAAAGATGACCGGGAATGACTATGTGGATTGCGTATCCAGGTTGGTAATGATTATAGTATAGTTGGTATTGTGACATACATCTATACGGAGTTACGTAGGAGGGTCAGACGCGTGTTGCCTAGAATGATTTTAGAGTACCAGGAATTGGTAAAGACTAACTAGATACCGGGAAGGTATGGAGTAGTTAAAGGATTTTCGCCAGTTTTGTGTTTTATTTCGAGATAATTGGGAAAAGATGAGTTGTGCGATAGGGTAGTGAACCCTTAAGAAGTCATGTTAAGGAACCTACGGAATGTCATGTTAATAGATTAAGGCTGCGTAGTAGGCTTAAGAGAATTGTACGGATGAGGTCAGGTATAGAGTAAGTAATGGTTGTTGTGATCGAGACAACATGGTTTTGGTTTTATGAGAAGTTTTGTACCCGTTCACGAGGGGTGTAAGGTAGGCTTGGAGCATGAAATTTGAGCCTAAGAATATTGATAGCTCGAGACCTTAGATATATAAGGCTCTCTCGGGCCATAAGATTTATTATAGACCAAGAATAAGAGTTAAGTGCGGCGGGTGGGGTGGGGACTGTGCGGGTCTCCCCATGGCACAGAATGGAGTGGGATCAGTTGGTAGTAGTTCGCTACGTGGCGGGGCCACGAGCGCAAGGCCAAGTCTAGTTAATTGTTTTACGGGTTCGTGGACACGTTCCACTTTCCAGTCGTGGCGGAAATGGTCGTATATTGTCTTATAGAGTGACTCCAAAGATTGGAGGCCAGCATCGGTATGGAAGTTATGTATACTAGTGTGAGTTGGAAATACGAAAAAAATCGGCCAGTAAGAAAGATAACAACCAAGTGTAAAGGAATAGAGCACGAATCCATAAGAACCTTTGAGGTAACTACACGTAAGTGTGTGGGGTGGTAGCGAGCGGAAATATGAGGTTTTCCGGTGATGAATCTGATTGTCGGACCACTAGTAGACCTAGTAGAGAGGATTATGACGGACTTTGAGGTAAATATAAGTATGGGCTAGTTGGCCGTGAGTGCGAGGTAGGCGACTTAGAATAAATATTGTTATGTGGCCATGGGTGGCATATGTTGTAAAAAGGGTGTAGTATAAGGAGGCGTATGCGCGTTAATCAGTTGTACTCGAAAAGAACATTCGAGGACGAATGTTTCTAAGGGAGGAAGAATGTTACACCCCGTATTTACAAGACATGTTTTAAGAACGTACGTAAGAACTCAAAGGTTAAGGTTTGAGACGAGTAAAAATTTATTGGAATTTTGGAATTTTTCGGAAAACGAAATAGTGCGACGAACGGGAGGGCGACACGTGTCACCCCCCCCCCCCCCCCTTATGGACATGGACGAAATGTGCAAGGGTGGAATGGTCACTTGACCATAATTTGTGAGTAAGTCTTGCAAGGCTTAGAGCTTGACAACTTTGACCAAGTCAATGACCCCACTTAAGCTTGATATTTAGTGAATCTCATCCAATCCACACAAGTGTCTAAATCTTAACCCTTCCTTGTGTAATATAAGCTTACAAGTAGTGCAAGACCTTGCCATTCTCCACACTTAGAAATATTTTGGAAATTTGTTCTTGCTCATAATAGGGCTCACGACAATTGGGTTTTCAAGGGAAAATTTTCAAATGTTGTCAATAATTCCCCCACTTTAAACCAAGGTACCTAAGGGTATTGTAAACACATCTCAATAGAAAAATCTTGGATAAAGGTAGTTTACGGGTTAGTCGCAAAACGAAAACCTAAGGGTCTTTCTAGGTTTGGTTTGGAGATTTGAAGAATAATTGTTGGTGTTGTCCTAAGGGTCTCAAGCGGATTGAAGTGTCTTGGAGAGACTACAAACTACTAAGGGCGACTTCGGATTGGAGTTGGATTAAGAATCGTTAAGGTATAATCTTGTCTTTTAAAGGTGTTACAAGATTACATATTCTTATTGTTGTTGTTAGCTTTACTTGTTGCTAGCATGAAGATTAATAGGTTGAAGTTATAAGTATTATGGATTGCTTGTAGCTAAGTCAGAAATGTATGCAAGCCACGTGAAATTGGATTACAAATTGGTCGTTTATTAGAACTCGTCGCAGGTTAGTTACTGAAAGATTATGGTTGTTATAATCAAAGCGACTTGATATCATGTTATGCTACCAATTTGGATTGAAATGGAAATTGGATAAGAATTGGTATTGTTGAACTCAAGGTGGCGAACTTGTACTTGTAGTTTGTAATAGTTTGTTATTCATTTGAACTAGACTACCTACATATTGTGGTGAGCCAATTGGGGCTGTATAGTTAATTATTTGTATTGGACTACCTTATAGATTGTGGTGAGCCAATTGGGGCTGTTTGGTTATTGTATTCGGCCTTGAAAAAGGTGGCAAAGTAAGTAAAAACAAAGGAGGTGATGTCCGATTTTCCGTAGAATTTAGCGACTTAGCACCTAGAATATTCTACGTTTTAAATAAGAGGTTAATGGACATATTGTGACCATTATAGGTTGAAGTACTAAGTATAGTGTATCCTACTTGAAGAATGGAATAGCTCAAGGTTGAAGTACTTTGGAGCATTTTGCTACTTGTCGACAATCGTCGCGAGGTATGTGAACCTCTTCCTTCCTTTGGCATGATTCTATGTATGGAATATACTTGTGGTATCATTTCATGTTTCCTGTTACTCTTAGAAGTTAAGAGGTAGTTGTGTGATCTACTCTATGTAGAACTTTTCCTATCTTTGAGCATGACTAGCTGCATTATGTAGTCTGGTGACGTCTGACACCTTGATATCCTTTTACTTGTTTTGTGAGTAGCCAAGTCGGGTGAGTTAGGAGATTAACTCGCTTCTTGGAAAGCATAAAGGATGTCTTAAGTTTTATTTAAGTTAAGGGACTTGAAGAGTTTTAAAGTATGTGATACTTGTTCCGTTTTAAACGTATAAGTCCCTTGGATAGGAAATTGTTTTTGGCTAAGGTATAAAGGGTTATAACGGCTTTATGGGAAGGTAGTTGTATTTGCTTTATGGAAAGATAAGTTATTTGATTTTAGTGAAAATGCCACTTGTTTTTAAGGCATTAATTGCCTAAGGTTTTATAATAAAAAGGAGTCACTTGCTTTCTAAAGGTTAAGAGACTAATTGTATTTTTGAAAGTTATGAGAATTGATTTGAAAGTATTTAATATTTGATTTCAAAAAGTAGAAGTCTCTTGGTTATAAAAGGAACGTGTTGGTCTAAACCATAAAGGGTTATAACGGCTTTATAGGAAGTTTGTTATAACGGCTTTATGGAAGGTTAAGAGAATGGTTTCCCTAATAAAGTAATCAAAGAAATAACTTGTGTTAAGGAAGGGCAAATTGTTTTAAAGGTATCAATTGCTTAAGGTTTTTAATAAAGAAGTCACTTGATTTAGAAACCGGTAATTGTATTTCTAAAAAGGTATTGTGACTTGTCTTGAAAGGTGGATAGGACTTGATACTACGGTTGTTAGTATCGGGAAGTTTTATTTGGAAAGGAGTCTTTTGAAAAGAATGTACGTACGTAGTACTTTGGCCTGTTTAATTGAGAATAATTCTATGTGATGCCTTGATTAGTACTTTGGCTTGATTAATTGAGAATTAGTCTAAATGTGCCTTGACAAGTACTTTGGCTTGTTAAATGAGAATTATTCTATTTGTGCCTTGATTAGTACTTTGGCTCGATAAATTGAGAATTTGTCTAAGTGTGCCTTGATAAGTACTTTGGATTCTATGTGATGCCTTGATTAGTACTTTGGCTTATTTAGTTGTGAACTGCCTATGTGTGCTGGAAATAGCCGGTTGTGTGCTATTGGTATATCAGTCGTTTCGGGGTCATTCCCCGGGTTTGTGGCATTTGTAGATTCCGTGGAATTGCTACCCACGATGCGAGGAATACCTCATGCGGGTCCGTAAGGACTTATGCGGGTGAAATAGTCCCATGCGGGCGGGTCCAGCCTATGCGAGGAATACCTCATGCGAGTCCGTAAGGGCTTATGCGGGTGAAATAGTCCCATGCGAGGAATATCTCATGCGAGTCCGTAAGGGCTTATGCGGGTGAAATAGTACCATGCGAGGAATACCTCACGCGGGTCCACGCGGCCTATGCGGGTGAAATAGTCCCAGGAATAGGATGGTTAAATGATACTGCGGGTGGATGGTCCTGTTTTGATCATGAGCTTCCTATTTTATATTGTAAAGACACCATCGTTTACTCTCATTGTTAGTAAGGCACAATGTGTTGTGTATGTGTCTGAAGCCGATGGGGTGGGATGCCACGGGCGCGTCACATGGTTATATTTTACACTTATAGCTGTCGACAGTGATGTGGGATTCCACGTGCAGGAGATATGTATTTCTTGAGTATGTGTACGCCCGGCGGTGAGGTGGGATGCCACGGCGCGTCACGTGGTTATATTTACACTTATAGCTATCGCGGTGATGGGGATTCCACGGACACTTTGATATTTGTGTGACTTGATCGCGTCCCAGTTGGTAGGGTAGTATACGCGCCTCGCCAAAAGGGCGAATTATACTTATGAAAGATAAGTTAAGTTATATAGTAATGAACTTAATGATTTTTCCTAATCATGTGTGTAAGAATGTGGCTATAACTTTTATTGAAAATGGGAAAAGATAATAAGGTGTGATTAAGTTCATAAGTGGTAATGACACGACATGATATGGTATGTTTTGTTTATATACTTGTCCTTGTCATTCTTTTGTACAGTTATGATGATCATTCGCATGACGTTATTTCATTCCATATTCGATTTTTGTTATCGACCCGCCGGGTGCGTTAAATGCCGCAGTTTAGGTACCCAGGTTGGTGATCCTTGTTCGTAGGATCTCGGTTGATGTTTGAGAAAGCTCCATTTGCTCGGAGGCTTATCTCTTGTGCAGTTTCCCGAGGTGGTAGATTCATGTATATTCGAGGTATGGCGGGGCCACGTCCCTCATGATTGTTATTCCTAGAGTGCCGTATTCACATATGTGGTTGGTAGAACCGAGTTATCTGATTGTACTTTTGATTATGTTTATATTATGGAAGCGGCACTTATCGGCGGCTGTGTTGTCTTTTGTTTACACATATGTTTAAGTTGTGTATGTTCATTGCTATTATCGATGTATACCAACAGGTGCCTGGGTAGGGCACGATCGCGGCCGAGGTCGGGTCGTGACAAAAGTGGTATCAGAGCAGTTGGTCCTCGGAAGGTGTCTACATACCGTGTCTAGTAGAGTCTTGATTATCGGTGTGTTGTGCACCACATCTATAATCAGGAGGCTTCAGGACATTTAGGATTGGTTTCCATTCTTCTCACTCTGAGATCGTGCGATAGAAATTTGTATTGTTAGTCGTCCCTCCTAACGAGTTATGTTGATCGCATTACGAGAAAGACAATGACTCAGGAATGACTATGTGGATTGCGTATCGGGTTGGTAATGATTATAGTATAGTTGGTATTGTGACATACATCTATACGGAGTTACGCAGGAGGTCGACGCGTGTTGCTTAGAATGATTTTAGAGTACCAGAATGGTAAAGACTAACTAGATACCGGGAAGGTATGGAGTAGTTAAAGGATTTTCGCCAAGGTTTTGTGTTTTATTTCGAGATAATTGGGAAAAGATGAGTTGTCTGATAGGGTAGTGAACCCTTAAGAAGTCATGTTAAGGAACCTAACGGAATGTCATGTTAATAGATTAAGCTGCGTAGTAGGCTTAAGAGAATTGTACGGATGAGGTCCGTATAGAGTAAGTAATGGTTGTTGTGATCGAGACAACATGGTTTTGGTTTTATGAGAAGTTTTGTACCCGTTCATGGGGGGACTGGTAAGGTAGGCTTGGAGCATGAAATTTCGAGCCTAAGAATATTGATAACTGCCGAGACCTTAGATATATAAGGCTCTCTCGGGCCATAAGATTTATTATAGACCAAGAATAAGAGTTAAGTGCGGCGGTCGGGGTGGGGACCTGTTACGGGTCTCCCCATGGCCTGGAATGGAGTGGGATCAGTTGGTAGTAGTTCCGCTACGTGACGGGGCCACGAGGGCGCAAGGCCCAAGTCTAGTTAATTGTTTTACGGGTTCGTGGACACGTTCCACCGAACCAGTCGTGGCGGAAATGGTCGTATATTGTCTTATAGAGTGACTCCAAAGATTGGAGGCCAGCATCGGTATGGAAGTTATGTATACTAGTGTGAGTTGGAAATACGAAAAGAGTACGACCGGTAAGAAAGATAACAACCAAGTGTAAAGGAATAGAGCCTGAATCCATAAGAACCTTTCGAGGTAACTACACCCGTAAGTGTGTGGGGTGGTAGCCGAGCGGAAATATGAGGTTTTCCCGGTGATGATACAGTTGTCAGACCCTAGTAGACCTAGTAGAGAGGATTATGACGGACTTTGAGGTAAATATAAGTATGGGCTAGTTGGCTTCGTGAGTGCCAGGTAGGCGACTTAGAATAAATATTGTTATGTGGCCATGGGTGGCATATGTTGTAAAAAGGGTGTAGTATAAGGAGACTGTGTCGCGCGTTAATCAGATTGTACTCCGAAAAGAACATTCGAGGACGAATGTTTCTAAGGGAGGAAGAATGTTACACCCCGTATTTACAAGACATGTTTTAAGAACGTACGTAAGAACTCAAAGGTTAAGGTTTGAGACGAGTAAAAATTTATTGGAATTTTGGAATTAGTCGGAAAACGAAATAGTGCGACGAACGGGAGGGCGACACGTGTCACCCCCCCCCCCTTATGGACATGGACGAAATGTGCAAGGGTGGAATGGTCACTTGACCATAATTTGTGAGTAAGTCTTGCAAGGCTTAGAGCTTGACAACTTTGACCAAGTCAATGACCCCACTTAAGCTTGATATTTAGTGAATCTCATCCAATCCACACAAGTGTCTAAATCTTAACCCTTCCTTGTGTAATATAAGCTTACAAGTAGTGCAAGACCTTGCCATTCTCCACACTTAGAAATATTTTGGAAATTTGTTCTTGCTCACAATAGGGCTCACGACAATTGGGTTTTTCCAAGGGGAAAATTTTCAAATGTTGTCAATAATTCCCACTTTAAACCAAGGTACCTAAGGGTATTGTAAACACATCTCAATAGAAAAATCTTGGAAAAAGGTAGTTTACGGGTTAGTCGCAAAACGAAAACCTAAGGGTCTTTCTAGGTTTGGTTTGGAGATTTGAAGAATAATTGTTGGTGTTGTCCTAAGGGTCTCAACAAGCGGATTGAAGTGTCTTGGAGAGACTCTAAACTACTAAGGAGCGACTTCGGATTGGAGTTGGATTAAGAATCGTTAAGGTATAATCTTGTCTTTTAAAGGTGTTACAAGATTACATATTCTTATTGTTGTTGTTAGCTTTACTTGTTGCTAGCATGAAGATTAATAGGTTGAAGTTATAAGTATTATGGATTGCTTGTAGCTAAGTCCGAAATGTATGCAAGCCACTTGAAATTGGATTACAAATTGGTCGTTTATTAGAAATCGTCGCATGTTACTTACTTAAAGATTATGGTTGTTATAATCAAAGGCGACTTGATATCATGTTATGCTACCAATTTGGATTGAAATGGAAATTGGATAAGAATTGGTATTGTTGAACTCAAGGTGGTCGAACTTGTACTTGTAGTTTGTAATAGTTTGTTATTCATTTGAACTAGACTACCTTCTATATTGTGGTGAGCCAATTGGTTCTTTATAGTTAATTATTTGTATTGGACTACCTTATAGATTGTGGTGAGCCAATTGGGGCTGTTTGGTTATTGTATTCGGCCTTGAAAAAGGTGGCAAAGTAAGTAAAAACAAAGGAGGTGCTGTCCGATTTTCCGTAGAATTTAGCGACTTAGCACCTAGAATATTCTACGTTTGAAATAAGAGGTTAATGGACATATTGTGACCATTATAGGTTGAAGTACTAAGTATAGTGTATCCTACTTGAAGAATGGAATAGCTCAAGGTTGAAGTACTTTGGAGCATTTTGCTACTTGTCGACAATCGTCGCGAGGTATGTGAACCTCTTCCTTCCTTTGGCATGATTCTATGTATGGAATATACCTGTGGTATCATTTCATGTTTCCTGTTACTCTTAGAAGTTAAGAGGTAGTTGTGTGATCTACTCTATGTAGAACTTTTCCTATCTTTGAGCATGACTAGCTGCACGTATGTAGTACGGTAGACGTACAACACCTTGATATCCTTTTACTTGTTTTGTGAGTAGCCAAGTCGGGTGAGTTAGGAGATTAACTCGCTTCTTGGAAAGCATAAAGGATGTCTTAAGTTTTATTTAAGTTAAGGGACTTGAAGAGTTTTAAAGTATGTGATACTTGTTCCGTTTTAAACGTATAAGTCCCTTGGATAGGAAATTGTTTTTGGCTAAGGTATAAAGGGTTATAACGGCTTTATGGGAAGGTAGTTGTATTTGCTTTATGGAAAGATAAGTTATTTGATTTTAGTGAAAAGGCCACTTGTTTTTAAGGCATTAATTGTCACGACCCGTTCCGGGGCCCGTGACTGGTGCCTTACCCTGGGCACCCTAGTGACACAACATCAGAGTAATCAGCGGAACATAAAACACATACATGAAACAAGTGAAGTACAAAACAATAGTCTGAGGAAAACTTGCCTTTCGGCATATAAAATTAACAACTTTTACAAATGAACAGTTTAATCCTTTTTACAAACCCTGCCCACAAAGACTCTGCACTTAAGAAAAGATACGACAACAACGACGGGACAGGGCCCCGTCATACCCCTGAATGTAAGCACTTACAACAACAGGGGACTATACCAAGATAAGCCTCCGGAGAAACGGAGCTTCCCAAAGCTGACGTGACCCTAAGAGCGAGGATCAACGGCGGTGTACCTCAACTGCGGCATGAACGGCCCGAAGGAGGTCGATCTGCAGTGCAGTATGTGAAACTAAAAATACGTAAATGAAATCATAATAGTCTATAAAGCAGAGACATGTATGATAAGCAAACTACGATTCACAACAAATAAACAAATATGTCAAGTCGTGACTCACGCCTCAAAGTTATCACAATAAAACCGTGCGGGGCAAGTGCGAAGGCATAGCCGACTACTAAGACCCACGATACCAAAAATACCACAAATCGTATCCCGAGGTCTTTCTAGACCGCACATGATCGGGCGGCCACTCGCCCGCAATATCAATGTGCGCGTCTATCCTCGAACTCTCGCGACTCGCATAGGTCACACACGGACCCGCATGAGGTATTCTCGAATCATGGTCCTGCATCGCTGAGGTATACCGCGTCGAAGTCGGCTAACCTCGGTATCCGCCTAGGCTCCCGCAACCGCATAGTCTCAAAAGACCGCATAGTCTCAACAGACCGCATAGGAATCCCGCGTCGGGCTAAACACCCGAATGATCAATCCTGGAGCTACCGCGACTCCGCATAGTCACGAGGACCGCATAGCCGTAAAGACCGCGTCAAGGGTGGCAAGCCCTCGGTATAATAAGTCAAAGGGGTATGTGATACAATAACAGTACAACGGGCTTAACGTTTAACAACGTAAGCACAACAAGAATGACCCCCTTACATCATGATCACACAAGATACTAACACACGTAGCATCCTAACATGTTTACTTATCAATCATCAAGAAAGTATTACAAGGCTATCACAAACCAACACAATCAAGTCATACACACAAGGTACTTTAAGCTAACAAGTTCGGGTATCTACCCCTAAAGTACTTCATACATTAAATCTTTTAAAAGATCCGTTGCTTTCACATAAGTCACGCAATACGTAGTATAAAATAGGTATTTGTCTTTTTAAATAAGCTAAAACACTTACCTTCGTAAAATCAAGTAACAACATTATTTTCCAAACGCCCAAGTTTGCCTAATTTCAAATGTTCACGTTTCTTATTTTAGAAAGGTTTCAGTAGTTCATGGTCTTATTCATTTAAGAATATAATTCTCTTTTAAACAATGTGAAACATAAGTCTTATATGTGAGTAGGATATTCTTGTTTATAACAATCTTATTACAGCAGCCGTGATCTAGGAAATATCATTTTGTCTTATCTTAGCTTCTATGCAGATGGAAGTTTCTACTGGTTTTAATGATACTTAACTAGTCAAAACATTTCCTTTTATTAACGCGGTGGTTTGTCGATACACATTCTGATTTCCGAAATCAGTAAAACATTCTTAAGCCGTTATACCTAACTTCCCATAAAGCTAGTATAACTCTTAGGTTTGTCAAAAATCAAGTATTACTTCTTCTTTCAAAATGATTCAAAAATCTTTTGAAATACTTCAAGTTCTTTATTAACACATAACAAGCCAGTTATAGTTCTAATTAGTTACCTTTTAAAAACCACATGTATTTTCTTACCAACATAAAGCTGTTATAACCAACTTCCCATAAAGCCGTTATAACACTTTATGTTTTACACCAATCAAATACATTTAGCACCTGTACGTCTACCGTACTACATAGTTCACACATATCATGCTAGAAGAGATAGGAAGAGGTTCACATACCTCGCGACGAGTATCGACTAATAGCAAAACGCTCCAAGTACTTCCAACCGTCGGCTACTCCTTAAGTCAAGTAGATCGCGCCACACGTAGTACATCAACCTATAAGGCCACAGCGACTTATTAACATTTAGATCTCATCGTAGAATATTCTACAGAAAATTCGCAGACCTCCCCGCAACATGACAGCAAATCTCCTCCTCTAACGAGGCCGTCTCACGATCCAACCAGGGGGGGGGTTACACATCTAACCCTAACGGGTACAATTCTACTCCACGGTACTACTACACAAGTCTACTGTAATACATCCCTATGTAATTACAGTTCAGTACCCTTCTTTAAATTCAGGCTTAAGTCGCAAGACATTGCCGTAAGTTTTATTCAGGCTTAAGTCAAAAGACATTGCCGATAACTACGTTCAGTTCTATTATATAGTATACTTCAACTATATATATTCAATCATGTAATTTCCAATTACAATAGAGGGACAAGATAATTACCTCGATAAGCCCATAATTATCCTAGTTAAAGTCGATCCTGGGCAATCGTTTAGCTCCAACCCCGTGCGCTCAACCCTCTAAACCACCCTTAGAAGTTCTAACCAACTTCTACACAATACTCCAAACTATGGAGATTTTCCTAGGGTTTGGTTTTGTGGACTGACTAAGTATAATAGTATTTTCGGGCTTTTCAGATAGGTATAACCTTAGAATACAACCAGGGATATGGCTAAGGTCATTTGCGCCTTATAACCATACTGTGGAGAGTAGTTCTACCCCACAAAGGGGGGTATTCTACGAAAGCAACAAGGCAGTGGGTACCCCACGCCACACTACTAGGAGGCGTACTCTGCCAAGGGGCCTCACGAAATGGGGAGGACGAAACAATAGAGGAGGGGAGAGTCTTTCAAGACTTAGAGATTTTAGGATGAATAAGTCTTCCAAAGAGGTGGGTATTTATAGGACAAGCCAAGGCCAACCAATGGCCAAGATCTTGCCAAGTGCATAGCAAGTGTAGGGCCAAGATCTTGCCAAGTGCACCCTAACCAACTAACACAAAAATATCCTACCAACCCTTGACTATTTCAACCACACTTTCGGCCAAGCCCTTTCAGTCAAGCCTAACCAATGAGAGGTGACAAGTGTCGCCTCTTGTTGGTCCAAAATGTTTCGTCTCTGGAAAAATCCGTAAAAATTAAAAATGTCATAGCCGGAAATTCCCTACGAAAGTCGTGGAAAACGCGTTTAGTCGAAAACGACTCTAAACGGGTGTTGTGAACAAATTTAATTCGCCAAGCCACTTTGCCTACTCAAGGCTTTAAACTTTATACGCACGCCTCACGCATACTCCGGAAATACGGTATAACATTCTCCCTCTTAGAAACATTCGTCCCGAATGTTCTTTCTAAGTCTCAAAACAAACGCGCGCCAGTATAGTCTTCACTACTATACTTACGAGAACAATCCTTGCCACACATGGCCACAGAAACAACTTGCGCAAAAAGCTCACATCCAAGTCCACGAGGAAACACCTCTAACATCACCATAACACCTCTCACCGGGGTCTAAAATATACTTCCTTCGCACCTACTTTACACAAACGTAAAATGATCACATCTATGCTCGCGATACCACCGATACCACTTTTGTCACTTTGCGCGAGGTTCGGTGTCACTCGCGACCAACAAATGGTACCGCCGCATGCGATCCGGAGGTCGTACACTCGAACTCTTACCACATTACGACACGGCGATCTCAAAACTCGGGGTTACTATCCCTAACGTGGTCATCATTAACTGGGAACACTCTGGATGGATCTCCGATACTTTCCCGATCATATCAATACGAAAGACCGGACGTACTGCCTCCTAAGTCGGACGGCAATTGCTAACATATAGGCAACCGGCCTATTCTTCACATGAACTCAAAGGGCCCACAGTAACTCGGGCTAAGTTTTCTCTGCTTTCAAAACTCGTCACACCCAAATCGGGTGGTACCTTCAAGAAGACCGATCGGCTGAACTCTAAGCGTCGCCGCCGATTATCCGCACGATTTCTCGAGCCGCGAACCTCTTCTAGACAAGCTTCACCCTATCCACATCCTGCGAACACGTATCAACCAATTTTCCAACCTTGCCAACATCGAACCAATCGACCAAGAACTTACCCTTCCGCCCCACAAGGCTTCATAAGGCAACATCCGAACATTGAAATGGTAGCTTAAACACTACCTCGCAGAGACAACAATCCCACAACTATCCTCAAATCCAAACATCGCCCGGCGAACGCGATCGAGACTCACGAGTTCATAACACATGCCCGGTAAAACTTCCAAACAAAAACAGCCATAACCTGGCTCCACTCGCCATAAGGTGAAAGTAGGCACCGTGCAGCCTTACAACCTTCTCGATAACTCAACACAGCCAAGTAAACGGTCCTGACCGAAGAACACGATGGGCTGCCCCCATCGGCCCGACCACTGGTCGAACGCATCCACGAGTTCGTACGCTGGTTAACTAAACTTGGGCCTAACACCCTCACAACCCTAACACAAGGCGGGACCACCACAACCTGACCCCACCACCAAAACTACCGCGGGTTGACCCGCAACGGGGCCTCAACCCGACCCGGCAACGCGCACAAAACTAGCTCCCCGAAGGAACAATCTTACTAATCACGTTTCGAAAACCTAGCGGTCTTCTTAGCTCAACTAACCTCTTTCATATCACGCTACTCAGGGACTTATCCCACAACCATAGCCCACGTGCACCATGCACTCTGATAAGGATCAAACATAACACTACACCTATACTCGAGATGGCCTTACCTCTAAGGTATCTACGTAAAACATTCTAAGGCTCACACCTTATCTATCCCCCAAAATCTTACTCGGTTAACCCACCATGATTTCTAAACACAACTAACACACCGCTATCAGAACATAGCACTTAAGGTATACTCACCTTATCACACATACTGATCTCTACAGGGTTAAAGATATATCTATATCTACTGCTTCACTCCCCTTAGTCGTTCTTAATCAAACCTGCCCCGTAGGGCGCATAGCTAGGGAAGATGACGAACTACCCACCGATCCTGAAGGCTAAGTCCTCCTACAAGGACACTCTATCGACATCAGACCCTGACGGTCGTAGGTACAACAAGTACTAACTAAAAGACGACATTCCCCGGGATGACGTGCATCCTGCGTGACGGAAGCCACGAGTTCGACCAACTCCTGCATACTCCGAACATCCTGATATCCGTGGAAGACCACTCAGTACTGGTGGACGTGCGTAATCAAATCTGCTGGTGAGGTGACTCGCCTCGAAAGTTACCAAAGGACCTTGCTGCTCTGGCCTTCTTCTGTCGCCTCGTTAACCCGTCGATCTCTACGCTTCTCGACTGCCGCGCATAAGCCCGCATACGTGCCATGCTCAAGCCCAACTAAAGAATTACTCTTGCACAACCTTCTTAGGTAGTCATCAAGACTCGCGATACATCGGTATACTCTCGGTAGTCAAATCCATAGTTAGTAATGTGGTCGCCTCCGAAATCTATATTCACTGTTCCGGCCGTGGGCGAAGGTTCAAATGTCATGGCGCGATGAAGGCTGCGCGCCGTGCTAAACTCTCTGGGGTTAGTGACGTCAAAACTCCCGAATGAAGCACCACCCGGTGATGTTTGGGCTGTGCCACGTAACCCTCTGTACTCAACTCGCGGCTCCCGCCTTGCCCTCCCGGGCGGGTTGCCCACGCGGAGGCATAACGATAAGTGGAAATAATTTCGTCGGAGGGTCGACTTACAACACAACTCTAAGGCACGATCTCGAGTGAGAAGAATAGAAACCAATCCTAAATACCCTATAGCCTCACGATTATTGGTGTGGTGCACAACACCGATAATCAAGACTCTTGGATCGATGCGTAGACACTTTCCGAGGATTAATCGCTCCGATACCACTTTTGTCACGACCGTTCCGGGGCGTGATCGTGCCTTACCGGGCACCCTAGTGACACAACATCAGTAATCGTGGAACATAAAACACATACATGAAACAAGTGAAGTACAAAACAATGATGAGAAAACTTGCCTTCGGCATATAAAATTAACAACTTTTACAAATGAGCAGTTTAATCCTTTTTACAAACCACACAACAAGATTACTGCACTCTAAGAAAAGATACGATAACAACGACGGGGCGGGGTTCGCCATACCACTGAATGTAAGCACTTACAACAACAGGGACTATACCAAGATAAGCCTCGGAGAAACGGAGCTTCCCAAAAGTCGCTGACCCTAAGAGCGAGGATCAACGGCGTGTACCTCAACTGCGGCATGACGCAGCCCCGAAGGAGGTCGAGACAACAGTGCAGTATGTGAAACTAAAAATCGTAAATGAAATCATAATAGTCCATAAAGCAGGAGACATGTATGATAAGCAAACTACAGTTCACAACAAATAAACAGTCATGTCAAGTCAGGGACTCACGCCCTCAAAGTTATCACAATAAAACCGTACGGGGCAAGTACGAAGGCATAGCCGACTACTAAGACCCACGATGCCAAAATACCACAAATCGTATCCGAGGTCTTTCTAGACCGCACCATGATCGGCGGCCACTCGCGCAATATCAATGCGCGTCTATCCTCGAACTCTCGACTCCCGCATAGGTCACACGGACCCGCATGAGGTATTCCTCGAATCATGGTCCTGCATCGCTGAGGTATACCCCGCATCGGCGGCTAACCCTCGGTATCCGCCTAGGCTCCGCAACCCGCATAGTCTCAAAAGACCGCATAGTCTCAGCAGACCGCATAGGGAATCCCCGCATCGGGCTAAACACGGAATGATCAATCCCGGAGCTACCGCGCTCCGCGTAGTCACGAGGACCGCGTAGCCGTAAAGACCGCATCAAGGGTGGCAAGCCCTCGGTATAATAAGTCAAAGGGTATGTGATACAATAACAAGATAACGCTTAACGCTTTAACAACGTAAGACAACAAGAATGACCACTTTACATCATGATCACACAAGATACTAACACGTAGCATCCTAACATGTTTACTTATCAATCATCAAGAAAGTATTACAAGGCTATCACAAACCAACACAATCAAGTCATACACACAAGGTACTTTAAGCTAACAAGTTCGGGTATCTACCCCTAAAGTACTTCATACATTAAATCTTTTAAAAGATCCGTTGCTTTCACATAAGTCACGCAATACCCGTAGTATAAAATAGAGTGACTGTCTTTTTAAATAAGCCAAAACACTTACCTTCGTAAAATCAAGTAACAACATTATTTTCCAAACGTCCAAGTTTGCCTAATTTCAAATGTTCACGTTTCTTATTTTAGAAAGGTTTCGTAGTTCATGGTCTTATTCATTTAAGAATATAATTCTCTTTTAAACAATGTGAGAAACATAAGTCTTATATGTGAGTAGGATATTCTTGTTTATAACAATCTTATTACAGCAGCCGTGATCTAGGAAATATCATTTTGTCTTATCTTAGCTTCTATGCAGATGGAAGTTTCTACTGGTTTTAATGATACTTAACTAGTCAAAACATTTCCTTTTATTAACGCTGCAGTGGTTTGTCGATACACATTACGATTTCCAAATCAAGAAACATTCTTAAGCCGTTATACCTAACTTCCCATAAAGCTAGTATAACTCTTAGGTTTGTCAAAAATCAAGTATTACTTCTTCTTTCAAAATGATTCAAAAATCTTTTGAAATACTTCAAGTTCTTTATTAACACATAACAAGCCAGTTATAGTTCTAATCAGTTACCTTTTAAAAACCACATGTATTTTCTTACCAACATAAAGCTGTTATAACCAACTTCCCATAAAGCCGTTATAACACTTTATGTTTTACACCAATCAAATACATTTAGCACACGACGTCTACCGTACTACATAGTTACACACATATCATGCTAGAAGAGATAGGAAGAGGTTCACATACCTCGCGACGAGTATCGACTAATAGCAAAACGCTCCAAGTACTTCCAACCGTCGGCTACTCCTTAAGTCAAGTAGATCGCGCCACACGTAGTACATCAACCTATAAGGCCACAAGGCGCTTATTAACATTTAGATCTCATCGTAGAATATTCTACCGAAAATTTAAGACCTCCCCCGCACATGTGGCGTAAATCTCCTCCTCTATCGAGGCCGGCTACCGAGCCAACCAGGGGGGGGTTATACATCTAACCCTAACGGGTACAATTCTACTCCACGGTACTACTACACAAGTCTACTGTAATACAGCCCTATGTAATTACAGTTCAGTACCCTTCTTTAAATTCAGGCTTAAGTCGCAAGACATTGCCGTAAGTTTTATTCAGGCTTAAGTCAAAAGACATTGCCGATAACTACGTTCAGTTCTATTATATAGTATACTTCAACTATATATATTCAATCATGCAATTTCCAATTACAATAGAGGGACAAGATAATTACCTCGATAAGCCCATAATTATCCTAGTTAAAGTCGATCCTGGGCAATCGTTTAGCTCCAACCCCGTGCGCTCCAACCCGCTCTAAACCACCCTTAGAAGTTCTAACCAACTTCTACACAATACTCCAACGGACTATGGAGATTTTCCTAGGGTTTCGGTTTTGTGGTAGCGGAAGTATAATAGTATTTTACGGGCTTTTAGATAGGTATAACCTTAGAATCCAACAAGGTATATGGATAAGGTAATTTGGGCATTATAACAATACTTTTGAGAGTATTTCTACACCACAAAGGGGGGTATTATACGAAAGCAACAAGGCTAGGGGGGGTACCCCACGGCCACACTACTAGGAGGCGCTACTCGGCGAGGGCCTCACGAAATGGGGAGGGACGAAAACAATAGAGGGAGGGGGGGAGAGTCTTTCAAGACTTAGAGATTTTTAGGATGAATAAGTCTTCCAAAGAGGTGGGTATTTATAGGACAAGCCAAGGCCAACCAATGGCCAAGATCTTGCCAAGTGCATAGCAAGTGTAGGGCCAAGATCTTGCCAAGTGCACCCTAACCAACTAACACAAAAATATCCTACCAACCCTTGACTATTTCAACCACACTTTCGGCCAAGCCCTTTACCGTCCAAGCCTAACCAATGAGAGGGTGACAAGTGTCGCCCTCTTGTTGGTCCAAAATGTTTCGTCTCTCGGAAAAATCCGTAAAAATTAAAAATGTCATAGCCGGAAATTCCCCTACGAAAGCTGTGAAAACGTTTCGTCGAAAAACGACTCTAAACGGGTGTTGTGAACAAATTTAATTCGGCCAAGCCACTTTGCCTACTCAAGGCTTTAAACTTTATACGTACGCCCTCACGTACATACTCTGGAAATACGGGGTATAACATTAATTGCCTAAGGTTTTATAATAAAAAGGAGTCACTTGCTTTCTAAAGGTTAAGAGACTAATTGTATTTTTGAAAGTTATGAGAATTGATTTGAAAGTATTTAATATTTGATTTCAAAAAGTAGAAGTCTCTTGGTTATAAAAGGAACGTGTTGGTCTAAACCATAAAGGGTTATAACGGCTTTATGGGAAGTTGGTTATAACGGCTTTATGGAAGGTTAAGAGAATGGTTTCCCTAATAAAGTAATCAAAGAAATAACTTGTGTTAAGGAAGGGCAAATTGTTTTAAAGGTATCAATTGCTTAAGGTTTTTAATAAAGAAGTCACTTGATTTAGAAACCGGTAATTGTATTTCTAAAAAGGTATTGTGACTTGTCTTGAAAGGTGGATAGGACTTGATACTACGGTTGTTAGTATCGGGAAGTTTTATTTGGAAAGGAGTCTTTTGAAAAGAATGTACGTACGTAGTACTTTGTCCTGTTTAATTGAGAATAATTCTATGTGATGCCTTGATTAGTACTTTGGCTTGATTAATTTAGAATTAGTCTAAATGTGCCTTGACAAGTACTTTGGCTTGTTAAATGAGAATTATTCTATTTGTGCCTTGATTAGTACTTTGGCTCGATAAATTGAGAATTTGTCTAAGTGTGCCTTGATAAGTACTTTGGCTGTTTAATTGAGAATAATTCTATGTGATGCCTTGATTAGTACTTTGGCTTGATTAATTGAGAATTAGTCTAAATGTGCCTTGACAAGTACTTTGGCTTGTTAAATGAGAATTATTCTATTTGTGCCTTGATTAGTACTTTGGCTCGATAAATTGAGAATTTGTCTAAGTGTGCCTTGATAAGTACTTTGGCTTGTTAAATGAGAATTATTCTATGTGATGCCTTGATTAGTACTTTGGCTTGATTAATTGAGAATTAGTCTAAATGTGCCTTGACAAGTACTTTGGCTTGTTAAATGAGAATTATTCTATTTGTGCCTTGATTAGTACTTTGGCTCGATAAATTGAGAATTTGTCTAAGTGTGCCTTGATAAGTACTTTGGATTCTATGTGATGCCTTGATTAGTACTTTGGCTTATTTAGTTGAGAACTGCCTATGTGTGCTGGAAATAGCCTGTTGTGTGCTATTGGTATATCAGTCGTTTCGGGGTCATTCCCCGGGTTTGTGGCATTTGCAGATTCCGTGGAATTGCTACCCACGATGCGAGGAATACCTCATGCGGGTCCGTAAGGACTTATGCGGGTGAAATAGTCTCATGCGGGCGGGTCCAGCCTATGCGAGGAATACCTCATGTGAGTCCGTAAGGGCTTATGCGGGTGAAATAGTCCCATGCGAGGAATATCTCATGCGAGTCCGTAAGGGCTTATGCGGGTGAAATAGTCCCATGCGAGGAATACCTCACGCGGGTCCACGCGGCCTATGCGGGTGAAATAGTCCTAGGAATAGGATGGTTAAATGATACTGCGGGTGGATGGTCCTGTTTTGATCATGAGCTTCCTATTTTATATTGTAAAGACACTACCGTTTACTCTCATTGTTAGTAAGGCACAATGTGTTGTGTATGTGTACGCCGACAGTGAGGTGGGATGCCACGGGCGCGTCACATGGTTATATTTTACACTTATAGCTGTCGACAGTGATGTGGGATTCCACGGGCAGGAGATATGTATGTGTTGTGTATGTGTACGCCGACAGTGAGGTGGGATGCCACGGCGCGTCACATGGTTATATTTTACACTTATAGCTGTCGACAGTGATGGGGGATTCCACGGACACGCTTTGATATTTGTGTGACTTGATCGCGTCCCAGATTGGGCTGGGTAGTATATGCGCCCTCCTTAAAAAGGGCCGAATTATACTTATGAAAGATAAGTTAAGTTATATAGTAATGAACTTAATGATTTTTCCTAATCATGTGTGTAAGAATGTGGCTATAACTTTTATTGAAAATGGGAAAAGATAATAAGGTGCGATTAAGTTCATAAGTGGTAATGACACGGCAGGATCTGGTATGTTTTGTTTATATACTTGTCCTTGTCATTCTTTTGTACAGTTATGATCATTTCAGACGTTATTTCATTCCATATTAAATTTTGTTATCGACCCCGCCAGTGCGTTAAATGCCCGCAGGTTTTAGGTACCCAGGTTGGTGATCCTTGTTCGTAGGATCTCGGTTCAGTGTTTGAGAGAAAGCTCCATTTGCTCCGGAGGCTTATCTCTTGGTACGGTTTCCCCTGAGGTGGTAGATTCATGTATATTCAGGGGTATGGCGGGGCCCTGTCCCGCCACAGTTGTTATTCCTAGAGGTCTGTATTCACATATGTGGTTGGGTACATCGAGTCAGAGTTATGTACTTTTGATTATGTTTATAGTATGGAAGGCGGCCTTATCGGCCAGCCTGTGTTGTCTTTTGTTTACACATATGTTTAAGTTGTGTATGTTCCGCTGCTATTCTCTGATGTATACCTGAACAGGGTGCCCAGGTAGGGCACCAGTCGCGGCCCGGGGTCGGGTCGTGACACATTTCTTCTTTGTCAATTATGAAGTTAAAGAGTTTCTGATTAAAGGCAAGAAATTGAATATGAAAAGGTTTATTAAAAAGTCATATTCCATAAGTATTTAAAATCAAAATTTTAACTTCACACCCTTCCCACCTAGTGATTGGATTATAGAAATTGATTCTATACGATCCGGTCTAACGATATAAGGGGAAAAAGATTACAAATAAGTTAAACTTGTCAACATTTCCGACAGAAGATCCTTCGTTTAATAGGATGTTAAGAGATGAACCAGTCATACCATCGGATAAAGATCATTCATAGGATAGGATTGGACACCCGATGAAGTGACCCAAAATAGACACTCAGTCATTCCAAACCTACGGGCGACTGGAGTGGGCTAGAATATTCAAGTCTTAAATAACCGGAAGGTTAAGGTTATCGTTGGGCAAGACAAGGATAAAACCTATGGATCTTGACAACAAGGTTGTGGATAAATGATCCAATACATCGACGTACAAAAACGTCCTAAAATGAGATGATTGATGTTAAGAGATGAACCTGTCACACCATCGGATAGAATATCCTTCGTAGGATAGAATTGGACACCCATTAAGTGGGCCAAAATAGACACTCAGTCATTCAAAACCTACGGGCGACTGGAGTGGGCTAGAATATTCAAGTCTTAAATAACCAGAAGATTAAGGTTATCGTTGGGCAAGACAAGGATAAAACCTATGGATCCTGACAACAAGGTTGTGGGATAAAATGATCCAATACATCGGCGTACAAAAACGTCCAAAAATGAGATGATTTTGGAAAGGGGCCACGATGCCTGAATCAGGGCCGCGGCGCTCCCCGACTAGAAGGCGGCGCTGCATCGCCACCTTACTGCGGCGCCAGTGTGAGCTTGGCGCTGCCTCGAGGTGTGGAGCCGCACTCCATCTGGCCGAGCATGGCGCAAACCAAACCCGAGAAAACCTAGAGTTCCGGTTTTTGAGATCCAAGAGTCTTGTGACTTTTGAGATGGCTTCTGGTGAGTTGAACCAGCATTCAATCTCCATTACACAGTCAAATATTGGAGTACTAATTATCCATTAACCGGAATCATTCTCCGATTGCATCCTATTCAAGGGCAAGAAGTTGATATTGTTGTCTTCTGTCGACATAAACCCTCAAAATAAATATGAGGTAGTCGAAATGGCAAAATTATCTTTCCATTTTCTCAACGGAATAGCGAAAGAAGAACCGCCCCTCTAGAACTTAGTCACACCTACGTGGGTGATTTAAAGTTTGTACGAAATAGAGGGGGAGACAAGTATTTTGTGACCTTCACTGATGATGGTACAAAGTGTTGGTTCCTTTGTTTATTGAAAAGCAACGATGACACTGTTGATGCGGATGAGCGCTACAAAGCAAATTTGGAAAGTCTATGGATTGAGGAATTCATAGAGACAGAGGGGGAGAATGTGCAGCATCGTTCGCTGAACGTCCACTCCCTACTTACCTTAGTATGAACGGTATGTTCACATTGTAAGTGAAGAAGCACATTCACATTACAAGTGAAGAGGCTCGTTCACACTGAAAGTGAAGAGTAACGTTCATACTACAAGTGAAGTGGCACGTTCACTTTGCAACTGAAGTGGCACGTTCACTTTGCAAGTGAAGAGTCGCGTTCACACTTCAAGTGAAGAGTCGCGTTCACACTTCAAGTGAAGAGTCGCGTTCACATTGCAAGTGAAGAGTCTCGTTCACACTGCAAGTGAAGAGTCACGTTCACATGACAAGTGAAGAGTCTCGTTCAAAATGCAAGTGAAGAGTCATGTTCACATTGTAAGTGAAGAGTCTCGTTCACACTGAAAGCAAAGAGTCACGTTCATACTGCATATGAAGAGGCTCGTTCACTCTGCAAGTAAAGAGGCACCTTTGATCGGGTATTTGGCTGAGGTTAGAACACCGAAACAGGTCAAGTTGGACCTAAGACTGTAGACTGCATATCCACTGGATCTGCAAATGACAGTAGTAATTATCGCCTCTTAGTGTCAAAGAATTCCGAATTCTTTGAAGGTATTTTCCCTTGAGAAGGGAAAAGAAGTATTTGCTCAAGGTTAACAAGAACCTGTGAGGTCCTGATAATCCGAAACTAGTGTTCCAGATGCACAAGACTCGGGGCTCTAAAGGTTGAACCGGTACGGAGCAAAGAGGGGGCTAAACTTAGCTTAGACCTTCTAGCTTATTTGGTTAAAGAATAAACCGAAGACTATTGCGGTAGCAGTGTCTATTCCAGAAGCATGACTCTAGAAAGGAAAAGATTAAGAATCCATCTTACAGAATCATACTAATGGTTGACCTTCCTCCGGGAAAAGAACCTTTAAGTTGTAAAAGTGGATACTCAGATTGAGTATACGGTAGATGGATCTAATGACGAGTATAAGACCTCGGCTACCTGCACATGTGCTCCCTTGAGAATAACTTGATATTCAGGGCCACCGCAGTCTAGCGTGGTTTGTATATTAAGACAGTTTTCCTAACCACAGAGTTGGAAGAGGAGGATCAGTGTTGGTCTGTAGAACTGTTGGGCTCTTTCCTGAACTTCCTTACAGTCTCTGAAATGCTTACAGTTTGTTCCTGGAAGTTCCAGATAAAGCAGAAACAATAAACCTGATAACAGAGTCATTGAATCGGAATTAGAAAGCCAATAGTTGGAAAAACCAAGTCTGAAAGTGAAAGTCATATTGAAATAAAGTTTCAATATTAAAGATATGGGTATCTCAAACGTTAAGACGTTTAAATGGACTGGTCTATTCTCAAACTCACGTGTGTTGTAGATTGACAGTCTCGTTGAAGTCACCAATGGATAGAAGCCATAAAATTGACTAGAATCATTATGCACCCATATACCAAGAGCGATATTCACAGGTCTCAGATAGTTCAAAGTATAACTACACTCGACCTGATATCACTTGGCAAATCAACCAGTTGAACTAGGTTCACTCGTGATCTTGGAAACAATCATTGAATGTCACTAAGACAGATATGACGATATTTGAGATGTTTACTAAACTATCGATTATAGTACTCCGGATGTCCGATCGTTCTGGGAGAATACAACGATTCAAACTGGACATCGGATATGAAGAACGTCATAGCAACAAGAGAATGTGTATAGTGTATCTTATAAAATCCTCTAACTTGCATCGACCGATTCATGAGGGAATCAGGGTCTTCCGCTTTATACAAAGCGTGAAAAGAAGTTGAGTAACTACTACAACTTAGAGGAAGTCCCTTATCGGGAGGAACTTGTGTCTTCGGCAGTTATACACAGTGGCAAGCCAATCGGCTTCTGGAAGGGCACGAATGACGGCGTCTCGACATATTCGTCAGAGACATAAGGCCGTTATGCAGTTGATCACCACGGGTATCATCTCATTCGATTACACAAAATCAAAGGAGAATATCACGGACCCACTATCTAAGGGCCTACCCAAAAGATCAAGAGTTCTGCCTGTCTAGGGGAATGTGCTAAAAACCCAAAACATACTAAACTTTGCGGTGGTAACCCAACCATACTGACTGGAGATTCCAATAATTTGGTTCAATGAGAAAACTAAGTTGTAACCAGTTTCAGTAGAGCGCTTCGGTGAAAGCAAGAGCACATCGGATAATGATTTCTATTAAGAAACATAAGTCCAATAGCCATCCCACGATAGACATTAAAAGTGCTACCCTTAGACTGGGTAAAAGTTAAGTTTCTAAACCTTTTAATGATCATCAGCAGTTGAGGTTAAGGTTTGGGATACTTTTAATGATTCCTAACACTCGTAGAGTGGGGTACTGCAGGGTACCTTGTAGGAGATCACCTATTTAAGTGCGAGGACATGCCGCCTCAAATGAACAAACGTAAGAATCTAAGAAGCTCTCCAAGGCCAAAACGGACAGAACGATAAGAAGAAACATATAAGGTAAGGTATTGTGTCTTTATCATTTTCTTGGCATATACTAAACACTGACGGTTCAAGACATCACATCCACCGCTCAGTAAATATGTCCGATGGTATTCGACTAGGGAAGGTTCAAGGCCAAGCGCTACCTCTCCCGATGCAATATATTTCCGCCGGAAGATTGCTAAAAGTGGCACAATGTGTGTGCACCAACATCTATTTCAAGAGGGGATTGTTGAAAATTTTACTAACGGGGGAATAAGTTTATCCCGTCATTTATGAATCAAACATAAGGCGCGCAGCACGTCGGAAACCTTGTTTCCACACACGTGCACACGTGGGGCTAAATATCACAAATTTCTTTAGTGAAAGAGATATTGACACACATAAAAGTAACGTGTTTGACACATAGAATGATGGATGGATATTGTCGACAATAATCTATATTCACGTTGGTTAATGAAGAAAGGATTGTGCGAAGTGTAATATGGAACGGGTCAGGCCGCGGAGTCGTAAAGGGCTGCGGCGCCTCCTTGGAGCGCCGTATTGTCAGAATGGTATCTGATTTCTAGGCGCCGCGGCGCCAGTCAGGCACGACCACGACGCTTCCCGAACAGTGAATCTGGAGACGAAAGTTTAAGGGTTTCTCTTGAACTTTGTGTTGGGTATTGGAAGGATGAACCTTCATTAAGTGAGTCATTGGTTTGCGTGTGTTCACACACTCTTTACTTGGCTCAATGAACCTCCATTAAGGTATTCACATTGCAAGTGAAGTGGAATTCAAATTGCAAGTGAAGAGACATTTTTGTCCTATAAATTGAGGCCTTTGTGGTTCAGATTTTATAGGTGTCTAACATGCTCTTTACTTCAGATTTTTATGTGCCCAACATTCACTTCAATTCAAAGAAAGTCTTACACACTTCTCAAACATATGTGTCAGGAGATCATGAACCTTTTATACCACAAGCTCATACACATCTCTGAGTCAATCATTTCTTAGCAATTTCCATATTTGCGCTCTTCGATAGGTCTTCTACGTTGTGCTTTACGAAGAAGATATGCCGCTATTTTATCTTGGGAGACTATTGCCCTACTAACGTGAAAGCATGTATACGGGGACAATCTTGTCTTAAGGAGAAAGGGGTCACCCCTTGACTCAGCGTGTGGTGAAACTTAACCAATTTGTTATTTGAGTCCTGTTGCAGATAAAAGGATCAAAAGCTTGCATCAGTTGAAGTTGTTGCCCGATAGTCCATGAAGCATGTAGCAGTTGGATCTACAGACACGTCAAGCAAGATATTTGATGATTATGGACATAGCGAATCAAGAACCTAGATACATAATGTTTGTAACTAGATGATATTATTGTAATGATGTTGTAATGATCTCCTTACTATAGCCTTTAGATCACTTATAATTAGTTTAACTATTTCCTGGATGTACATGTGGATACAAAATATTCAACAGTATTACCTCCGGGACCCAACAGTTTTGAAAAAGAATCATACTGAGGTAGGTCGTGATTTTTCACTCCCTTGAGGAAGGAGTTTTCCATGATAATTTTTTTGCGATTTACTGTCCTCAGTTTTACTTCTTGTTAGGTGTTCTTCAATACATTAGGTAGTAGCTACAATAACAGATTCATTGCTACACCCGTGCTGTAGGATACCTTGATCACTGGCTTGGGATATATACTTAAGAGAGTATGACCTAACCAAGAGTGATACTTGACTCCGAATACTTGTTAGGCTAGAGAGGGAGCACATACCCCAGCAGCACACACTCACGTACAATAGTATGCTCAAGTTTACCAGGGTCCAAGAGTTTAGCCTGCTACGGTAGCATAGCCTATGTGTGACCCACAATCTATTGCACCACGGCTAGTGGTCCATCCTGCTATGTCTAATTTAAGAGCTCCCAAAATTAGTGGTCAAGCGGTTACTACAACAAATTTTGTATGGAAGTTAAAAAAAAAAGTACTTCTCAAAGGCTATATCTGATTCATCCCATCATGTGTTAGAACTAATATAATACACCTATAATAGATGATCCATAAGTTACAAGTTCATCATAGAAACAAGATGTAACTCCACTACAACTCCCTAATTAAGATAAGATGAGTTATGCAACTCTACCATAAAAAACTCTTTATTAAGTGAAAGTTAAAGGTCACATTATTATGTTAGAAAAGAGAATGACTTGAGGTCATTCTACAACCATATTTGAGTTGGAATTTCTTTAAGATTAGTGTGCAGTTGTTGTACATAAATTATAAGACTCTACAAATGATCTTTTAAGGCAATTAGTGATGGTAACACACAATACATTCTAGACGAAGATATATTTAATTTCACTATTTTTCTTCACCATCACAACATATAAAAGTACAAATTTTCTTTTTTAACATTTGTGAGTAAAAAAATAATCTTTTCTTTGAAAACACTCTCAAACCACTTCTTTCAAATATTTTATTTTGAATAAAAAGAAAAAGATCTTCTTTCCAAGACATGTGAATCCAAATCCATCTTTGAAAAGATCCCTTTTTAGCTTAGGCGGCGTATTATTATTAAATAGCATAATTATGATTAAGACTGAGGGCAACCCCAAGAAAGGAAGAGGTAGAGGTGACTCTACACAGTGTGATCGAGCCACATCCACTATTGAGAAAGATAGCCCTTTTGTGGAGGGAGGGACAACCCACTCCAACACCTTAACTTTAATAATTAATACTTATTCTACTACTTAATTATGGATTAGTGAATTGAGAGGTGGAGGGAGAACAAAGGGAAAAGTGAAAAAAACTTTAGTTCATTGCTAAGATAAGGTGGATGCCCTTATCCATCTAATTGACTCCTTATATTTAAATTCAGCCCTTAACCACTAATTATCACACTTTTCACTTTCTTCCATCCAATATGAAAATACTAGTCAAAACTCTTCATATTTTAAAAGAGAGAGAGGATAAGAGATTAAAAGAGGGGGCCCAATGAGGGTATCTTGACCACCTAAAAACTCGAATGATATACCAAATTGTATTAGCATATTATAATTTTTAAGTGAAAATGTATACTAATAAATAAAGGGAAAAGAGTCATATTTGTAAGCCAACTTTCGGAAAAGGGTTATATTTGACCTCCGTTAAAATATGGGGTCAAATATGTCATTTCTGTTAGCAAAGTTGTTATATTTGCCCTCTGATGGACGGAAATCTCACGTGGACGCCCCCTCCACCGCCGGAGTTTCGAGCAAGATATGCCGAAGTCAGAGTAAAATTTCTAGGCAAAAGATCAACGCAAAACTAACTAAAAGAATGTCAATAGTGGTCCGAAAGTAATTGTGACCAGTAGCGAAGCATGACAGGCAAAACAGCTACCGAAAAAGTCAAAATAACGCCGGCAAACACCCATGTCTAGATCTGCATAAATATAGAATCAGTGAACCCATTTCGCTGGAGAAGAGGATGAAACAATTGTAGTGGTGGTGTAGCCTCAACAACATTCGTCGAAGCAACGCCGCCAAAAATAGAACTTCTCTGAATAAGAAAACTCGACCAAATCTGGTCGTTGCCGGCGTGACAGAGGCGAGGGGAGAGAGAAGGTCGGCGTCACTTCCACGGCTAACGCTGGAGCGACGTCAAACGAGTTTTGCTAGAAAACTGTTATACCCCGTACTTCCAGGGTATGTACGTGAGGACGTACGTAGAAAAGTTGAAGCTTAAAGTAGGCTAGGGCCGAAAACTTTTGTGCACAACACCCGATTAGAGTCGTTTTTCGACGAAACGTTTTACTAAACTTGCGAAGGGAAAAATACGGTTATGTCATTTATAATTTTTGCGGATTTTTCCGAGAGACGAAACATTTTGGACCAACAAGAGGGCGACACTTGTCACCCTCTAATTGGTGGACGTTGGGGCGGCAATAGGGGACGAAAAGTGTGGCTTTTTGTCAAGGAGTTGGTAGGATATTTTTGTGTAGTAGATAGAATGGACACTTGCCTAAATCCTCACCCTACACTTGCATAGCACTTGGCTTCATCTTGGCCATTGGTTGGCCTATAAATACCCCTAACTCAAGAGTTCTTCATCCACAAATCAAACTTTCCAAGTCTTGAAATTTCCTCCTCTCAAGTATTTCGTCCAACACCCTCTCCCCTCTAGCCTAGTGGCTTGGCGAGAGCTTCCTCTAGCCTAGTAGTCCTAGCCGAAATCTACCCTCCCTTGGTAGAAATATTGTCTTCCAAGTATAGTTACTATTCCTAAATACCCAGCCCAAATCCCTTATAGTATTTAAGTAGAAGTGGTGTAGAACTTCTAAGGGTTCTCGGAGCTATCTAACGTGCATTTAGGAGCTAAACCTCGCCAGGATCGACGTTTATACTTGGATAATATTGGGCTTATCGAGGTAAATAATCTTATCCTCCTTTTGTAATTAGAATATACATCTGTAGAAGTATAGGAATAAGTATAAAATACTTAGAAGGTATTACGAATAGAATTGAATTGTTATCACCGTAGAAGGGTATAAAAGATGAATAATGGAATGTCTTACATAGGATGTATTCTGATGGATCGTATAGTTTAACGGCAGGAAGTCTTGCCCAAATTTCCATGAATAGAGAACCCTCTGCTAGAGCTTTATGCGATCTGATCAGACGTTGATAGACGTGTTGATATTATAGTCGATTCTCTGCGCGACATATTCGACTTGGCGGTGGATTTCGCGAGAAGGTATGTGATTCTTCCTATACTCTTGAGCATGATATTTTAAATATATATATAGTACGGTGAGCGACGCAGTGTTAATCGAATAATAATTACGGAATGTCTTTTGACTTAAGCCCGAATAATAACTACGGCAATGTCTTCCGACTTAAGCATGAATAATAAAGATCTTGAAGTATTTCAAAGAGATAAGAAACCTTTTGAAAGAAGAGTAATGCTTGGTTTTAAAAAGTTATCGACTTTATGGGAAGTTAGGTATAACGACGTAAGAGAGATAAAAGAATGGTTATTGATTTTAGAAGTTAAGAGACTTGATCTCATAAGACAATAGACTTGACTTAATTGAATTAACATGAAGTTTGTTAAAAGTGTGATACCTCATTCGTGAGTAATGAGTACTTGGTTTTTAAAAGGAATAATCTTTCTTGATTTGGAAATCGAATAAGTATCGAACAAACCATCGCAGCGCTAATAAAAGGAAATGTCTTGAATAATGAAGTATTATTAAAACCAAGAGAAACCTCCATCCGCATAGAAGCTAAGATGAGACAAAATGATATTTCTAGATCATGGTCGCTTTAATAAGATTGTTATAAATAAGAATAACCTACTCACATATAAGGCATATGTTTCTCAAATCTTTTAAAGGAGAATTATATCATTATGTGATTAAAAACTATGAACTCTGAAACCTTTGAAAATGAGAAACTTGAGCATCGAAATTAGGCAAACTTGAACGCTTAGAAAAGAATGTTGTTACTTGTTTTATAAAAGAGAAAGTGTTCGTTTACTTAAAATGTTAGTCACTCTATTACTACGTATCGGGTGACCTTTATAAAAGAAGTGGATCTCTTAAAGAATTAATGTATGTAGTACTTTGGAGTTAGAACTTGGTTTTGTTAACGTAAACATTAAAGTACCTTGTGTGGTTAGCTTGTCTATGTTTCTTTGGTAATAGCCTTGTGATACCTTCCCTTGGTTTGATAAGTGCCCATGTTATGATACTACGTGTGTTAGTGTCTTGTGATGTTATTCTTGTTGTGCTTACGTTGTTAAGCGTTAAGCCCGTTATCTTGTTATTATATCACATACCCGACTTATTATACCGAGGGCTTGCCGCGATGCGGTCTCTACGGCTACGCGGTCTGTGTGACTACGCGGAGCAGCGGTATGCTCCGTGATTGATCATTCCGGTGTATTAGCCCGACGGGGACGCCTATGCGATGCGTGTGACTACGCGGTCTATCGAGACTATGCGATGCGGGAGACTGCGGAGAATGCCGGGGTTAGCTACCGACGCGAGGAATACCTACGCGGTCTACATGTGTGACTACGCGGATGCGGGAGTCGAGGTTAGGCACGCATAATGATACTACGGGCGATCGGTCTTGCTTCGATCATTCGCGGCCTAGGAAAGACACATTCTGATTTACCTATTATTGCTCTTGTTTGTGATATGGCACTATGTGCAAATTGAACTAATTGTATTTACAAATGGTTTTAAATACTTTGATTTCATTTAAAGTACTTTCTGCTTTCACATACTTGGTACTGTTATCGACCTCGCCGAAGTGCGTTCACGCCGCAGTAAAGTACTCTGTTGTTGATCCCCGCTCTTAGGATCATCGTTTCAGCGTTTGGGAAAGCTCTGTTTCTCCGGAGGCTTTGCTTTTTGGTATGGTCCCCTGCCGTTGTAGGTATTTGTATTCAGGGGTATGGCGGGGCCCTGTCCCGCCAATGTTGTTATAAATCATTAAGTGCAGTAGCCTCATTAAAAGGTTGGGATGAATCGCTCACTTTGGGTATTTATATATATATGCCGAAGGCAACTTTTCTTCGGATAATCGTGTCTCAATTTATACTGTTTCATATCTTCGTTGTTTTATATTCACGATTACTCGATGTATGACTACTTGGGTGCGGGTAGGCACGATCCCCGAACGGTCGTGACAAAAACACGCCGCCATTACATTTTGCAGCGTGGGGAGGAAACAATGGTGGTGGTGTATCAGTGGGGTAGCGGTGTGGTGGTGTGGACGGCGGATATGGTGGTTTTAGGGGTTGTTGGATTCGGGGTTCACTAGAGCTTCGGCGTGGCAATGACGAGGTGATGGCAGCCGCTCTTCGATGCTTTGCCGGAATCCGGCACGAGTTTGCCGACAATGTCTTCTGCAGCATCCCAGATTTGAGCTATTTTTGTCACTTTGGAGTATTAGTCATTGAGTTTAGGACTAAGTGTCAAGTGTTTGTCGTTTGTGACTGCTCCGGTGATCGGAGCTGGAGCTCTTCGTCGGAGTAGTGGTGGTGGTAGTGGTGGGGGGGGGGAGAACGGAGAGAGGGTGAGGCAATGCTTAGGTGGCGGCTGTGGAGAGGGGTTCACCGGAGCCTGGTAGTCGAAGCTCCAGCGGTGGAGGGGGCGGCGGTGCCTGGTGACTGGGGAAGGTAGGTCGCACCCACCACGTGGATCCAACGTGGCGTTCACGTGGGATTTCCGTCCACCAGAGGGCAAATATAACAACTTTACTAATGAAAATGACATATTTGATCTCATACTTTATCGGAGGGCAAATATGACCATTTTCTGAAAGTTGAATGGCAAATATGACCCTTTTCCCCATTAATAAATGATTAAGTATTAAAAGTTTATGTGTGCATTTGTTAGTTTGATTTAAACACTAAAAACTGGAGTACTCTTTTACCAGTTTGAAGGTTCTCCTGACAAACGGGTGGGTCGAAAATGAATTAAACAAAAATGGATAAAATATCCGTCCACCTACATTGAACATGAATAAAATATTTAGATAAGAACACATGGTAAAAATTAAAATAAACATAAAAATTAATAAAAAGAATAAAATATTTTTAAAATAAAATGGATTGGGACGAAGGAATAACTATCCATTTTACCTCTCCCTTCTCCAAAATACCCCCAGGATTAGGTAGAAAATTGAGAAAGCGTTTATGGGATGGCAACTAAAACGCGGATTGGATTGGACTAAAAGGAAAGTGACCTCTTTCAAATTTAGATGGTTTCGTGTTTGTGTTATCCTTTTAGCCTAACCATATTATTTCCCATTAAAACATCAAATTAAAGTAAGTAATCTTATTTTAGATAATTACTATCACAAATTAATAGTAATAGGGCTGGGCAGAGATAAAAACACTCTCCCTCTTCTTCCTACTAAAAACGCCGTTACCATAATAATTCTACTCCGTTAACTCTCACGTAGTCTTCAAAAAGTATGAAGGTTGAACGATTGACCCTAATTCCATCTAACGCCGGTCAACAATCCGATGACGGCAACAAAGTTCCGAGGCTCCCTCGTTGGACCAGACAAGAAATACTTGTCCTCATACAGGGGAAAAAAGTGGCGGAAAACCGGATCCGTAGAGGGAGAACCGGAGGACTAGAATTGGGTTCAGTACAGGCTGAACCGAAGTGGGCATCCGTTTCATCATACTGTAAAAGACATGGAGTGAACCGGGGACCGGTTCAATGTAGGAAGAGATGGAGTAATTTGGCAGGGGATTTTAAGAAGATAAAAGAATGGGAGTGTGGGATAAAGGAAGAAACGGAGTCGTTTTGGGTGATGAGGAATGATTTGAGGAGAGAGAAAAAGTTGCCTGGGTTTTTCGATAGAGAGGTGTATGATATTCTTGATCGTGGAAATCGGGATGAACAAGAAGAAGAAGGGTTGGTTTTGATGTTAGGGTCGGGTGTCGAACCGGAGTCAGAACAAGTTTTGTTTGATAGTGGAAGAAGTGCTGCGGGGGATGATGAGTTATTTTCAGATTTTGAGCTGGTTCAGGAGGAAGCAGGTGGCATTCCCAATAAAGATTTGCCACCAGTGAATGACACTATTCCTGCTCCTGCTCCAATTTCAGGTACTATCTGTGTTTTTTTAACCCCCTGTTTGGATGGTTGTGTTCATTATTGTATTGTTTTTTTATAAAATCACGTTTTATTTTCATTATTCATAAAATTATGTGCTTTGTAATTTCATGAATTTGATAGTTTTTGTGTGGTTAAGTATTTCATTTACCCATTATACCCCTCCATCACACCCAAATTCACCCACCACCCATTACCGGCCCCTCGCCACCACCCCTCCACTCCACCACCCATCAACCCCTACTTATTTTTTAAAGTTTCAATTTATCATTTACCTTAGTTTTATTAATATGTATAAACTAGCTTGTAATAAAGGGTTAAGAACATTTTATTAAACTTACATGTTATTATAATGTATCAGTCAAACCAAACAATAAAAACATTATTAAATCACAACAAACGATACATTCTATCCAAACATTATATTCATTAATACAGTACAATACAATATAATAGAATATTATACTATATAATATGATATTGTACATTATGAAACCATGGGTAACGACAATCCAAACAGAGTGGTCGTTGTTTCATGAACGAGTAAACTCGTAAAATTACGACATGAACATTTATGTAAACTAGTAATGGTATAACACTTATTGTTATATCAGTGAATAAAATACGGTTTATTACGCAGGAATTACCTACTTCAAAAGTATTCTTATCTACCAACATTGCATAACTTGGGCAGAGTTTTATATTATAAATCAAATATTCTATTTCGTTTAAAAAAAAAGGGGGGGGGGGGTGCACAAAACATCTCGCGGGTTGGGGAAGGGCCGCACCCCTTGGGTGTGATGTAGACAACCTACTCTAATGCAAGCATTTAGTAGTTATAGAGTGATTACATTAATAATGCAACATTTTGTATTTTGATTTTATGACATGACTACTTTTTCATATGTGAAACCTCATGACCCGAAACTCATGTCTAAATATTTTTGTATTTTGTACTAGTAGTAGTTTCACAAACAAACAATTAGATTACTTTATAAGAGTGGGAAAGATATTCAATTTTGAAGTACTGCACATTTACCTCTTTTTCGTGTTCCTTTTCCTGTCCTCCAGTAAGTACTTAGTTTTAGTATTTAGGTCTGGAATTCGATCATCTACTTGAAGTTATTTTGAACTTATTATCTTGATTTTGGATTGTAGAGCAACAGCATCAACCACTCTCTCAAGTATCTCCTACACAAGGTACTCTTATCTAATGTTAAATCTCCACATTGAAAGGTTCCTTTCATTCAGTTTTTGTACTAGTTGTAGAGTGCTTCACACACTGGCAACAGAATACTCATAATTTCACAAGTTTAGGGTCTATAAATCAGTTGGTGCCCTTGTAAGCACAATAATTTGAAAGCAGGATGTCTTTTAACAGAGAAAAAAACCCAAATTAATCCCTTTCTTTGGCTTTAGACTCAAAGTCATACCTCTTATTTCGTATGGAGTGTTAATAATTCATTCATTTTTTTAATTTTGGTGCACTTTAGGTCCCTCCCTAACCTCCATTAACTATTTAACGAGTCTGTGCACATGGATTTTCCATAGAAATAATTTGAAAAGATAAACTAATGGAACTCCGCAATTAATACTCTGACACAAACTAGATTTCTTCTTGAACTTATTATCCTTGTAGTTGCAGATCAAAAGCTTACTAGAACAAAATACACACTAGAAGAAGACTAGTAAATTGGTCGTGCACAGGATCAAAATGTTAAATAGCAAATGGAGTACAGGGAAGAGACTAAATTTGCACCAATATTTCAACCATGGAGGACTATTATGCTCCGTGTGAAAGAAAGGGGATGACTGAGTCTAAATTCAAAGATAAGGGATTATTTTGGGCTTCTCTCTTTTTAACTCATTGCTAGGTGATTTGGCATTGTGATAGTCATTTTCAAGAACTTGCGATTTACATCTCTGAAAACTCAGATTCCATCGAGCTTCTTTTCTGTTTAGACCTTTTTCTAGGTTGTCCCTGGTTTTCTCATGAAAACTACAATTTCCATGGAAATTGTAGTTTTCATGCTACACATTTGATAGAAATATGGTTTGAGCAAATTAGTTTTTGTAAAATTTAAAATTGTCTATTTAGCGCTTTGTATTGGTGTCTCTATGCCAAAGTCTATCCTCTATTAGCTATTGCGTTTTCTACAGCGAAGTGAGTGTGGTTTATGCATTAGACTGTTGTTTAGAGGCCAACAAAATGGAAATACAGCTTTTGAAGTGAATCAACTAACATTAAATGTATCTGTAGATATGAGGTAGTATGTCAAATGTCATTCTAACTTTTCCTAGACTGGTAATTAACATTCTTCTTGAACTTTTGCATTTCTAGTAAATATGTTCCTAGCCCGCTCACCATCCTTGTGAAAAGATAATCAAGAAGGGAGGAGCGATAAGACTAAAAGAAACAACCAAAAGAACAAATTGGCATGCAGTGACGTTGCCCTTTCTAAATCTTTTTCAGCAGGTACAAGCCACCAGAAACAACCTACCCCAGAAGCTGATATAGGAAGTGGTCAGGAAGGAAGGAAAAGAAAGAGAAATGACTCAGATACAGATGAAGAAGCAAGCAACGTGCAGCATCACATAGTCAGAGCATTGGAGAGGAATGGCAAAATGGTGAGCTCCCAACTTGAAGCTCAGCGTATGCATTTTCAACAGGATAGGGAGCAGAGAAAGGACCATGTTGATAGCTTAGTAGCAGTACTTAACAAGCTTGCAGATGCTTTGGGAAGAATTGCAGATAAGTTATAGAGCCAGTTAATTACCTACTGGGAGTGTACATAACATATTGCCTATCACATCTTAATGAATCATACACGAGGCTGAAGGATTTTGGCGAGTCAAATTTGGTTGGGTTTAATTAGTAGTTGGAGATAAGATGTTCTTCTCAGCTTTTGTGCTTTTCAAGGCTTAGACTTGGCACAGGTGTACAGAAATAAATACAGGAATTGGAGAGGCTGGTGTCTTTTTGTTTTTTCTCTTAATTTTGTTTATACAAGTAAAAATTATCATCTCTTGTTTTGTCACAACTTTCAGGCTCCTCTGTTTATGAGCCTAAATTTTATCTGAGTACTTGAGATTGGTTCGTTTGCAGACAAATTGTATACAAATCATAATATCTCGATTCTATTGTCAACAATAGTAGTCATTGTTTTATAAGGATTTCTTTTAATGATAGTATTAAATTTCAGTCTATGGCATCTAAGTTTTAAGGTTTGGTTTTAAATTGAATAGTATTTTTCCAATAATATCCTTGGCCTTTTTGCTTTACGTTATTTAATGTTAATTTTAAATAAGGCGGAGCCAGACCCATTGTCAGCCACCTGTGATCGTTCAGATTTGTCACTTGAACACTTCAAGTAACGCTTGATCCATCTAGACACTTCAGATGGACCTTTGCTATGTCATTTAGACACTTTTCACTGACTTGGCAATTTGTGTGATTTTCACAGAATTAAGGCGCGTGAATATATATATATATATATATATATATATATATATATCTTCTTCTTCAGTCTTTTTCTTTTTCAAATAATTTTTTGGCGAAACTTCATTATTTTTTATTTGATTTCGTTCTATTTTCTTTTTTTTTTCGATATGGATTTCAGTTCTAGCAACTCCATTTTATTTCTTTGGATTATTTTAATTAATTTGGTCTAAACACCATTAACAGATCTTTAGAAAGCTTGAAGGTTTAAAATGAGTTACTTGATTTGATGAAAAATTTGAGAAATTAATGTTGAGTTTGTAGAGAAACCACCAATAGTGCTTAACACTAGCCCAAAATCGTAATACCCGAGAAACCCGAGAAAAATCCTCTAAGAAGAACATGAAAGAACACTTGGAGAATACTTGAAAGACTCTTAGAGAGAATAAGAGAAATTATGATGAACATTCTTTCTGTTTATTTCACTTGTTCACTTTTCTACTTATTACAAATGAGAGAGGAATGAACTATTTATAGGCTCCAAAACTACAAAATATCTTACAAGCCTTCTCCTAATCTCTAGAACTTTCTACCATAATATCTAGATTATTAACTAATAAAATTCTCTAGAACACTTAAAGGAGGTGATGATGTTTCTAGAGAAATTCTAGAACTTGGGCTTAATTTTGGGTTTGGTCCAAAAAGGTTAGTTGGATCATGAACCCATAATTAAGCTTAACCAAAAATTTAGTTTAATTTCAATAATCCCCCTTAAACTTGATTTTGTTAACCAACCCGAGCTTCGAGTGAAGTAATTCGAATTTGCCCTTTGGTAATGACTTGGTGAAGATATATGCAACGTTGTCCTCGCTTCGAACCTCCAAAGCTTCAATCGTTCCATCAAGAATCTTCTCCCGTATGAAGTGATGTTCTAACTCAATATGCTCCGTCCTTGCATGAAACACTGGATTATTAGCCAACTTAATATCACTTTGATTATCTCCGTACATGGCAACCGACTTATTGATCGGCTCGAACAAATCTTCAAGGAGTCTTCGAACAATATCATAAGGAGACTTCATATTGTTCAGACTAAGTGGCATCCGGTTGATGACATACACTGTACATCTCATGTCTTCTGCCCATAAGGCTTTAGGCAAATTTTTGTCATGTAGCCAACTTCTACACGTCTCAATTAAATGTCTGATTTTCCTTTCTGCTACTCCATTTTGTTGAGGTGTATACGAGCATGTAAATTCTCTCTTGATACCACGATCTCGACAAAAAGAGAGAAACTCCTTTTGCATAAACTCCCCTCCATTATCTGTCCTTAACGTCTTGATCTTCCGACCCAACTCTCCCTCCACGGTAACCTTGAATTCTTGAAACTTGAAGAATACTTCTGATTTTTCCTTCACAAAGTATACCCAAGTGTACCGTGAGAAAACATCAACAAACAACAACATGTATCGAGACCCGGTATAGGAGGATGTTCTCGTTGGACCCATGAGATCACTATGGATCCTTTCCAACGGAGCGCTGCATCGTGAAGTGGAGTTGTCAAATGGAAGTCTATGTGATTTTCCATATTGACAACCTTCACAAAGTTTTCCTTCATCATGAATCTTCAATTTTGAGAGCCCATTGACCAAATCCTTATTCACCATCACTTTGAGCTTGGTCATACATGTCATATAAAGGCATTGTCATTGGCACTCATCTTCTTAACATAAGAATTTGAGGCCGATAAAACATATAAATCTTTAACCCGTGCTCCGGTGTTAACCACATCCGCCTTTAACTCTTTAATATTTTTTAAGAATTAACGTCTCTTGGGCAAAATAAAACGTAGTTACCTGAGTCCACCACATTTACTACAGAGAGAAGATTCTTCCTTACTGCAGGAACATGGTACACGTTCTTGAGATTGATTGGGCTTCCATCATCTCCTTCATTGACAACCGTACCTTCCTTCTCAACGCGGTGGATTGAATTATCCGCGGTAATGATGGCTTATTTCCCGTCATGACGCTGAAGACTATAAAATAACCTCTCGTCTCCGGTAATATGATGGCTACAACCAGAATCTACAATCCACTCATTTCCAAGATTTTTAGTTGTGGATGTACATGAAATTGTAGCCTCCACCGTGAAACATTTTCCCCATCCTTCGTCTTCAGTATGACCTTTTGATTCCGCCATATTTGTTTTCTTCAGCTTGACTCGACAATCTCTTTTGAAATGCCCAAGTTTCCCACACCGGTAGAACTTGAATCGTTTCTTATCTCTAGTAGAAGATCCTTCCCGTCCATTATTGTTCTTTGCACCACCATGCTTGGGTTTGGCTTTGAAGCTTTGTTGCCTCCGAGCTACAAAAGCGCTTCCCGAATCATCATGGATTTTAACTCCGGCCATTTGCATGGCTAGTGATTCTTGCGAAGCTAGCAAGTTTTCAAATTCCTCCAAGGAAGGTTGTGTAGCCCATCCTTGAACTGAAGTAACAAACGGTGTATATTCGGGTCGTAGACCACGAATAATAGACCTCTTCAACCGAGCTTCTGAAATCGACTCCTCCGGATTTAGAGTATTAATCTCAGAGAAAAGATTATTTACCTTGAGAAAAAACTCTGAGATTGAAGACTCCCCTCCCGCTGCTTCGCATTCGCCAACTCGTTCTTCTTGTTGAACAATTGATCTAACGCCTGCCAAATAGAACTAGCTGACTTAAACTTTGAGACATGCTCAAATACTCCCGAGGATATTGACCTCTTCAAAGCAAACTCCTCCTTGACATTCTTTTTGTCCACTCCTTTGCCGCTTCTGCTGTTGCATCATCTCCCTTTGGTGGTGTTGTGCTGCTACCGCCGACGACATCTCATAAGTCCTCACTCACCAAGTATGACTCCATACATGACTTCCATAACTGGTAGTTAGATTGGTTTAAGATCTCCATTCCCAATCCAACGACACGACCCATTGATTTCATACTTAGAGTAACCCAGAGTTCTCCTAAACCCCGATCTTGATGAGCACAAGATTAGAATGACTCTGATACCATGTAGAGAAACCACCAATAGTGCTTAGCACTAGCCCAAGACCGTAATACCAGAGAAACCCGAGAAAAAATCAAGAGAATAAACCCTCTAAATATGAAGAAGAATATAAAAGAACACTTAGAGATTACTTGAAAGACTCTTAGAGAGAATAAGAGAAATTATGATGAACACTCTTTCTTTGAACTTGTTTTTATTTCACTTGTTCAACTTTTCTACTTATTACAAATGAGAAAGGAATGAACTATTTATAGGCTCCAAAACTACAAAATATCTTACAAACCTTCTCCTAATCTCTAGAACTTTTTACCATAATATCTAGATTATTAACTAATAGAATTCTCTAGAACACTTAAAGGAGGTGATGATGTTTCTAGAGAAATTCTAGAACTTGGGCTTAATTTTGGGTTTGGTCCAAAAAGGTTAGTTGGATCATGAACCCATAATTAAGCTTAACCCAAAATCTAATTTAATTTCAATAGGGTTGTCTTCGTATGAATCTTTTGCTGAAATTATAACAAATTTGGAGGAGTTTCTCTTAAAATTTTGGATTAAAATCGTGAATAGAACAAGAACACAGATGGTGAAGAACATGCTTTCTTTTCTTTTTTGAAATATTAATTTTTTCTCAAAATTTATTTTTTAAAGTATTATTTAATCAAACGCCACAGGTCCTAATTCAATTTGTCATTTTTCCACGTCATCAGCGAGTGTGTTCACACATTTTACATATTTGGATGATTGTGTAAAAATGGTTTAAATGGCACAGTGAAGGCCCACCGAAGTGTCTAGATGGAACAAACGTTACTTGAGTGTTCAAGTGACAAATCTGGTCCATCACAAGTGGCTGACGATGGGTTTGGCCTTTAAATAATACTATGTATTATCGCATACACAAAAAATGTTTATGTTATGCATTGATCCACCTGTCTCTTAGCTGCTCAAATTTTTTATGGAGACGTAAATCTGCTGCAAGAATATTACATATATCAAGACTGCTATTAAAAGTGGAGAACTACTAGAATACACCATGTCCTTCTAGGGAATATTAGTATTGGTTATGCCTAAAACCAGGAAGTGTTTAGGGAAAGGCTATTATAATACACCATGTCCATCTTGACACAGAAAAGAAATTACATCAGTAAGAGTCGAAAGTAAAAGGTTATGCAAGATCGCAAGTTACATCAGTCATTATATCTAGAACATAATTCTTTCAGACATTTCTCAGGAGTTAATGCAATCCAAAGTCGAAGAAAACTTCACGCTCAACGTACTCATATTAAGACATGACGACTTATGTGAACATTGTTACAAACACCATCGACATGATAACACAAGGGAAATTACCAATCATCATGAATCCCTCTACTAATAAAAACAATAATAAGTAAAATCCATCACGAATCGTTCAACGCCCTTAAAACAGATGGGTCATGCAAAAGTACAGTGCAATCCGTGTTTATGCTCCTGTGTAAGGGATCATATATCGTTTTTCTCCTCCTTTTTCTTTCTGAGGGGGCTGATTTGGAGTTAAGGTTTGAGGTCTAGCTAAGACGAGAACTTACAAATAACATTTATGCTTAAGGAACAATATAACACAGATACTAGCCTCAAGTAAACATAAGATCAAGTAACAGAGTTGTTAGAATCTTAGATCCAAGTTCAATTGTGACTATATGAGAATTTGTTCATCGCAGATGGAACAGTGAAGTCACGAAGAAGAAGAGAAGAGAGAAAGTAAAAATAGAAGAGGGGACTTTGCGCAAGCTTATCTGTGTTTATTCCTTTTAAAATGAATGTTACAATTAACACACCTATTTATAATAAATAATTTACAGAAATAATCATTGCAGAAATAACCATTAACTAACCACATATATATATACAATGTATATATGTAGTATATCTCAACAAGAGTCCTCTATCCCTGCCTTGCTTCGATATCGGCGTTCTGGTTTTTGGGACATAATGTTATTCTCAGCTGCACGTGTTTCCATATCTTCTTCCATTGGATCTTCAGTTTGCTCAGCCTCTCCAGCGGCAATGCAAACAGGGAAGCCCTTTGGGTGCAAGGAGCCAAGGATTCATTACACCCATCTTCAATCATTTCCTTTGACAGAGTAGCATCCGTTGCTGGTATAGCATCCACGTTCTTCTGCCTAGGTACAAAGACTACTGATTTAGGATTAGTAACTAATGAAAGTATGTATGTCCTAAAAATAATCATTTTAGAGATAAATGTACTTGAACACATTCATATTATTAATGAGATTAATATAATTTGTCATTTGCAATTATTGAATTATGATTTTGATTGCTTGTATATTCATTAATGTGCATTCCTTGAGCTTACGTTGTCATTGATAAAGTGAGATATTAATGATTGAACGTAACTCTCAAAATAACCTTGACTGATAATTATTGAGAATGAGATATCAATGATATATTATAAGTCAATATGTGGTATGCATCACATTCTTAGAGAATGTAGCATGTCTCACTTACTACTAGTAATAACTACTAGTGATAGACACATGGATACTCTTAGAGGGTACTGGTATACCCTGCTGATAAACTATTTGTTATACATGTCTAGAGTATTATCAGCATGTGGGACATGTGGAATATAAAGATCATTTGACTTGAGGTCAATACACAACTAATTTACAGAGTAATGTACTTTGACTCTGTCCTAAGCTTAAATTTCCTTATAGGATAAGACATGACTTGTGTTGGGTACATTGCAATGTAAACAAATGTGATAGTTGAACCAAGAATAGGATTCATTTCTCGATTGGATATTCGAGAGGAAACACTCAGCTTCTCAGTGATATTAGGTCGACCAAGTCATTGACCAATGCAAGAGACATATTTAGGATATGATCTGGTTGTTGACTAATATAGATGAGATAAAGTGATCAAGTCATTTGGATAGACACATCACAAATCCTAAGCTTGATCGAGTGTGTCACGAATGAAAGAAATTTATCATCTCACGTAAATGTTATGTTTACTGGAGTCATGTAAATGTACTTCACATATTGAGTTCGTCATATGACGCAATCTAGGAGTTCTGTATGAACCTTAATGTCGATGTGTGAATGCCTAAATGGTCACACTAAGTCAATTGTCCTTTCGGTCTAAGGGTATATATTGAGAGAATGTAAAATATTTGATTTAGAATCAAGATATTTAAACCAATGATAATTATGGGATAATTTCTATTCGATGGAAATTATTTAATTAAATCATAATTGGATTTTGGATTTAATTAAATCAAAACGTGTTGAAATGATAAACCAGGGCGGGAGCGCCGCGACGCCTGTACGAAAGTGGGCCCAGTCCGAATGGCCCACTGCATCTCGGAATTTGGGTCAAGTTTTAACCCTAATCCTAATCTGATTTGTAACCCAACCTCCCTTATATATTCAGCATTTAACCCCATTATTTGGTTACTGAAATTGATAACTTAATTCTTACTTTTTGAACTCAGAGTTCAGAGAATAAAATCTTCTCAAACCTCTACCAAGATTTTCTAGCTTTCCTGGCAGAGAAATATACCCCAGCAAGGCTTACGGTGGAAAGGATACTCGTGTGCGCTCCTTATGGTAAAGACTCTAGAGAATATCAACTGTAAGTTTATGTTTCTATCTTTTCAGATCTCAATTATAACGTAATCATACCAGACGAAATTGTTGGGGTAAGTAAGTTGAACAAAATTTTAAACTTCCGTTGTGCCTTACTTACATATTTTAGAGCTAACAAAACCCTACAGTGGTTTAAAACTGAATTAAAACATGGTTGTTTGAAATCACACACACCTTGACTGAACGTTGACCTTTTATAATCACCCTAAAATATCAACTACGCTAAATCGAGGAAGTCATTCCATTCTAACTAAAACTGAGCCTTGTGCAGAAACCGGTTCACTGCGAACAAGGTGCACGACGAAGAACGGGTATGAATGGATGATGGTCGACATGTGTGTTATTGATATTAGTGGGTGATAATAAAAGACTCGTGATCTAATCCCTAAATTACATTTAGGGTTTTGGACGATTTTTGAAAATCAACATGAAAACGTTCTGACGGGACATCAGCGCCGCGACCCTGTTGCAGGGCGCCGCGGTGCTTGCTAGGGTTTCAGGGAGGCATCGCGGCCCCATGATGGAGCATCGCGGCATCGATCACGGTAACAGGCAGGGGTCGCGGCTGCAGTCCGAAATCGTGATTAAAAGTCTCATTTTAAAATTCGGAACCTACTGGACCTAAAGCGTCGCAGCCCCATTGTGGAGTGCCGCGGCGCCACTTGTCCAGAAAGCAAAAAAGGAAAAACAGTTTCAGAAAGTTAACCCGTGATTATTATTATACAGTATATAATGTATTGTTTGTGTGCTAAATAATTGTCATTTATTATACTAGAATAGCGTCCGCAAAATAATGCTTGGGTAGGCGATGCCCATTAGATATTTAACGTCCGCAAATAATGTTTGGTTAGGCGGCGCCCAATACATGTTTAACTGCTTAATATCATGTTTGGGTGCGGTACCCAATATGTGCTTAGATAGTTTTAAGTAGTGTTTGAAGCATGTTATAGTTGATCTTGGTTAAAACCATGAATTAAAATATTCCCCAAAACTTTAATACAAGTCTCATTTTGTCACGACCCGAACCCGGGCCCGTGACTGGTGCCTTACCCCGGGCACCCTAGTGATACAACATCAGAGAAAATCAGCGGAAATAAAAAACGTGAACATGAATTAAGAGACAAAATAAATAAACAGGCCAACCAAAACAGTTGCCTTCATCATATATACATAAATACCCGAACAGTTATCTTTTAAAAGAAACCACAAAGCATTTCTCACTTACATAAAGCTGTTATAACCAACTTCCCATAAAGCCGTTATAACACTTTATGTTTAAAATAACAATCAAATACATTTAACACATGTACGTCTACCGTACTACATAGTTATACACATATCATGCTAGAACAGATAAGAAGAGGTTCACATACCTCGCGACGGTTATCGACTAATAGCAAAACGCTCCAAGTACCTCAAACTGTCGGCTACACCTTAAGCCAAGCAGATCACTCCACACGTAGTACTAAAACCTATAGAGGCCACAAAGCGCCTATTAATATCTTTAGATCCCGACGTAGAATATTCTACAGAAAATTCGGCAGCACCTCCCCCCCCGCAACAACGTAAATCTCCTCCTCTACCGAGGCCGGCTACCAAGCCAACCAGGGGGGGGGGGTTTGCACGTCTAACCGGACGTGTACAATTCTACTCACAGTAATACTACACAAGTCTACTGTAATACAGTCCTATGTAATTACAGTTCAGTTTTCATATTAAATTCAGGCTTAAGTCGCAAGACATTGCCGTAAGTATTATTCAGGCTTAAGTCAAAAGACATTGCCGCACAATTATAATGTTCAGTTCTATATATAGTATACTTCAACTATATAATCCTACAACATGTAATTTCCAATTACAATAGAAGGTCAAGAATGTTTACCTCGATAAGCCCAAAATTATCCGAGTTTATATGTCGATCCTGAGCAAGGTTTAGCTCCTACTGCGCTCAGGCCGCTCCAACCAACCCTTAGAAGTTCTAACCAACTTCTACTTATAACTTCAACTACGGGTGAAGATTTACTTAGGGTTTCGTTTTTGTGTGAGGAAGTATAATGGTATTGTCTGGGCTTGTATAAGTGTAACCTTGGGAATACTACAAGGTATTTGGGCCAAGGTATTTGGACATAATAACAATACTAGGAGAGTATTTCTATACCACAACAAGGGGTATTTATACGAGACAACTAGGCTAGGGGGTGTACCTCTGCCAAGCCTCTACAAAGGGGTAGGTTTCGGCCAAGGGGCCTTCAAGAGGAGGGTGTTTCGGCTAGGCTACCAATAAGGGGAGGGTGTGTGGCGGACGAGATCACAAGAGGGAGAGGAGGGTTTGAGACTTAGAAAGATTGCTCAATTTTTGATGAAGAATGTCTTCAACTAGAGGTATTTATAGGTCAGTGAAGGCCAACCAATGGCAAGATGAAGACAAGTGTGGTGCAAGTGTAGGGCTAGATTTCAACCATGTGGACCTTATCCATCTACCACACCAACTTGCACAAATATCCTACCTAACCCAAGGCACAAAAAACGTGCCTTTGCTTGCCTTTGCCGTCCACTTCTCACGTCCAATGTGAGGGTGACACATGTCACCCTCCCGTTGGTCCAAAATGTTTCGTCTCTCGGAAAAATCCGCAAAAATTATAAATGACATAGCCGGAATTTTCCCTTCGAAAGCTGTGGAAACGTTTCGTCGAAAAATGACTCCTTTTGGTAGCTATGCACAAATTCGAACCTATGCCTACTTTAAGGCTCAAATTGTATACGTACGCCCTCACGTATATACTCTGGAAATACGGGGTATAACATTCTCCCCTCCTTAGAAACATTCGTCCCGAATGTTCCTTCTCGAGACGGATAACGAAGAATTTCTTCTAACAAGTTGCCAACGCCACCCTGGCCACGAAATATCACACGTTCTCTTCCTTCCTTACTCGTCGTGCCCTTCTCGGACACTTGAACTCCTCTAGTATACGTACCACACTTCAGTCATCGCTTTAGTTCCAAAACTTTGGAGTCACTACCTCCAACTTGGTCATCTTACTAACCGCAATCTCCCTTAAGGCCATTCCCGCCTTCATGATCCGCTCGTCGAACATAACCACGAACTCATACGACGGTCATCTAAACTTGGGCCTAGCACCCTCGTGACCCTACCACCTGGAGGGACCACCTCGATCTGACCCCACCTCATTCCGGGCTACGGGTTGACACGCAACACGTCCTCAACCCGAGCCTCTGTCACGCCGACTCTCTCGTTTCTCGATCCGGAACAATCTTACCTATATAGGTCATGAAAAACTACCACTTACATTTCACACTACCCATGGACTTATCCCACAACATATGTATACGCAAACCAAGTATTTCAACAAGGACTAACCGTAAAATCTTTTATTCAAGATGACCTTACATCTAAGGTCTCAACATGAAATATTCTTAAGTTCACACTTCCCATGCCCCCATACATAACCATTCAACTAGCCAAGCTTCCTAACTCATAACCAACATAATGCTAAACACATCATCAACATCAATACATATAAGTCTCTAGAGGGTTAAGGATATACCTGAAAATAGGCGATTCAGAGGACCGCTAAAACTGGTAACTTCCACCGCGACCTCTACCGTGGCCCGCCGGTGTATGAACATCTTGCCTGACTATGGAAGGTGAAGAACCCGCAACTGATCCCGTAGTCTGTGCTATCCTACCAGCGCTACCACAGTGGGACAGTTTCTCCCAAAATGGCCTCGCGCCGCATGTAAAACAAACTCCGGACTAGCACGACACTCCCATGGAGTCTACCACGTCACAACGAGGTATGGGTGGCTTGGTGGTTAACACCTCGCTCTTCCGAAAATCGAACCTCGAGCCACGACCGCTCTCGAAAACTCGACGCTCAAGATTGTAGAGGACCACTGCATCTTGGCGGAGGCGCATAACTAGTTCTGAGGCGATGCGCCTCGACAATCACCAAAGGACCTGCGCATTTTGGCCTCTTCTCGCGACTTTGGTCATTCCGTCGATTTCTCGCTCCTCACCTCCAGTGCATAAGCTGCATGCGGGCAATGTCCATGCCGGTGCAAGAGCTACACCGAACAACTCTGCTAGGTAATCATCGAGCCCGTAACATATCGGTGAACTCGATCCTCCATACTAGCTACTAATGCGGGGCGTCGCCAATGAGTCGAACTCACATTGTACTCCGCACGCGTCGCTTCGCGCAACACCAAAAATCGCCGGCCGAGCCCTCTCATCCGTGGCGGCAAGAAGTGTGCAAGAAATGCCTTTGAGAACTCGTCCCATAAAGCGGAAGTGCATTCTCTCCCGGGACAGCTCACGATCGAACCAATCGATCGCGGTATCACGCGGCCGATGCGAACCTAGGACCACCGACTCGGTCTCCGATGCCTCGATCACTCATGATCGTGAATCGCCGGATGAACTCCTGCGGATCATCCTCAGGTCTCGACCCATAAAACTCTGGCGGGTTACACCTCAGAAAATCCCGTAGTCTCAATCATGCGCTCGGGGTGAACTACGGTGCTCTTGGGGCCGAGGCTGCTGCGTCGGCTTATTCTCAAGTTCTGCCACAACGGCCATTAATGGGCCATCTCTTGTAACCTATCTCCTGCGCCCTACTGTAGGGTGGAGGCTCAGTCTGTGGTCTCAGTAGAGCTGCCGCGTTGCTACTCGTATCTCCTCTCGCTTTGCCTTGCCCTTCTGGGCCCGGGTTGCCTTGCGCGGAGGCATAACTGGTAAAAACGAGATACGTCAGAGGGGTCCAACTTACAACACAGCTCTAAGGCACGATCTCAGAATGAGAAGAATGGAAACCAACCCTAAATGTCCTATAGCCTCCTGATTATAGATGTGGTGCACAACACACCGATAATCAAGACTCTACTAGACACGATGCGTAGACACTTTCCGAGGATTAATCGCTCGATACCACTTTTGTCACGACCGAACCGGGCGTGATCGTGCCTACCGGGCACCTAGTGATACAACATCGAGAAAATCGTGGAAATAAAAACGTGAACATGAATTAAGAGACAAAATAAATAAACAGGCCAACCAAAACAGTTGCCTTCATCATATATACATAAATACCCGAACAGTTATCTTTTAAAAGAAACCACAAAGCATTTCTCACTTACATAAAGCTGTTATAACCAACTTCCCATAAAGCCGTTATAACACTTTATGTTTAAAATAACAATTAAATACATTTAACACATGTACGTCTACCGTACTACATAGTTATACACATATCATGCTAGAACAGATAAGAAGAGGTTCACATACCTCGCGACGGTTATCGACTAATAGCAAAACGCTCCAAGTACCTCAAACCGCTTGGCCACACCTTAAGCCAAGCGGATCACTCCACACGTAGTACTACAACCTATAGAGGCCACAAAGCGCCTATTAATATCTTTAGATCCCGACGTAGAATATTCTACAGAAAATTCGGCACTTCCCGCACACACAGCGTAAATCTCTCTCTACCGAGGCCGGCTACCAAGCCAACCAGGGGGGGGGGGTTTTCACGTCTATGCGGACGTGTACAATTCTACTCACGAATACTACACAAGTCTCATCAGAATACCCTATGTAATTACGATTCGATTTTCATATTAAATTCAGGCTTAAGTCGCAAGACATTGCCGTAAGTATTATTCAGGCTTAAGTCAAAAGACATTGCCGCACAATTATAATGGTCAGTTCTATATATAGTATACTTCAACTATATAATCCTACAACATGTAATTTCCAATTACAATAGAAGGTCAAGAATGTTTACCTCGATAAGCCCAAAATTATCCGAGTTTATATGTCGATCCTGAGCAAGGTTTAGCTCCTACTCCGTGCGCTCCGACCCGCTCCAACCAACCCTTATAAGTTCTAACCAACTTCTACTTATAACTTCAACTACGGGTGAAGATTTACTTAGGGTTTCGTTTTTGTGACTGAGGGAAGTATAATGGTATTTTCTGGGCTTGTATAAGTGTAACCTTGGGAATACTACAAGGTATTTGGGCCAAGGTATTTGGACATAATAACAATACTAGGAGAGTATTTCTATACCACAACAAGGGGTATTTATACGAGACAACTAGGCAGTGGGGTGTACTTCGGCCAAGCCTCTACAAAGGGGGTCGGTTTCGGCCAAGGGGGCTGCACGCGGGGGAGGGGTGTTTCGGCTAGGCTACCAATAAGGGGGAGGGGTGTGTGGCGGACGAGATCACAAGAGGGAGATGGAGGGTTTGAGACTTAGAAAGATTGCTCAATTTTTGATGAAGAATGTCTTCAACTAGAGGGGTATTTATAGGTCAAGTGAAGGCCAACCAATGGCCAAGATGAAGACAAGTGTGGTGCAAGTGTAGGGCTAGATTTCAACCATGTGGACCTTATCCATCTACCACACCAACTTGCACAAATATCCTACCTAACCCAAGGCACAAAAAACGTGCCTTTGCTTGCGCTGGCCCACTTCTCACGTCCAATGTGAGGGTGACACATGTCACCCTCCCGTTGGTCCAAAATGTTTCGTCTCTCGGAAAAATTCGCAAAAATTATAAATGACATAGCCGGAATTTTCCCTTCGAAAACTGTGGAAACGTTTCGTCGAAAAACGACTCCTTTTGGTAGCTATGCACAAATTCGAACCTATGCCTACTTTATGACTCAAATTGTATACGTACGCCCTCACGTATATACTCTGGAAATACGGGGTATAACACATTTAAAATGAATGCGTCGTCCGTTATAATTTATTGTAGTGCAAAATCTTTTTGGGCGAGATGAGTATTTATGCTCCAGCATTTGCTCTAAGTCTACGAGGACTTGGACTCTTTTATAGATGCATTGGTTTAGAGACCTACCATGTTGTGTTGTTGAAATTATCAGCCTCAGCAAACGCGGAGATAATATGAACCTGTATCTTGGCCCATTATGACCATATTTGATATAAGTCTGTATCTTTCATGGGGTGGAAGAATATGTTAAAATAGTGGGAGCTAATAAACTAAAGACCATGTTAATTAGTTAACGAATGTGTTAAATAGAAATTATATTAAAATGTTGATTTCAAGTCTATTTTTTTTTCAGTTTACAATGTCGAATCTGTCACTTAAAATGTTAGTTGAAACAAACAAACTGACTGGAGTAAATTTCCCTGACTGGTTAAGAAATCTGCGGTTAGTGTTAAAACTAGAAATAATTGAGTATGTGTTAAACACAATATTCCCCACAGTCCCTGCTGAAGATTCTGTTGAGTTTGCCCTGTTTGACAAGACATCTTATCAGAAACATCCAGATGATGTTGCCTGACACATTATATAATGTTGTCCTCCATGACTGTAGAGTTACAGAGGCGATATGAAAACATGGGTCCCAACGAGCTGCTAGAACATTTGAAGAATATCTATGACTCACAGTCTCAGACAATGGAGTATGAACTGTTTAGAGATCTCTTCAAGTGTAATCTCAACGAAAGGGGTCCAGTGTCAGCGCATATTCTGAAGATGATTGGGTTAATAGAGAGGTTGGCTTCTATTGGATCGAAGCTACCTATAAATGTCTCTATCAACCTGATCTTGAATTCGCTTTCTGATTCATTTGAGAATTTCATTGTGAACTTCAATATGAATGGAACCAATGTGAATCTTCCAGAACTTCACAACATGCTAAAAGCTTATGAGAGACATTATACAAATCCAAGAGGAGACAATGCACTAGGTGCTTCTGGACCTGTTGTACAAGGTATGTTTGTCATTGAAATAAATATGTTTATAAGTAACTCTCACTGCTGGGTATTAGATACCGCATGTGGCTGTCACATTTGTAATAATGTGAAGGGTCTGACTAACAACAGAAAGGCCGGACCATGGGAGGTAGACCTGGGCGTTGGAAATGGAGCAGAAAGGTCAGACTAAATAACAATTGTTTAGAACTAAATAATTATTATTTTGTTCCCTCGTTGACGAGGAATATTATTGTTACACCCCGTAACTACATGACATGCCTTAAGAACGTAAGTAAGAACTCACATATGTTAAGGATTTGAGACTTGTAAATATTTAGCGGAAATTATGAAATTTGTCGAAAAACATTGTGTTGTGTCGAATGGGAGGGCGACACGTGTCACCCCCCTTAGCAATGCCTTGGACGAAATGGCATGGCCAATATGGTCATTTACCCTAAGTCTTCTAAGGCTAAGTCTTGCAACTTGTAGCATGAGTTTATTGACTAAAGTCAAAGGTCATAAGTCTTGATATTTTGGAAGACCACATCTAAGCATCACATTTGTAATTATCTTGACCATCCTTTACTCTATATAATACTAGTAGTGCTAGAGAGAGCCAACACTTAGAAAATTTCACACAAAAATTGGAAGAAACATAGGCAAAGCTCTCGGGTTCTTCATTGAAAGAAAGGGAGAAATTTTCGTTTCTTGTCCATTTGATTCCACACTTTAAACCAAGGGTCTTAGGTGTATTGTAAACACATCTCAATATAAAAATCTTGGAAAAAGATTGTTTACGGGTTGGTATCGCGAAAACCTAAGGGTCTTTCTAGGTTTTGCTTGGAGTTTTGAAGGATAATTGTTGGTATTGTTCTAAGGGTCTCAACAAGCGGATTGAGGTGTCTTGGAGAGGCTCTAAACTACTAAGGAGGCGACTTGGATCGAGTTGGATTAAGAATCGTTAAGGTAAAATCTTGTCTTTTAAAGGTGTTACAAGATTACATATTTATATTGTTGTTGTTAGCTCTACTTGTTGCAAGCATGATGTTGATAGGTTGAAGTTATTAGTATTATGGATTTCTTGTAGTTAAATCTGAAATGTTATACAAGCCGCTTGGAAATTGGATTACTAATTGGTCGTTTTTAGAAATCGTCGCATGTTACCTACTTAAAGATTATGGTTATGATACTCAAATGCGACTTGATATCATGTTATGCTACTAAATTGGATTGAAATGGAAATTGGATAAGAATTGGATTTGTTGAATCAAGGTGGCCGAATTTAGAATGTAGTTCGTATTGTTTGGTTATTCAATTGTATTGGACTACTTTCTATATAATTGTGAGCCAATTGGGGCTGTGTAGTTATTCAATTGTATTGGACTACTTTCTATATAATTGTGAGCCAATTGGGGCTGTTTGGTTATTGTATTTCGGCCTTGAAAAAGGTGGCAAAGTGAGTAAAAACAAAGGAGGTGCTGTCCGATTTTCCGTAGAAAATGGAGACTTTACACTTATAGTATTCTACATTTGAAGTAAGGCGTTAATAGACGTATTGTGAATATTATAGGTTGATATACTACGGGCGGGACTTTGTACTTGGCAAGTGGTTTGACCCGACAAGGTATGTAGAACTTTTCCTATCCTTTGAGCATGACTAGTTTCACGATATAGTACGGTAGACGTCTGAGACTTTGACATTCCTTACTTGTTTTACGAAATACCAAGTCGGGTGAGTTAGGAGATTAACTCACTTCTTTGAGAATATTAAAGATGTCTTAAGTCTTGTTAAAGATAAGGGACTTGAGGAATTCTAAAGTATGTAATACTTGTGTCGTTTTAAAAACGTATAAGTCCCTTGGATAGGAAATTGTACATGACTAAGGTATAAAGTGAATATAACGACTTTATGGGGAGTTGGTTATATTGACTTTATGGAAAAATAAATGACTTGATTTAATGGAAGGCAATTCGATTTTTAAGGCATCAATTGCCTAAGGTATTATAAGACACGAGTCACTTGATTTAGAAGCCATATTTTTAATTCTAAAAAAGTATTGTGACTTGTCTTGAAAAGAAATTGTAACTTGATACTACGGTTATTAGTATCTTGGAAGTTTTATAATGAAATGAGTCATTTTAAAAGAATAGAAGTACGTAATACTTTGGGTTAAATTCCCGGATTTTTATAAGAGACATGTTAGTGCCTTAAGTAAACTAAAATGAGAGTGTATATGAACAAGAATAGTAAGAAGTTAGGGGATTTCTTAACTTGCTTATATATTGTATGATAAGCCGATAGAGCTTATGTTACGTATGATAGCCGGATTTGGGCTAGTGATATATTATTCGTTGCGGGGTCATTCCCCGGGATTGTGGCATTGTATATTTCCGTGGATTTGCTAACCACGATGCGAGGAATACCTCATGCGAGTCCGTAGGGCTTATGCGGGTGAAATAGTCCCATGCGGGCGGGTCCAGCCTATGCGAGGAATACCTCATGCGAGTCCGTAAGGGCTTATGCGGGTGAAATAGTCCCATGCGAGGAATACCTCACGCAGGTCCACTGGACCTATGCGGGTGAAATAGTCCCAGGAATAGGATTCCAATCCTATTTTTCGTTGTAGTATACACCTATTATTACTCTCATTGTTAGTAAGGCACTGTGTACTGTAATTTTGTTATCATACATGTCTCCGGCTTTCTATTAAACTTATGTTGTAATTACAAGATTTTCCGCTTTACATACTTAGTACATATCGTATCGACCCCTTCCTCGGGGGCTGCGTTCATGCCGCAGGAAAGGGTAAGCAGGTGGCAGATCCACATTCTTAGGATCACTTATCGGACGTCGGAAGCTCCATTCTCCGGAGGCTTATCTTTATTTTGGTACAGTCTTGTCCCTGATGTTGTAGATTATGTACATTCAGGGTATGGCGGGGCCCTGTCCCGCCACAGTTGTTATTCCTAGAGGTCTGTATTCACATATGTGGTTGGGCTATAAGAACTGAGTTGTAAAGTTGTACTTTTGACTTTGTTTATATTATGGAAGGAGGCCTTATCGGCTAGCCTCTCTTGTATATTATTCACACATGTGTTTATGTTGTGTATGTTCCGCTGCTATTCTCTGATGTATACCTGAACGGGGTGCCCAGGTAGGGCACCAGTCGCGGCCCGGGGTCGGGTCGTGACAAAAGTGGTATCAGAGCAGTTAGTCCTCGGAAAGTGTCTACAGACCGTGTCTAGTAGAGTCTTGATTATCGGTGTGTTGTGCACCACATCTATAATCAGGAGGCTGCAGGACATTTAAGATTGGTTTCCATTCTTCTCTCTCTGAGATCGTGCAATAGAGCTGTCTTATTAGGTTGAATCCTCTCTGACCTCTTCTTATGAAACAGCTATGCCTCCACGGAAGGCGACTGTGGCCCGAAGGCAAAGCAGCAGAGTCGCTAGCGGTACTCGAGGTCACACGGGCTCGTGCACGACTATGCCCGAGGTAGTAGGCGGTCGTTGAGTTCAGCCACGCCGACGATATTAGAGGCGAGGCGGCGTAGCTCCAGAGGTTCCTGTACGAGCCTCAGTTCCACGGCCGGTGCGAGTATAGAGAATACGGGAACATTGGTATTGACCAAGATAGTAATGGCCGCGGCGCAAACGAGCGGCGACCCACCAGAGCCGGCGATTTGCGGATTAGGGATTTTCCGGGATGTCACCCACCGAGTTTTATGGTTCAAGGTCCGATGAGGATCCGCAGGAGTTCGCTCGACGACTACGGACCATGCGAGTTCTTAGGGCTTCAGAGTCTGTTACACTAGCCTCGCACGTTGCACGACATTGCGTTGAACTGGTTTGAGTCGTGGTTGCTTTCGAGAGGTGATGATGCTCTTCCAGCTGTTTGGGAGGAGTTTACAGAGGCCTTTATGGATCACTTTTTACCTCCCGAGATGAGGAGAGCCCGGGTAGACAGATTTTTGACCTTGCGGCAGAACGGGAGGACTGTTAGGGAGTATAGCTTGGAGTTTGACTCCTTGGCGTACACGCATACTATTGTAGCTAGCATGGCGGATAGAGTTCATCGTTATGTGATGGGACTAGACCGTCATATGATTACAAAGATGCTTGGGGTGGCTCTTCACCGGTATGGACATTGCTAGGATGCAGGCCTATGCACAGGGGATAGAGGATAGAGAGAGGAGGACTGTGTTGATGCGAGCCGGCCAAGAGGCTGTGACATCGTGGTCTCGTGGCGGTTCGGCGGACAGCCTCAAGCAGACAGGTCCACTTTCCGGCCAAAGACAGAGTGCTCCGTCACGGTTTTCGCGGGAGGTCCGATCAGTGGTCGATCGGGAAGCGGTCGGGCTCGTGTCTTGAGGGTTTCGAGGAGGCGAGATTCTCGCCGATCGAGACCACCCACACCTCGGTGTGCTCGACTGATAGATCTCACCAGCGAGTGTCGTGTTCTGCAGGAGGTTGTTACTCTTGTGGCTAGCTGGGCCATTTGAAGAGAGATTGTCCGTCTCGAGGCAGCATGGGTGGTACAGCACAACCGACGGGATCGATTCTTTGGGTCTTCTCCTTTTTGTGGTTATGCGCCCAGGCGTAGTACTCACGGACAGCGGGCGCGGTAGAGGTCGTGGTGGTGGTTCGATTCTAGCGGTCCTCGAACCGCATATACTCTCTAGCACCGCCAGATCGTGAGGCTTCCCACGTCGCCATGCGTACATTACGATTTCAGGTGTGATGTTTATGCTTTGATAGATCCGAGTTCTACCTTGTCCTATGTGTCCCCTCTTATGCGGGTAGAATCGGGATAGAGCCGGTGTCGATAGAGCCTTCGAGGTAGCTACGCCTATGGGAGATTCGGTGTTAGCCGGCGGGTGTCTGAGAGGTTGTCCGGTTTATATTCTGATCGTCGGACCCTTGCAGACTTGATAGAGCCGAGATGTGATTTTGATGTCATTATGGGTATGGATGGTTGGCTTCTTGTTATGCCAACGTTGGTAGGGACAGTTGGTTCGGTTCAGCTTCTGGCGAGCGATTATCGAGTGGAGAGGCAACAAAGACGCCGGCGGGTAGGTTTATTTCTTACCTCAAGGCTAGGAAGATGGTGCAGAAGGGGTACATCTATCATCTGGTTCGGGTATTCGTCAGGTGAGGTGCCGATTCTTGATCGATGCCGATGGTTAGGGAGTTTCCGGATGTGTTCCCAGATGATCTTCCGGGTATCCCTCCTGAGAGGGAGATCGAGTTTTGTATTGACACGTTGCCAGACACTCGACCTATTTCCATTCCGCCATACAGGATGGCACCTGCTGAGTTGAGGGAGCTGAAGGACCAGCTGAAAGATTTGCTGGAGAAAGGCTTTATCAGGCCTAGTGTATCTCCCTGGGGAGCGCCGGTGTTGTTTGTAAAGAAGAAGGATGGGACGCTGCGTATGTGTGTTGACTACAGGCAGCTGAATAAGGTAACCATTAAGAATAGGTACCCCCTCCCCAGGATTGATGATTTGTTTGACCAGTTGCAGGGTGCGAGGTGTTTCTCAAAGATAGACCTGCGGTCTGGTTATCATCAGGTTCGAGTTCGAGAGGCAGATATCCCAAAGACTGCATTCAGGACCCGGTATGGGCACTATGAGTTCAGGGTTATGTCTTTCGGTTTGACCAACGCTCCAGCGGTATTTATGGATTTGATGAACCGGGTATTCAAGCCATTTTTGGATACATTTGTGATAGTATTCATCGATGACATCCTGGTTTATTCGCGGACAGAGCAGGAGCATGCAGATCACTTGAGGATCAGATGGGATTCTCCGGCGGCGATTATTCGCCAAGTTCTCCAAGTGTGAGTTTTGGTTGGCCTCAGTGGCATTCCTGGGGCATATTATTGGCTGATGGTGTTCGGGTAGATACGGCAAAGATTGAGGCAGTCAAGTCTTGGCGAGACCTACTACTCCGGCCGAGTGCGCAGCTTTCTTAGGGTGGCGAGTTATTATCGCAGTTTGTGGAAGCGGTTGCTTCGATTTCAGACCGTTGACTAGGGTGACTCGTGGCGACCAAGTTCCGATGGGCGAGAGGCTTGCGAGAAGGGTTTCCAGTTGCTGAAGGAAAGGTTGACTACAGCTCCAGTTCTTACTCTTCCGGAGGGGTTAGATGGGTACGTGATCTATTGTGATGCCTCGGGTATCGGGCTAGGGTGTGTTTTGATGCAGCACGGCAAGGTTATAGCCTATGCTTCCCGGCAGTTACGGAAGCATGAGAGGAATTACCCTACCCATGACTTAGAGTTGGCCGCAGTTATACATGCCTTGAAGATTTGGAGACATTATTTGTACGGGGTTCATGTGGATATTTATACAGACCACAAGAGCCTCCAGTATATCTTCAGGCAGAGGGAGACGGTGGTTAGAGTTGCTGAAAGATTATGATGTTTATATTCTATACCATCCGGGAAAGGCCAACGTAGTTGCTGATGCCTTGAGTCGTAGATCGATGGGGAGCCTATCAGAGAATGCGGCAGAGACAGGACATGGTCCGTCAGATCCACCAGTTAGCGAGCCTTGGGGTTCGATTGATCGATACCGACGATAGTGGGGTACGGGTTCGTGAGGTTGCCGAGTCTTCCATCATTGATGAGGTGAAGATGCGACAGTTTGAGGACCCAGTGTTGGTACGGTATCGAGATGCAGCTCTTCGGGAGGAGAAGAGTCTATTCGAGGTAGCGCCTGATGGGGTGTTGAGATTTGAGGGCCGGTTGTGTGTTCCCGATGTGGCAGGACTCGGCAGTGCAGATCGTGAGGCACACGGTGCTCGTTATTCTATTCATCCGGGTCGACCAAGATGTACCATGACCTCGGATGTTTGTATTGGTGGGATGGCACGAAGAGGGGCGTGGCGAGTTTTGTTGCACTGATGTCCTAATTGCCCGGCAGTCAAGGTCGAGCACGAGGCCCGGTGGTTTATTGCGATCTATCGAGATTCCGACTTGGAAGTGGGAGATGATCAACATGGACTTTGTTACAGGTTACCTCGCACTCGGAGGAAGTACGACTCCATTTGGGTTATTGTTGTGGTGGCGAAATCAGCCCATTTCCTTCGATCGGACGACGTTTTGGTGAGGACTATGCCAGATTGTACATCGTGGAGATTGTGAGGTCGCGGTGTCCCAATGTCGATTATATCGGATAGGGAGCCCGATTTACGGCTAACCGGAGGTCTTTCCGGAAGGGTTTGGGGACACAGTGAGTCTCGAGACAAAGATTTCATCCTCAAGCGGCGGCAGAGCGCACTATCCGGACACGAGGATATCTGCGAGCTGCGTGATTGATTTGATGGTAGTGGGAGGATCATTTGTCTCTTGTGGAGTTTGCTTACAACAACGGCTACCATTCCAAAGATACGGATGGCGCCATACGAGGCTTTATATGGCGGAAATGTAGATCGCCGATTGGTTGGTTCGACGTGGGCGAGTACGATTGGTTGGCGGACTTGGTCTGGCGGGTTGTGGATAAGGTGAAGCTTATCCAGGAGAGACTGTTAGCAGCTCAGAGTCGGCAGAAGTCATATGCGGATAATCGGCGTCGGCATTTGGAGTTTCAGGTAGACGATTGGGTCTTCTTGAAGGTGTCACCCATGAAGGGTGTGATGAGATTCGGTAAGAAGGGGAAACTCAGCCCAAGGTACATTGGGCCATACCAGATCGTCCGTAGAGTGGGACAGGTTGCTTATGAGTTGGATCTGCCATCAGAGTTAGACGCGGTACATCCGGTCTTCCATGTTTCTATGTTGCGGAAGTGTATCGGAGATCCAGCGAGAGTTTTTCCTACTAGTGAGGTCCAGGTGACAGAGGGGTTATCGTATGAGGAGAGTCCCATAGCGATACTCGATCGCCAGGTCAGGCGACTGCGGACCAAGGATGTAGCTTCCGTTAAAGTCCTGTGGAGAAATGATAACCGAGAGGAGATGACGTGGGAGGCGGAGGAGGACATGTTGAGGAAGTATCCTCACTTATTTCCTATACCTTCAGGTAATTCAGCTTCCCTTACTTGTCAAGTTTTAAATTGAAGTATCTCTTTTGCTTAAATGCTTTTATGTGGCCATGTGTAGCATTTTTGGTATGTCGGGGTTGTGAAAGGAAACTATGTCGCTTATTAAGTTTGACTCCGAAAGAACATTCGGGGACAAATGTTTCTAAGGGGGGAAGAATGTTACACCCCGTAACTACAGGACATGCCTTAAGAACGTAAGTAAGAACTCACATATGTTAAGGATTTGAGACTTGTAAAAATTTAGCGGAAATTATGAAATTTGTCGGAAAACATTGTGTTGTGTCGAATGGGAGGGCGACACGTGTCACCCCCCCTTAGCAATGCCTTGGACGAAATGGCATGGCCAATATGGTCATTTACCCTAAGTCTTCTAAGGCTAAGTCTTGCAACTTGTAGCATGAGTTTATTGACTAAAGTCAAAGGTCATAAGTCTTGATATTTTGGAAGACCACATCTAAGCCTCACATTTGTAATTATCTTAACCATCCTTTACTCTATATAATACTAGTAGTGCTAGAGAGAGCCAGCACTTAGAAAATTTCACACAAAAATTGGAAGAAACATAGGCAAAGCTCTCGGGTTCTTCATTGAAAGAAAGGGAGAACTTTTCGTTTCTTGTCCATTTGATTCCACACTTTAAACCAAGGGTCTTAGGTGTATTGTAAACACATCTCAATAGAAAAATCTTGGAAAACGATTGTTTACGGGTTGGTCGCAAACGAAAACCTAAGGGTCTTTCTAGGTTTTGCTTGGAGTTTTGAAGGATAATTGTTGGTATTGTTCTAAGGGTCTCAACAAGCGGATTGAGGTGTCTTTGAGAGGCTCTAAACTACTAAGGAGCGACTTCGGATTGGAGTTGGATTAAGAATCGTTAAGGTAAAATCTTGTCTTTTAAAGGTGTTACAAGATTACATATTTATATTGTTGTTGTTAGCTCTACTTGTTGCTAGCATGATGTTGATAGGTTGAAGTTATTAGTATTATGGATTTCTTGTAGTTAAATCCGAAATGTTATACAAGACGCTTGGAAATTGGATTACTAATTGGTCGTTTTTAGAAATCGTCGCATGTTACCTACTTAAAGATTATGGTTATGATACTCAAATGCGACTTGATATCATGTTATGCTACTAAATTGGATTGAAATGGAAATTGGATAAGAATTGGATTTGTTGAATCAAGGTGGCCGAATTTGGAATGTAGTTCGTATTGTTTGGTTATTCAATTGTATTGGACTACTTTCTATATAATTGTGAGCCAATTGGGGCTGTGTAGTTATTCAATTGTATTGGACTACTTTCTATATAATTGGGAGCCAATTGGGGCTGTTTGGTTATTGTATTTCGGCCTTGAAAAAGGTGGCAAAGTGAGTAAAAACAAAGGAGGTGCTGTCCGATTTTCCGTAGAAAATGGAGACTTTACACTTATAGTATTCTACATTTGAAGTAAGGCGTTAATAGACGTATTGTGAATATTATAAGTTGATATACTACGGGAGGGACTTTGTACTTGGCAAGTGGTTTGACCCGACAAGGTATGTAGAACTTTTCCTATCCTTTGAGCATGACTAGTTTCACGTATATAGTACGGTAGACGTACAAGACTTTGACATTCCTTACTTGTTTTACGAAATACCAAGTCGGGTGAGTTAGGAGATTAACTCACTTCTTTGAGAATATTAAAGATGTCTTAAGTCTTGTTAAAGATAAGGGACTTGAGGAATTCTAAAGTATGTAATACTTGTGTCGTTTTAAAAACGTATAAGTCCCTTGGATAGGAAATTGTACATGACTAAGGTATAAAGTGAATATAACGACTTTATGGGGAGTTGGTTATATTGACTTTATGGAAAAATAAATGACTTGATTTAATGGAAGGCAATTCGATTTTTAAGGCATCAATTGCCTAAGGTATTATAAGACACGAGTCACTTGATTTAGAAGCCATATTTTTAATTCTAAAAAAGTATTGTGACTTGTCTTGAAAAGAAATTGTAACTTGATACTACGGTTATTAGTATCTTGGAAGTGTTATAATGAAATGAGTCATTTTAAAGAATAGAAGACGTAGTACTTTGTGTTAAATTACCGGATTTTTATAAAATAAATGTTAGTGACTTAAGTAAACTAAAATGAGAGTGTATATGAACAAGAATAGTAAGAAGTTAGGGGATTTCTTAACTTGCTTATATATTGTATGATAAGCCGATAGAGCTTATGTTACGTATGATAGCCGGATTTGGGCTAGTGATATATTATTCGTTGCGGGGTCATTCCCCGGGATTGTGGCATTGTATATTTCCGTGGATTTGCTAACAACGATGAGAGGAATAACTCATGCAGTCCGTAGGGCTTATGCGGGTGAAATAGTCCCGTGCGCGGGTCCGACCTATGCGAGGAATACCTCATGCGAGTCCGTAAGGGCTTATGCGGGTGAAATAGTCCCATGCGAGGAATACCTCACGCAGGTCCACTGGACCTATGCGGGTGAAATAGTCCCAGGAATAGGATTCCAATCCTATTTTTCGTTGTAGTATACACCTATTATTACTCTCATTGTTAGTAAGGCACTGTGTACTGTATTTTGTTATCATACATGTCTCCGGCTTTCTATTAAACTTATGTTGTAATTACAGTACTTTCCAGTTTTACATACTTAGTACATCGTGTCGACCCCTTCCTCGGGCTGCGTTCAATCTGCAGAAAGGGTAGCAGTGGCGCATCCACATTCTTAGGATCACTTATCGGACGTCGGAAGCTCCATTCTCCGGAGGCTTGTCTTTATTTTGGTACAGTCTTGTCCCTGATGTTGTAGATTATGTACATTCAGGGTATGGCGGGGCCCTGTCCCGCCACAGTTGTTATTTATTCTAAGTGCGTATTCACATATGTGGTTGGGCTATAAGAACTGAGTTGTAAAGTTGTACTTTTGACTTTGTTTATATTATGAAAGACGGCCTTATCGGCTAGTCTGTCTTGTATATTATTCACACATGTGTTTATGTTGTGTATGTTCCGCTGCTATTCTCTGATGTATACCTGAACGGGGTGCCCAGGTAGGGCACCAGTCGCGGCCCGGGGTCGGGTCGTGACAATTATTTCTATCCCAATGTTAGACATTGAGGGATTTTCCTCATTCATTGCCAATGGCAGTTATGTACGGTCTTTTAAGTAAAGAATTTCTAGATTACTTGAAGCTTCATGGAGTCCAATCACAATGAACACCTCCCGGAATGCCACAAATGAATGGTGTTGCTGGAAGGAGAAATCGAACCCTATTAGATATGGTTAGATCCATGATGAACTTCTCAACCCTGCCAACATATCTTTGGGGATATGCATTACAAAGATCAATCTATATTCTGAACAGAGTTCCTTCAAAATCAGTAGAGAAAACTCCATATGAGATATGGAACGACAAGAAGCCAACACTACACATGCGATCCTGGGGGTGCCCTACATATGTAAAGAAGTAGCTTACTGACAAGTTGGAATTCAAAAGTGAGAAGTATTATTTTGTGGGGTATCCAAAAGAAACTAGGGGATACTATTTCTATCATCCTGGAGAACATAAGGTCATTGTTTCCAGAAATGCAATTTTCCTTGAAGAAGATTATGTCTACAAGGAACAGAGTTGCAATAAGTTAGAACTTGAAGAAATTCAAGAAGCACAAGATAATATAGAGGTTGAACCCTTGTCAAATGACCTAGGCAAGGATTCAGTGGGAGTATTTGGTGAAGATTGGGTACTTAGAGTACGCCCTTCATCCAGTGGGAGTGCTGTGAAAGATATTACAGAAATGCAAGACTCTCATACACAACCAATGGAAGATGATACAATAGTTGTACATCATCCCATTCAGGAAATACATGAAAATGACATTCCTAAAAGCTCTCAAGGTGGTGGATTGTCCAACACACAAACACCTTCTCACAATCATAATACAACAAACAATGAAACACATAATATTTAACTCCGTAGGACCACTTGAACTCATCGTCCGCCTGAAAGACTTAATCTCCTTGTTGAAACACAAAATGAGATAGATATTCCTGACGACGATGAACATACAACCTACAACGAAGGTATGTTAGACATTGATTCACAAAGATGACAAGAAGTCATGAAATCCGAAATGGACTCGATGTACATCAATCAAGTGTGGAATTTGATTGATTTGCCAACATGGGTTAGGCCTATAGGATGCAAATGGATATTCAAGAAGAATTTTGATGCATATGGCAAGGTACAAACTTAAAAGGCAAGATTGGTGGCTAAATGTTACAATCAACGGCCTGGGGTTGACTATGATGAAACCTTTTCACCTCTGCGAAAATTAAGTCCATTCGGATTTTGCTTGCAATAGTTGCATACTATGATTATGATATTTGGCTTCCTTAATGGTAATCTAATTGAGGAGGTGTATATGATATAACAAGATGGTTTTACATCCAAGACTTAGTCAAAAACAGTATGTAAATTACAGAAGTCCATTTATGTACTTAAGTAAGCCTAAAGGAGTTGGAATGTTTGTTTTGACAAAGCAATTAAATCGTTTGACTTTATTAAAAGCAAAGAAGATCCATGTATTTATAGTAAACGCACGAATGAGAGTATTATCTTCATTGTTATATATGTTGATGACATATTAATAATGGAGATAATAAGACTCTCATGCAGTCAGTCAAGTAATGATTATCCAGCACATTCATGATGAAGGACTTAGGTGAAGTCTGCTACATTCTTAGAATTAGGATCTACAAAGATAGACCTAATAGATTATTGAGGCTGTCACAATCCGTATACATAGACAAAGTGCTAAAACGGTTCTCTATGGAAAATTCAAAGAAAGGAAGTCTTCCTATAGGTCAAGGCATCAAGTTGTCAAAGAAGGATAGTCCTTCTACTATTGCAGAACTTGAACGCATGACGAGGATCCCATATGTTTTAGCTATATGATCAATCATGTATGCCATGATCTGTATGAGGCCAGATGTGGCATATGCACTTAGTATGACTTGCAAATTCCAGCAGAATCCTGGGGAGGAACACAAAAAAGCAGTCAAGATTATTCTTAAGTATCTTAGATGAACTAAAGAATATTTCTTAGTCTATGGTAAGGGTGGCCAACGGGGTGGGGTGGGGCGTGGTCGGGCGGGCTGGGGATCGAACCCGTGGCCGTGGGTAGGCGGGGTCGAGGTTTGGCGGAGGCCGAGTGGCCTGGAGGTTCTCGTTGCTGCCTGCACCGATCCAGGTCGGGGTTGGGTAATTTTTTATTTCCCATTAAATTAAATAAATAACACACACACACACACAACAATAGTTTAATAAAAATATCCCAATGCTATTTTTGTGTCTCTTATATTATTCGATAGAAGTATTTTGTTTTTGTAATACAATTTCAAAATTACATCTTCGTGATATTGAAAGTTGTAAATAAATAACATAGTAAAATTACAATTAAAAGTTACATTTTAAGAAACATGTTTTCTAGTTTCTTTATAATTTCTTGTGGTACTTCGGTTGGAATTGATATTTGTTGGTCAAATTGGTCGACATCGCTTGCACATCCGTCGGATAAGATTTCGTTGTAGTTGTAGTCTTCTTCTTCGTTGATCTCCAGTTGGTCGCACCTCCTACGCTCCACACGAATCCAGTTTCTGAATAGAACTGCAATCTCTAATGAGTCTCCTGCCAATGAATGTCCGTGCTCCCCTATTTGAAATTTTCCCGCAGAAAACGCGCTTTCAGACGCTTTTGATGACGCTTGAATGTTCAACACATCTCGGGCCATCTTAGATTGTGTTGGAAAATTCTTCTCATTCTCCCTCCAGTATTTTTGCAAGTCTTCACGTTCCTCTTCATTTTCAATTGCTTCGTATGGTACAACACCCTGTAAAATAAAAACATCAAAGTCGCTAATTTGGTTAGAAATGTTACCTGTTGGCTCTCAATTTTGTCCCGTCTTTTCCGATTACTTGTTGCAAATTTAAATATTTTTGATATCACACTCTTGTCATCATTTTTGCATTTTTATATAATAATCATATTTTTACCTAATATTTTATTTTATTTTCACAAAATGGCATCACTTTTAATTTAATTAAGCATTAATCATTCCTCAAATATTATATTCATATAGTCATCTTTTAAATAATTTACAATTTTTCAAAACACTTTGTTTTAATAATAAACACCTTTTTACATTTAAAACACCTAAACTCTAACACAAAAAATCAGCCCAAAACCAGCCCAGACTTTCCTCTACTCCCCTAAATAGACCCAATGCTCTCCCAGCCCAATCCCCAGCAAGACCGAAACCCGGAAAGCCCAAAAATGTTAGCTCATTAACCCTATATCGTCCACCCCCCCCCCCAAATAACCTCTAACATAAAACAAAACAAAAAAATAAACACACGAACCCTATGCCCTAAAATCCACCGACTTCACTCCTCCACATCACCCATACCACACACTCATCTCGACCTACCCCTCTGCCCGGGCTGTTATCGGTTCGGGTATCGACAGATCCGGACCAGACCGATAAGGTTATCGATCCCGGACCGATAAGGTTTCGGTCCTGGGATAAGATCCGGGACCGGATCGAAACCTTATCGGTTCGGTTCTCGGTCAGGACCGGTAAGATTTTTTCGGGTCGGATCCGGGGCCCGGATTTTTTTTTAATTTTTTAAAAAATTAAATTTCCAATATTCAAATTGACATTCTCGGACACATTACCACGAAATTTGAACATTGAAATCTATTGTATAGCGGGTAATTACCGGGAATATCCGGACTACTAACAGCCCACACCCCTAAATTCGGATTGAAAGACATTTTGTTTTGAATCCGTTGGAGAGTTTTTTGGTTGGACGTTTTTAGGGGGGAAACCCACCTATAAAATGGCCCATTTGTTCTTCATTTGGGGAGGTCCCGAATTTGAATTGATCTTGCATATCATCTATTTGTTCTTCATTTTAAGAGGTCCGAAATTTGATTGTTGATTTTTGCATTACATTCCTTGTTCTTCATTCTTCAAAGTGAAGTCCGAAATTTGAAATAGAAAAAATATATACTCTTCTTTGTCCTTTAATTCTCAATCCGAAAATATCATTTTAGTCTCAAGCTTGAAAATCTCTTGTTGTTCTTCATATTTTGGGTCGGGTCAAAAATCCGAAAATACTCCTTTTGTTTCCAAATTTGCAATCTGAAAATCAGACTTTGTTCCTCACTTTTTGCATTTTTAAATCCGGGTCGGGTCAGTTCCGGGACGGTTCTGTTATGTTTTCGGGTAAAAAAACCGAGTCTAAGATCAGTAAATTAGATGCCTCAAAATTCAGAATTTCAAACTAATTCTCCAAGAAGATTCTACGTGTTATACCCCCTATTTCCAGAGTATGTACGTGAGCGCGTACGTATTATAATTTGAGCCTTAAAGTTGGCTAGTTTTGAAATTTGTACACAACACCCGATTAGAGTCGTTTTAATAAACGTTTCCACGACTTTCGTAGGAAAATTACGGCTATGTCATTAATAATTTTGCGGATTTTTCCGAGAGACGAAACATTTTGGATCAACGAGAGGCGACACTTGTCACCTCTAATTGGAAGGAGTGGACGGACGAAAAGGGGCAAGTTGGCACGTTTTTTGTGCATTGTTTTTGGTCAAGGAGTTGGTAGGATATTTTGGGTAGATGGATAAGGTTGCACATGGCTTAATCTTGGCCCTACACTTGCATGGCACTTGGCTTGATCATGGCCATTGGTTGGCCTTTGGTTAGCCTATAAATACTCCCCTTACTTGAAGACTTTCTTCATCCAAAACTTGAGCAATCTTTCTAAGTCTCAAATACTCCCTCCCTCTTGTTTGATCTCGGCCAAAGCCCCCTCCCCTTTGAGAAGGCCCTTTGGCCGAGAGCTTCCCCTCACTTGTGGTGTCTAGCCAGTGGGTACCCCACTAGCCTAGTTGTTTCGTATAATACCCTTGTTGTGGTATAGAAATACTCTCCTAGTATTGTTATAATGCCCAAAATACTTTAGCCAAATACCTTGTAGTACTTTCCAAAGTACCCTTTTACAAAAAGCCCGAAAATACCATTATACTTTCCTCACTACTAAAACGAAACCTAAGTAAATCTTCACCCGTAGTTGAAGTTATAAGTAGAAGTTGTTTAGAACTTCTAAGGTTTTGTTGGAGCTGGTCTGATAGCACGGAGTAGTAGCTAAACATTGCTCAGGATCCACATATAAACTCGGATAATTTTGGGCTTATCGAGGTAAACATTCTTGACCTTCTGTTGTAATTGGAAATTACATGTTGTAGGAGTATATAGTTAAGTATACTATATATAGAACTGAACATAGTTGTGCGGCAATGTCTTTTGACTTAAGCCTGAATAATACTTACGGCAATGTCTTGCGACTTAAGCCTGAATTTTAAGAAGTGAACTGAACTGTAATTACATAGGACTGTATTACAGTAGACTTGTGTAGCATTACTGTGTAGTAGAATTGTACACGTCCGGTTAGACGTGTTAACCCCCGGTTGGCTTGGTAGCCGACCTCGATAGAAGGAGAGATTTCTGTTTGTTGCGGGGAGAGTCTTCTTGAATTTTACGTCTACATTGGGATCTAAGATGTTAATAGGCGTCTTGTGGCCTCTATAGGTTGAAATACTACGTGTGGCGCGGTCTACTTGGCTTAAGGTGTAGCCGACGGTTTGAGGTACTTGAGCGCTTTGCTATTAGTCGATGTCGTCGCGAGGTATGTGAACCTCTTCCTATCTGTTCTAGCATGATATGTGTATAACTATGTAGTGCGGTAGACGCATACGTGTGTTTAATGTATTTGATTGGTTTGAAACATAAAGTGTTATAACGGCTTTATGGGAAGTCGGTTATAACAGCTTTATGTAGGTAAGAAAATTCTTTGTGGTTTCAAAGGGTAACTGATTTGACTTATAACGGATTTGATGGGTAGTAATAAAGAACTTGAAGTGTTTCAAAAAGACCTGTTGAAAGAAGAGTAATACTTGGCTTTGAAAACATAAGAGTTGTACTAGCTTTATGGGAAGTTAGGTATAACGTCTTAAGAATGATAAAGAAGAATGGTTTATTGATTTTTAGAAGATAAGAGACTTGACTTAATGGTATTGATATGAATTTTGTTAAAAGTGTGAAACCTCATTCGTGAGTAATGAGTACTTGGTTTTAAAAGGAATAATGTTTTACTGATTTTGGAAATCAGAATGAGCATCGACAAACCACTGCAGCGTTAATAAAGGAAAATGTATTGAATAATGAAGTATGGTATTAACACCAGTAGAAACCTCCATCTGCATAGAAGCTAAGATGAGACAAAATGATATTACATTTCCTAGATCATGGCTGCTTAATAAGATTGATTATAAACAAGAATAACCTACTCACATATAAGACATATGTTTCTCAAAACGTTTAAAGGAGAATTATGTTAAAACTATGAACTACGAAACCTTTTCTAAAATGAGAAACTTGAGCATTTGAAATTAGGCAAACTTGAACGTTTGGAAAATAAGGTTGTTACTTGATTTTACAAAGGAAAGCATTTTGGTTTACTTAACAATGTTAGTCACTCTAATTTTATACTACTAGTATCGGGTGACCTTTGTAAAAGAAATGGATCATAAAAGGAATTTAACGTACGTAGTACTTTGGTTAAACTCGACTTTGACATAAAATGAAAGTACCTTGAGTTGTGTATAACTTGCCTATGCTTTTGTTATGAAACTTGACCATGTTACGTGTGATAGCCTTGTTGTACAAGTATTGTGTTCTACTCGACTCACGGTTCATCCGGAATGTATTTCACTTGACTACCGGTTCATCCGAATGTATTTCACTTGACTAGGCTCATCCGGAATGTATTTCACTTGACTCGGTTCATCCGGGAATGTATTCCACACGTTTCTATATTGGGTCCATAAGATGGGCCGAGACACGTTATACGTATCACATGATTCGTACCTAGACATGGCGGTGAGGAAGGAGTTCCACGGGCATGAGGATGACTTTGAGGCGTGAGTCCTCGACTTGACATGACCGCTTTTATGTTGTGAATCGTAGTTTGGTTATCATACATGTCTCCCGCTTTATATAGACTATTATGATTTCATTTATGATATTTCTGCTTTCACATACTTGGTACTGTTGTCTGACCTCCTTGGGCCGCGTTCATCGCAGTAAAGGTACATCGATCGCCAATCCCCGCTTATAGGATCACATTTCAGCGTGTTGGGAAGCTCCGTTCCTTCGAGGCTTATCTTTGGTATGTTACCACGAGTCCAGTAGGTTCTTGTACATTCGTGGTATGGCGGGGCCACGTCGTCATAGTTGTTGTCACTTCTTAGAGGTGCTGTAAATCGTTGTGGCGAGTGCAGTAAAAGGATAACTGTTCGGGTATTTATGTATATATACTGAAGGCAACTGTTTTGGTTGGCCTGTTTACTTATCATGTCTCTTAATTCATGTTCATGTTTTTTTTCCGCTGATTTTATCTGATGTTATATCACTGGGGTGCCCGGGGTAAGGCACCAGTTACGGGCCCGGGTTCGGGTCGTGACAAAAGTGGTATCAGAGCAGTTAGTCCTCGGAAAGTGTCTACAGACCGTGTCTAGTAGAGTCTTGATTATCGGTGTGTTGTGCACCACATCTATAATCAGGAGGCTGCAGGACATTTAGGATTGGTTTCCATTCTTCTCATTCTGAGATCGTGCCTTGTGTGATAAATTAGACCCTCCGCGTATTCCTTTCCTTTACCGTTATGCCTCCGCGTAAGCAACCGAGCCCGAATGGGCAAGCGATCGAGGAGTGTTAGTGAGATCTGAGAGAATGCGAGCGCGAGCCGGCCAAGACGAGCAGTGCTTCGACGGCGGGTTTAGCGACGCCGCCAGCAGAGTTTAGTCGCGGCGATGGCTGCGAGACTACTGAGACTGAGCCTCCATCCCACGGCTGGAAGCGGATGAGACGGGTACAAGAGATGGCGATTCTTGGCGTGGTCGTGGCAGATATGAGGATAGGCTAGACGCGATTCCGGCCCGAAGCACCGTAGTTCACCCCCGAGCAGACATTTTGAGGCTACGTGACTTTCTGAGTTGTAGCCCGCCTATGTTCTATGGATCGAGAGCTGAGGATGACCCTCAGGAGTTTATCCGAAGCGACTACGGATCATGAGGGTGATCGAGTCTCGAGGCGAGTCGGTGGTATTGGGTTCGCATCACCGGTGCGTGATCCGCAGATTGGTCGTTTGATTCGTGGAGCTGTCGGGAAGAGCATGCACTTCCAGCTTTGGGATGAGTTCTCGAGGCATTTCTTGCACATTTCTTGCCTCCACAGATGAGAGGGCTCGTGCGCATTTTTGACGCGTTGAGGCGGGGCGGCGGGCCGGTTAGAGAGTACAATGTGAGTTCGACTCATTAGCTCGGTATGTTCCCGCTGTGGTAGCGATATGGAGGGCGAGTACACCGCTACGCCACCGCTGGATGATTACTTGGCGAGGCTTATGCGGGTGTAGCTCTTCAGCCGCGCATGGACATTGCCCGCATGCAGGCTTATGCACTTGGATGTGAGGAGCAGAGAGGTCGACGGAATGACCGAGATCAGTAGAAGAGGGCCAGAACAGCAGGGTCCTTTGGTGACTTTCGAGGCGGACCGCCTCGTAGCGATCTAGTTATGTACCTCCGCGATGCAGTGGTCCTCCTCGATCTTGGACGTTCAGGTATTGAGGCTGGTCGAGCTCGGGGCTTAGTTCCGCGGTATACGTGAGTGCTAGCTTGGCGAGATTCATGTCCCCTCGTATGCGATGTGGCAAACATCATCGGGAATGTCGTCTTTTCGCGGTGCTTGTTTCACTGCGGCCGTCGAGGCCATGTGACGAAGGCGTGCTTATAGGAGAGGTACTGGCGGCTTAGCGCGACTAGGATCGATGGCGAGTTCATCGCGCCTACGATTATGCGCCTGCAGTGGATATATGATTAGAGTGAGCGGTAGCTTGTGTATATCCTTAACCTCTACAGAGGCTTGTATGTTTTGATGTTATGTTAATGTGTTGAGTGTTATGTTCGGATAGCTTTGTGCTAAAATGTGATTTAGGAACCCGTTGGGGAAAAAGGGTAAGCACGGGGTGAGAAAATGATGAACCTTAGAATATTACGGTGAGACCTTAGATGTAGGCCGTCTTGAGTACAAGATTTTGCGAGTGATCCTTGTCGAGTGCATTTTATGCCTAGAATGTATTGTGTGATAAGTCCTGGTTGGGTAAATGAAAGTGGTATCTTTCATGATGTGATTTAGCAAGATTGTTCCGTGTCGAGGAGCAAGAGTTGGCGCGACGATGGGTCGGGTTGGGGCCATGATTGCGGGCCACCCGCGGCTGTTCGAGGTGGGGTCGGCTCGGTGGTCGCCCGGTGGTAGGTCACGAGGTGCTAGGCCCAAGTTTAGTTGACCATCGATGAGTTCGTGGGTGTGTTCGACGAGCGGTCGTGAAGGCGGGAATGGCCTTAAGGAAGATTGAGGCTAGTAAGATAACCAAGTTGGAGGTGGTGACTCAGTCGGAAAAGCGAAGCGTTGACGGAAGTGTGGTACGGATACTAGAAAAGTTCGAGTGTTCGGAAGGGTACAACGAGATAGGGGAGAAGTGAACGTGTGTGATCATTGCTTGTAAAGGGAGAAGGTGCGAAGGATGTATATTTTTTTGACCTCAGGGATCGCATGCAGTCCGGTACCATATGTTGGGTCCCCGGAGTGACACTAGAACCTCGCGGGAAAGTGACAAAAGTTTGTGATGTTAAAGGTGTTTCCTCGTGGACTTGGATATAAGTATTTGCGTGCATGTGTTGTTTCGTGGCCAGTTGTGGCGTTGGCAACTTATTAGAAGAACTTTATCGTTATCCGTCTTGAGAAGGAACATTCGGGACGAATGTTTCTAAGGAGGGGAGAATGTTATACCCCGTATTTCCAGAGTATGTACGTGAGCGCGTACGTATTATAATTTGAGCCTTAAAGTTGGCTAGTTTCGAAATTTGTACACAACACCCGATTAGAGTCGTTTTTAGACGAAAAGTTTCCACAACTTTCGTAGGGAAAATTACGGCTATGTCATTAATAATTTTTGCGGATTTTTCCGAGAGACGAAACATTTTGGACCAACGAGAGGGCGACACTTGTCACCCTCTAATTGGAAGGAGTGGACGGACGAAAAGGGGCAAGTTGGCACGTTTTTTGTGCATTGTTTTTGGTTAAGGAGTTGGTAGGATATTTTGGGTAGATGGATAAGGTTGCACATGGCTTAATCTTGGCCCTACACTTGCATGGCACTTGGCTTGATCTTGGCTAATGGTTGGCCTTTGGTTAGCCTATAAATACTCCCCTTACTTGAAGACTTTCTTCATCCAAAACTTGAGCAATCTTTCTAAGTCTCAAATACTCCTCCTCTTGTTTGATCTCGTCAAAGCCCTCCCCTTTGAGAAGGCCCTTTGGCGAGAGCTTCCTCCCCCTTGTGGTGTCTAGCCGTGGGGTACCCCCCCCCTAGCCTAGTTGTTTTCGTATAATACCCCTTGTTGTGGTATAGAAATACTCTCCTAGTATTGTTATAATGCCCAAAATACTTTAGCCAAATACCTTGTAGTACTTTCCAAAGTACCCTTTATACGAAAAGCCCAAAAAATACTATTATACTTCCCTCATTCACAAAAACGAAACCCTAAGTAAATCTTCACCCGTAGTTGAAGTTATAAGTAGAAGTTGGTTAGAACTTCTAAGGGTTGGTTGGCGCGGGGCTGAGCGAACGGAGTAGGAGCTAAACCTTGCTCAGGATCGACATATAAACTCGGATAATTTTGGGCTTATCGAGGTAAACATTCTTGACCTTCTGTTGTAATTGGAAATTACATGTTGTAGGAGTATATAGTTAAGTATACTATATATATAACTGAACATAGTTGTGCGGCAATGTCTTTTGACTTAAGCCTGAATAATACTTACGGCAATGTCTTGCGACTTAAGCCTGAATTTTAAGAAGTGAACTGAACTGTAATTACATAGGACTGTATTACAGTAGACTTGTGTAGCATTACTGTGTAGTAGAATTGTACACGTCCGGTTAGACGTGTTAACCCCTGGTTGGCTTGGTAGCCTCGATAGAGGAGAGATTTACGCTGTGTGGGGGAGTCTGCCGAATTTTCTCGTAAGATATTCTACATTGGGATCTAAGATGTTAATAGGCGCCTTGGCCTCTATAGGTTGAAATACTATGTGTGGCGCATCTACTTGGCTTAAGGTGTGGCCGAGCGGTTTGAGGTACTTGGAGCGCTTTGCTATTAGTCAGTGTCGTCGCGAGGTATGTGAACCTCTTCCTATCTATTCTAGCATGATATGTGTATAACTATGTAGTGCGGTAGACGTACATGTGTTTAATGTATTTGATTGGTTTGAAACATAAAGTGTTATAACGGCTTTATGGGAAGTCGGTTATAACATCTTTATGTAGGTAAGAAAATGTTTTGTGGTTTCAAAGGGTAACTGATTTGACTTATAACGGATTTGATGGGTAGTAATAAAGAACTTGAAGTGTTTCAAAAGACACATTGAAAGAAGAGTAATACTTGGCTTTGAAAACATAAGAGTTGTACTAGCTTTATGGAAAGTTAGGTATAACGTCTTAAGAATGATAAAGAAGAATGGTTTACTGATTTTTAGAAGATAAGAGACTTGACTTAATGGTATTGATATGAATTTTGTTAAAAGTGTGAAACCTCATTCGTGAGTAATGAGTACTTGGTTTTAAAAGGAATAATGTTTTACTGATTTTGGAAATCAGAATGAGCATCGACAAACCACTGCAGCGTTAATAAAGGAAAATGTATTGAATAATGAAGTATGGTATTAACACCAGTAGAAACCTCCATCTGCATAGAAGCTAAGATGAGACAAAATGATATTACATTTCCTAGATCATGACTGCTTAATAAGATTGATTATAAACAAGAATAACCTACTCACATATAAGACATATGTTTCTCAAAACGTTTAAAGGAGAATTATGTTAAAACTATGAACTACGAAACCTTTTCTAAAATGAGAAACTTGAGCATTTGAAATTAGGCAAACTTGAACGTTTGGAAAATAAGGTTGTTACTTGATTTTACAAAGGAAAGCATTTTGGTTTACTTAACAATGTTAGTCACTCTAATTTTATACTACGGGTATCGGGTGACCTTTGTAAAAGAAATGGATCATAAAGGAATTTAACGTCGTAGTACTTTAGGTTAAACTCCGGACTTTGACATAAAATGAAAGTACCTTGAGTTGTGTATAACTTGCCTATGCTTTTGTTATGAAACTTGACCATGTTACGTGTGATAGCCTTGTTGTACAAGTATTGTGTTCTACTCGACTACCGGTTCATCCGGGAATGTATTTCACTTGACTACCGGTTCATCCGGGAATGTATTTCACTTGACTACGGCTCATCCGGAATGTATTTCACTTGACTACCGGCTCATCCAAATGTATTTCACTTGACTACTGGTTCATCCGGGAATGTATTCTACACGTTTCTATATTGGGTCCATAAGATGGGCCGAGACCTGTTATACGTATCACATGATTCGTACCTAGACCGCCGGCAGTGAGGAAGGAGTTCCACGGGCATGAGGGATGACTTTGAGGGCGTGAGTCCCTGACTTGACATGACTGCTTTTATGTTGTGAACTGTAGTTTGGTTATCATACATGTCTCCTGCTTTATATAGACTATTATGATTTCATTTACGATTTTACGATTTCACATACTTGGTACTGTTATCGACCTCCTTCGGCCTGCGTTCATGCCGCAGTAGTACATCGTCGCCGATCCCCGCTTATAGGATCACATTTCAGCGTGTTGAAGCTCCGTTCCTTGAGGCTTATCTTTGGTATGTTACCCCGAGTCCGTAGGTTCTTTTACATTCGTGGTATGGCGGGGCCCCGTCGTCATAGTTGTTGTCACTTCTTAGAAGTCCGTAGTAATGCTTGTGGCGTAGTCCGTAAAAGGATAACCGTCGGGTATTTATGTATATACCGAAGGCAATCGCTTTTTGGTTGCTTTGTTTACTTATCATGTCTCTTAATTCATGTTCATGTTTTTTATTTCCGCTGATTTTCTCTGATGTTGTATCACTAGGGTGCCCGGGGTAAGGCACCAGTCACGGGCCCGGGTTCGGGTCGTGACACTACGTTCGAAACGACGCCTCGGTTCGCTACCCGGAGAAGGTAAACACATACCCTTTTTAATATTTGTTGTTTAATGTAAAGTACGTAACTTTGTATTGCGTGTTTATGTGATTATCTATCATGTTTTAGTTAGAACTAGTCATTTTTTGAGCTTATTAGGTTATCTGTTAAGCATGTTTAGTTAAATTATATGTTGTTTGTGTTCATCGAATCAATGACTAGTTTGTTTGAATCACTGTTTAGTGGCTGATTTTTGTGTGATTAGTTGGATAAATGGCTATCATGTTAGTTTAAGGTTAGTTTAAATCATGTATAAATTCCTGAATTTATATAATTTAGGATTAAGTTGTTTATTAATTAGTAAAGTATGTTTAAGATAGCCATGAATATCTCCCGCTCTTGCTTGTGATTTGAATATATTCATGGTGTCGTTATGCTCTTATGTTTCATGTATGGACTGTGTTATATGCATAGTATATTTCAATGCAAATAAGCTTCTATTTACACTTTGTCATATAAAATGTGTATCATGTATACCTCAGACTGTTTTGGCTATCTTGTTACTGGTTTTGGCTATTTCTCTGACTGTTTTGGACTGATTTTGGCCCTCTTTTGGCTACTGGTTTTGGCCATTTTTCAGACTGATTTTGGCCCTTTTTGACTACTGATTTTGACCATTTTCGGAATGATATTCAGGCCACTGTAGCTGCTGGTTTTGGCTCTGTGTCGGACTGATTTCGACCATTTTTTTGATTATTTTTGGCCCTATTTTGGCCAGTTTTTCGAACTGATTTTTTCGAACCCTTTTGATACTGATTTTTGGGCCCTTTACTTTACTTAGATCTGTGAGTAATAAGATGCATACACGTTTAGTTTACATGCATATTTCATTTATTTACATATTGCATATGGTTTGCGCCTATACTAATCCTTTTCTTTTATTTTATTTACATGATATGCATCGAGAGCAACAAGGAGTCTCACTACATCCGGGTTCCACAATCATTGCATCTTTCCGCCTCAAGATTCTCAAACAAATAGGGCGGGATGACATTGTCGCTCGTTCTAGTCACTTCAATTCTTTAAAATTCCATCATTTTTGTTCTGGTTGTTATATGTGATTTTATATAAATATTGAAATGTGTAGAGTAGTTAGACTTAGGATTAATAAATTAGAAAGGGTAGTTCTAAAATCGGAAATTCATCGCTAGCTTATTTTAGGCTCGTTATGTATGTTCAAACTTTTGAAATAATTTATCATCTTTTACCCGCCTTACTAAAATGAAGCTTTTGTTTTCATTCAAAATTACATTATTAATTATGTAAAATTTAATTTGATTTTCTAATCACTTTCTTTGCATCATAAATAAATTATTTTCCTCTTTACTTTCAATTGCCTAAAAAATAAGTATTTTATAAATAATATAAATGCATACTTGTCAATTCTATATGTATTTTAGAAATAAGTCTTACAACTCTTTATGTTGTCAAAAAATGCATCTTCAGTTATTTAATACTTGCAACATCTTTTTTACTTAACATTTCTAAAACATGTATTTCTTAGCATAATGATTAAATCTAAGTTTGACCGGATAACCGCAAGTTAGCGGATCTTAAAGGATGTCTAACTCCTTCCCTTTAGGATAATAAAGAACTCTTGTCTAGAATCTCATAATTTTTGCCGACCTTTAAATGGAGATCATTCGTAGTATTTTATGCTATGTAAAAGTGTTCTAGTTCACTATAACAATTAGGTGACGACTCCTTAAAGACGGTGGTTTAATTCACAAATCACTGGAAGCAACATTGCAGCACTGTTCTGGCCTCCGATCGAAAACGGGCGCAACGGCATGACGACTCCACTGGGGAAAATCAGGTTCTTAACCATAGCAAACCTAGGTTTATTATTGTTTAGCTTTATTTAC